>JBANAY010000003.1:23093507-23693507 GCA_037952775.1 Clonostachys chloroleuca | reverse complement strand
AGTTAATTATCTAAGAGTATAAGCTACTATATAAGATCCTTATCTTTAAAGAGTAATACCTTAACTAAATCCTTAATATCCTCTAACTAAGCTTATATCTAATAAAGCTAGATAGCTACTATTTCTACTATTAGCTTTAGCTTTTTTATAACCTTCTATTTATACTTAAAATAGCTATATATAATATATTAAACTATATTAATACTAATATAGCTATCTACCTCAGTTATTAGAGCTCCCTATATAATATTATAATCTTTATATACTATATATATAATATATTACTTCTCTATCTTTATAAGCTTATTAGGCTATCCGGATCTTAGCTTATAATCTATAGAGCCTGTTTTCTTAAACTGCTTTTTAAGGGCTAAGACTGTAGTATATATAATCCAGAACTTACGAGCAACTGTATATACAGACCTTCCTACAGCTAGCTGCCCTAATATAGCTCCTTTTGCTTCAGGAGAAAATTAGCAGCCTCGACCATGATTTCCTGATATCTCAACCCTAAAGCGATGTATTTTACTTATAAATTAGCTGTATTGTATATATTAAAAGAAGGAGGTTGGATCGCGAACACATCGGCGCGAAAAGGCAGTAGGGTCAGGTGGTCGCAAACTTTTGCACACCCACTGTATAAATAACGCTGCTGACGCTCCTAGCCCTAAAGGGGAACTGGAGCCCGCTAAGCCGTAGCGGTTGTAGCGGCCTGTAGCCACTGACCCACAGTGGCTGCAACCGCTATTGGCTAGTGATCGTAATCGCTATCGGATAGCGATCTCAATCGCTATTGGCCAGCTGTTACAGGGGATAGCGATCGGTAACCGTTAGTGGCTGCGATCGCTAACAGTTAGTGGTTGCGACCGCTAGAGGTTAGTGGTTGCAACCGCTAACTTATAGCGATACGGTCACTAACTTATAGTGGCTATAGTCTCTCAATTCAACAGATTATATATTATCTGATCTTAGAATATACTTTTATTTATAGTAAAACTAATAAAAAATTATATATATATATATATAATATTAACTTAGTACTACTAGTACTCTTAATTAGTTAATATATAAGTAAAATAGCTTTAAATCTATATATTTTATTATAATATATCTAGGGAGATATAAGAATATATATAGATTCTCTTTTTAATTAATAGAATATATTTTACTATAGAATATTTAAATCTAACTAGCTATTTATTTAAAATAAAATAAAAATAAACTTTATTCTGAACTTATTCTTTATTTTTAAAATTATAATCTTTAACTTATTATTCTATAGCTAGTTCAGCTTATATAATAATCTAGATAATCTTATTTAATTAATTAATTATAGAAGGCTTAAACTAAATACTAAATATATATATATTTAATTATAATTATTAGTTTTAATTATCTAGCTTAATTATAAACCCTTCTTTTAACTAATACTAATATTAAAATTATAGATCTATCTGGTTTTACAGTTATAGTATTTTTAGTTAGGAATTTCTACTAGTACTTACTATAGTTATAACTAGATTATATATATCTAGTTATATAAATAGCTCTTATTATTAGAGTTTTTAAAAATATTAATATCTATATCTAAACTAAGAGTATAATATTTAATCTATATTCTATAGAAAATCTAAATATAGATAATAAACTCTATATAAGAAAAAAACCTTTTATAATAAACTAAATTATATATTCTATCTAATCTTAGAATAATCTTATTTATAATTAAAAAAGAAATAAAAAATATAATATATTACGTTAAATTAATTCAGATTAAAATAACTTTTAAATAAATCTATACCTAGGAAGGCTAATAAGTGACCGCCCTGATTTCAATGTGAGTAACTGGACAGATAACGCCACCTGATACTTGGAGAGCCTCTGTCGGCGTTTACGGACAAGCCCCACCCACGGACATGCCTTACCGTCAAATTCAAGCAAACGAAAGCAAGTCGATTGGAGTGCTGATAAGATTCGCGGTGGTGGCAGTTAGTCCGAGGTGGGGAAGAGGCTGAACCCGAAAGTCCGGAATTACGACAAAGAATCAGCTCCATTTGTCTCTGGGGTGTCTGGCCGGGCACCGGAAGCCCAGAAATTACCTTTTATGCAGCGAAGCCTTGCTCAATTTGTTTGAGACTGATACGAACCTTGGCAAAGCCTAGCGGATCGTTGATATCAAATACCGAGATAAGCTATTTTCTGGGATAAGGCCTCCCAGCCGACAAGGAAGCGTTGCTTATAGTCTCAGATACTTCGTTGATGAACCTATTTCCCAGTAAACAAATTCTACAGAGCCACAGGGCAGAATGTCCTCCGCCAATACGTCCTCTGCCAGCATGACTGACAGCCTTCACTTCCCATTCATTGGGCGCATGCCAGCTCTTAGCCCCCTCATTGCAGCTGTAGCAATACTCGTAACGTCAATCGGCGTGCGATTTATGCTGTCGAATCGTTCGCAGGTCCCAATCGCATTGTCAGATAACATAGCGAGCCGCAATAAGAGGATCGATCAATACCGCTTTGACTCGCGGCGTGTGTTGACTGAGGGATACACTCAGGTACTGCACACTTCTGCCCCATATAATTCTTCTCGTGCATTATCTCACCAATTCTAGTTCAAAAATCAAATTTTTGGCTTGGACACCAGCGAAGGTATGAACAATTCGATCATTTTTAAGCCTATTACTTACCACGATCCATTAGGAATTATCATGGTACTTCCCACCCATTTCATAGATGAGCTAAAAAGCCACGCGGCATTGAGCTTTGGCGCCACCTTTGACACCGTAAGTCCTTCTCTGGCCGCATGTTATATTCCAGCAGTTTACTTACTCCAAAGGGCCCAGCTCACCTTGCCAGAGTACACAAGGATTCACGCTGCTACTCCCGTTATCTTAAAATTATTCATTGGCAAATTCAATCCATCCCTGGGTCTGTGTTGTCCGATTGTTGTTCTATTAGCCATGCACTCACTGACATGTACATAGGAGCATTCATGCCTGACATGCAGACCATGATTCAGACGGAACTTCTTGCAGCTCTTCCTAAAGATAACAGTACGTCAGAGTATGCCGTATACGTTTAGAAGCTTGCTGACAAATTTAGATTGGAAATCCGTCAAAATATACCACATTCTCTTCCACTTAGTTTGCAAGAGCGCCGCGAGATCTTTGCTAGGGGAGGCGGCCGCAGAGAACCCCCGCTGGCTCCAAGTGCAGACTGACTACATCGGTACAGCCATTTCCTACGTCCAAGCCCTCAAAAAATGGCCCAAGGCGTTGCGCCCGTTTGTCTATCGTTACGTTGAAGGCTACAGCACGTTGAGAAAGCAGTGGAACGAAGGGAGAGCTATTGTGGCCGATTTTCTAGCCAGAAAAAAAGCCAACAACTGGGAGCCTCTTCAACAACCCCCATCATTTTTTGATATTGTCGCATCAACCTATAGAGATATGAGTGTGGATGAACACCTGTCGTTGCAGGTCACCTTTTTCGTTGCTGGCGTACACACCTCTGCGGCCACTTTGACACAAGCCCTCTTCGATGCTGCTGTCAATGCAAGTTGCATTGCGCAAGTGCGAGAGGAAGTTCAGCAGCTACACGCAAGCTGCGGAGGCGTTATTAGACGCGAGCATCTATCACAGCTCCCGAAGCTAGATAGCTTCATCAAGGAGGTGCTCAGGTTCAGCTCACCAGATCTCGGTAAGACTTGCCGCATTGATATTGCAGGGACTTCTATACTCACACAATCGTAGCTACTTTTGTCAGGAAGAGTTCCCAAGACGTCACCTTGTCCAATGGCTTCCATATCCCGAGTGGAACAACTCTGGAGGTTGCTACTGGCGCCATTGCAATGGATCCTGAGGGTTTTGACCATCCAAAGATCTTTGACGGGCTTCGATTTTGGAAGAAAAGGCAGCTCGAGAATGAGAGTGTAAAACACCAGTTTACTAGCGTCAGCCCTCGAGATCTCGAGTGGGGCTACGGTAGGCACGCCTGCCCTGGGAGGTACATGGCAGAGGTGGCGATTAAACTCGTCATGATTCAAATCTTACTTCGTTTCGAACTAAAGAACCCCGAAGGCATAGCTCGACATGAGAGCTTTAATTTTGACGGCCAGGTGAGTGTAACCGATTGCCCTCCACCTATCCATGACTGACTTCCATAAAGACAATGCCGAACACGGAAGCGGACATTTTGATGAGGGATATCAATGCATGATTGAATACGAGTTTGTTAGTTGATTAACTTCATCTAGAAGGGCTCCCCTTCCCTAGTCTTGCGGATTTCCCCTCTTTTCTCTATTTTGAAGGCGTGGATTCACCTATAGCAGTATATACATAGATGGCTGTCGCTTTGATGCGACACGAGGAGAATATTCTACTTTACAAAATTCGTTAAACACGATCGACTGGGTTCAATGCTTGCTCTTTCTGGATTATAACCAATACAGTATGCATGAAGATGAATAACGGTGGCTTTAGAGTTGACTATGCCACACATACATCGCTCGAGCCTAGATACAGTGACTAGTAAATGTTTTCACAGTTGGTGTTGAATTTTGGTCAGCAAAAAACAATGAGCAAATAGAAAGACCATTGAACACAGCTAAAGCGTAGCATCTTCGGCACAAGAATAAATTTAAACAGACTAAAATATGTATAGTTGGCGTAGCCGTCGACACTTCCCTTGGATCAAGATTCCGAACAATATGACTGGCATATGATGGCTAAATTCGCAGGAGTGCCTTGGCATTCTGATACGCTATCTTGGCAAAGTCTCCCTCGCTAACAAGCCCGCTGTCTCGCAGCTCCTCCAAAAACTTGAACCCATCTTGGTTGTCCTCCAGAGGGTAGTCGACGCTGTAGAGGATACGATCGATCTTGGTTGTCCGGAGTAGACATGCCATTGGACCAAGCGCAAACATGCCGCTCGTGGTGACCCAGATGTTCTCGTCCCATACCTGGCGGAGCTCCTTAACCCGAGAAGTAGCGCCGGGCCAGTTGGCCGTTTGCGGGATGATACGGTCCAGCATAAAGGGCAAGGTCTCACCCATGTGTCCAATGACAATCTTGAGCTTGGGGTACCTGTCGAAAATGCCGGCTGCAAATAGTCGCAGTACGTGAATGGCCACAGTGGCGTGCCAGCCGTAGCACCACCCGCCAATTTGAATAGATACTGGCTTTGGGTATGGCCCGTCAAACAACAGCTTGCTGACGTCTGCGGTGGGGAAGATGGGGTGCAGATACAACGGCACGTCGAGTTCTTGCGCTTTTTCGTACAGTGGGTAGAACCGGGCCGTATCGTAAAAAGTCCCGTCATCAAGAGTGTTGGGAAACAGGGCTCCTAAAAAGCCGTACTTGACGACACAACGCTCCAATTCCTTTGCTGCTTCTACCGGATCATTGAGCGACAGGCATGCAAAACATTCGTATCGATCGGGACGTTGCTTCTTCGTCTCAGAAAGCTCGTCATTGACCTTTTGCATATCCTCAAGACTCGGATGGCATGGGATATGTGAGAGCACCTGCGTCTGGATGGATCCGGCGTCAAGCGTTGCGATACGTCCATCGCCAGTCTCTAGCAACTTATCCTGCACAGTTGGATCTCTTGCAGCCATGGCTCTCCTTGCATTCACGTCATACTTGTCCCACATGAATTGAGTGAAGACGTGCTCCTCCAACGTGATGAGTGGTGTTTGCAAAGGCATCTTGGTTTTGCCAAACCGCTTTGTTGTTGCTAAGTCTTTTGTTGGCAGAGGCTGGATGAATGAACAGTCTGGAAATAATTCCTTCCACGAAAATGATCCAGATGGCGTACAGTCTGTCAACGTCAGGCTGGCTTACGATCTTGTGGGACACGGAATGCGAAGTGACATAGGTTGAATGCTTCATGTAGGGTGGACTTCATAAAGCAACATCAAGTCTGGCAAGCGCTGGTGCTTCTAGATGGCCGGACACCTAAGGCACTATCCCGAACCCCGTAGGCCGGACATGGACAACAAGCCCGGGGCCGCTCTATCGTTCATTTCCCCGCGGGGTTTGCCCACAAAATTCAAATGCGGAGGATGGGCCCGAAGTCAAGGGGGTATTATGCCATCAATACGAACTGCGGGGTTCTGTTGCATTCAATTCATTCCATTCAGCGTAGACTATGTAGGCTAGGGTCCAAAAATAAGCTATATAGAAATGACACAAAAAAAATGAGCATAGACTCCCACCCGTCATTCCTGGCGCGTTCATTACGCCGCAGCTGAAGGTGGCCCTGCAGGAAGGAACTTGCCCATATCTTCTTGCTTCCTGGTGAGGAAAGCGAGGGGAACGTTAGGGCCCCAGATGGAGATAGAATCGGGCTCTGCAGGCTCTCTCTGTGGAGGATTGTTGCAATTGACGAGATCACCATCTGCATAATGCTCCAAGACGAAGCCGTCGTTGTCGAACCAATAGTCGAATATCTGGCTTCCGAGTAGATGCCGGCCCACGCCCCATACCAGTTGCCATCCCCTCTTCTCCAGATAGTTGTGCCCCTTGAGCTCACTGTCAAAATCATCCACTTCAAAGCTAGCGTGGTGAGCAATGCAATCTTTAGAGTCTCCCGCGGAGATGAAGAAATTCTGCGCTCTTGTCAATTAACTACGGTGCATTGGGGAACCATTTTTTGCTACACCATAGAAGGCTTACGTGGTGGTCGACAAACTGCTCGCCTTTGTCTAGGTGGCAGAAGGTCATGATGTCTTTGCCCGTGGCAGGATTAAAGAGAGAATCCGTCGCTGTCAATGTCAAGTTGTCGAAGTACCACTGGCGGACCTCTTGGAACACATCATGGTGAACCTCGTAGCCGTAGTGGCCCAATTTGTGGACGTGACTAGGCCCGTCCTCGAATCGTTGAAACTCCCCTTTGCGTGGCTTCTCAGCCCATGTATTGTAGACAAGCGTCTTCGGTTTGTCCTGTTGGCCAACGGTGCGCTCCTCGTGACCCCAGTGGAGGTGCACCAAACCGCCGGCGGGATCCTTGATGGTGACAGTCTTTCCTCCGATGGGACTCTCTGCTTCGGAAATGGGAGTCGCACCAGGCAGCTTGGCGGCTAACTCGAGGTCCTGGTATGAATCAACGGCCCATCCTCCGCCCAGGAACTCAGGCTTGCCATGGTCGGCTCTCTGCGATATGTAGCACACGGGGCTCTCACCGAAGCCGCGATACCATATCTTGTCAGGTAGCGTCTTGGTAGGTATCAAACCGAAGTCGGACAAGAACCTATGAGTTTTATCAAAGTCCGCGTGTGTGTAAGAAACGTACATAAGACTTTTGAGACTGATGCGTTTTGCGGAGGGCGACATGATAAAAAGGTTATGGAAACTAACTTGCGGAATGATACTGCAATGGATGATCAAAGTAGGATAAATATAGCGCTCGGCATAGGAGTAAACAAAGCGAAGAAGAGCTGAGGCCTGAGTGATCGCAACCTCGCGCTGAGTGTCTCCTACATAATTGTAGATTATTGGGAGCCGACATGGATGACCCTCGGCCTCAGGCTCCGAAGACTTCCGTCGCGGGGCCCAGTCCGTGACTACCTGAGGTAGACAAGCTCGGCAATCCGGACTCCTATCTCATTTGCAAAGAAGATTGAAAGTGTGTGGGAATTGGCGCCTCGGTCATCGTGATGAGAGGAGTCAGCCACGTGGGTCGATTCGAAAATTGCATCGCGAGTACAAATTTTGTCAATATCACACCCTAAAACCAAAGCCCAACAAGCATTTCCGCATATCCTACACAAGTAGAATATTACTACTATTAATTCAAAAATGTCATTCGATAGATTGATCAGGTTCGTGGACGAAGAAGGCCGAAAATCGTTCGGCGACCTTGACAAACCTCTGTCAGCCAAGGACATCATTGGTTCTGAGGTTCAGGTGCTAGTGGGGACTTTTCAATATGGCTTCACAAAGACAAGTGAGAAGCGCAAGGTTAAGAAGGTATGGGCCAAGTGTGCGACCAGAGCTGGGATTACAGTTCGTTGACGTTGTCCGATAGCTCCTCTGCCCTCTTCCTGACACCCCCGCAGTTCTGTGCGTTGGTCTGAACTACAAACTGCACTCGAATGAGACAAATGTGAGCAACGTGTGATGGAAAAGACCCCATAGAATGCCATTCACTGACCATGTACAACGACCCAAAGTTTGTTATTCCGACTAAGCCTGTCATCTTCATGACACCCAACGAACGCCTCACCGGACCCTTGGACGATGTAATCGCCCACGACGACGCGCAACCCATGCTCGACTACGAAGGCGAGTTGTCTTTTGTCCTATCCAAGGATGCCAAGGACGTCAAGGAGGAGGATGCGCTCGACTATGTCCTAGGATACACAGTCGGTAATGATGTCTCAGCCAGAAGCCTGGTCCCCGTCGAGGTATCTGGTGGTCAGATGGGTTATTCAAAGTCGTTTGACACATTTGGCCCCATCGGCCCGGCCATCACCTCAGCCAAACTGATCCCCAATCCGCAGGCATTGCGGCTGGTGACCAAGGTCAACGGCCAGATACGGCAAGACATCAGCACATCCGAGATGATCTTTAGCGTTAAACAATTGATTGCCTACGGGTCCAAGAATCGGACTTTGAAGAAGGGCACCGTCGTCATGACAGGTACGCCAAGCGGCGTGGGCTGGTTCTCGGATGGTCTTCTCGGGCACGGTGACGTGGTCGACATTGAGATAAGCGATCTGGGCTCCATCTCTAACAAGGTTGTCTTCAAATAGACTTTTATGGAGAACGTGGATGACAATAAAGAGGTCCCTGATGTTGAAACACTTGCATGATCAACTTTGATGCCTGTCCCAACTCTTGTTTTGGATGTAGTGATTGTCACACAGCGCATCAACCTCTGCCACATTAGACGGGAGCTCTGCTCGGAGTCCGTTCCGACGCCAAACTGTGGCTCCTTAATGATGAGGAGTAACCTATTGCATTATCATTCCCAAGTGTCTAGTCGGTCAAAGCAGGCGGGGCGAACTCGCACTGGTTCCGCCCGCGGGAAATGCTATATAAAGTATTCTTTGCTTCTGCTAGGCGAAGATACGTCCTAGTCATTAACAGTCACTTATCATGAGCTCCGATAATATTCGAAATGTTGCAGTCGCAGGAGTAAGGCTCCCTCCATTTGCCCTTTTCTAGTATCCCATGAATTAACTTTGTTCTAGGCGAGCGGAATCATCGGCTCCAAGCTCGTACCGCTTTTGATCGAATCAGGTCGCTTTACGGTTACCATACTCGGTCGAGCCGGGTTCACTGACGTGCCAGCTGGTGCTAAACTGGTCGTGGTCGACTACCACGATCAAGAGAGCCTGTTTAGAGGACTACGAGGACAAGATGCCATCATCTCGACTTTGTCCAGGGAGGCTACATTGCTCCAGATCCCACTGATTGATGCTGCCGTAAGAGCTGGTGTGAAGCGCTTTATACCTTCTGAATTTGGCGGCAACCTCAAAGACTCCAATTTGCGGCAGCTGCCCAATTATGCCAACAAGGCAAAGGTGGAAAACCACTTGGAGAAGCTGTCCTCGGCGCATGGCATCACGTACACGTATATCTACAACAATGTGCTGCTCGACTGGTCCATTGAAAAGGGGGTCTTGCTGAATTTCCAAGACGCTACGGTGCACCTCTACGATGGGGGCCATCGCGCTGTGTCCATGACACGAGTAGCCGCAGCTGCAAAGGCAGCTGTCCAGGTGCTGCTGCATGCAGACGAGACCAGGAACAAAGCGGTCCGTATTCACGAAATTGTGATTTCCCAGAGCCAGCTCCTGGCCTACGCAAAAGAGGTGGATGCTACCCGCATATGGCAAGAACAACATGTCGACATGACTGAGCTCGAGACCAAACTAAAGGCCGAGCACACGTCCGACGTGCCAAATCTTGGTCTATTCCACGCCTACGCAGTCAAGGGTGCATTTGGAGATGGAATCGACAATCAATTTCAGGAAGCTGACAATGAGCTACTCGGGGTGGAGCCGTTGAGCATCGATGACCTCAAGGGGATGCTAGCCCAAATTGCGGACAATGTAAAATGAAGAAGCTAAGCTTAGGGATTTTAGAGTGTTGAAGTGGTGTGGTACTTTCTTAAAATACTCTATTACACAGAGCTGGCTAGATTCCAAGTAACTGCTTGATGGTATTTCCTGAAGCCCAGTAGGCAAGGCCTTAGCTAGCTACTACGCTTATACTTCCCAATCTCTTGAGCAAAGGTTGTGAGAAGGTCTGTGCTCTTCGCATCACCTGGAGGCATCATTTGGCACGCAAAAACGGCAGCAATGCCCAGCTCCTTGTTGGCAAACCATCCCATGTTGGGCATCCCATTCCATGCCAGGGTACCGGCCGGGAGACTGGGCGTGTCTTCAACGGCCACCAGCCCTCCTAAACCAAACGAGAGGGCACCGAGGCGTCTCTCGCCCCCAGTGATATTGTCGTAGAGGTGCTGAATGAGCCATATTAGAGACTATTGAAGAGGGAGAGGGGAAAAGTCCAGCAGTTGTAGCACTTACGCTCATGGCTAATAAACCTTTTGCTTGCTTGCTCTCAGCACCAAATTGCGGTTTGAACATCGAATCAGCCATGTCAGGCGACAGCAGCACAGGCTTCTCCTTGATCAAGTCGGCCACCACTTTGATAAAGTCGCCGGCACTGGTGACAATGCCCATGCCTCCGCTATCCCCAATTGCGTCTCTGGGGTACGGGTTCTCCATGAAGGCAAGCTCACCACTGGGCACCCTTATGCTCATATCCATGAGGTTGCGCTCGGCCTCTGGATGCTGTGAGATGTTAAAGGTGGTACGCGTCAGTCCCAGCGGTACAAATATACTTTGCCGCATGTACTCGCCCAGCCTCTGTCCGGTGAGACGTTCGATGGCCAGGCCAGCCCAGTCGAGGCCTCCTCCGTACGACCATGATTCTCCAGGCTCAAATAACAAGGGCAGCGAATATCCTTTCACGACGTCGCCGCACATGGCGAGACTGGACTCACCGCGAGACTGGCGCCAGGCAATCAGTAACGGATCGAAATTGTCATAGGTAGAGCCGCTCGTGTGAGTCAACAAGTGTCTGAACGTGATGGAATTCTCTGCTGCGCGCAAGGCAAATCCGGGGCCGTCATCGCCGTGGGCCGGATTAATGACGTGGACATCCTTGAGTTCGGGAAGAAGTTGATGAACTGTATCGTCGAGATGGATCTTGCCACGCTCAACACATTGGAGGACGGCAATGGTCGTGAAGAGCTTAGTGAAAGAATACGCCCAATAGGTGGTGTTCAGGTCTGGTTCTTCATTTCCCACCCAAGTTCGCCTACCTCCGGCGCTTGTCATGACCAGTTCGCCTAGCAAAAATGCTAGCAGGTTAACGCTGCGCGTGTGTTTAGGTGTGGCCGGCCGGGACATACCTGTGTTGTCTGCCACAGCTACTACGGCACCAAACACGCCTTGCGCGTCTGGCGCTGTGTGCTTCGATAGTGCCTGCTGGAAAGAGATGGACATACTGGTTGAGCTCGCTAAGCCCCTTCACGGTCGCTGGTCTCAACACCGGGCGATGTCCGAGGCCATATATGGCCGACATAACATATGCACATCTCTACGCCGAGCTACGACCGAAGATAGGGCGGCGGATGACAAGGGCACGAAAGCGATCAGCATTGCTGTCTTTGACGGAAGCTGGCAGATTGAGGCGGCTCAGAAAGCGCGGCGGACTTTGAAACAAAACACCGAGGGTTGTACGGAGATTGTTCCGAATTCATCACTGCTACCCTATACATAGCTTCTACTGAGAAAACTTTTACCCATTATCTATATAAAAAGCCTATATTAAGAAATTGTTTATATTTAATTCTTCATTAATTATATAAGTCTTTTATTTTAAAGAACAAGGTATATTAACATTATTCAGTTTACATATCGAATAGTTAGTCTCTATTTGATAGAAAGTCGGTCTGCCATTTGGACTTAACCTGGCCCTGGTTAACTCCCCGTAAGGAAGCCGAAGCTTGTCCGGCTGACCTGAATACGTCTTGATAACTTGCAAACGCAAGCAAGAGAAGTGAACATTGTCCAAAGGCGAAAGCCATGTAAACCAAACTGGGCCTAGCGAAGACAGTGAATGCCGTGTACTGAGCTGCAGCAACCCAAGGGCAACAGGTATAATGATACATGTGCTCCTACCTGATGCTACTGTATGATTCCTTGTCTGGTATTACCATATACGGTTGCTCTATAGGGTCGCATTCGCTACTTGGTTGAGCAGAGGCAGGTTCGGCGGCACGTCTTTTGCGACACCTCTCCCGTGTGCGGCTTCCACGACAGACGTGTCGGGCTCACAAATGTCCTAGCTGCCTTCGCTGCATTACTTCGATCTAACTACTGCTAGACCCAAGTCCGCCATCCCTCAAGTCAACTGTCGAGCAATCACAGTAGGCTTATTCTGCCATCCGACAGAGCCGGGTTATCGTGACTATGTTAGTGCACTGGGGTGTTTATCTTTGGCGGCATCCTGATACGCCAGATCCATGGAGGAGTGACTACGTTGTGGGGGAGGGAATCCACATCCGCTTCGTTCATAGGACGAGAGTGTCGCTTATCCAACTTGGACCCGTATATCCGTGCACCCGCTGCTAGTGGTATCCATAACAGTAATATGAATCGAGACTTTGCGGGGTAAACTCAACATCTAGCAAACAGTCTCGCCCCAGGTAATGTGGGGCTAAGTGTCCGTCCTCTTATCAACCCTCCCCTCAGGCCAGCCCTTTGGCGGCTTCGGCATTTTCACCTCGTGCAACCTAAGTTACCTGCATTGTTTCTCTCTTGCTTTGCAGCTTGAACTTGTGTCGCACTCGTTTCCGCGGGCTTCTAATATTGCCCCCTTCCAGGCAACCCAACCACGACTGCATCGTAATTTATATATCCCGGCAGCCTCAGCCTGTCATGCCTGAAGCGCATCCTGACCATACCAAGGATCAGGCCGATCATGTAACTACCGTCTCGGCGGCATCATTGCCAGCACCATCAGATGCTCTCGGCTCAGAATCGCTGCCGGCGGCAGAACCAGCCCCAGCCACATCGGCCGTGCCTATGACAAACCACTTCTCCTGTGTAAACTGTCGTCGCCACAAGATCAAATGCAACAAAGTCGATCCATGCACGAACTGCACCAAGGCCCAGCTCAATTGCATCTTCCCACCGCCTCGCCGCCCAGGGAAGGATGGACAAATAGATCCGGCCCTGCTTGCCAAAATTGACCGCATGCAGCGGACCATTTCGTCGCTGAGATTACTTGTTAATGAGAAGGATTCGCAGTTGAGGGAACAGAGGCAGAGCCTCAGACAGCCGTACAGTCCTGCGGGCACCAGAGCAGACCCTATTTCGGAGCGAGAACAAGAACAGTCACCAAGGCCCCATGAGTCCCTCAGCACCATCGTGGCACGGCCAAAGAGCCATGCATCACCTAACATGTCTGTTTCTCCAGCCAACTCGGCAACGACGCAGTCTACCACAGATTACACAGCCGGAAAGTTGATTAGAGATGAAGGTCGGAGCATCTATGTAGGAGGAACCTTTTGGGTCGCTCTCAATACTCAAGATGTTGTAGGATCCCCTGCATGGCTGCCCTCGCTCCTATTCTAGAGTGGCGAACTGACACCTTCTCTTCACTAGCAATTCAATGACTTGGACAATGGTGATGAATCTGAGACTTTTGATGGCGAAGATTTCTCAGTCTCCCAGGACTCCACTATCGAGAGTGTCTTCTCTAACTTCCCTTTACAATCGCACGCGGCCGCGCAGTCACCGACACACCCTCCTATCGCGAACCGGCAGAAATTGTGGCTGACCTTCACTGAGAATGTCGACCCCATTACCAAGATATTGCACATGCCTACGGTCACGGCCCAGATAGCGGGATGGCTGACAAGTGAGGACATGACAACAGTCCCCAAAAGCCTTAATGCGCTCCTGTTTGCCATCTATTTCTCCGCTGTGTCAAGTCTCGAGGAAGATGTATGCCGTGAGCTCCTCGGTTGCGAACGTGATATCCTCGCCACCAAATATCGCATTGCCGAGGAGCACGCCTTGACTGCGGCCGGCTTCCTCAACACTGACGATCTCGTCGTCATGCAGTCCTTGATCATCTATCTCATCACGCTGCGACACACGGCGCCGCGCCGATCGTGGACCTTATGCCCGCTCGCCTTTCGTCTCTTGCAGTCCTTTGGTGCCCACCGCGATGGCGCTTCGCTCAAACTCGTTACGTACGAGTCAGAGATGCACAAGCGACTCTGCTGGCACCTCCTTATGCTCGAATGCGGGGCGGCTGAAGACTCGGGGTGTGATCCGACCCTGTAAGTTCTGTCGGGAGAAATTAGCTGGGATCAGTCTCAGGCATTGTCGCTAATCAGGCTTCAACAGGGTCGAGATCAGCAGTTTCACCGCACTGCCTCCCTTAAATCTCAATGATTCTGACTTGAGCGCGAACATGGATGTCGAGCCGGTGGAGCAAACGGGCTGGACCGATTCGACGCTACTGACGATGTTGGCCGAGATATGCCAGCTATGGCGGCTCTCCTGCGACTACCGTCTCTGCCCAGAGGAGGCATCTAAGCCACTATCGTCGATGACAGAGACGGAGAAGAGGGAGTTTGTCAGGCGGGTGATGAGCAAGTTCGAAGATCGGTACATAAAAATTTGCTCTCCGTTGGTACCTATTCAATGGGTGAGTTGACCTTCCCAACTACCTGCAGTGCTCTTATCATCCGCTGCCCCAATTGCAAGTAACATACTCAACAATAGTCATACAGGTCACGGCGACCTTGTCGCGGTTCCTGGTGCTAGAGTTCAAGCTTGCCAGCTTTAAACCTCTTGAACGCCACGTTGATCTGACCCCAGATGAGTGTGAGGAGTTCTTGAACGATGCGCTCGAGTGCCTAGAGCTCACGAATAAGCTGCTCACGGACCGGCGGAGCTCGAGATGGGTCTGGCTCTTCAAGACCTTCACAGCCTGGCAAGCGCTGGCATTCGTGTTAACAGAGCTAGCCGTACGGCCGTTGCAAAAGGGGCGCGAAAAGGCCTGGTCAACGATTGAGCAGACCATGGTTTCCCGTTGGAGCAGTCCGCACGATCGCCGGGGCCATCAGTGGCGTTCCATGCTCAGCCTCTTGGCTTTGGCACAGACCGCCAGGGATAGAGATCTCCGGCGTCGCCGGGCGTGTCTCCGCGGACGGAAAGATGTGCCGTTATCGGCCACGCGTCCATCCCTTCCTCTTCAGCAACAAAGCCCGCTCGCGGAGCAGGTGAGGCAAACGCAGGACTCAGCTTATGGGAGCCAGCCGCCGATGTCTCTACAGGGAGACTCGCTCGGGGACGCGCACCAGGTTCCCCAAATGGACGCCTCGATGTGGATGAATGCGATGCAGCCGGATAGTGACATGCACCCATTCGGCCCGGTTCCTGATTTAGATGACATGGATGTTCTCGAGCACCTCGATTTCGATTGTAACTCGACTGATGTGACGTCGTCACATCCGGCTTTCCTACAAGTTGCCTTCGAGGTTCAAGGTAGCCTCACAGTAGATGGCATGTCTAGTTGAGCAGCATTATAAACAATGTCAGTTACATTCCATGGCAATGCTATGTTTGCGAAAAGCTATGATGTGGACGGAATACATGACTGATATCAACTCAGAGTTGCGTAAAATCCATCGATGCCAAACGGTCGATACGGCTACGTTATCGCCGAGTGGCCTATAATGTATTATCTGAACCTGAAGGTGAGCAACTCAAGCCAAAGTCCAGGCCCCTGGATAAAATTCAACCCAGTCGTAGGCCAATCACCGAATCTACCCTGGTCAGGGGTGGGCTTGGCTCTCGGTGCTCGTTTCGCAAAGCCCCGTAATTCGAATATCTTATCGCTTACAATTTCAGGCGTGTTCCGGCCGGCCAAAAGTCCGTGAGCCCGAGATCGTCGGAGCTCTGCTACTTACCCGTGGGTTGATCGCATGCGGCTACCCCACTAAGGGAGAGGGGGAGGATATTTTCCTCACTGAGTGGGTATAGGAATTCGATTACAGTACTTTGATTCGGTTACAGCTGTTTTTAGTAGGAAAAACGCTCTTTTTCAGCCTTATTACTCTGCCATAAGTGAAATCATGCACAATAGCACTATGTCTTAGGAGAGAATAGTATAATTCAAAGCATAAAATTTCTAATAGGGCGCGATAGTTTCTATCTAGACTTGGAATTGTAACTAACGAGAATTCTGACCATACTCTAACTCCCTGGAACATACCAGTAGCCACCATCTGGCACTGGAACCGCGAGCTCTTCAGGACTTCCTGGGACGTTGTCCTTGATGTCTTTTGCAACTTTGGGGAATTGTTTCTCGGCAAATTCGAGCGGGTCCCAGATCTTCAGCTTAGGCCAGCGTTTACGGGTGAACTTATCGGGGTCTGCCTCAATGTCTTCCCAAGCGTCTTGAAGAAAGCGTCACGGTTCGCCTGTCCGCTCTTGTGGACGGCGTTTGAACGGTGGAAACGAATCCTCTGCGTGGCTTCCAAGGCTAGCCTGACGTCTCCCTCGCAGTTCTGTAGGCAATAAGCCACAGTGATCGCATCTTCCACAGCCTGCGATGCTCCCTGCCCTGCAGTAGGCAGATTGGCGTGGGCCGCATCACCTATCAGGATGGTTCTACCTCCGGTGCTAGTCCATTTGCTAATGGGCGGTCGGTAGACAAGCTTGAAGTCGATCGACTTGCGCTCTGGAGTGATGTCCAGAAGTGTCTGCGCATCAGTTCCACTGAAGTATGACATCCACTTTCGAAGGTGATCGGGATCCGCAATATTAGAATTCCCCCAGCCTTCCTTTGATTCTCTGTCATCCTGCACCAGTTTAGCAACGAATCAAGAAGGATATCTTCACTGGACAACTTACAGGATGAACCAAAGCCCAAGCGACGTCAAGACCGTCATTCCAAACAAAAGCGAGCAGTGTGAGATTATCGCACATCCAGAATCTAAGGGTATCTCGGTCCTCCTTGAACAGGCCTCTCTCCTTTAGAATGGCCCTCGAGGCTTCATCAGTCTTGAAAAAAGTCCGGAACACCGCCCATTTGCTGTCCGTGTTGGTTTCATCCTCATTGAAGAGACCCAGCACTTGCTCTCTTGCAATTGACCTTGGGCCATCAGCGGCGATAACGCAATCAGCCCAAAGCGTCTCCCCGGTGGATAGAGTCACGCCGGCCTTCTTGTCATTCTCGAGATAAGCAATGACACCAACACCAATGCGAAGATCAGGCACCAACGTCTTAGCATAATCCAAGATGATCGAATGCAGCTTGCCGCGGTGACCAGCATACGTGAGATTGCGCTCAGTTTCGTTGATTGCCCAGGGAACCGTGCTTATAAACTTGCCGTCATACTTGTGTATTTCCATGTCGTATATTTTATTGCAGCCGGAGGCATGAATTTCTTCGCCCACCTTGCCTTCGTTCCATGCCTTGATCACACGGCCTCCGTTTGGGAAGATGTCCAGAATGTCTATAGATGTATTAGCATCCTATCATCTGCCTGGCGGTGATATATTTCTCCAGCCCGTAAACCCGAATCGCCGACTTACCTCCCTGGCTGTTCGAATCCGCATATTTTTCGATAATTGTGACCTTCATGCCACGATTGACACATTCGATGGCAGCGGCCAGACCCCCAAAACCTGCCCCGACAATGATGACACTCAGAGGATTTTGGGTCGTCATGATTATCCGCCTTGGTGACCAATTTCAAGGGAGGATGGGACCAAGAAACAGGTATGGACGGATTGCTTCTGCGTGAAAAGGAGCCAGAGACATTCGAACCATCAGGAGGTCGCAATAAATAAACACGAGAAGCCGTCACGGTCAAGCTCAGCCATGAACGCGCTCCAAGTCCGATCTCGGTTCTTGGAATTCAAGGCCGACGGTGAAATTCATCGGCGGTGGGTCGAGGCTCTCAATGGCGACGACGGAATCGGTCGGACAAATTTGGGGTTCGGACCCTGATGTAGACGTCCGAAATACTTAGGACTCCGGTTTTATGACGTCGGAAAGATTGGTCCGTAGTCGCTGCATCATAGAACGTCGAACCCAAACAAGATGATGATGTTCATGGACAATGATATCACAGGACGAGTAGTGCATTAGGTAGGCAGTTGGTCTCACTACCTATGTAGAACGCTCGACTGTTCAAATATTTTTATTGAAGATCAATTTCTCTAAAAATGCAACGTAGGCATATTTTTCCGTGCTATTAACTAGCTATTCTTACCAAAAGATATACAATTAGTCAAGCTCCACCTGTTGATAATCGTGTCTACAGTCGCAGTTGTATGAATTGTATTGCTGCGAGTTAACCTTGCTTCAAAGGGTAACAATGCATGTATGCTCTCTTGGAGAGTCAGGGCATAGATTGGAGATTGCAGCTACCGGCTTGTGCTTGAGAGATGTGGGAGTTTGCCCGTCCCCAAATGAGGATGAGGCATCTCATCAAAGGCGATTTTCAAGGCGTACGTCCGTATCGACATTTATATTTATATGGACGTAAATATTGATTGAGATCACTGTCGGCGAACAGCGGAAGTTATCTCGTCGCAGCCAAGGTCCCAAAATCTGCGATTATCGAAAAAAATTCGCAACGGCTAGTTTATGACTCCCGCAACTATGCTTACAGTAAACTTGTCATATAGGTGGATTGACTTGACCTCAAAAATATACGATGTAAATAACTCAAGCTGCAAGGTTTGTAAGAGCAATAGAGGCGGTAATATTTTTTTTCCACAGTAGTACTATGAAGTTTCGTAGAGCCCACCAGTTTGTGTCGGCTTCTTTTGTCAGAAAGAATTGATAGATGATTCAGTGAAAGAGTAGAGAATGCTGTGCGGCAGTGAACGGAGCAATCTTCAAGCATTCTTATTACTATCTGCAACAAAACCACTTACACGACAGGTGAACTTCACATATGCGACCTCAGTCGAATCTTCATTTTGAGATTATCAGGTTTCACGAACCAGTGATTGCGGGCTCTCATAGTGCTTGAAGTCTACTGTAGCTCAAAGTCAAACTCTATCACCAATTGTGGAATCAATTTGATCCTTTCCAACGTGGATGTATGTCGTCCGATACAAGTCCTGGATCCCATATCGAACTATGAGGATTAGACAAAGTCTACTGGTATTTAGGACTGGAGACCATGTGCTTACTGAGATATAGTATGATTCCATTGCCTTCAGTCTTTCGGCGCTGTAGCCCGCATTTGGGAGCCATCTTTCTGGCCTGAATTCGTGTGCATTGTCAAAAACTTTCTCGTCGTAATGAGCCGTCCAAGAGTTGAGTCCAACAACCGAGTTTTCAGGAAAGAAGACCCCTTGGATTTCAGCACCGCCTTGGGGGACAGTTCGCCACATCGGGAACCCGGTCGCTGGATGCATGCGTAAGCTCTCTTTGATGACAGCTTGAAGGTATGGAAGCTTTTGCAGGTGTCCAAGAGTGAGTTGTTTGTTTCCACTGGCATCTTGGCAGTTTTCAATCTCAGCTCTTAGAACTTGCAAGCACCGCGGCGAGTTGATTAGGTAGAAGAGGACTGCCGAAAGACTTTCACCAGTAGTACCACTCCCTGCGACGACATTTTAAAATCCCATCATGAACACATGATATGGGGTCACATGCCGGGGATTCTTACTTGATACAAGCATACGGTATTAGTCATATTATATCTCCTCTATAACTCTATTATAAGAAAAATATCTAAATTTCTATTATTTAGAGAATTAGTTTTAGCTTTAAATTTTTATTAAAATAAGAGAAGAATTATAATATAAGTATTTATTAGTTAAATTTTTTTTAGTTATTAAATAGTTTTAGAATTTTTCTTATAATATAGAAAGGAAATAAGTTATCTCTAAATAAATATATATTATATAATTACCTTCTCTTTTCAGAGAGATAGATTTATATATGATAGGTTTATTTAAAATATAATATAGTAAGATATCTTTTCCTTATCTAGCTATCTCCTCTTTAATATTTAATATATAATTTTAGTTTTTCTTCAATTTTTAAATCTATTATTTGATGCTAGCTTCTTCTTGTACTAATATCCTGGTTATTTCTATACTGTTTCGGTGTTCTTAAGTGCCTGAATGGAAAGTAGGCCAAAGAGAAAGGAAGGGCAAGTTTCCAAGAATACCTACAGTAATCCAATGGCTTGAATTCAACAAAGTTGCAGCCAAGTTTATAAAAGGTATAGGCTCTCCTGAGTGGTACCAGATCTTTGGTTGACATGATACAGCTGTATAGTAGCAGAAAGCAAACAATCGATTGAAGCAAAAACGTATGATGATTGAGGAAGAAAAAGCTATCTGTTCAGACCAACGGAAGGTTCGTCTAAGTACGCGATAGTCGGCATATCGATAAATCGACAAGGCGTATGACGTATCCAAATATATAGACAGCAAAAAGAGAGTAGAGTCCATCACTCGGGCTTTTTACCCCAGACGAAATGGATGGACAAATAAAGGTGAATTGATGGGTCTTTGAGGTCTTTCCTGACCTTGGCAATGTACACCTGGATCTCCTCTTCCGTCCAACCAAGTATGGTCGAGAAGAGCCTGGGCGTGTACGACTCCACGGCCTGAATCTGCTGGATAGCCATGAATTTCCCCATCTCTTTCATCGTGGGATCCTTGGGCCAAGCACCAATGGGTACCTTGTCACCTCGTGTCAGCAACGACCAGATATTCACATTAGGACGGCGGTCTACCTTGAGAATTTCCTGCTTAACGTCCACAAACCCCGCCTTCTCCATCTTCTCTTTCCAGTCAAGAGCAATCTCGAGCGACTTTCCAAACTTGGCCGAACCCTCCACCAATGTCTTGAGCCAGCTGTTGGCGTTCTCAGCCTTATCAGCGGTGCCATCGTCGGACATCCAGTTCGGGTCCGCCGCCTGGAACTCGATGTAACCACCCGGGGCAAGGTGTTCGAAGGCACGCCGGAAGAGCTGGTCGTCGTCGCCAATGCATCCCTCAAGTTCGCGTGCGTGGATGAAGTCGAATGGCTTGCTGTAAAGCCATTCGGCTTCATAATCATCAACCTCGAAGAAGCAGTTTGGAGGAGTCCTGATTTGCGAGTTAGTACGTGTAGCTGGATGTGGGCGGCAAGATGGGATACCATTGCGGCTGGATTGGGCTTAGATCCGTGCCAATCACCTGTGCGGATGGGAATTCACTACACTCATGTCAGCCAAATGATCACGCCGGCCTAGATTGGGGGACAGACTCGGCAAAGTCCATGGCCCAGATACCCGTGCCGGTACCGAGATCCAGGACACGATGGGGGTTATCGGCGATGGGCGCTAGAAAGAGCTTGCCGCCGAGCAACAGGCGGTATATATGATGCACGAGATCCATGCGGTCTTGCTCAGTGTCATCGTTTGGCTGTTGGATCTCAGCTTGATTTCCTTCGGGAAGAAATCACAAGTAACATACTAGGAAATAAGTGCCTGCACGGAAGGCATGGTAGCGACGTCCGTTCTACCCCGAATAAGTTACTATATTGATACTGAACGTAAATTCGCGCTCATACTCACTTCATATCTAGATCACCAGAGTAGGTACCGGTTAAAGAAAGATACAGGTACAGCGACGCAGTAGACAACATACTTATAGTTTACAATGCTTGAGGCCAAAGAGGTCTGATAGCTGCCCGAACCCTCCCTAATTAGATGGTCAGCGCAAGTCCTCGGAGCAGCAGGTCCATGCGAGCCTTACGAGCCAGCATAAGCAGAATCATCGTCGGCAAGCACATTATCCTGAAGGAAAGTGTCAGCTAGTTGGCAAACTGAGGGGAAAAAACGTGACCAACATCCGCCTCGATGGGATTCTCAGCCAAGGCCTCCCGCAGCGGTGGCGCAGGGGACTCGGACTTTTGTCGCTCGTCCGGACACATTTTCAGGGCAGGCAATTTGGGAGAAAAAGCAACCTAAAGAACAATGCGGTGGGGTCGGCACATTATTTAACGGCGGCAGTGTCTGCGGGACGCTTCGTGGCGTGCGCGCAGCCAATAAAAGCAAGATGAGAAGTACCCCTATTGTGGTGCCAAGGCTACTGTTTGATAAAGTATTCATTATCAATACTGAGCTTAGCAAGCCCAAGGTTCCCTCCCACCATTCCACTTTAGGGCATTCTCCCGCTCTGCGTCCTGACCAGTTCATCCAGTCCAGCCGATGTCACGCTGCGTAGCCTATATGGCACAAATTCCCCGATGCTGTATTGGAAACGGCGCATTTTAGTAGTGATTTAACGTGGTCGAAGTCGGAGTCGGCAGATGCGACTGCGAAATGAAATTGAGGCAATTATTCCACAGTGTGATTGCGTGAGATAAGTCAGAGAGGGGATGACGGACCCTCCAGAGACGACCCCCAGTCGACCCCTGGTGAAATCATTGAAAGATCATTGGCCTACTTGTGGGTTAAATCCTTTACTTGGCACATGATTACACATATATCCCGGCTTTTGCATAAATAGTTATGAACTGAGGCTTTGAGCCAGTCGGGTTCTATAATTCTTACCGGGGATCGGCAGAGAGTCGGTGCAGAGGGACGGCCCTTCTAACTCATGAAGAAACCTACTAATACAGTTAGTATGTTTAAAATAGAAATCAGCAACTAAACTGTATATAGCCACTCCTCCTCAGGCCAGCAAATTCAGCCACGCGCAAACCTTCGGTGGTAAAACGTCTACAACAGCGACCCCATGAGCCAGCGGGCAAACTTGGAAAAGTGCATATCATGTCAACATCGAGCTTCATGTAACGCGGCGTGCCTCCGTGAGCATTCAACTGCGTGATGGTCGGAACTTGTGCGACACGCTGGCTACTCTGATTCCGATCACCCTTCTGGTTCCCAAACATGGTCAATGCACCCGGGAGATTAGGATATATATCGCAAAAGTGGGCATGAGTTTTGTGAGAAGATTTAAATGAAATAACCAACATTACCTTGCCTCTTTGCTACTTTTCATGCATTAATGATACCTAAAACGAGTTCTGTGACTCCTCTCAAATATCTATATTAAGTGGACAGACCTATAGGGTAAGATATAGGAAGATTTAGCCCACCGGTGCTTTTCATAACCGGCATTCATCTCCGGCCTTTACTAGGAATTCGGTTTGTGCGGCCAGCCGTCCGCCAGGTCTTGTAAAGTGGACCATTGTCCGGAGTATTGTCCGAGCAGTCCATGTTCTGCTCCGTCCGTTACCTCCGCTCATGATCGCAGGAAAATTAGCCGCCCAGCTATTAACTACCTAGACTACCACTAACTTAATTTCGTGGCTCACTCACTTATCAATACCATTTCATGGAATAGGCACATCATCTAAGCAGCATTCGATTATCCGGATAGATTTACTCTTCCAATTCTCAAAACACAAAGTCGCAATCATGGTAAGGGTTTACGGCGCCGGCACCATTCCTGTCAACGGTCCTAAGGATTCCTCAATCCTCACCCGTGACCAGCTTTGGAAGGCGTTGCAGAGAAAAATCCGCCGTCCAGAAGAATTTGTTCCAATCCTTAGTGGTTGTACTGTTCACAGCGATGAGAACAATGTGGTGAAGCGCGAGGTCGAACTGCACTTTGGAAAATGGGGGAAGAGGCATATGCAAGAAACGGTCACGTCTCACGGGGAATTGTGGGTATGGTTGAACGACTGCTTTGGAAAGAATAAGTGACCGTCTGACCCCTTTCCTCCCAAATAGATTCGGTTCGAGCAATCCGATGGCTCTGTCAGCACCAATCTGGTATCGTTTCAACCAGATATGTCCGAAACCAACCTGATGCTGACTTACATCTTTGACTGGGACTTCCCCTCTGTTCAGGAGGGTACGGAGGATCACAAGAAGCTCTTATATGAGATGAGCGAGGTGAATCGAACCTTACTTGCAATGAGAAGAAGTGTTTGCCGGCTACGAGTTACTGACATTGGAATAGATGGCTATTATGGGCGTTGTCAAGTCTTGTGAAAGAGCTCGAGAGCTGGTGGCGGAGGGATTAGTTTAGCGATGGATTCCCCATTGCAATAAAGATCGGCCGCGCATAAATCAATGATAGCGTCCTCAATTAAGACCCTGGCGCCATAGTTTGGCAATTAACAACGCAAAACTTACTCAGATACCCATTTGATATGTTTCGCTAATGTGGCCTGTATGACAAAAGACAGTAGGTGTTGGATGGCCACGAGGATATCACCAACTCTAGCCTCGAGCCTGCTGCATGCAGATTAGTTTGCTGGTATTTGTGATACTGTTTTTCTCAACTTAGTAGCCTGAATGTCCCATCTTATTGAGACTACTAAGTTAATATTCTTCTCGCTTATATGTGATATGGGACTGAGGACGACTAGGTGTCGCTTTTAGAGAAAGAGGGTAGTTATTTTTATTGTTTTTAGAGATCTACAACGACTATGCCGAGTGAAATCATTGGTTTAATTTCGCATATTCTCTGTTTGACTCAGTTCAATGTAATGGTTGACAGTGTAAAAAAACATCGTGGCGGGCCATCTCCTCCCCATTCTGATAATCGACAGATTAGACGTGGTGGTATGGAACTACTTAGTCACCCGTGGGCAGATTTTTTTGCCTGCTATGCTAACTAATATAAGACTTGGCACTACTAGGCAAGGCAGTGAATTTGGATCGCGGAGTCCACCCCGCGATTCCACCCAAATCCGGGGTAGTCTTGAGGATTGCGTTTCGGGGCCGGACGCGAGGGGCGAGGAGTGAGGGCTCAGAAGTTAGGACCCAATCACAGACCTGGCTACGGATCATACAACTAGAGATATGTCCTGGAGCCAACTTGTCAAAAAGTTGTTCCAATCGTGCATGCTCTTCAAGCAATTTGATGCTAAACCCAGTTAGCGCGCCAGCAAGGAATTTAAAGAAAATAAAAGAAATTGCGTTTTCCGTTGAGAATGCCGAATCTTCATGATTTGCCAGAAGGCTGGAAGCCAGCACATGCCAGCCGAAACAATGGCCCAGCAAATCTCGTCCAGGAGCGGTTCAAGCTCCGCGAGTTAGCAGAGGGCTGGCCTATGTACAGGTAAACAGCCTGCACTCTTTCTAGTACCTAACTTCATGGGCATAACTCCTTCCTACTACTGAATTTCCATCTTGCTAAAACAGTTACCAGAGACTCATGCGAATGGGACAACATGCTATCGATATTCCACCCCGAAGCGTACATCTACACCACATGGACGGGCCGCTGCCACCACTTGGATTTCATCACAGCTTCCAAAGCCGGGATGGATAATGGCGCCTTTATTATGCACCGCTGCCACGGCGCGTCCACAGATATCAATCCTGAAGCTACCCGAGCTGTCACAAAGATGAAAGCAACCATAACGCAGAGATTTACCATTCAAGGTTGCGAAGTGGATGCCGAGAGTGACTGTAGGTTTTGTTTCTTTTGGGAAAAGACCCAGCTCGGCGAATGGAGGGCTCGATATGTCAGGTTAGCCTCCCTCTCATCGGCTTTCACATTTGCCGTTCTTTGATTGACCGAGAATGGATTCGCAAGGCATTGGTACGAGAAGGACAAGCTCATTCCAGTCAACCCTGCGAATGTACCCACTTTAGATGAAGAGAAGCTCGCATCATTTCCGCCTGGCTATCGCTATCTCGCGTACTGCCAAGAGGCCACAATGGGTGTCAAGGTACTACTAGACATGCCTGGCCATCGACGTAATGTTGGAACGATCAATGGGGAGAAGCACGATGAACTGTATATGCAGTGCAAGTCATGGGTCGAGAACAAACCGGTTGAAATTTGATGAGACGTATCAACATCACCGAAAACCTTTCGCCCTTGCCGAAGAGCTCGAATTGCCACGCAGCGCTTCCAATTTACGTCCATACTTGTACATATTAAGCAATTATGAGGCCTGATACTTTGCACTCATCAGTTGTAGCACACCAGCCCTCCATTGTCAATCATTGAGCTGATGTCCGTCTAATTGTAGCTGCGCGCTGCTTGCGGCTGCTTAGAAAAGCACATTTAGTGGTTTTACTGGTTTCCATGAAGCCTGGGTCATAATGATCGGAGGAATTGAGATAGAGGCATCCCATAAAAATCAAATTACCACAGTCAAAATCTGGCAGAGTGGCAGTTGATCAAACATCTTCACCGAGAATTAGCTGCCAGTGCAATGTTGAGTGTCTTTCGTTACATATAGCGCAGGATTTTAAAGTGCTGTCCAGCCACCGCCGGTGTCTCGATTTGAATCATGATCGCTAGATTGGAGATCTCCAACAAGGATACATGTACTCTATAGAGAGCGTGTTAAGAATATCTGACAGTGTCAAGACCGCCTTGTTACATTCTGTTCCGAGGAGACGCATGCATGGGAGGTGGAAGCCTCTGGCCAGTGAATTGTGTAACGTTCTGTGATTACGCAATGACAAATTCTAGTTTTCCTCTCAGTGATCAGGCGGCATCGGATATGTGAGAATCCGTCCCGCTCGGCGACAGCCTTGATAAGACCGAAGTCCTACGGCAGTGAAGGGTGCTTTCATGGTGACGCTGGACTCAGTCGGCCCGAGGCAGCGTTGTGCGGTTAATGGATTAATCGGATTTTAGTCATAGCCTAAGAGAATTGGCAGAATCAACGGGTGGGAATAAGTAGCATTTTGTAAAACTGATACAGTTCTTTATATATCTCAATGAAAGTCCATAGGATCTGCTTGCCTTCGAGCCCTTACACTGTCGCTAATCATCATCTTACACCTTGCATCACAATCAAACGAGTATGGAGGCAGCAGATCTTGTCATTGTTGGGGCGGGTAAGCCATATCTGATTAGATTTGTCGCGGTATACATCAAGTTGACTTTTTCAATAGGGATTTTCGGCCTTGCTACCGCGCGTGCTTTTTGCGAAGCTCATCCCGAAGCAAATGTAGTGATCCTTGAAGCAGCCGACTCAGCTGGCGGTACGTGGGCCAAACATCGTCTCTACCCGGGGCTGAAAACGAACAATATTCTCGGCACATATGAATTTCCTGACTTTCCAATGACTTCGAGCGAGTTTGGTGTTGCTCCGTGGCAGCACATTCCAGGAAGCAACCTACACGACTACATTGCTAAATTCGTAGAGCATTACGATATCGGGCGCCGTATCCGTTTCAACAGCAAAGTTAATGTTGTTGAGCAAGGTGGCAACAAAGAATGGATCCTAAGCATCGAAGAGAAAGGAGTGGAAGGTACTGCCAAACTCATGGCGAAAAAGTCTTGTTATTGCCACCGGAATGACTGGTAACCCAAATGTCCCTGAAATCCCCGGCTGCGCCGACTTTGGCGCGCCTTTGTTTCATGCCAAAGACTTTCTTCAGCATGATAGCCTGCTCAAGACTGCTAAACATGTAGTCGTCTATGGCGGCGCCAAATCTGCCTGGGATGGTGTCTACGCATACGCATCTAGCGGCGTGTCGGTGGACTGGGTCATCAGAGATTCGGGCAAAGGTCCGACCTGGATGGCCTCTCCCTTTGTCAGTCCTTTCAGGATCTGGATTGAGAAACTAGTCTTCACGAGAATTCTGACTTGGTTGACTCCTTGTGTCTGGGGAGCTTACGACGGCTACGAGGCGATCAAGAGCTTCCTCCACACCTCTGTGTTAGGTCGCTGGATCGTCTCATCCTTTTATCAAGGCATCTCAAACGACACTTTGGCTATGAACGACTATGATTCCCATCCAGAGACTGCCAAGCTCAAGCCCTGGTCTGATGGATTCTGGGCTGGCACGAGCCTGAGTATGCTCAACTATCCCACAGACTTCTTTGAGCATGTCCGAAACGGCCAGGTCAAGGTTCACCACGCTGAGATTACCCATCTGACACCTGGGACTGTGCATTTGTCCTCTGGCGAAGCAATCCCTACAGATGCCCTCCACTGCTCCACAGGGTGGAAGCACCAGCCTCCTATCAACGTCTCCCCTGCCTCTCTGGCAAAAGATCTTGGTCTGCCCCACGCGTTTACGGAGGCTTCCCCATTGGCCTGCGCAGCAGACGAGGAAATTTTTCGCCGTTTTCCCGCTCTCAAGGATCAGCCCGACGTCTTTCCCAAGAACAAGTCTAAACGCCATCGTCCCGTGAGCGAGGAGGTTTCCTTGTCCCCTTACCGGCTGTTTCGATTCATGGTTCCTCCAAAGTACATCCATCAGCGCAATTTCGCTGTCGCTGGTGCCATGCTATCCTTCGGCCAGCCGATCTCTGCCCAGACGCAGGGCTTGTGGATCACCTCCTATCTAGATGGAACGCTCAGGGTCCCAGAGTCTCTTGAAGAGGTCGAGTATAGTGCCGAGCTCTTTATGCGATACAGCCATTGGAGAACCCCGGCAGGTTGTGGCAAAAGACACGGTGACATGATCTTTGAAAGCATGCCATATTGGGACTTGCTCCTGCAAGACCTTGGAGTTCAGTACAAGCGCAAATCTAGCTGGCTGCAAGAAATCTTCATGCCTTACGGTGTCTCGGATTACAAGGGATTGGTTACTGAATGGATCACTCTAAAGAAAAGAGGCAAGTTGCGAGGAGGATGTGGCAGTGCGTTTCTTGAGGGGTAGACTAGTCACTTTCAAGAGAATTTGCTCAATTAGTACTATTAAGCAAGTTTGCCCTTCCTACTCGTCACTGGGGACCTAGGGAACAGTATGGATAAGTAAATAGACTGTAGGACTAAGCCTGCCATTTGCAACGCCGGGTCAAGCTGTGCTTAGAAATCTGCTTGCGATATTTTCTAAGGAAGCAGGTACATGTTCTCTGCCGAATTTCAGGAAACTGTAAGATTAAAGCCACTTAATCGTTCATGTCAACGACTTCTTTAATAATTATAGCTTAGCAGTAGATGACTTAGCCTAAAGAGATTATTTTAAGCTAAAATGATGGTCACTACCCTGAGCCATATTGTCCTGAGGCAACCTGTTGGACTCTGAGGCATAAATCATTTATCTTTGATAAAGGGGATAATTCAAGATGACCTGCAATGAAGTTATAATTAGTCTCAGTTTATGCTCCTCTTTATAATTTATTTTGATAATATATCTGGCTTTTTTTTTTAAAGAAATATATAATTTTAGGATTTTTTTTAATTTTAGAATTAATTCCTAATATATATCTAATTACTTTATTAGTACCAGCAGGCTATATAATATCTACTATTCTACTGTATAGTATAGGCTTATACTTTTACTGGTAGTCTAGTAGTATTAATAGTTATAAGCCCGGAAGGGAGTAGGTACTAGGCTAAAACCTGTAACTTTTACTATTAATTACTTATAAAGATAAGAAGCCCCTGGGTTCGAATCCAACTGGAGAGCACCCCAAGCGGAATAACGGTTGAGCTGCTCTAAAGAAAGGCAGCCCTTGTTAGCAGTAGTAGGTCAGGCTGTTTAAAAAGAAACTGATATCCAATTAATAGTCCAGCTTAAGAGGGTTCTTAGGGTTCTTAAGCTGGGGGGTATATTGGTGCCAGCAGGCTATATAATATCTTCTATTCTACTGTGTGGTATAGGCTTACACTTTTGCTGGTGGTCTAGTGGTATTAATATACTTAATTTTATATATTACCTAAGTTATTGAAAGTTCTTTGCTACTAAATAAAATTAGATTATTTAGTATAAAGCTTTAAACTAAAATAATAATTTAAAATTAAAAAAGAGCTAAATTAATTATTAGAAAAAACTAATACTTTATAATTATATAGCTTATAATTAACTCTTTAAACTAAAGTTAAAAAATTTATTCTGATAAATATATTAAACTTAAAATATATATAATATAAAGTATTATAAGGTTTACTTCAGGTTATATTTTTTTAATATTGCATCTTATATATACCTGTTAATATTAAACGGCTTAAGACTCCGCGGGTCAGAATAGAAAGCCGTTGCTAGGTCGCGACACGCCGCAGAAGGTGATTAATGGAGCATTAATAGCTTTGTCCGCTTAGTCTTTTCACCCAACATCAAGCTACTCATTCCATCCTTACATTGATCATTATACTACTGAAAAACAAAACAAAATCTTCATAAGCCGCCATGACAGACGAGGACATTGCACAGTTTGGATTTGAGACGTTGCAGCTCCATGCCGGTCAAGAACCAGACCCGGCATTCAAGTCACGCGCTGTACCTATATATCAAACTGTCTGCTTCGACTTTGACAGCTCAGAACATGCTTCAAAGCTGTTTAGTCTTGCCGAGGAGGGTTACATCGGCACGCGGACAGGTAATCCCACAATTGAGGTTCTGGAAAAGCGAGTGGCCGCCCTCGAGGGTGGTATCGGTGCTATTGCCGTCTCGTCGGGGCAAGCAGCAGTGTTCAATACCATCATGTCCTTGACACGCTCGGGAGAGAATATCGTGGCCAGCAAGAACCTCTACCACGGAGCCTACAACCAGTTCGCTTTCCTACTCCCCGAATATGGAGTAACGGCCAAAATGAGCGAGGACGACCCTCATTGCATCGAGGCGGCCATTGATCAGAAGACAAGAGCTGTCTACATTGAGACCATGGGCCATCCCAGCTTTGCTATTCCTGACATTGAGGGGATCTCGAAAGTGTGTCGCAAAGCCAGAGTGCCCCTGATCGTGGAGAACACGTTTGGTGCGGGCGGCTACTTTGCCCAACCTGTCAAACACGGCGCCGATATTGTCATCCACAGTGCTAGCAAGTGGCTAGGAGGTCATGGGACGTCAGTTGGCGGCCTCATCGTCGACGGTGGCTCGTTTAACTGGGCTGATCCGAAATACTCCAACTTCAACCAACCATGCGCAGGCTATCACGGGCTAAACTTTTTTGAAATGTATGGTAAGAGGGCATTCATCATGCGACTAAGAGGGCAGTTCCTCCGCGACGTGGGTGCCTGTATTTCTCCGTACAATGCTCGGGACTTGTTGGTCGGGCTCGAGACGCTCAGCTTGCGATGCGAGAGACATGCCAGCAATGCCCTCGAGTTGGCCAAGTGGCTGGAGAAACATGAAAGCGTCGCCTGGGTCCAGTATCCGGGTCTACCGTCACATGCCTTTCATTTGATGGCTCAAAAGTACATGCCGCGTGGAGCGGGAGCTATGCTCATGTTCGGAGTGCGAGGAGGTTATAACGCGGGAGAACAGGTTGTGGACAACTTCAAGCTTATCAACAACATGGCTAGGTGAGTAATTTTTTTGAACTAAGAATTTTGCTACGTTTTCGTTGTATTGACGTGACATGCGACTTATCTAGCTACGGCGACGCCAAAACTTCTTCGCTCCATCCTGCATCAACCACGCATAAGGTCATGGCGGTTGAAGAAAGAGCTGCTCTTTGTGTAGCAGACGAAATGATCAGGATCTCCGTCGGCACAGAGACTATTGAAGACATTAAAAACGACATGCAACAGAGCTTTGATAGCTCCCCTGCGGTGCAAAAAGCGCCAAAATGAAGTGCTGGCGAAAGACATTTTGCATGACAAAAATTTTTGCACTTTTCATGGATCAGCAGATAGCCATGACTATATCTTTTTTATCCGTGCTATATAGAGAAGTGACTTTAGTATTAGTAGTGAACTCCAGCCAGAATAGGGCAAATAGGCAGGCCATAGGGATCTGACGAGCGGCTCATGCCGACTGCGCGGGAGTCACCGGTGGAAGCTTTACAGAGTATTCCTTCTATATAGCGCAGCCTTGGACTATTAGAACTTGTTTAGCCTTTTATATTCATTAATCAAGATATCAGGCCTGGTATCTTCTATTGCTGTCTTTTATGTGTGCGAGTCAAACTACGCGAAGTATCAAGCTGTAGTACTAATTAGAATCATTATTCACAAATGGGCTGGTTCGCTAGTTTTTCCTTTGTAAATATGATTTGAATTGGTGAAAATTCATCTTTTCTCCCAGAAGTCCTGCTTGAAGGTAGGGTACGTGATGGGGTAAGACCAAGGCGATGCATACCTCCCCTATTCGCTCCCCTTTTAGTGAGCGCCGAGGTTGTCCGAGCCTAGTCGGTCGCATTGGACCGAAAAGAGCGAGGCAGACGACGGTCCGGACTGGCAACTGTCCGGTCCGAGAGTCCAAGCCCAGCCTGAGCCGAACCCCGAAGGTCACTAAAAATTAAGCCTAGGCTAAACGTGGTTGATGCCACACGTTCGCGCTACGCGCATCAGTCTCTGCCTGGGCAAGCTTTTGATTGGTGTTAGAGAACAGTCAACGGCCAGGTCGGTGATAATTTCAGTGGTAAACTACTTGTTCTTGTCTATGATGATGAGTCTGAAGCCCTAGGATAACACAAAGGCAGAAATTATGCAATATTTTTGGTTGGACTTTGATTCATTCATGCATATCACACTCACACAAGGTTAACGCAAGTCAAGCTTATTCGCTCTCAAGTCACCCGAAATTCTGTATTTCTGGAACTCCGTGTTTGGCCTTCTTGTTTCGGACATGTAAAGTTGTCCGAGCGTTCCAGGCTTCATCGATACTTACCTACCCAACGCATTTCACTTTGAGCTAGCTTTGTCCAAGGAATCCCCAAGTGGCGCGTCAAGCATCTGCCTTCTGAATATCTGTGACCGAACACCTGACACTAAGATGGCTTTGTTCAATCTCTTACAACAACTTGTGCCAATCTGGCCAATGATCCTGTCGCTGGTCATCGCTGCCAGCATCTTTCATGTCACATACAGGAAAATTGCGACGGGATTGGCTAAATATCCGGGGCCATTCTGGGCCTCTATCACCGACACATGGCGTTTGTTCATGGTTCTGAGGGGACGACCTCAGGAAGAACAGCGCGAATTGCACACCCACTACGGTGATGTTGTCCGGTTAGGCCCGCGCACTCTCTCTTTTGCCAATCCCCAAGCTGTTATGGATATATATTCAGGCAAGCATAGAATGCGCAAAGTATGTAGAAGTCTCCCCACAGCCGAAATGAACCCCTTTATCCACCGACTTTGCATTGTCTATAGAGTTGATACCTTGTCTGCCTTGGATGTGAGGCCATGACTGATCATTGATACAAACACTATCTAGTCCGAGTTCTATTCTGTTCAGCGAGGAATACGAGCAGGCCGATCCATTAGTACTATCTTTAGCACTACGGACGAGGATGCTCACAAAAGGCTTCGGCGTGGTGCATCTAATGCCTATGCTCTGACAACTTTGCTCCAGTTTGAGCCATTTGTCGACTCTACAACCTCTGTCCTCCTTGCCGAGATTCGAAAACGCTGGGCGGATAAGTCGGGCGCAGATGGTATATGCGACATCTCTACCTGGCTGCAATACTACGCCTTCGATGTAATTGGTGAACTCACATTTAGCAAGCGGATGGGTTTCTTGGAACAGGGCCACGACGTCGGAGGTATTATCGAAGCCATAGACAAGGGGTTGGATTATGCCGGTCCTGTGAGTCAGAATCTCCGTTCTTGGAAGCATTTGATCCAGCAAAATCTGATATTGATCGAATATACAGGTTGGTCAAGTACCATGGATAGACTACTTGCTCCGCAGAAATCCTATCAAGCTCCTCGCTGGACGCTGGGGGCTGCTTAGCACGACGCTCACTCATGTAGCGTTCGGCGCGGAGCAGATTCGTCAGCGTAAGGATCAACTCGGCGACAAAATCAAGGAGTCGGTCGCGGATGGGCGGCCGCGCGACTTTCTGTCTAGATTTCTCGAATCGCATTACGTGGACAACAGCATTTCAGAGGACCAAGTCATGTCTCTTACCCAAGCCAACATCAATGCCGGATCAGACACCACGGCTATCTCGCTTCGCACCATATTCTACCACGTGCTCAAGGTACCGGGCTGCTACGAAAAGCTCATGGGAGAGCTAGTAGCTGCGGAAGCCAATAACCAATTTGCTGACCTTGAAACAAGACTAGTCTCGTGGAATGAGGCACAGAAGCTTCCCTATCTAGATGCTGTCATTAAGGAGTCGCTAAGAATCTTCCCCGCCGTAGGCCTCTCCATGGAGCGAGTCGTGCCCCCAAAAGGGGCAGTCATTGCGGGAAATTTCGTGCCTGGCGGCACAATCGTTGGATGTAGTCCTTGGGTCATCAACTACCGCAAGGACGTCTTCGGTGATGATGTTGATCAATTTCGCCCTGAGCGATGGGTCGAGGCCACCACGGACGAACTCTCTAGAATGAAGAAGTACTTTCTCACTTTTGGCATGGGAAGCCACACATGCATTGGCAAGAATATTAGCTACCTTGAGATGTACAAGGTAGTAGCAGCAGTCTTGCGAAATTTTACAGTCAGTCTTCACATTCCTTACTAGACCTTAATCCTGCAGCTCGGCGAAGAATCTGCATTCAAGTATACATACTAAACAAGTCACCAATAAAAAATAGATTGAAATGGTCGACCCTGCGTCCGAGTGGAAAGTGCATGGCTCATGGTTTGTAAAACAGGGAGATTTCAAGGTCAAATTTAGTACGAGGATATCTTAGAACTCTAGTACCTCCCACCCTGAGAAGTAGATAGTCGTTCTACCACACACTTGAATTTGAAATTGTCTCTTACTATTTTCAACTAGCTTGAAGAGTATTCCTTTTCATCACTCGCCAGCCAGTACCTGCTTGCATGTATCAAAGGAACAATACTAAACATCGCGTTTGTTGCAGCCTTCCTCAAAGGCGCAGTATGCTCCATAGCCTGTGTGAGAGAAGGCTCGGAATTGGTTCTCATTTCAATCATTACATAATGTAGAAGGAAAGATTTCCCCCTACAGTGCACGGATGAGAGGGTTCGAGTACAAATTAAAAAATAGCAATGAAGATGCTAGACCAGATATCTTAATACAATGAAGACGAATCCCCTAAAGTAATTTTCTCTAATGTATGAATTTATGTATCCAGTATTTATTCTAATGGCTGCAGCATGTAGTCTTCCTCAAATTGTAAAAGACCTAGAGACGAGTCTTCACTTGGACTCTGGTTGCCAGCTAAGAATTCATCAACCATTGGATCAAAAACGTTCGTTTGAAGGCCCTCAAGCCATTTAATGCTATTCCAAATTTCCATCAAGCAGGGTGACTTAGTGCTGATTAATTGCAGCAAGGTTAAGCCTATGCCAATTTCGTGCCTGGCAGTTGACCAAGATGCCGCACCACCATTTACCACCGTGGACAGGAGATTAGTAAGTGCCGAAAGCAGTGGCTCCTTGAAATATATCGGAAAGTTTCGGATTAACGGGGTCTTGTCGTTTAGGTCTGCCAGCGTTTGCAGTGAGTCTCTGGCAAGCTTGGTTACCAATTGCACTCTAGACCTGTTTTGCGCGAATAGCTGAGGTAATTGTAAAATGGGCTTATAGATTAAATTCCGAAGCAGATCTCTTTGGAAAAAGAGCACTGCTTGAATAAAGGTGGGTGTTTCCAACAAGTCATCTAGCCGCAACCAGGGCATGCTGAACCTAAGACAGAACGGAAGTCTTTCGTACCATTGTACAATTTGGTAATCGAGATGATCTAGCTTGTCGAGGCTTGGTGCAGAGCCCGTCTGGTCAAAACTTTGGATCGAGTGCCAAGCCATTCCAGACAACTTTGCCCCTTCGAGGAGGGCTGAGAGCATCAGCTCAGATTCGCTAAGAGCCATAGGATGGCTGGGCGAATCAGGTGAGCAAGGGTGATGGGCCAGATGTGCGAAGAGTGAAGGATCAATATATATGTCTTGGATGATGAAAGGCATTCCTTGACAGAGACTCGCCTTTCTTTCGAGCATGTAAATCGACCAAAATACCCGCAAGTCTCCACATTCTTCATCAAAAAGGCATGAACTCTTCATTGAAGAACACGAGCGATGTAAACCCAGCTCTAGGCATGATCTTGCCGCCACCGCTGCAATACGACTCGCAAGCGATGCATTGTCGGTGTGATATTGATACAGAGCCTTTTTTAACAATTAGTAACAATGATGTTAGTAAAGGACGAAGTATACGTACCGCAAGAAAAAGGGTTTGGACATCTTCAACATTATTGCGGCTCAATACCAGGGTGTTCACGAAGCCCCTGACGGTCTCTGCTAATGCGTGCGCCTTCTCAGCCGAATCTCCGCCCCTCAGAGAAAGAGCAATAGCGAGAACAAGTCTGATCTGAATTGTCTTGTGGTTGGAGAGTGCTTCCATTAAAATCGCCTTGCTCAACTCAACAAAATTTATTTCCTCGTACTGAAAAGTTAAAAGAACGGTCTGGGCTGCACTTAGCAACTTCTGCCGGTTCAAGGCAGGATATAGCATGCCGTCGCCGTCACATAACTCATTGATCAGTTTTTCGGCGTCCTGAATGTCAAATTTCCAGAGAGGATCTGTTGTTAAAAGTTGGAAGAGGGGGTCACATGCAAAAGATGGACTTGGTGAGCTTGACCGAAATTGCTGACTAGAAGTTGAGCCATGAAGCAAAAAGGCCGGGGGGCGCATCAAATCGACCTTCTCCCTGACTAGATCTGTAAAATGCTGAGAGAAGAAGAAAGACGTCGGAGGAGGAGTTGAGCTTGAACTAGGACTTGCAATGCCAGATTGGTTGATTGAAGTGTTTTCTTTCATTTCAACAGTACTTGGCGCTCCTGATTGGGCCGTCTGAGGGGTTTTGATATCTCTTTTCTTCTCCGTTGTACTGTTGGTTTACTTAGCAAGCGACCATTATCGGGCACTGTAGAGGCATACTTTTCTTGTTTGTAGTTTGTCCATCGGCTTTCAGGATACAAGCAACAGCGGCCCCTGGTTATGCATCGGGAGCAAGGGCGGGCATCCTCGCATTTGATCTTGCACCTTTTGCATTCAAGACTTCCAAAGTTAGTAACAAATCAGAGGGTTGGTAAGTTCGGTCATCTTTTACCATGCTTGTTTTACCCTTGGCTTTCTTCTCGCCAGCTGTTTCTCGTCTGATGCAAATAACTTGGATTTCTTCATCCCGGATACCTGGTGATGATTGTACGTGTACCACAAAAACTTGTCTTGTTCTTGCTGCATCAAATAGTCGAGTTGCTGTAATAAAAGTAGACCTATCGGTAGTGCAAGTTAGAGTGATCAGTGAATACTAGATTAAAACAACATACAAGGAGCGAGCATGGAACTTGGGCTTGGGCCCATTCTAGGTTACATCGCTCCGGTATTCCACAACCTTTTCCACTTCGGCACATTTGTCCGAATCCGCCTCACAGTGCTAATTCAAATTTCGGAGACTGTTTGTCAGAATTACCGAGCAAATCAATATTCCATATAGAAGAAAGTGAAGTAATTATAAATTTATATTACTTATTAAGATTTTAGCATATAATACTTAACTTAAATATTTAATAAATATTTACTATTTTATAAAGCTTTAGAAGTGTAACGGACTGGCCCTCCAGCGTGGCTAGCGCTGCGGCCGTCAGCCCGGCTACGGGCTATCCAATTGCATCAAAAGGATACGACAATCAACTGACTGCCCGGGTCAGTTGTTGTAGCCACTGTAACCCAGTGTAACGAGTATCAGTCAGAGCTAGAGGTTTGATCCTTGACAAAAAGCTATTTATATTTAAGTTAGCTTAATTTAGATAATATATAATAAGAGTATTAGAGAGTCTTTTAGTTAGTGTAACAGTTGGGTAACTCACACTGGATTGAGTCCAGGGTAGGTCAGGGATATAACTAATCAGAGTTGCTCTGATTGGCGTGATTAGGTTGTCTTGGTGCTGTATAAATCAATGCTGATATACGTACACTGAGGAGTTAGTGTAAATGAACTCGGTATTGATTGTATTAATAACTGTTTAAGAAAGTATTTCTATCTAATAAAATGAATGTATATATATACTGAGGTCGTCACTGAGCTGTCACTTACCCGTCACTTGTCCAACGTGACAGACCAGTAGTAGGTAATAGTTACTGATCCTGGTAGGGCCTGAGGTTGCACGTGACCTTATACGGCCTGATGGAGGCCTTTGTTCGTAACAGTTAGCAGAGTTTTTATATTACTAGCAATATACTTTGATTAGCTACTTAGCTTATTTCAAAATTTGAAAATTCTTATTAAGTGGCCGCGAGCGTTTATTAGTATATGATCTACTCCGCAGCTTCTAGCTCAACTTCTTTAACAGTAGAAATTACATAATATAATAACAAGCAGATAAAAAAACGAGCTGTAATTGGTGCCCTCCTGGCATTTGTCATACCTAGTCCTGGACTTCTTGGGCGTTTTATTCTTTGACCACTTTCGGATCAATCCTCATGGCGCTGACTTTTTCTTCTCTTGAATTTAAAGCTTTTGAGATGCGTGGCTGCGTGGCTAGAGACCAATCCAAAAGAATAACACTTCAAGGAAAAATGCGTTCAGATGGGGCAGAGGATGGTTGTTGAACTTGGTCGGGATGTGGTTAGATCAACCAAACTAAATGAAGTAAACTATCTTGGGATGTTAGGGCGTGGCCAATAAGCATCAGCCTTTTGACCCCAGAGCCCCATTCAATGACAGGACAAACCCCACCGTCTCTTCCGCACTTTACCTGTCCTCTGTTTTCTATCCTTTCACTGATTGAACTCCCAGTCTTTTGAAAGATCTAGTACGAAGTCCCTGCAATCCACACCTGGTAAATGACTCTTGAGCATCATGGATTACCATTGGCAGCGGCAGTGCGATCAGCTGGGAGTGGATGCCAGCCCTCCGGCAACGAATGTGCCCGTGTCCTCCTCATTCCTGTCCGATCAGTCTGGAGGTGTGCCATTCGATACTGATATTGATCTGATACTGGCGAACATGGATGCTGAAGAATTTCCTATTCAGGATCCGGCTATCGCGAACCAGACTACACATCATGATCCCTTACAATTGCAAGCTGACTCATCGCGCAATGACATATCATCACCCTCTTTTCTCCTGGACACTGCACTATCTGATCGTTCTACCTTCTCAAATCATCAATATGAAGGATCTTCCGCCGAAGAGTCTCCATGTTATAGCAACCCAGAGTTTCAGTTCAAACCCGACTGCTCAAGCTCTTACATCGAGACTGGACATGGCCTAACCACTGAGTCCATTCCACATACAACCACATCCAATCAGATCTTCTCAGCATCCCGTACCAGTCCATGGAATATAACAACGACAAATTATCATAATGAACAAACTGTTGACCATACGGAACCATCCTGCAACCTGGCACTGCATCCCGTATTGTTGGGAGATCCCGAAGTGAGGAGTAGGTCGCACCGCGTACCGTCTTGGAGGAATGGCGACGTCGCACCCATCACTACCACCCGTCTCAGTCGAGAATCTCTCCAAATTTTAAAAAAATGGCCTGGACTAAATAGTCGTCATACCTATCCAAGCGAAGAGGAAACAGAAATGCTCCAACGGAGGACTGGCCTTAGCAAGACGCAAATTGCCAACTGGATTGTCAACGCTCGGCGCCGAGGCAAGCTGCAACCCAAAAGGTCTTTATGTACCCAATCTCCCCAAACTGCCTCTACTGGACCTGTTGATATTCCCCGGCGGCCTGACACACCGGCCGTCAAGGGCTCAAGTTCCAGCCAGGATCCTCTGCAACGTTGGGTCGATTCACCACCTGAAGATGAACCTGCATCTGTTGTGGCCATTGCAAGAGCCATGTATTCGAAGCGATGGGACGCACCCAGCGCTCCCTTTACTTCGAATTACTCACCTACCACTCAAGAAGGTATATTTAGCAACGATTCCTCGGCAAGCAGTGCAGGCACGTCTAGCGCAGGTTCATTTACATACTCGCATTCCTCGGGCGGCTCGTTCCAAGTATCCACCTTCAACTCTCTCAATCAAATAAATGGTCGTCGCAGACGGAGGAAAAGAGTGCTGCCGAGCCGAAGTAACCAGAGAACATCGTTGATTGTACCGTTGAAGCCATACCAGTGTACTTTCTGCCCCGAAACCTTCAAGACTAAGCACGACTGGCAGAGACACGAGAAATCGTTCCACTTGTCTCTAGAAATGTGGATTTGTACACCTGATGAACCCAGAGTGATCAACCCCAAGACGCAACAACTCTGTTGCGTCTTTTGCGGTCTACCAGATCCGGATGATGCGCATCTAGAGAAGCACCATCATGGCAACGTCTGTAAGATGCGGAAACTCGAAGAGAGAACGTTTTATCGCAAAGATCATCTCAATCAACACTTAAAGCTCGTTCATAATGCCATGTTTCTCAACTGGTCTATGGCGAATTGGAAAATCGTCAAGTCGGAGATTCGCTCACGGTGTGGTTTCTGCGGTATCATTATGAATGACTGGACGGATCGGACCGATCACTTGGCGGAGCATTTTAAGAGCGGAAAAACAATGGCTGACTGGCATGGTGATTGGGGGTTTGACCCATCGGTGCTGGAAATGCTCACCAATTCTATTCCGCCCTGTACGTGACTCATTTTTCCTTTCTTTCTACAGTTTCACCCCCTTGAATTGTACTGACTTTTAGGATACTTAGATCTCATTGAGAATGAACAACAATCCCCTTTTCCATTCCTCGCTAGTGTCGCGCCTACTGAGTCTCCGCGGAACGCATACGAGCTTATTACATTGGAACTTGCCTACTTCATGGCCAACCACGAAGAAAAGACTAATACCCCCCCGAAGGACAGAGACATTCAGGTAGAGGCGTGTCGTATAATCTACGCTTCTGAAGTACTGTCCACACAACGAGACATCGCAGCAGAATCCTCCTGGTTACGAGACCTCGTCATGTCTTCAGATGAGATTGCATCAAGTGCAAGATTTGCACCTCTCCGACGACGAGCCGAGAATAGGAGTGCCGTTCTCAAGATCAATGGTAAAGACAATCTTTTTGAGCAATGTCCGCTTGAGGTTCAATTGAACGACTTTGTCCATGTTAAAGTCCTTCGGAACATGGCGGTATCAAATGAAATGCTCCAAGAGGAAGCTTGTCACATTATTCGGCGAATGGAAAAGGCGAGCATTTTGCCATGTCGTTACCCTGCTGACTGGCTCGTGCGGCTTGTCAAGTCGTCGACTGCATGGCTAAGCAATTTCCGCCAACGAGCCCATCTTCCACCTTACGTTGATGCTGACGCTCCTGTTGATTTGCTACAAGCAACGGTCGGGAATATAGACATCTACACCGGACTTGAGCGATACCTGGGAGACTATATCGACTCCCAGCGAGCCATAGGCATCGAACCGTCAAGTAGGGAACTGGAGCGGAAAGCTCATTCATTCATCTACCAAGATGGATTGCACCATGATAAAGTGGACAACTCGGAATGGGTGGCCAATTTCAAGAGGCGCCATGACCAAATACACTATGGGACAACTACTCTAGGGACCTTGAACCCTGGACTGTCACTACATGAAGTCGTGCCGCCAAACGAGCAACAGCCCAACTTAGAGATACAACCTAACGATGACAGTGGCAGTCCCGGGAGATTTGAAGATTTGATGACAAACACATTCTTCCTGAATGATACCGATTGCTATCGTCGTCTGGCACAGGAGTTAACCCGATTCGTCACCTCCACAATGTCTCCCAATAATCCGAATCAGAATGTTCCTACCGATGCAGAAATCCAATATCAGGCGCGATGGATCATGTTTGATAGGTGAGATAATATCCAACTGTTGATTTCCCAGTACAATAACTCACCCCGTGATTAGCGATGACCCCTGGAATCAAACTGCGGCGGAAAACAGTGAATGGCTGAATCGTTTTAAGCGCGACGTAGGCATACTGCCTCCAAAGACGTGATTAAATCTATGAATCCCTGCCTACATAGTCAAAAGCCAAGAGTGGGGTACCTTCTCCATCAAACTTCATCACTTATGATCCGTTCAAAGCACCTAAACAAAAAGTCCAGAAAAACAGTAGAAATAGGATTTTAATTTGGGAAAATATTCAGTATTTTTCTCTTTCCAGAAGAGGTTTTCCGGAGTTCTACTATTCTCGGTCCTGGACCTTATTTACACAGCTACCAACTCCCTCTAAACTGACCTCAACAGTATCCCCATTTTTGAGCCATAATGGCGGGTTTCTAACTTCTCCTACACCTTGGGGCCTGGGAAGATCCGTCAGTATACCGTCAAAAGTAAAGACAAAAGCCCCTACTTACGTTCCGGTGAAAATTAAGTCACCTGGGAGAAGCGTTGTTCCCTGACTCAAAAAGGCGATAATCTTGGCTACGCCGAAGATCATATCAGTAGTATTGCTCTCTTGCACCGTCTTACCATTCACCTTGGTCGAGATCTTCAGTTTCTGCGGATCAGGAATAAGCTTGGAGCTGACGATACCGGGTCCAAAAGGTGCCCAGCCATCGAATCCCTTGCCGAATCCCCACTGGCTACCGCCTCGTCGCAGCTGCCACTCACGGTGGGAAATGTCATTGCCAACAGCATATCCAGCCACGTATTCGAGTGCCGTTGACTCAGGAACCTGATAGGCGTCTTTACCAATCACAACGACTAGCTCACACTCGTAGTCGACGCCGTCAAACTGTCGGGCTACGGTAGGAATAGGAATGGTATCAAAAGGTCCATTAAGGGAAGTGATGGGCCGGAAAAAGAGAATAGGATACTGCGGAATTGGTGTACCGGTTTCGTTTGCATGTTGTTCGTAGTTGAGGCCGAGACAACGGACTGTTTTGACATGTTCGCGAGCCAAAGGGCTCAAGAGGGAGCCGACGTCCTAAGAAAAAAAGAGAAATAAGAACAATTTCGTATGGAGGATGGGATTATATTGGGCAGAGGTAACATACAACAACTTCCTTGGTTAATTCATGGTTTCCAAAGGGGTCCCCGTTGAGGATTTTGGCTTGAACCGCCTTGCCTACATCTGTTACACCCGACGGAAGAATGGCATCGCCGTAGTAAATGTTTCCATCCTTAGCAAGGAATCTGATCAACCGCTAGCTGATTGTTAGACTACGCTATTGCTGGCCCATATATAATTAGGATTCCAAAAAAACTTACCGAAAACGAAGCCATTTTCGACGGATGAAATTGAGATAAAGGTGTCGTAGGAGTGAAGTGTTGATAGCTCTGGGGATTTTAACAAAGATCTCATCAAGAGGCTAATTATAACCCCTCCTTTGAAAAATGAAATGTCCATTTTCCTGTCTTAAGTTAGGCTCCAATGCAAGATGACGCCCAACCTAGTGAAGGGCGCACGCAAATAAGGCGTATTTTCTCAAGGGCGGTTCACACCATGGCGTGACGCTAGGAAAAGGCGCGGCGGAGTATTGTTCAGGGGGTGATCCTAACTTAGGGCGTTGAACCTCTCCCCCATGAAGACAGGCATCAGAGTGTGGGGGCGGAGCCTTGAATCTCCATCCCCTTGGGGTGATGCATGGTAGAGCCCTGAACTATTGAGTTTTGGGGATTTTAGTGGAATGAAAGTGGCAAGGGAAGGGAAGTCTCTGGGGGGTACAACCCTTCGGTGGTAGCAGCCGAGACCTCCGCCGAGCTGCTCACGGTAACCCTGACAAGAGAATATGAGAGAGGCACTCTCCTACTTACCAGCCCAGGAGCGTTCAAAGTTATAAAGTCTCCGGTGATCTCACTCCCCGCGATATATTATAAAAGTTTTGACTATGGTATTTTGATCTCTCCGGACTCTGATTGCCTAACCGTTTCTAGTACCACTGTTGGTCGACTAGATCAATATTCATATCCTGCCATGGAGAAGAACAATGCTGCCGACCCTGAGCTTGGCGTTGACTATGAAAAGGTCGATATTTTAATGCATGAGGCCAACCTCTTAGCCTCTAAACAAGCGAGTGTTCAAGATGTTCCGAAAACCCGCATGCGAAATTTCATGGACAGCTTCAAGCCGGCAGACGGTGATGCCGACTCGCCTCCAGAACAGGCCCATCATGAACCTTCCCAAGATAACGAGCGCCCTTCAGCCCCTCCGGAGAAACTCGCTCGAAAGCTTAAAAGCCGCCATATGAAACTCATGGCCATTGCAAGTTGCGTCGGCACAGGCTTGTTTGTTGGCAGCGGAAAGGCTCTGGAAAGTGGTGGACCAGCTTCGCTGCTCATCGCGTATGGACTGATCGGCATCATGATGTACTGCACCATACATGCTCTTAGCGAGATGGGTGTGCTGTTTCCCGTTGCTGGTTCATTTGCCGCCTTCTCCACTCGCTTCTTGGATCCGGCTTGGGGCTTCGCCATGGGCTGGAACTATACCATTTCCTGGCTCGTTACTTTGCCACTGGAAATCACCGCTGCGAGTATGACTATTGGCTTTTGGCCCGGAGCGAGAGAAACGAATAGCGCGGCATGGGTGGCCATCTTTTGGGTCGTGGTTGTGTCCATTAACCTTTTCAGTGTCAGGGGTATGTTATTTTCTATCCTTCTGTCCCGCCGAATGATGAGCTTACATTCATTTGGTTCAGGCTTTGGAGAGGCCGAGTTCATCTTTTCCACTATCAAAGTGATTACTGTCATTGGTTTCATGTTAGTATACTCCTCCCAGTCCCAGAAATAGATGAAATCTGTTGGCTAATAGTTTTCTTAAAATAAAAGTATTCTCGGAATCGTCATCGATTGCGGAGGCTCCCCATCGGGTGATTATATTGGTGGGCGATATTGGCATAGCCCAGGTGCTTTCAATAATGGCTTCAAGGGACTTTGCAGCGTCTTCGTGACGGCCGCGTTTGCCTATGGAGGTACAGAGGTTGTCGGTCTCGCCGCAGCGGAAACTGCCAACCCGAGAAAGGCATTGCCAGCTGCAGTAAAGCAGGTGTTTTGGCGCATCATCTTGGTAGGTCTTCTCATTTTGCATCTTGAAAATCTGACTACATACTAACTAAGTTCTAATTCTAGTTCTATGTGCTCTGTCTCATTGTCATAGGCCTCTTAGTTCCCTACAACTCTCCTGATCTTCTCAACGGCTCAGGATCAGCGGATGCCAACGCGTCGCCATTTGTCATCTCAATTCGAAACGCTGGGATTAATGGCTTGCCGTCTGTTATCAATGCTGTCATCTTAATGTCCATTCTTTCCGTCGGCAACGCTGCTGTGTACAGTTCATCGCGTACCCTTGCTGCCATGGCAGATCAAGGACAGGCACCAAAGATTCTGGGCTATGTGGATCGATCCGGACGTCCTCTTGTCGCTATCATATGCACTGCCCTAATCGGCCTCGTCGCATTTATTGTAGCTGCGGGACCCGATGTCGCAGAACAAGCCTTTGACTGGATGCTCTCCATTGCAGGGTTGGCACAGATTTTCAACTGGGGATCCATCTGCCTAGCTCATATCCGTTTCCGACGTGCCTGGAAACTACAAGGAAATTCCTTGAATGATCTTCCCCACAGGTCTCAGGCTGGTGTTTACGGTTCTTGGCTTGGTTTTATTATCAACTGTCTCATTGTGATCGCGCAGTTCTGGACAGGATTTGCCCCAGTTGGCTACGAGTCAATGACTGCTCTTGAGCGCACCGAATCTTGGTTCCAATCTTGTCTGTCGCTCATTATTATTCTCATCACATACGTGGGCTTCAAATTCTGGAAAAAGACTAAGATATGGAGAGCCAAAGACCTTGATCTAGTCAGTGGCCAGCGGGTTCTAAATCTCACGCAAATTCTTGAGGCGGAGAGAATGGAGAGACAGTCAAGGTCCGCTGGGAAGAGAATTTGGAAGTTCCTGTGTTGAGAACGCTCTCACACCACGAGATGGTACCCTAGTTATTCAAGTTCTTCTGATACAATGGGATGGAGTTGCGTCGAGTCTGGGAGCTCTCGTCCTCTCGCCCTGGCTAGGGCTACATAATGTAAGCAAGAGAATATGTTTCCGCGAATAGATATATTTCAGAAAGGCTCCACCTCACCTTCGTTTTAACAATATGCTTATTCGTCTCTCTTGAAGTTAGTTAGCAACCTTGATCTAACAGATGGGCCTGCTTTACTATACGGTATATTAATAATCGCACCGTTTGATTAACTGATCATTGGCTGAGTCGGGCATCGCTTCGCTAGATGAGCTACTAAATTACCTACTTATCATGAAGGCTAGGTGGTAACGAGTAAATTGAATAAAGGTTGCCGGACCCAACTCTTCGCCTTTGCGAAGACAGCTGTAGCTACGGCCCTGACCGAGGCCTCTGTCAACCCCTCAGATAGCTAGGTCAGTGGGTCTAACCCCTCTATCTGCCCACAGACAGACCCTCCCTTCAGACCTGACTTATCTATCTTTCCCCTTGACTGCGGCCACAGCTATTGCGTCTGTTAGAAAGACAGATGGTTGCTTGGATCCGACCCCCTTATCTACCGCTAGACAGACCATTCCGCGGGTCTAACCTCTCTGTCTTGCTCTCGGACAGCTAGGTCAGCGGACCCGACGTCTCTGTCTCTCGCGCGGACAGCCGCAGCCGCGGCTGCAGCACTCTTGTTAGGTCTCCAGCCCTCTTGTCAGGTACTAATATTTAGAACAATAAATTGGCACCAGGCGAATACTCAACATCACTTTTCTTGTTGAAGGCTATAGCATACCCCCCCCCCCCCCCCCGGCCGGTAGTGCCTCTATTTATTCCTTCAACTTAAAGACCGATCGAACCGCCGTCCCAAATCTTCGAATGGCCTCATTTATTTTATCAGGGGGGCAGAAGCATACGTGGAGCGGAAGTATAGCGTATCGTGATTCTCCTCCTTGTTTGCGTAGAACTGACTGCCTTTGATAACCAATGCACCCTGATCAATGCTCGCCATGAAAATTTCATCCTCGATCTCCAAAATAGTCTTCGATGAGGCCAAAGGATGTTTTCTCCAGTCGATTTTGAGCCAGTGCTAAGATTGAGAATGGTCAGAAATTGTTTCCATCTTGAAGGGGTATGATGTTGTTACTTACAAACATGCCGGCTACAGGTGGTTGCCAGCTTACAATTTCGCGAGGCAACCATTTTTCACAAGCTTCCAATATAACTTGCCGTCGCTGGGTATATCCCAATCGGATATGAACCAGCCAGTCCAGGTACCCATCGTGGCCCCAGTACTCATCGACAAGCTTAAATAACATGAGCTGCGAGACACCGCTGGGCCCTTGGGTGCCCACCTCGGAGTGTCGGGTGTACCTCTCGACAATCTGTTGACTAGCCGTGATCCAGCCTGTTCTGGTACCAGGAGCAAGAACTTTAGAAAAGGAATCCATGCGTAGAACTCTTCCATCCACATCGATACTCAGATAGCTTGGTATCAAACTCTTCAGAAACTCAGCATTAGTTGCCGGGGGAGGTGATGCCGTCGTTCCTTGGCTGTTGTATGGCTGCATTTGCAGAAAGTAATAAGGTTCGTCTTCAATGATATATAAATCGTGTTTCTGGGCAACAGTGTAGACATCTCTTCGTCGTTTCTCCCCTTGCGTTGCCCCCGTAGGATTCTGACCGGTTGGCACAGTATACAGGATGGTTGGCTTCTTGGCGTCCCACTCAGCTGGGTCCCAGTTGCTTAACAGAGCATCAAGCGACTCGGGAAGTAGACCTTGGTCGTCCATCTTGACACCAGCTACTTTAACGCCCATTGGTGTAGCGGCTTCAACGGCAGTAGAAAACGTATACTCTTCCGAGACTATATAGTCGCCAGGCTGCGTGAGCATACGCAGCACGAAATCCATACTGCACGTCGACCCAACAGTCATTGTACATGACCAGTCCGCGTAGGGAGGATCATGAACTAACTCGGTATGTTCCGTAATCCAACGTAATAGTTGCGCAGAACCATGCCCCTGGCCGTAGTTGAAAGATGTCGAGATATCAAATATGGACTTTTGTTCGGCCAAGTCATGTTTACCAGCCTTGATCAGAACGCCATTTTCGCGTAGCTCCTTGTCGGAGAATTGACCGACTTGTGGCACTTTGAAATGAAGTTCATCCCAGGGAAAATATCCATCTGAGGGCAGTCCGCCTCCCAGGGAAATCATTCCTGGCCTGGAGAGAAAACTGGCTGCATACTTGAGAGAGTTTCCCGCACGTCCAGCAGATTCTTTGCTGAGGATGTGATCCCATCTTTTGGCCTTGGGCTTGTGCCAATGCTGGCGGATTTGGAATGATTCACTCTTGGCTGGTGCCGCCGGGCCCCATTGTGACGCGTCGATGGGCTTCCGGTGGGATCTAATGGACTTTGCATCCAGGAAGGGAGGCGTTGCAACACCATCGCCATTTTCAAGCCACTGTGGCGACATTTTGTATAATCTAATGGGATAGAGAGGTCAATGACTAGTAGAGTGAAAAGACACGACTATAGCCGATTGTTAACGTATTCAAAGCCTAGCTTTAGAAACTGTGATATACTCTCAATCACGGCCACTGTAAGTCTTTTAATGATAGATCTGAAGATCATATTCTACCAGGTTAGTTCGCTAGTTCAATCGCGGGCCCATTGTGGTGAGAAACTTTTAGTGGTCACTTCATCCGATCTCTTCCCCTCACGCCCTTCTCCAACGCGCCCTTCCACTCCACGCCCTTCTACTCCACGCCCTTCCACTCCACGCCTTTTGGAAACCCAGGTTTAGTAAAGTGTGGGGCAGGGAATGCAACACGCTATTCCTCTTCTATCTGTCGCTCGGTATCTTCTTGAGCTTGTTGTTCAGCCATGCTAGTGAGGATGGCTAGGAGAGAATTAATAATACAATGAAAGATTATGGAGTCTCCAATCATGCCAGTGTGGGCTTAAATATATTGTTTGGGGTCTCTCTTCACCATTTCCCTCCAGCCATCTAACCCCATACAACTCACGAAGAGCTTTTTCTCTCCGATCAATTCATTTTCTTACACTATCAGGCATTTGGCCTCCTTCTATGTCAGTATTGCAAAATCATGCAGAGGACAGCTGCCTAAAGAACCATCAAGATAAATCCAACAATATCTCTGACGATGACAACAAGGAGCAACCGCCGCATGCACTCCAAGAAAAAAGGATCATTGGTACGGACCAGAGCACAGATGAAGAAGGCGAAGCATTTCCTGAGGGCGGCTTGACAGCCTGGCTTGTCGTATTCGGTGCCTTTTGCGCCTTGGTGTCCGTTTATGGCCTGATTAACACAAGTGCTATCTTTGAGTCATATTTCAAGGAGCACCAACTCAAAGATCATAGTCATTCGAAGATTGGCTGGATTTTCAGTTTATACCTCTTTCTTGTTTTCCTGGTCGGTGTTCAGGTTGGCCCAATCTTTGATCGATACGGGCCCAGACTGCTTGTTGCAGTAGGGTGTGTTCTCGCCGTTGCGAGTCTCATGTTCTTGAGTGTATCCAAAAGTAAGGACTGAATTCTCGATTAATTTGCCATAAACGATAGATCAAAACGTAAAGCTAACTATCCTCTAGCCTACACTCAGATTATCTTGTCGTATTCCGTAGTCGGCGGGATCGGTGGTGCTCTCTTAAACGCACCTGCTTTTGGAGCTGTTGCCCATTTCTTCAACGTTCGACGAGGTGTGGCTACTGGTATCGCAGCTACAGCAGGTAGTGTTGGTGGAATTGTGTTTCCACTCCTCCTTCGACATCTTCTTGGCCCCAATGGCGTCGGTTTTGCATGGAGCTGTCGGATTCTCGGATTTATCCTGCTCGGACTCTCTGTTCCCGCTAATTTATTCATCAAAAGTCGCCCATCCATCCAGATGAGCAAGTCGGACCAATCGCAAGCTGTAACTCTGTGGCCTGACCTCACAGTGTTCCGTGACCGTCGTTTCGCGGCTTCCTGCTTGGGTTACTTCTTCATGGAATGGGGCCTCTTTGTGCCGCTCACCTACATCATCTCTTACGGGGTTGCTTACGGTATATCTGCATCCCAAAGCTCCCTGTTCTTGGTCTATCTCAATGCGGGTTCGGCTCTCGGAAGATTTTTGCCTGGGTTTGTCGCCGACAAAGTTGGTCGGTTCAATGTTATTATCATTACCATTGCACTTTGCGCAATCACTGTGCTGGGACTGTGGCTCCCTTGCAATGGATCACCGTCGGTCCTTACTGCGTTCAGTGTACTGTTTGGAATTGTAAGCGGGAGCAATCTGAGCTTGCTTCCTGTCTGCCTCGGTCAATTCTGCGATGCAAGAGACTATGGTCGGTATTTTGCCACCGCAACTATGGCCGCCAGCTTCGGGACCCTTACTAGTGTCCCCATTGCAGGAGCTCTGATTGAAGTGGGCGGCAACTATGTGGGCTGGATGTCATTAATTCTATTCGCGGGTTGTTCTTATGCAGTGGCCTTGATCAGTTACGTGTCAGCTCGCGTTATGTCAGTCGGCTGGCAGCCAAGCACCAAATTCTAAGGGCCCTTTGTTTCTATCGAAAATAATTGATCGATATAGACGGAGGTATGTAGGATTTAGGACCATCAAAACGTCTATTCAAATTCGTCCACATTTCCAACAGCGAGAGATCATTCATATCGGCCGCGCCATGGGCAATATGTACCATGACCAAACCATTATATCTCAACCATGGCCGATCACTCCTTTTCTCGGTGGAATTATCTTGAAGGGTCAGCTTCTGGACATCAGATGACACCTTCTTGATCCACCATATTCGAATAAGCGGCCCGTGCGGGACAAAGATTGGGTCCGAAATGGGTATCTGTACTGCACTTGCTGCAGAGAAGTCTGTTTTGCGCTGCTCCTCGTCCTCTTTTCCCAATTTAACATCCCAATGAGGGCTTTCTTTTGGATAAGCTGCGCAATACTGCATGTCTTCAGTTGCATCCAGATTGCAGTGGGCAGTGCCAGCCTTTGGAATGAATCTCTGTTAATCCAGCTCAATCCATATTACAGATAAATTCCATGTATCTACCACGTACCGGTAGAATCATAACATCTCCTTTGGAAAGTTTTACTCTCTGTCCGTAGCTGTTCTTGTCATCAGAGTCCCCATTTCCCAAGAGATAGGTTGTTGACCCCTTTACAAAACAGTAACACTCATGAGTGTTTGAGTGATAGTGCTTCATGGGGAATGCACCTGCAAAACTGTCGACTCTGAAATGATTGCCAGTTAGGAGTGAAACCAGCGCATCACGATCATCTTCGTATGGTATGATGCCTCTGTATATCAAGACAGGGAGAGGACTATTTGGGATAGTTGGTGTTGATGGAAGGTAGATTTCTTCAAAAATCGGGGCCATTGTAGTCAAAGTTTGCTTTCTGAAAAGGCGACTTGTCCACTTCCTCTCAAATTGGATAGTAGCTCTAGTCTGTTACCGTCGAAAATCGAGCGATAGCTGTTATATGACGGGAATCGGAAACGGTTAGTCGGATGTGTCGTTAACCCCTGTCGTCCTCGACCAATCGACCATTAAAAGGATTTCGCGAGGGTGGTATCACGAGTATTGATAAGGAATAGCCTATCTCTAGACTTTTGGACTAGTCTCCGTGAATCTCGGACGAAACCCCGAGATGGTTTGTGTCTGTGAAGTACGGCAAGCGTCTCACACTTGGCGCTTCGTCTGTCATTCACCTCGCAGGAACAATTGTCTGTCAGACGGCACCTAGCTTTGCGGCCTTGCGTGCCGGAAGAATCATCCAGGATCTAGCACTAGCGGCATACGAAACTCTAATCTTTGTCCTAATTGGTGACTTGTTTTTTGTCCATCAACGAGGGTTGTGGTCCGCTATGCCGAACTTCTGGCTCAGCGGTGCTTCAACATTGTCCTCGGTTGTGGCGGGTCGTATCACGGATGTTTCAGGATGGCGGACGCTGTACCACTTGCTAGCGGGTTTCAACGTGATTCATCTTGCCCTGCACTACCTTTTCGTTCCACCACTTTCCACCGCTCGAATCAACGCGATTTGCATGAAAATTCCAGACGTTTGGGGGAAGGGATAGAGATGAGCGAACCAAGCCAACACAGCACCAAGGCAAAGTCAGATGACCAGTCTGCCGAAGTTGCCAGTGTTACTATGGCATCCGTTGCGGTCCAGAAGCAGACTTGGGTGCAGACATCCATTTGGCATGGATCATTCTCAGATGTTAACCTTTCCTCACTTCTCGTTGACTTTATCTGCGTTCATACTAATGCTGTTGTGACATACATACTCATCTTACAAGCTTGGTCATACGTCATGATGGGTTTCACCGCAAAAGAAAGGCGCGGTGCACGATCCCATGCCTTCATCAGCCGAATTCAATCCCATGATCAAGCAGTTCGAGTATTTCGGCACCATGGACGGCGCGCCTTACTGCTGTATTGATGAAGGATGAAGCCCTGCGTTTCTTCGACGGCCGAGCTGAGAAGAGCGAGTGGAGTTTGTGTTTGCCGCAAATTTGTCATCACAACTGCCGCTGACGGTGAGGACAAACCCAACTTCCAACGATTCAACGAATTGAAAAATTGAATGATTAAAGTGTTATTAGCATGAATGTTATTAGCATGAATTAATCATTGATACATTCTAAGAGTTTAGACGTAAGGCGTGTTCATCTTGATCCTTACTTGGGTGCAGAACAATCTTCGCGGTGGCAACGAGGTCATCAGAGATGTGATCATCTCTGCCGCCTATGGCATGTTCAGTAGCGCCTCGTTCGAGATCGCCATTGGAGCAAGAAGTGGCACAAGCATCAACCGGAGCGGAATACTATGGGCTGGAATCATCAGCGGTGTTATCCTGACTACAATGCAAGTTAGGACCTGAAGGAACCGGTGGGCGATCGCACTGGGGGGCGCAAAACCGTGCCGCTTGTACTAGGAGACAGGATTTCACGGTGTTCCATCGCAGGTTTTGTTCCTTTTAGTCCGTCCTGTGTCCGCTTTTCTGGCAAACTGGGTTGGTCGGCTATGTGACTACTGCAACGTCGGGTGGGATCGTCGGGGCCAGGGTGCTATCCAAACTGGATAGCCGCAGAGAAGATGCCAAAACCTGGAGGTAGTAGTGCTTCTGGACAATGGTGCTCTACCTGTTATCAATCATGTACCTCGCTGGAGTTTGAATCGCGGCTTGATCCGCACCGCCAGTACTCATTGGCGAAGTCCGATACGACGATGGAACACAATCCATCCGGTGTTGCATTTGTTGGTGGCATTGCACGTCTTACTGTTGGCATTCTTTCGAAAACAGAGCAGTGATTGGCCAGAACAGAAGGGCCAATTCCTGTCACCCTGCAGCTTACCATTATGCTGTGTGTGGCCAACAGGTCAATTTTGCGACCCCAAGTTTTGGTTGTACGGCGCCTCCATCAAGCCTTGGAGATTATGTTCGGCAAGGTGTGATGCGTTGATTGTGACACAACCATCACGGGCTTGGCATGTGCAAGTGTTCCATCAGTAGCAAGCATTGCTCTGCAACTGATCGCCTACGCTCATAATCCTAGACGATCACCGCGGAAAGGTTGGTACTTTGGTTCCGACAAAGCTGAGTACATCAATTTGGCCATTGGCACCTCGCCAGTGCATCCATGTCTGCCGCCTATGACTACGGACACGGCCCTGGTGTGGGAGCATTACGCATGATCGTAGGAAGGCTATGGAGAAACGCGTCATGCCGTTGTGTGCTGTCTTTTCTTCTCGTCATGCTATTTTGCAACCTCCTCATCTCGGTTCTTGACACAATCGAGAATTCTCTTCTCTTCTGAGATTTCCAACTTGAACTATCGTCGCATCAATTGACGACTCCAAACCTTGTTCTACAACTTGCGTCCAGCTCAGTGGTCGAAAATTAGAGAAAAATGAACCCTGCCTCGTTTGACTTCGTGATCGTTGGTGGAGGCACGGCAGGGCTTGTGGTGGCATCACGCCTATCCGAGAACCCGGCCCATCGCGTGCTTATCCTAGAAGCCGGCTTGGAACACGTTGACGACCCGCGCGTCAAAACTCCGGCTTTCTATGCCGGCTTGTTTCATTCAGATTCCGATTGGGACTTCAAGTCGGAGCCTCAGGTGAGTTGATCATGTCCGAGTCATTGAATATCTCCCATGCTCATGCCTGTGAAGCCTCAACTCAATGGAAGGACGATTGACCTACACCAAGGCCGCGCTCTTGGAGGCTCCAGCACCATCAATGCTCAGGTGTTCGTTCCCCCGGGAAAACACGCTGTTGATGCCTGGGAGGATTCTGGGAATCCGGGATGGAATTGGCAGGGTCTTGAAGCTTATTATTCAAAATCTCATACGTTTCCAGAAGCTACCAAGACGACCTATGGTCAATCACCCTTGGAGCAGAGTTCCCGCGGTCCAATTCAGGTTTCGCTGCCTGGAGACCCTTTTCATCCTATTCATGAAGCCTGGAAAGGGACCTTTGAGGCCCAGGGGCATTATGTATCCCCAGATCCTTGGCTCCGCGAACCTACCGGCGCCTTTAGCTGCCTTGCAACTGTAGACGGCTCGACTAAAGAAAGGAGTTACGCAACCAGCGCCTATTACAGACCCATCGCGCACCGCAACAACCTTAAGGTCCTTACACGTGTAGTCGTGGAGCGAATTATTTTCGAAACGGAAGGTTCAGCCATTAAAGCTACTGGGGTGCAATATCGTGGTAATGACTTGAGCCATGGTGCCACAGGCGCGAAGAATGATGAGATTCATACTGCCACAGCCGTGAAAGAAGTCATTCTTGCCGCGGGTGCTTTACAGTCTCCAAAACTGCTGGAGCTGTCAGGAGTCGGCAACGCCAGAGTGCTCAGCAGCAACGGCATACAGCTGGTCAAGGAACTCCCTGGAGTTGGGGAGAATCTGCAGGACCACGTAGTCTGCCCTATTGGTGTACGGGCCATAGATGGGCTAGACACCATGGACCCGCTTGCAAGAGAGGAGGCAGATGCCTTCTTCTCTGCAACGGAGGAATACAAAACACACAAAACAGGTATACTAGCATCTTCTGGCATGACTACGTACGCATATATGCCTACTACTGCGGAGCTTCCACGAGACACCACTGAAGCTCTGAAGAAGCTTCTGCACGAGAACCAACCTACAGCGGGGAATGTCCATGAGAGTCTCGCTGCGGATCTCCACGGCTTTCTTTCAAAGCTTCTCACCGACCGTACAAAGCCAACTGGGGTCTTTCTCTCTGCACTTGGTCAAGCTGGACGAACTCCCGTTCCGGGTACTTGGCTCACGCTGGTCGCCTATCTTCCCCATCCACTCTCTTCAGGCAGCGTCCACATAAGATCTAAGCAGCCCTCTGAATATCCTGTAATAGATCCAAAGTATCTATCCCATCCAGTCGACATCGAAATATTTGCACATCAAATGAGGTACCTGGGGAACTTTGCAGCTTCATCGCCTTTCAGCAAGCTCCTAGAACAGCCACTGCAGTTCCTGAACCCAGCCTCGGATTTCACCGACCTGGACAGCGCTAAAGAATACATTCGAGCCAATGCAATCTCCATGTGGCATTACGCCGGCTCATGTGCGATGCTCCCCGAGGGAAAGAGGGGCGTCGTAGACACTCGGCTCAAGGTACATGGTATCAATAATCTTCGGATAGTCGACTCCAGTGTAATCCCGATCATTACCACAGGGAACCTACAGTCTACTGTATATGCCATTGCGGAGAAGGCGGCAGACTTGATCAAGGCCGATTATGGAGAAGTTTGAGTGTTCGTTGTACTAGCTCCCGATCGCTGCCAGATTTCTGGTGGTTTGTATCGGTCAAAACCATTGATATCAGCGCCTGGGAGCTCGGCACTTTCCGTAAGACAGAGTTCATCGCTCGGCAGTGGGTCCACCTAAATGTTGAAGCTGTTGGATAAGAATCAGCCCCGACTGTTCCTTTCATTTGTTCTTGGACGGTGGAATATTTGAAAGCACCGCCACACATGTCATCTCATATTTATAGTCGTTCATTTACGAAGAGTTTGAAAATTCTCCTAGCTTTCGATTTAGCCTTTGATGCACATGAGCGGTAGTCTTGGCTGGCTGATCCTCGATACCAAGTAGTGCCCCCTAGGCATTTGCTGTACATCAGTTGTATAAGGGTACAATATTTGTAGGAAGTAAGCACGGCTGGTCGATTGCTACACTCGCCTCCACCCTCTTTGTAGCTACACACCTCGGGGCTTCCCCCGGGGAACCCAGGTAGTATTAACTCGCATTGCAACCCTACCGTAGGTCCTTGCAATTAACAGCAAATCCTTTGATCCTGGAAAGTTCGAAAGGGCCCTACGACGGCGATCAACTGCCGTACTAAGCGAGTGCTAAAGGCTTTGTGAACACGTCATTATAGCTATTTTTTTTTCAAGGGCTTGCCTCAGCTCCTATATCTGACTCCTATGAATCCTGCAACCGCGGAGCCCCTCTTCGTTTATCGTCCTATCGTTCAACTCCGTACCGTGCTAACAGATTCAGAGCTGCCTGGGGTACATTGAAATGTCACTTTCTTCAGGTGCTCTGAAGGTGACGGTAATCGGGTCAATTTCAGCCTTCCTGTCTATACTTGCTTTGGCTCTTCGATGCTGGTCAAGATTCATAAAGAAGACGGGGTTCAAGTTCAATGATTATTCAGTCATAGCAGCAACTATACTAGCTCTCGGTGGCGTAGGTGTCAATCTTGGAGGTAGGATGACCACATCCCCGTGTATATTAGGTTGCTTACTTGTTATGACAATTTAGACGCAATCGTCGGCGCAACAGGTGTGCATGTTGCAGATATCATGGCAACTGACCCCAGCATACTAGACACCTATTTCAAGGTCTGTTTCCATTTGACATTAATCTCTACCAATACTAATATCCAGCATCATCCAGTTGATAGTCCCGGGCCAGCTGCTTTGGGCGGCAGCGAACACCTGCGTCAAACTGTCAATTATATCGCTGTACACCATCCTGTTCCCAGTCAAGCGGTTCTGCTACCTTTGTTATGTCGCTATTGCTGTTACTTTGTGTTATTTTGCAAGTGTGATTGTGGAAACATTTGCACTCTGCACTCCAGTCGAGTTCAACTGGGATAAGAATATTCCCGGTGGCAATTGTGAACACCAGACCGCCGCATTTCTTGGTGCCGCTATTACCAACCTCCTTATTGATGTATTCATCGTCGGTTTGCCAATTCCAATGCTATTCGGACTGCGAATGTCGCTCCAGAAGCGGCTGAGCATCGCAGGAATGTTCGGTCTTGGAGGAATGTAAGTCGAGGCTGCCCAAACCGCTTCACTGTGAAATCTAACGGAGGAGTAGAATATGTATTATTTCAATGCTGCGCGTCATATCAGTCGCTCAATGGGATTTAGATGATGTGACATATGCGACAACCAACGTGTCGATCTACTCCGTCTTGGAGCCTTGCCTCGGTGTGGTCAACGCGTGTCTCCCGACAATACAGCCGGCCATGAAGCGCATCTTCGGGGATGTCGTAGCAAGTTGGAGCTCGCATGACTCACAAGGCACGCCGATAGATACAAAAATCTCCAGAAACCGCGAGCGTCAAAATGCCCAGTATATAAGGGACCATAACTTCCGACGCCTCGAGGACGACATTCCCCTCACCACTATACGTAGCGATCACGGCGGCGATTCTGATCAGAACAACGGGAACGCCATCACTGTCACTCGGCAATGGGAAGTCGATAGCTCCTAGGGTCCTGTGGGACCAAGAAGTGCCTTTCAAGGTCATTTGAGCACTGTGCATATACTTTATAATACACGGGAAGCACCTTATTAAAGTTTGCACACTTGCTGGAGAACTCTAATCGGCTCTTGGCGAGACATCATGACAACCATAGCTGTAGTCCCAATTGCCCTATGCTCAAGTGGATGGTGTCAGGACTACCGCGGATGGGCCTTTTCGTCTTGGAGACAGCTGGTTATGTTGGCATAACATGGACCTTTGCTGCCCTGGCCTGTAGGCTCACATGCTTTGCTAGAGTATGTTTGGTATAGGGAGCTCCGCGTATTCGCCAGTGAGCATTGGACTACACCGAGCAAGCATACATGATTTTTGAGATCATTATGCTTCTATGCCTTCCTCGAGCCCTTGTATTTCAATCCCATGTTGAGCTGCCCACCATTTGTTTTCCTAATTGCCTAGCTTACCTAACACATGCCTGATGGAGGGGAGGATTTCTAATAGTTTTGCCGAGACTAACGCAACCAAAGACTAACTCTTGATTTTACTTGCTTTTCCATGACGAAGCTTTTCCTTCAATATTGATACATAGCCACATTGCTATTTCACGGTCGCGTAGGAGTCATTCTTTGCTACGTATCGGCTCGTGGACGGTGGTCCCAACATGCTACCTAGCCTTTAGAATATAGTTATTTCCAGCTTTAGCAAGTCAATATCAGAACCTAAAACCATCTCGTTTTCTGACAGTAAACTCGTTTGCAACCTTCGCAAACATCGACTTAATATGGGGGAACTTCGTTTCCAGCATGGAATGACTGTTCCATTTTCACACCGGCCCATCTCTCAAGGCGATATGCAATTCGCCCCAACATAAGACTGAGTGCTGAGAATAAATATACCCAGCGCTTTGCAGAATAAGCAGTGCTGGTTAAAAACCAGGGTCATAGCCCTCGTCGCGATAGGCCCTGACCACGATCGCTCCTTCTTGCTTGGTCTCGACGACAGTTGGGTAGCTTCGTTTGAAATTATTCAAGTCACCCTAAGGTTTGCCTGTATACTGTGTATCAGCCTGGGCCGTTTTGTGTCGAAAATAAGCTTGTTCCTCACCAGTTTGGCCCCTAGTGCACAAAAAAAAAGTTGCTTCACCTCGCTGGTACTACAAACTTTGGGTTGTTGTTCAAACATTGTCTTGAATGTCATGAGGTGACTCTGGCGTTCAGACTCATTGAGATGCGTCGTATGATCCCATGACTTCTGCTCAGCAAGTCTATCAGCATAGCAATAGGCCAGCGAGATGATCTCCTTCCGGCTCTCGACTTTGACTTTGATTTTAGTCACAACTTTCGTTTGGTCTGGCTTCTGTCTTGTCGAAATACTTGGGCTTGCCACTTGCTTGGAGGATGGTCGCTTGTATTGGGGGCTTCTTGCGTGGAGGCTCCGATCTGGAATGTCATTCTCTGCCTGAGCATGGCGGTCAAGCTGCGTCAGGGGCAGGGTGTTCGAGTTGGAAGGATTTTCTTTTCCTTTTACTGAGATTCTTGATGCAGGATTGTGCATCTTGATTCTGTTGTCTTCGATTTGGTGAGAAGGGCGTGTGGCGTGCGATTTCGCAGTTGCTACGAGGCTAACACCTCCATCAAAGGTGACTCGTCTCCTCATCATTACTCGCATGAATCGCGAGCCGAGTGATTGATTTATTACAGTACCCTTCTTACTGAGGACACGAGTCTGCGCCGTAGGACAAAACACCAGTGCTTCTCCCGTTTGTAGCTCTGTGATAGACTGGAAAACGTCTGACTCTTGCTGCGGCGAGGCACTGTCGCTCTTTCCCATGGCACCAGTCAGGTGACCTTTGAGGGTACGAAACCAGGCAGGGGACGAAAATCGATGTACAAATGTCGCGTTCGAGAGATCAATTAGTGATGATGAGAGTGTTGGTTCTTGGGTGGCTGTGAAAACCCGCGTGCTGATGTGCCGCTGTTGTCTGATAACCGAGGTGAGATCCTCAGTCAGCGCATTCGCTGCTCCAGATTGTGTCAGAAACTACGCCGTCAATTGTTAGTTCCCTTCCTTCTGGCAAAATAACGATTAGCTACTCAGTACCTTGTGAGCTTCATCTAAAGCTATAACCCGACTACAGTGGGATCTTTCCTCCAAGAAGATCGATAGGCATATAGAGAACAAACTGCACGCATCGCCAGATGATAGGAAAGGATCGCTAAGGTCTACGATTGTCAGAGTGCCAGGTTGGAAATCCCATATATTCTGTTCGGCGGCGCTTGGTTTCCTCAAATGGGGGGTCAACTCCGGTGTTAGAAATGTATCGAGTAACTGGAGCCGCATATTGAGCGCCGTCTCTTGCGTCTGAAAGAGTTTCGTTGCTGATAGCCTGTCTTTAAACAAGCTGTATGTGAAGTGGCGGCCTTCCATGGAGATCTCGCGTATGATTCTGGTCACAACTTCCATATACAACGGTGTACCACTACCGGTTGAGTCAAATGCCATCAGCTTTAGCAAAGTTGAGATGCTGAGCTTCGAGTCATCCAAGTACAATGGCGCCACTTCAGGGTGATATCTTTCTTCTGCGATACCCGGGAGATCGCGATACATGCGATCCATGTGCCAGATGTTGGACGGGGCGACAAGGACCTTGACAGGAATCCCTGCAGAGCAGAGATACGCAGCTTCACAAATCTGTGTCGCGCTTCCACTTGTGAATTTGTCGAAATGGAACACTAAGCCTGCCATGGGATGGGACAACGTTCCTGTAGGGTTGTTCTGGATCAGACATGCTTCAAGCAGGCATGAGAGAGTATGGCTCTTACCAGCCCCTTGGGAGCCACATATAAAGGCTGACCAAGGAACATTCATGTTTGCCATGATAAGCTGGTCTTCGGGTGCGGTCGTCAGCTCATTAACATCTTCGCGGGTGCCGATTAGCCCGTACTGCGGTATAAGTTGAGTGTTGGACATTCGACAGGAAAGTTCCTCGGCAGCATTTTGAGCTGCGAGTGAGAAGATGGGCGCATTCGCGAAAGCATCACATTGTCTTTTGTCGCTACTTGCTGAGACTTGGCTGTTCAGGTGGGAACTTGCTGTGTAATCGAGGAAACGCTGGATGTCGGGCGCTTTGTGTGAAATTTCAACATCGTTGTTTGCTCCGCCTTTTGAGTTGTCGGGCCGTGGCAGCTTCACTTGCTGTTGAACTTTATTCTCTTTTCTCTTATGTACGTTTACTCCGCCTTGGCGCAAATAGGAGAGAATTGACATGGTGAGATATTTCTCGCTATAAATTAAGAGGTTGAAGTCAAAACAGAACAAAGGGTATGATGTGTGTTCTTTGAAGGATCAAAATCTGTAATACAGGACATAGCCTTAAGCTTTCACGGCTCATATAGCTGAGAGATAAAATCTCGGGGTGTAGCCTCCATCAGCACGCGTTCACACACGGCCGAAGCTTAAAATGAAACTTACTTGCCTGGACCATCATAAGAGTAATTCTCCAAAATAGAGTTCTAGACGATCTCCCTGAAGTCTGCTGTTTTTGGATATATCATAGGCTAGACTAGACTAGACGAAAGGATGATATATTAGCTTTAAACTCAGATTATCACATCTGATCCGGGTCCCCGTAGGTATACATGATTTGGACATGGCCATGCTTGTTGCGAATCCCTAGATCAGCAACAAGGTATGTTGTCCGTCGCCCGAACAAAGTTTCAATAGGGAACCAAATGAAAGGCGAGATTGCCATTGCCGCGAGCACGCCAGCATTAGTTATGCTAATAGTAGTGATCTCAACCGAGTAAGAAGCTGCTACCTCAGGGCTGCAGCGAGAGTCGAGGCCACAAAGTTAATGGGCAAGGGCATCCAGCTCATGGTGAGGAGGATCATCCAGCGGCGCAAAGGAGTGGCGGACAACACAGATTACTCCATGGGAGCAGCCTTCTTCTGCCAGCGCGTTGGCCGAGTCCCTCATAAAGCGACGTGAGAACCTGCAGGAAAGTAATTGCTACATCCTAGTTAGCTGTTAGGAGGCGGGGTCCTTCCAGTTTCAGTATCGGATCTTGCGAGCCGGAATGTCACCATCTCGAAAAGATTGATACAACGCCGAATTAGATCAACCAATCTCCAGAGTTCCCATACACACGAAAAATAGAGCCGCGTCAAGATTCCAACACTACTTAGTTGCAAGAGGGGTGGAGCATGTTGCCTAGAAAGCGGTCTAGATCGCAAACTGTGCTACAGTGCCGTCCTTGATTTTGAACGTCGCTGCCTCGTGTATGCAGCATACCTATCTCCGACTCGGTGAGATCACCGAACACGTGTAATCAGATAGATCCTTTTAAGCTTTTATTGAAGTAGAGGTAATTCTAAATCAATAGACAGTACAAGGCTTTGTGCTGATCTTATTAATAGTTTACATCGAGAGCTGTAAAAAAATTCAACACACACAGGAATAACAATTCCTAAATGGGTGAATATACACCATGCAGTTTCTGAAGGAATTCAAGACACTGCAACTTCGAACAAGACTGAGGATGCTCAAAAATGATCCTATGGACAGATGACATGAAGGCTCAAGGTTTGTGGCTATGGTAATCTTTGAATGAGCCGAGTCCAGCGTGAGTCCAGAGCCCATTGTTTCACGGGATTCTGTCCGTGGCCCAATTCATATAGCTCTTCATGCCTAAGGCTTGATCAAGACTCGTAAGACCACTTTCCTTTTGTTCTAGAGTGTAGAGGCCCAGTGCTATTAAAAGCACAAACTGGGAGAGGGGCTCGTATAAAAGAAGTAACTTAGCTTTCGGCGGAAGGAATAGCTTTGCACGTGGCCGGTGTCGGCAACCTTGCAAATCAGCCGGACATAAATTGATGCGGCTGCCGTACCCAAGCAATTTAACCGAGCCATCGATCACATCTAGGTATCTATACCTACCAATGCCCAGGTAGATTTAAAAATGATTCAGCACGGCATCAGGCCTTTTACCCCTTTACTACGCCAATCGCTGGCTCCGGGCGAACGGCCATGCACCTTAAACACGATCACATCCACTGTGGCAGGCCTTGGCCGGGCGATTCACAGTTCATCCTGCTCCTCGCAGTCTCCTCATCATGGTTCGTTTAGTCTACCGTTTCATCTTGTCTGCTTTTCCCTTAGCAATTCCACCACTGCAGTCTACTTACGCAGATCCCTGCAGACCATCTGGTCCGGCTGACATCGAAGACCTCATTGAGGCTTATGCCACTAGGGGGTTCGGTCACGTACGGCGTTGGATCATCGAGTGGAAACGGCTACCGAGAATTTCTCCGCGCGATGCTCGTCGCTCATGGCTACGACCCTGTCATTGTCGGCTCGCGCAAGTCAGGCTCCATGGGCAACAATGAAAATGAAGGGTGGCGGGGATATAGGCTTGATCAGATAGATAAGAAGGTCAGGAGCTCTGTTGGAAAGCTGGCCCCAAACGTCTTCGCGATCAACGCCGGATCCAATGATTGCATCCAGGATTTCAAACTTGATGAATTCGGAGAGCGCATGAGCGACATAGTTCATTTCCTCTGGCAAACAGACCCGTCTTCAACAGTTGTGTTATCCACGCTTCTCGTCAACGCCGATGACAAGGTGAATTTGCGAGTGCTACGCGTAAATAAGCAGATTCGAGATTTTGTCGCACAAGAGACTAGCCGTAACAGTAGGATTGTCCTTGCAGATATGCACAGCGTAGAGGGGCCACAAGTTGATGATCTAGTTGATGGGATACATCCTGGCGATACGGGCTATCAAATCATGGCCAGCATTTGGTTTAATGCCATTCAGAAAGCTAGAGGAAAGGGCTTCTTTACCAAGTAAACTATATGACATCTTCTGTTCCTAGTTATATCACTATTTACACTTGCAGGTTTCAGAAGTGTCTCATTAGAAGAAAATTTTCTTTGACACTCTTAGTTTCCCTACAATCCTTTCTCTCTTCAAGCTCGTGCGCAATCGATCATAGCAAAGGACAGTATTTGAAATGTTGTGGGGGATCACCGGCAGTATACTCCGTAAGCACCATCCCAGTCCCCTAAGCCAAAACTGCGAGAGCTTGGAGATGTTGAGAAATCGAACGCTGTTACCTTTACCTACATCGAAGTTAAAGTTGTACGCCGTGGAAGAATATCTAATGGTAAGTGACACTCAAGGGGCTGATTATAGTCAGCATGTGTGCTTGTTGATATGCCGGGCGATGGCAAGCGAAAGGATTACTGATAGGCACCAAGTCTGTTGTCAAAGATATCTCAATTGCTTATGATCAAATTATGGCCATAGCTCGGTAGCTTTCCGTGAACCAGACTCGCCTAAGGCCATAGTAGCCTACCGGATACATTCCCGTGTCAAAGCTTACTATTTATGTAACGAAAATCGTGGGAAGAACTTGTGAAAACTCTGCCTTGCCATACCTAGAATTATTTCTGTCATGGTTTTGATGCCTTTCGGTGGGTTATCCTGCCTTATTATGCAAAGCGCTTTGGATTGCTGCCCAGTCAGCTGAGATCGCAGACACCCAAGGTGTTGCAACTTGCAATCTGATTCGCTCAAAGAATCCATGCGAGCGGAAGAGCACCGGACTAAGAAGGTGTTGTGGCAGCTTAAGTCCGACCCAAACCACCTGTTGTTGCTTATTTCGGATCTACGTAGGGCTGCTTACTCCTATGCCAACGGAAGTCATGCGCTCAGTGGACATGCATGTCCGATGTACACTACAGTCGAATCGTTATTATTTTTATGTAACTATTTATTAAGTCTCCAAGCCCGTTGCGGCTCCGACATGTATACATAAGTCATCAATCTTTTGGCAATTCGTAGCAGGAGACGGCTTCTGTTGCCGCCATCCGCCGTAGTGGTCAATTATCAGCTATCACAGAAGATGACTAACAGTTCAGACTTGCAATTACGAGCTACCACAATAAACTTTTGGTGGCTGTTTCAGCCGATCGACAAGTGCCTCGGGGTTGAATGAGCAGCCTAATTTCACAGGTTCAACAACGAGATGCCGGAAGTGGTGGTGAATTGCACGGGCATGGGAACTCGAGTTGCCCAGGAAAGGACGCGAGTTGGCGACAACCACATTCTATAAAAGCCAGAGAAACATCCGCAAGAACATGGTCTCAACTTCTCAACAACCACAAACAACTTCAAAACACTCACAAATCTATCAATACTCCCAAACCATCAACAGAATGAAGACCACTTCGATCCTCGCCGCCGGCACTCTCATTGCCGGCATTGCCAGCCCCGCGGTAGCGGTTGGTCCCCAGGGCCAGGCCGTTCAAATCAACACTTACACCGACAGCATTTGCACCAAGTTATGCTCCAACCGAATGGTGTACTACTGGAAGAGTCCCAAGGTTGGAGACTGCTTCGATCTCAATCTGGCCGATGTCGTGCTGAGCCTGAATGCAGTTGGCGTCTGGGACAAGGATACCAGCGCAACCAAGAAGGGCCACTGCAAGGTTTACTCGGACTTCAAATGCGCTGGCAAACAGGACATTCAGAAGACCTATTGGCCCGACGGTGGACCTGGATGCTTGAACTCCCGAGGACCTTCCGGATACCTGTGGAAAAGCGCCCAGTGCTTTGTCGACAACTGAAGGCACATTGTGATCTTTTCCGGTCGCATGGGACGATTGGTAATGACTGTTGCGAGATAACAAGTTAGATGACCTACGCATAAACATGGACCGTAGGCGTGGAGATTTCGAGAAACAAGGGCCGGATTCGAAAAAAAGGCCCAAAAAAAAGACTAAAACTTGGAAGCAAAAAGAGACAACAGCCTGGACTGAGATAGTGTAGATCATATATCGTGGAGGAGTGAACTACTCACCTGCTATTACTCACTTGCTCCCAGTTTCAAACGTCGGTTTTGCGGTGATAATGAGGGTCTATAGATTCCTATTTATTGATTAAATGAAGAGATGCTATCACGTGAGACGTCCCGTGATCTGGGCTCCCCATCGCGTTCCCCATCGCGTCACAGAAGTAGATGATTTGACGGGAATCCGTCAAAAGCCCGCCTACCCTATAGTGCACGCCAACGCGATCCCACGAGGGCTTCTACGGCGGCCACCATCCCAAATTCAAAAGTCAGAGTAGTGTACAGCACATCTTGAGTGTTATGAAAGATAGGCCGGAGAGCGCTTGTGGAATTAGTAGCTCGGTTGTCCGTTACAGATGCTTAGGTTTCTCGCTCAAATGTTCTACCTGTCTCATCCAAAACGTAAGCAATGAGTCAAACCGCAGTGTTCGCCAGCCAAGCTTAGTTACATTCAGCCAATCACAGCCCGCGACAGCCTTTGATATAAGCGGGGCTAGAAATGTAAGATCCTGACTAATAAGACGCTAGAAGCTGTAGTTTCTCATTGGCTGAAACTAGAAGCCCTAGCTTCAGATGAGCTAAGACTATTATAGGATTATTTAACTATTTCAACGGTTTCACTTGGACTTAGGATACTTCTTCTAGCCCCACTTATCCCACCCGTGCTTATTACAGCTCGGTGATACCTAACCCACGTCTCCCGTGTACAGCCCTGATACTGGCCAGTCTTCTGCGAAATATGGTATGCTTAAGTCGAGATTGGCTGAAAAAATGGCATCGGCCCGTCCGATATCAAAACCAGGGTCCAAGTTGCCAAAGATCTCCGCATCGCCGGTGTATTCGTTGAAGGAACCCATTCCAAATTGGTCGTACAGGTCAGCCGAAACCGCGGGCGCTGCTCCAAGCGGCGGCAGTGGTGGTCTGGAGACTTGTCCGGACTGCAACATCTGGCTGGCATCCCGTGAATCTTGGGTACCTTCATCGGCAACAGCCTCTGCTGCAGAGCTGTGTGCAAGGTTCGAAGGCTTGAGGCTATCTCTCCTTATCCTTGCGGCTCCTTGCATCGTATCTCTGGCAAGTCTTGCCATTGCTCGCGCAGAAAGGAAGGTCTTTCCGAGATCGTCCAGTATTTTGCAGGTGTCTTGGAAGAGCGTAAATGCGCGTCGCCGGCTGTAAGCCGTGGCGCTTCTTCTGAGACTTCTGTATGCGACGGACGCGGCCACCGTTACCGCATAGGGGAGGATGGGCCAGTAGATGAGGGACGAAATGCCCTCTCCTGACGCAATGGCCATTATTCGCGTCGCGTAGAATCCTTGGAGTTCGGAACTGGACTGATTCTCGGATGATCTGTCTTGCAGAATCACGGCGGGCAAGTAGAAAAGCTCAAGGGAAGCTGTTCGTCTTTGAGTTAGTGTCAACGACGTATTACCGAAAGGGCCAGTCAAGCCTTACCTAATAAGCTACTACTTAGATTCTGCGCCGATGCCATCTCGATAAGCTCTTCGAATGTGTCGGGATTCTTTTTCCGGACTAACTCGCTGGGGCGGTAGAGTGATATAGTGTGCTCAAGAAGTTGCGCTATGTGGATGAGAAGTTTGAAAGAGGGTGATTGATCGTTGATGGAATCCATGACCTTCTTGTCCGCGTCATTTCTATGAATGACAGTAGGTCGGCCGTTTGTAGCTGCGTTGAGTCGGTCCAAGACCCAAACACACCAAAAGATTCGGCGAGAACGCTCGCCGCCGGCTTTGTCATCCGGCCAGCCGCAATGAAACCCAAGTGTTTGTTCGTAGTGGATTGCCTGGGCACAGTAGTGCGTAGACAGCACGCCAAAGTCTTGGTCGTCGGTATACATGGACATCAGCGTGCAGACTTGCAAAAGCACAATTTTATCGGCGATGAAGCCAAGGTCCAAGGTCTGCTTCACTGCCGCAGCTATGCGAGCTCGGAATTCCAGTTGCAGCAGAACCCCATCATGATGTGGCAACCGAAGATGTGGTCGCATGGCCGGATCTGATGAAGCTACCAAGCAGATACACTGCTTGAGGGTCACCGTCTCGATATCGCCATGTTTCTCCCAGGGCTCGTCCTGAAGAAGCGGGAATGTCGGGTCGATTTTGGTGTAGAATAGATCAGAGAGCAACCCAAGCTCACGTTCTGGGGGAATGACGGCGAGGCACTCCCGCCTCAGGGCAGGGCGAAGGATTGACAGCAGCAAGGTCTGGCTAGAGAGCCCATCCAGCACCTGCCTAGGCACATTCAAGAAGGTTTGGTCGTTGGCGACGGACGCGGCCTCCTGGGTGACTTCCTCATCTTGTCCCAGCCACAGACCAACCCCATGTCTAGAGATGCTATCAGAGCCCGCTTGGTGAGGCTTATTGATGATGAAGGCGGATTCTGGGCTCAGGCTGGCAACAAAGCGCACGTGAGCATTGCTGGATCGTGATATCGGCCCTAAGGCAGACGGGCGTGGTTGTGCGTCGGTCGAGACTTCGCTGAAATTCGTAGAGGTCGGGGGTTTAGTCGTATCCACGTCGAGTTGTGGCCGACTCGACGTAGCTACAGATTTCTCCCGGGGCGCATCCGCTGGTATCGAGCGCGGCGATGTGCTCCTCCGCTCATGCTGGTCTGCGTGGGGACAGCGTTTCTGGTCAAAAGTCAGAGAAACTATCGACACTGGCTGTTCCCCAGACTACTTACGTGACGCCGCTTGCAAGACTCGCATGGCCCTGGAGTTAGTTTTCGCTTCGTCCCCGCGCCCCCGACATTATCGGCAACGAACTTGAACATGACAGAAAGAGGGAATATCCGACCTCAAACTGTCGGCGACCGCGATGCATGCGGGCGTTGAGGCAAAAAACGTGCAACACCGGCGGGGTTTCACGTTTCGGGCACATGATTTGCGGGCACAGAAACGGGGACATGAATCAGGTCACCGGCCACGCTCGGACGACACCGGAACTTTCACACGATGTAGCACATCATGGCATGAGGCCGGGACCAGTCCATTGGATGGTGCCCGGCCACTGCGGCGCTTCTTCGGTGATGATCGTTCCCCACAGGCCCGTTAGACCGTTAGACTGGGCGCGTGTCGGGGCGAAAACATCGTGACTTGCCGTTTCGGGCAGTTTCCGAAGGGCCGGCGGGTAATGCCTCATCCGAGAAAACGCGCCCAAGAGAAAACTTCGACAGGAAATCACAACTCTATACAAGGTTGGAATCCCCAGACTCCAGATTTGTTCCCCCAAGCTTTTCCCCAGACTCACTGCTTATCACACTCATAGGGCAGGTTTCTTATCTGAACGTTACACTTCCCACGACCACCCTGTTGACAGCTTGACTTGGGCTCAACCAAGACGTTCTTCGCCATGGGTCTCATGGGTTCGATGAAGATTGACTGGAGATCTAACAAGTGGGCAATTCTCTTTTGCGCAATCGCCTCCGTTGGAGCTCTCTGCTATGGATATGACAACACTTATTATAACGGTGTCTTGGCCATGCAAGAGTTCAAGAACGATTACGGAACCCACTTCGACGCAGACGGCAACAAGGCGCTACCCTCATCTTTCCAATCTTTGACAGCATCTTCTATCTATATCGGAGACTTGTTTGGTGCCCTTATCGCGTCGCCAATCAACGATCGATGGGGTCGCAAAATGGTCTTCTGGATTGCGTCTATCTGCATCCTGCTCGGCGGTGTTGCGCAGGTTGCAGATACCAACCACGAGGCTGTCATTGTGGTTGGACGTGTTGTCATGGGTCTTGGCGTTGGTCAATTCACAGTCACAACTCTTCTATACATTGGAGAGGTAGCCCCGACAGCTATCCGTGGACCGGCGCTGATGATGTTCCAATGTAAGTTTTCTTCACTACTTGGGTCGCATGGAAGAATATACTAACCATACTAGTTCTGCAATCTATCGCTCAGTTGGTGGCATCTGCCATTACCCAGGGCACCGAGGGTGTCAAAAGCTCAGTCTCCTACAAGATTCCAATGGGTGGTCTTATCGTCCTCCCGTTGATTATGTTCATTGGCCTGCCTTTCATTCCGGAAAGCCCGCTGTGGTATATCCTTAAAGGCCGTCCTGCCGACGCTGAAAAGTCCCTGCGATCCATCAACCGAGACAAAGCCGACTACGATCCCACCGAGGACCTTCAGAACTTCGAGGAGATGAAGGCAATTGAGGAGCGTCATGCTGAGGGTTCCTCCTGGAAGTATCTCCTCAGCGATCCCGTCGAGCGACGCAAGCTCTTCTACTCTTGCGGCGCCATGGTCTGCTCCCAGGTTTGCGGCATCTTGTTCTTCTATGTCTACGGTGTCGTCTTTGCCCAGGCTATCGGCATCAAGGATCCTTTCCTCATCCAGCTCATCACCAACATCTTGCAAATCTTTGCTGTGGGCGCATCCGTCGTTACCGGCAACAAGGTATCTCGACGCATTAATCTGTTCGTCACCAACAGCATGATGCTATTCGCCTTTATTGTTATTGGCGGTATTGGTACACAAGGAACACCTACACGGGCAGCACAATACGTGATTGTCATCTTCTCCTACTTCGTCATCATCGGTGAGTAAACTCTTAAATCCGACTTTAGGACGACCAGACTTCTAACAATAACAATTAATAGGATACAATTTTGGTATCGGTCCTTTGGCCTACACCATTGCCCGTGAGATGGCCGTCGGTGTGAACCAGAACAAGATCATGTCCACGTCAATCGTGGTGTTCTACTTCGTTACCTGGGCCTTTTCCTTCACTGCCCCGTACCTATACTACGATGCAGGCCTGGGACCCATGATCTGCTTCGTGTACGCCGGAACGACGAGCTTGACGCTCCTATACACTTGGTTCTGCGTTGGAGAGACGGCAGGGCGCTCGAGCATTGAAATTTCATACTTCTTCACGGAAGGCATTCCCGTCAGGCAGTGGAAGACGCACGTGTTCGATTCTCTCCACGTCAGCCCAACGGAGAAACAGGAGGCCGCGGAGGACAAAGCTGGTGCTTCGTACCACGTGGACACGAAGGTCTAGTCGGTGGGCATAGGATTGTGTCGAGTTTAAGATACTGATCCTGCTCTGGCAGCTATTGATCTAGCTGCAGCAAGGTCTTCTTTACCTGGATTTTGTTGTCGACAGTCAGACTTCCTATTGTATTTGATAAACAGTTAAAAGCCGTTGCATCGGGACAGATTCAGATTCTACACACGTAGACAGGCTTTCAAATAAAATGTAACATCATATTCTTCCGTTAACATATTGCTGCAGTCGCTGAGAGTGAGTGTCAACAGCATCTGATGAAGCTCGAGGGTTGATAGCGTAGGTCTGGTACTGCGTAGAGAGACGTCTACACCGTCGTCCTCAGACGGGAGACCTCTATCGACCTCATTGAGAGGAGGAGGCAACGGCTTGGGCGAAAAAATTTGCAAGCGTATAACCCCAGCCAATTCATCAGCGGGTTCTTGTCAGCGTATAGATTTCCGCAACAAGAGGCGGATCAAGTCCGCAGGGAGGCGCGGAGACCGAGAAAGCGGGAGCCGAGAAAGTCTGCCTCTAATCTCACCGGGTTGCTGCGGAATTACATCACCCTGTTCTACGAGCTAGCTATTAGAGATATGACGTAGTCTATGTATAGCGCTACAGGTATTGTTTGTCCAAGTTATTAGGTAGTGTTAGTCAGTCTTCGGAGTCCGCTCTATTTGATGCTCTTAAGCAACGACAGGTAACTCGCAGCGTTCAGGAGTTTGTATAAAGGTCTAAGCACCGGCTGCAAGAGTACTTGGATATCGCCTCAAAACAAATCCAATAACCAACCTATTACAAAACCTCAAGTATGCTGCCAATCCTTTTCTATTTATCTTTCATATGTCACCTGCTTGTACCAATTGCAGCAGCCTTATCCCCTGGTTCAACTACGAGCGACCCGCCTAATCCAAGCATTGTGTGGCATGAGTGTCCTCCGCAGACACCAGAAGGCATTGACTGCGGCTCGATCAATGTCCCGCTTGTATATGGCCCGGCAAACTCAATCGATCCAGTTGACAACCGGACAGTATCGCTCGAGCTGACACGCCTCAATTCAACTGGTAATGCGCTTGAAAAAGGCGTTATGTTCTTCAACCCTGGGGGACCAGGGATATCTGCAGCATATTTTGTCATCGAATCTACTCTTGATCCAAGCCTTGGTTTCTCACCCTCTCTTAGGGAGGCTTACGATATCATCGGGCTCGATCCGCGGGGTGTAGGCTGGAGTACACCAGTGCAGTGTGACCCCCATATCTACAATGAACGAATCCCGACTTTTATCAATGACGCTACGGGATATAACGCCCTGATCAGCTATGGCCGGCGCCTCAGTGAAAGCTGTGCTGAGCTCACTGGCCCTATGATCAATCATCTCGATACCATACATGTCGCCAAAGACCATGAGCTTGTGCGGCGCGCTCTTCAGGCTCCCAAGCTCAACTTCCTCGGCTTATCCTACGGAGCTCAGTTGGGACCACAATATGTGTCCCTATTCCCTGAGATTGTAGGTCGTATGGCCCTCGATGCGCTGGTCGACCATAGCCAATCTGAAGCATCGACACTCCTAGCAGAAGCTGTCACATACGAAACATCTCTGGACCAATTCTTCACTTGGTGTGACAGAAACTCGTCCTGTGCTCTCTATGGTCGCAATGCAAGGCAAGTATTTGACGCTCTGGTTGCCCAAGCCGATGCTACACCAATTCCAGCACCGGGATGTGATGATGCATGCCGATCTGATGTCACTGGCGAAGAGATCCGCTATAACGTCCAATCATATCTCCGATTTATTGACCTACCGGTTGGCCGGAACTGGCTCGATCTTGGTACAGCACTAGCCGAGGCTTCTCAGGGCAATGCAACTATGCTGTCCAGTGAGCTAGCCACCGAAACATTCTCAACAAGACCTGATCAGTCCCCCTTCCTATACATAGCTCTTGGCTGTGTCGACTGGTTACATCAAGCCCGATCAGCCATAGACCTCCAGCAGAAACTACAGATGGTGAGAACATTTGCACCAAGGAGTGCGGGCGCTTCATGGACATATACCTACCAAAGCCGGTGCCTGGGATGGTCAGCGCCAGTGACGAATGGCCAGGCTATGTTAGATAAGAGCGTCAGCAAAGCTCCGCCAATATTGCTGGTAAACTCAATCTACGATCCAGAATGCAGCATGGCATGGGCCCAAGGGCTAAGGGAGCAGTTGCCAAGCGGTGTGAGCATCACGAGAAACGGACACGGACATACTAGCTATTTTCTGCAGGGCGAGACAAATGAGGCAATCAATAAGTTTCTAACTACCGGAGAGATTGTGGAGGATGGGACTATATTCCAGACATAGCACTAGGCAACGCATCGGATGAAGTCCGAGACCAGATGATGCGCCACGATCCCAAGTTCGCTATCTTTCGTGGCACTTATTTAAATGAGATGGTATAGTTTGGTATGTACAAAAGTTTTCTGGGAGAGCAAGCCGAGGATCATCTATACAAATTATTTGCTCATATTAGCCTCACCCGTGACCCTCGAGCCGTCAGGGATATGGTGCCTGAAGAGATATAATGTAGAGCCTGATCCGGAGATCATAGCTCTAGAACAACGCCGTGCCACATTGAAAGGAGGATCTTACTAGATACAGAATCAGAATAATGAGGCAGAGGTACGCCAACTTACCGCTCAAGAAGCAGATCGTGAAGGGCTGGCGCGAGTACTACTTCCGGCCAGCTTCCTGGCTCTCTGCTGAAGATGTGAAACAATAACGTAGGAATGAGCTAAGTACTTGTTGATCTGTGTGTGCGGTAGCGATTTTCTTAAACGCTGATACTGACGGCGGAGTCACGCCGTTTCCAATGCTTGGAGGAGCACAGCACAGCACAAGACGACGCACGAGATTCGGGTAATTGAGGGACAGCATCTGTGCCACACAACCCCCCATGGAATATCCCCATATATCGACCAGGTCGAGTTCCAGTGCTTGAATGAAGCTTGCGCAGGCGGACGCGGCTTCGTGAAAGCTCTTGGGAATTTCGCCAGATGTCCTTCCGACACCAATGTTGTCAAATATGATTAACGGTCGTCTGGCTGCTATACGATCCGCAACTTCGGGATCGATATGATCCATGGTGCCTCTGGATACCAAAAAAGAGATTAGAAAGCGACGAAAAGCCTGTATGGCTTGATAACATACCGAAAGTGTGCCAAATGTATCAATGGTGTGCCGGTTGCCAACCCAAAGGACTTGTAGGCAAATCTGATGTCGTTTGCTGTGATAAAATGACATTCAGCTGAACTGAAGTCTTTGCTAAATTGAAGCTTCCTCATCATATAGATGTGTGCGCAGCTTGCTCCAGCAGTGAGTGTCGGTAAGATCCAATCTGTGGCGACAGGCCATGATCAGTATGGTGGCGCCATCATATATATTAAATACTGAGACTGATTATGCAACCAATCCTTTGCCATTCCACGAAGCTCATCGCAGAGACCGTTTTTCAACTAGTGCTTCTCTCATGAGGGCTGTCAGTTGCCAATCGATGCGTCAGGCATTTTAAGATAGACGCTACCACTGTTTAACCCGTCAGTGGTCGGTGACACTGCATTCTTTACGCTTTCTCGCACACAACAATGTCTCAGATACTGACTTTCAGCATTTCCAAAATCTTCCCAGGAATGTCAAACACGCCTCGCCGGCAGGCGCCACGGGGGAGTCACATTTTCTTCCATTCATATCCCAGCATGACACGTCTCTTGGGACATGACGGGTGGACTTCCTCTCGAGTACTTGTACTCGACCGAGATCCTGAATTACCAGATCCGCACGTTCGGCATGGGCCTGAACACGTTTACCATTTTCGGCTCCGGCATCACCTTTGTCTTCGCGGCGCCCTTTATGCTCGAGGCACTGGCTGGAAGACATATGTCATGAATGCTAGCTGGACTTTTGCCCTGCTGGCCTTTATTTGGTTCTTCTAGGCGGAGACCAAGGGCAAGACGCTGGAGGATATTGATGGGATCATTGAAGGCGTCAAGCACAGTGAGGCGCCAAATGTTCAACGTGCCGAACAGGGCAAGGTAGACCTTTAAATAAGCAAACTGTTTCCTGAACGGGGCCCCGCTCACGGTGGAGGCCAGGAAACGCCTCAAGAACATGATTTGAATCCGGATCGTGCATGATCGTCAAGATTACACGTATTTTGCTCTCTAGCTTAAGCTTTACAAAATGATGAGCCTTTTTGAATTTAAGAAAGAGAAGGAAATGTTTCCTCTTTTAATATCGGAATCAGATGCTGATCCTTGCATGTAGAGTTAGTTGCTGTTTCACAACTGTGACAAGGCTTCCATTAGCCTTTGGCATCATGACTACAACACGTGCTACTAGATCTCAACCATCTCAGCAACAAACTGCTGCAGGTCTAGATCCCGTTGAATGAGACCATCACGCTCTTTCGAGGCCCGTATGCTCGTCATGCTGACATATGTTCCGAACGTTTGAATCTCCCGAGGCACCTGCAGCGTGTCTGAAAGCCCATTCCTTCCGTTCTCCGCTACTGCGATAGCAAAAGTGCTCGTCTTTTCAAATTGCTTGGCCAGGATCCTGCCATCTTCCCATCGCTCGCTCAAGGCCCGGAGAATAAACATTACATCTTGGATGGCTTTCCACAGATCCGTTTGCCTCACAATGGCAGCTCGTCTTGCTACTTCTTCTCCAGACAAAGAAAGAGAATGAACCCTCCAAAAGCTGTGTAAAATGGCAAGACCGGCCCAATAGGTCTTTTCGGATGCAATCTGTACGTAAAAGATTCTGTTCGACTCGACTAGCTGGCGATATGTGGCCAAAAAGCCGAGTGAGGCTGTCCAGAGCTCCATGTTCTCCTCTACCGATCTTTCGGGAACAATGCGACAAGGACGATACAGGAGCATCTTGCCCATTGACAATTCACTCTCCACAAGTCCTTTACTGTTGTGTGTGGGAATATTCTCCTTTTCCCACCAGTCCAGCTCAGCTTTGAGAGCAGCAATGATCTGGTCGGAAGGAACGGTACGTCTTTGTGGTTTTCTGTTCAAAGAGTCGTAGATTTTGGATTGGAGCTGAAGGGCACGATACCGCTGGAGGTATCCTTGGATATCGGCTTCAGTCGCGACGGACTCGATACGGAAACTAGGCAACAGAGCACCAATTACACAGTCTGATATCTCAGTCGACCGGCCACAGCTTAGGCTCATGGATCTATCAAACGAGTATATACTCCACCATAATCTCCGCCGCGTTTCCAGAAGGCTGGGACTGATGGAGTCGGGGGGTTGAGGGTCTTGATGTAGGCCTAGATCAATGCAATTGCGCATTCCCACTCCAATCAGGCACCAAGCATCCAGAGCCGAAGGGTTTAGCATCGCATATTGGATAAGAAACAACAACGACTGGACGCCGACAATAGTATTTGGTCGCACAGCGGATTCTCGGTATTCGAGGGCGCGATTCAAGAGCCTCTGGGCTTGAGTTGATATGAGACTGTCCGCACTTCGAGACAGGCTCGAGGATGAGATAGCAAGTACGATCAGTACAGTGAAGTAGCTGTTCCCCTGATCAATGTCTGCAGTGCCCTTCTCTCCGAGTCTTTGAGGAGCAGTGCCGTCGGACGTAAATGAGGAGACGATTGTGGGAAAAATGATGTTGAACTGCGCCCAGAATCCTTGGATGGAAAAGAATGGAAGTCTTGGATAGACCTGGTCAACATAATGCTGAGCTAGTTTCAACGCAACGTCCCTTCCAGGCATCCAAGTTGGACCGGCGTGAATAGCGCGCTGTGTGAGAGCAAGCGGAGTTTTGCTTGCGGCCCCAAGGAGGATGGTTGACAGACTTGGTCCATCCCCAGTTGAAGAATAAGATGATGCAAGTATAGGCAAGGCCCCGATATCCGCAATAAGAGTATCGATAACGGATGTCGATGGTGGGTAGGGCTCAGCCTGGGCAGTCACTCGCGAACTAGGCAATCCTGAGGATGAATGAGTATCTGTCGAGGCTCCTTGCAAACTTTGCAAGGTCTTTTCGAGTCTTTGGATCCGATTCTGCAGGTAGGTTGGGTAGTCTCGCGCCTGATGTGTGCCTCCTGAAGACAGAGAGCATGTCCCTGGACGGCCGAACTTGGTGCATCCCCCACACGCTGGGGTAACTCCGTCGCACTAGTCGAGTCAAAATTGAAAGCCCGAGAAATTCAAAAAACAGAAATGGCCCAATTACTTACTCTAATCTTTCTGGATTTGCAAAACAAGCAGGCGGACAGCACCTGAGAGATGCGAAGCGGAGCGCGTCCTTGGTTGGAATTGCCCAAGTGTTCACTCATCGTACGGACAAGGCCGTCTCTTCACCCAGTATCCTCTAAGTATTCGATTCTACATTCAATTTCGTTATGGTAGATTGATTGACAGCACCTGGTTGAACGCCAGCGGGAATTCTTGGTCCGAGGGGCTGTTGGGAACCCCTGACGTTGGAAAAATTGGGGTAAGATGCTCGCCGAGGTTCTGATCACCTGCAGACTAAAACCAAATTAGCGCAGACTAGCATCCAAGGATCCGGCAACTCGTGTAACGGACGCTGGTCGTCGTCCAAAAGCAGAAGATGGGGCGAGACGGAACCCCCGTCAATGGCAAGCAGCGTCATCGGGTGTTCCATTGCTTCACATCTGACCATGGAAACGCGGCTCGCAACTCTCTACCAATTCTTGTCAGAATAACTGAGGCACTCGGTAGAAGATATAGGCCCGAAGCTCTCTTCAACGGGCACTCAGTGTCCCCAAGACCATTGTTCTCCACGCATCTCTCCGGTGGGTGCATATTTGTACCCCGACATCACCCCATTCTCATTGCTAATTCGATGCCCACCCAAATTTGACTTATGCCCAAGTCCCTGAACTGGCTATTTAGTGCTGTGAACATATCCCAAAAATGGCGCCTGCTCGAGTTCACGATCCCGTGCTCCGTCGAGAGCCCGCAACCCAGCAACGCGATTTCGAGGCGCGTAACATCCAGGTCGACCTATGCGTATGCGGCGGAGGTCTGTCAGGCACCATTGCTGCGATATCCGCCGCCAGAAATGGCGTAAAGGTCGTCCTCGTCCAGGATAGGCCTGTGCTAGGCGGTAATGGATCGAGCGAGGTCAGACTCTGGATCCTGGGCGCGACATCACACATGTTCAACAATAACCGGTACGCCCGAGAAGGCGGCCTTGTGGATGAGATACTGCTAGAGAATTTGCACCGCAATCCTGAGGGAAACCCTTTGATCCTCGATACCATCCTGCTAGAGAAGGTCCATGATGAGCCGAACATCCAGCTCTTCCTCAACACGTCGCTCGTCGGCTGCGACAAAGACGGTGATCGGATCAGCAGAATCCAGGCCTTCTCATCCCAAACTTCGCTCATGTTCTCGATCAAGTCTCTGCAGTTCATTGACTGTACCGGAGACGGCACATTGTCATTCTTGGCCGGTGCACCTTTCCGTGTCGGTGCCGAACAGCGTGACGAGTTTGGAGAAAAGTTCGCTCCGTCGTCCGAGTACGGTCATTTACTTGGTCACTCCATCTATTTTTATTCCAAAGATGTTGGCAAGCCTGTCAAGTTTGTCGCTCCATCCTATGCGCTCAAGGACGTAGAGAATCAAATTCCGAGGTTCCGCAGCTTCAACACCAAGGAGATGGGATGCAGTCTTTGGTGGATCGAGTATGGAGGCCGCCTTGACACTGTTCACGACACTGAGGAAATCAAGTGGGAGCTGTGGAAAGTGGTTTACGGAGTATGGGATTACTTCAAGAACTCTGGGCGGTTCCCCGAAGCTGAGAACTTGACACTTGAGTGGGTTGGCACAATACCAGGAAAACGCGAAAGCAGGCGATTTAGTAAGTCGGATCTGATTCTTAGCAGAGACTAAGCCCTGACACATGTGAAATAGTTGGACCAAGAATCATGACACAACAAGATGTTATCGAGCAGAGGTACCACTCAGACGCCGTCTCCTTTGGCGGCTGGTCTCTGGACCTCCATCCCGCGGATGGAGTCTTCTCTGAAGTTGACGGATGCACACAGTGGCATTCCAAAGGTAATGACCGGATAACCCTAATTGCGTCGTCAAAACTAATGAGTTACTACAACAGGTGTATACCAAATTCCATTCTCGTCTATGGTCTGCTCCGAGATCCCAAACCTCATGTATGGCGGAAGGATAATATCAGCCTCTCATGTAGCCTTTGCATCCACCCGTGTCATGGCTACTTCTGGCGCAAATGCAAATGCTCTAGGCGTGGCTGCAGCGCTATGCAAGAAATTCTGCATCGACCCAGTCCAGCTCTTGGTCAAGGACACGATGAAGTCGTTCCAAACTGAGCTTATGCGCTTCGGCCAATTTATTCCAGGCTACAAGCTCAAAGATTCTGAAGATCTTGTTCACCGCGCGCGATCAATCGAGGCATCTCCTGCTTTCCAGCTAGATAACCTCCCCGACAACGGTCCTCCCAAAGTTCTGGTTAGGAGCCTGGCTCAGATGATGCCGCTCGAAGCCGGACCGGTTCCCAAGTTCTTCATAACGGCGCAGGCCGTGGAAGATAGCGTACTGAAGGTGCAGCTTCGAGGTTCTAACAAGCCGTACAACTACACTCCAGAGGTCATCCTCGGAGAAACTTCATTCTCTCTCAAACCTGGATCAAACGATCTCAAGATCGCATTCGAGGTTACCAACCCCCAAACACAATACGTGTTTCTGTGTTTTATGCAGAATGAATCCGTCGCCATCTCTACAACTCTTACCCGTGTCTCTGCTTTGATGACGGTGGAACATGAATGCACGCAAGAGCCTCCTGATGACGTTGGAGTTGAAACATTCGAACGATGGACACCAGTTCGGAGACCTATGGGACACAATCTGGCGATCAGAGTTGATCCTCCCATCCAGGCTTGGAGTTCATCAAATCTGACCAACGGCGTCCCGAGACCGACGAAGCGTACAAACTGCTGGGTACCTCGGGCTTCCGACGGTAATGACAGGAAGATGGTTAAGATTGCTTGGGATTCGCACGTCAATTTAAAGAGCCTCGTGGTTCACTTCGATACAGACTATGATCATGCCCTTGAGTCGGTACTTCGAGGTCACCCAGAACGCAACATCCCCTTTTGTGTAAAGGAGTGGCGAGTGCTTGATCTCTCGCGTGATGGGGAAGAGAAGGAACTCTTCCATGAGGAGGATAATCATCTTTCCCGTCGCGTTGCCGAATTCGATCCACCAGAACGCTTGACAATGATTGGGGTCGAGATACTGGCATTGAATGGAGACAGTAATGTCCGAGGAGGCATATTTGAGATTCGGGCATACGAGTAAAGAACCTTTAGATAGATCAATTAAATACCGTATCGTGAGAAGATGAGTATAGGCCAAGTTGCCAGTAATTGTTTCAACCAAGTGGTAATTTTGTGAACTAATAAATCATCATCGCTAAGACAGTTCAGTGTTGAGCACTTGACACTTGTCCAGGCACCACATTCGGACCTGCCACTCCAACGATTTGCTCCCACAGAAGAGAACCTGATGATCACTGTTTAAAATGGTCGAATCCATGTCGTCCTTTTCCATCCTCCTGAGCCGAGTCTGAATACTTGAATCAATCTCTAGTCGCAGTTCACTAATCTTCTTGGCCCACCAACCCTCCGTTTTTCCGGCTACCAATCCATCAACCTCATCCCCCGCTGTGACGAAAATCGCAACAGAAAGCCAGTGGATGCTCTGGAGGATTTTTTCCCGTATTAAGTATTCTACCAAAGGGAAGTCGTTCCCATTAATGCTCCATATCAATGAGACTCTCCCAAGGCGGCCATTTGTTCCCCACCGAGCATTTGTCATGGCAAGAAACGGCGCAATGCCGGTTCCTCCTGCAATACAAGTTGCAAAGCCAATGTTGTCGATATTCAATGTTGAAAAGCCACCTCCTGTGCCAACAATTTTGGCTGTCAGTCGGCCATGTGGCCTGGGGATTCCGAGAAGTCCCGTGACGCGCCCGTTCCTCGCTATCACTGACATTGCCAAATAACCAGCACCCAGTGCCTCGGAGAGCTGGCAAGGAGTGAAGGTAAGGCAACGATCTTCTTCTTTCAAAGATTTAGATCCGTAGATCAGATCCAAGTCATCAGGAAATTGGAGTGTCACATTCTGCGAGGGTTGATATGAGGTCAGAAAAGTTGCCCTTTTTGGAACCGAAAAGGTGTGCAGACTGATACTGGGGGACAATCGGTGAGAAGACTCCAGCTTTACAACATCAAGAGGGTCTGGGCGGCCATGTGATCCATTCCCCTGATTGCAGCCTCAGTCTGAGGATGCATGCTCACGAAAAGAATTGGGTTGAAAATATCAATTGAGATCAGGTAATGTAGCAGGGATGTGTTTGTGAGAGTTGAGCATATGATCTGTGCAAGACCAGAACTTGACCAGGTCCCCTCCAATACTGAGAATATACTCACAATATGCAGCTGAACGGAACCTCCGATAGAGGAGAGCCATCGATAGAAGTGGGCAACGGCGGTTCCGCTTGACTAACATCGGAATCCCCACAAACGCGGAAATAGTTCCTTTCCACCCCAGAACATCCCCCGCAACCCCAGTTTCCCTCCAACCGCATTGTACTACTAAAAGGTTACACTTCCCTGGATGGGAGAGTCTGAAAGGGTTTCACTATCGGAGTCAATTCTCTTGCATACGACTCAAGCCAAGGCCTAATATAAACCTGCAAGATGGCAGAAACCGAAGTTCACGTTGTGCAAGCCAAGCCGAAGGCGAGCATCTGGCTCCTCATCAGTGTCGGCGTCATGTCGATGGGTTCAATCTTCTGGGGGTATGCATGTTCTCTATTCAAATACTATAAGGCTGTTTTGGCTGACAGCATACAGATACGATATTGGCATTCTCAGCACCATCTACGTCTCACCAGGATTCAACAAGGCCTTGAACAACCCCTCTTCAGCATCGAAGGGGTTGATTACAGCAATCTTCTCTGTTGGCCAGCTAGTCGGATTCATATTCCTGGCGGGGCGTACCAACAATCGCTTTGGTCGACGCTGGGCGGGTTTCATCGGCGTGTGCGTCGTTGTCGTAGGTGCCGCGATGCAGACGGCAGCTGTCCATCTTGCTCTCATGGTCGTTGGGCGTATCATTGCCGGTGTCGGCACAGGCATCGTCTCAACTGCAGTTCCTCTCTATCTTAGTGAGATTGCACCGGCCGCGCAACGTGGATTCTACGTCGCCGCCAACCAGGTTGGAATTGTCTTTGGGTATGTTGCAGTTTGTAGAGTTTGGTTAAATCGAGGAATACTAATGACTTCTAGAATCTCGATGGCCTTTTGGGTTGGGTACGGATTCTCCTTTTGGAAAACTGGCAATGGAGTTGATCTGGAGTGGCGCCTCTCCAATGCAGCTCAGTTCGTCCCGGCCTTGATGTTTCTAGCAGGCGCGCCGTTCTTGCCGGAATCGTATGTACTACACCTCCCCTAGCACTAGTCAGCATTCTAACTTCATTTTTTAGACCTCGTTGGTTGATGGAACATGATCGAACTGAAGAAGCAGCCCGGTCTCTCACCAAACTACGTGGTGCCAGCGACGTGATGGAAGTTCAGTCTGAGCTTGATGAGATTCATGCCAACATCCTATGGCACAAAGAGCATTCTGTCACATCAGCCCGCGTCTTTTTCAAGGAAAAGGTTTTGTGGGCTCGCCTCTGGAGAGCCTGGGCACTGGCATTTCTGCAACAGATGAGTGGTGCTGCGGGTATTCGCTACTACCTGTAAGGACCATCCCCTCTTGCCTTCCCGCTGATCATTGCTAACATGGCCGAAACAGTCCTACAAACTTCATCGCTGCAGGTACATCGAAGGATCTGAGCCTACTTGCGTCAGGCATTGATGGCACAGTGCAAGTAGGATGTACAATTGGTGCCATGTTTTTCATTGACAGGATCGGCAGACGACACTCTCTCGGTGTTGGAGCCGTCATCATGGCCTTCTGTTTGATGGTAAGTCTTGACTCTTACCGTGTCTCTTCCCAACTGCTAACCAAGCACCAGATCAATGGCGCTTTGCAACTGGCATACCCAAACCAAGTCAACGCCTCGGCCAACTATGTCAACATTTTCTTCATCTTCTTTTTTACCGTAGGATGTAAGTCATACCACTTGCTCCTTGGCGGGAGACAATTCACTAACAAAGACAAAACAGACAGCATGGGCTTCGGACCGTGTGCATGGATCTACGCGTCCGAAATCTTCCCTGCAAATTGCCGCTCCAAGGGCCTGGGCATCTCTCAATCGGGAGCATCTTTGGGTTCCATCATCGTGGGTCAAGTCTGGCCAGTTGCTGTCTCGAACATTGGGCCCCGAGTATACTTCATATTCATGTCATTCAACGTTTTCGCAGCAATCCTCGTTTATTCCTGCTACCCCGAGACCAAGAAAAAGACACTGGAAGAGCTTGATGCCCAGTTTGGTAAACTCAATATCCACTCTGAATCGGAGGCGACTCCAAAGCAGATGCTCGATGAAGGGCATGAGCATGTTGAGGTTGGGGACAACAAGAGAGTCTGAAACTGTGTTCTGAGGGAATCATTTGCCAAATCTCACCGAACGCGTTATCAGACGCGTTGTGATGTTTTGATTCGAGTTTGTGCGTGATGTTTGGCTGCCCTACCCTATAGCACATCTATAACAACCTCGTCAAGCTCCCCCAGTTGTGAGCTAGGCATCAGTCGTTGAACGATTGTATAGATTAGTCTAATGGGATTTCCAAATAATTTAATGGTTGTTGAATCAAAATTGTGAAGTTTTCTGTTTCTTTGGTGCTATACACATGTGTTGCCACAATCGAGTTTCGAGTCAGTCAAACGTTTGCAAAGAAGATAGTGGTGACAGTCACAAAATAATGCTTCCTATTGTAAAATAATAGATGATATTTTCTAACGATTAATTAAGTATTGATTATCATTATACACCATTATCTATCACTATCTTGGCCTGTATTGGAAAGTTGAGATGGAAACACCTTTGCAGTCTCTGTGTATTGGCTGGTCCTGAATCGGGGATAACTTCACCTCGCCGTAATCTAGTTGAGACTAGTGACGCAGCCAGCTACCCCGCAGTGGGTTTACAGAAATTAAGGTGGAGAAAACGCGACAGGTGACGGCTTGTTTCCGCGGGCTCAGCTGACCCAGAATCATATCCTTGCCAGTTGAATTTCTCTCGTCAACTGTATGACCATATTCTCTATTCAGGCAGCGAATGGAGCCATCATTCTTCGTAAGTTGTCCAAGACATCTAAGAGCGATGGTGCTGACTGGGCTGAGACAATCAATGCATGCAATCGATGCAGAAAACGAAAGGCAAAATGCGATACAGGTAAGAAACGGCCTGGACTCGGAATTGAAAAACAATGGGAAGCCGTAAAGGATCTAACATCTCTTCTTAGGGATACCGGCCTGTAGTCAGTGCCAGAGCTCGGGTTCTAGCTGCGACTACACCGATGCTCGATCGAAGACTACACACCCTAGGACATACATTAGTGATCTGGAGGACCAAGTTTCGCAGTTGGAAGAGAGAATTCGGGCGCTCGGTAAAGATAAGAAGGACAAGGCTCCCTCAAATAGAAGCCGACTACCCTCAGCTGCAGCAGAGGAGAGTGATGAGACTGACATCCGCGAACGTCCCGACTTCATTCGTCTGGAATTGGGAGATGACTCTCATTTTTTAGGCACATCGAGTGGTAAGGTGAACCTGATCAAGAAGAAACGAATTAAATTGACTGACTAATGATCCTGTCGCCTGTACTAGGCATGCACCTTGCACGTTCCGTTCTGGAATCTACGAGGAAGAACAGTACAAGTTTTGACAGTCATCATTCCCGACCAGAGCCAAATCATCAGAGCCACCCACCACATTACGAGGACCAAGATGGAAGCCTTGGGCATGACATGAAGGACTCGAACCCGTTGCCTTCACTCGAAACAGCAGGCAGCCTCATCGAGATTTTCTTCTGCCAATACCAAATACAGTATCCTATTCTCGATCAGCAGGAATTTATGGACCACGTTTATAAACTTTATGCCCCAGATGAGCCAGGGACTTCCTCAAACTCAGCAGAAGAACCATGGACAAGATTTATGCTCAACATTGTACTGTCCATCTCTTTGCTGCTCCTCTCACACGACAACTCCGACTCTTTGGTGCTGGCGGAAAGATTTCGTATGGATGCTAACGCGGAACTGGGTTCTGTGATGAGACGAAAAACACACAGAACGTTGCAATGCTTGTTACTTCTTCTGCTGTCGTCAATCGTGAGTTCTAAATCCGCACCAGTGTGGTATATATCGGGACTTTGCATGCGTATGTGCGTCGATCTGGGATTCCACTCGGAGCAAACAATCAAGTATGGCCTCGGTGAAATCGACGGGCCGGACGAGGAGCTCCAGGATATGAAGCGAAGATTATTTTGGGTCACCTATACATTCGATCGAAGCCTGGCCACCATGCTTGGCAGGCCGTTCTTCCTAGATGACGACGACATCGACGTTGAGTATCCATCTCGATCTTTGCCTGAGTCGAAACGAAGTCAGGTGCTTCACTGGTTTAGGATGCAGCGGATGCAGAGCGAAATAGTGTACCGCCTACATACAAGCAAGGGCCCTCATTCCCATAGTACCGACGAAAACTCTGATCTCGCCACCTGGAAGGCCATGATGGCAGCAAAATTGCTGTCATGGCAAGACGAGTCTGTGAAGCTGATTGACAACGAGAGCCATAGCATGGATTGGTGGAGATATTGGTACCAAAATGCCAATCTCATGCTTCACCGACCGCTTTCTCACGGTCCCCTGCCGTCTTCTGAATCATTACTAGCCGCATACGAATCAGCCAAGAGCATGGTCCACTTGTCCTTCATTCGCGTCTACAAAGGCCCATCCGAATTCACCTGGCTAGACCTTCATTACCAATTGATGAGTGGCCTGACGTTGCTCTTCCTTGTATTGAAGAGCCCGGATGCAAGACGCAAAGCGCAGATGGACTGGGCCTCATTCAAGAGTTGTACGATTGAGTGGCAAGTGGTACTGGAGAAACTCACGGGTCGTTGGGTGCAGATGGCGCGAACGAAAGAGGCTTTGGTGCGACTAGTTGAAGCTGCCGTGGACACAATCGAGGAGTCCTCTTCCGGCCAACGGTCAAAGCGTGGTGGGAATAGGATCATGCGTGATCGTCGGTACAGAGATTCCATTATGCAAGAGCTAGGTTCGCCTGGAACGGCTTCTTCAACTCACAACGCAACATCCTTGAGTCCCGAAAATGTCGATTCTTCTCGTTCTAGAATGGCTATTGACGAGAGACTCTGGGGGAATGACAATCCCGGCGCAGGAGGCTATCAGATACCCAGGCATAGGCCAAGCCGCGAGGAGCATGGATGTTCGCCAACGTACGCCACGCATCCACAGCCTGAGCCAGTCTCGGTTTCTACGTGGTCTGATAGCCAAGTTCAGCCGGAAGATCCCATGTTCACTCCGTTATTCGACAACCTAGACTTGTCTTCCATGCTAGATGGGGATGTTTGGTCTGGACTGAATACATTCGACGTATCGCCCCAGACACAATTTGGTCTGTTCGACCAATATCCGCTTCCAATGCTGGGCGTAGAGACATTTGGGCTCCCAATGATGGGATCGGGCAGTGGAAAGCTGGACACGACACTCACAGAAAGTGTGCTCAACTTCCAGGGTAATGTGGAGGAGCCTAGGCATGTTGACTGACGGTTAGAGCACAAAGCGACGGACTGCTAAAAAGCATAAAATGTTCAATTTTTCGACGCATTCTTAGCCATGATTTATCTTTGGCATGTGGGATGGCAAATATCAGACAAGCGACCGGAATTGTAGGTAACTGCTCTCTTATGACAAGCCGGAGCCACTCCACGATCTCATAGAAGAGCCATGCAAGTGGGTGACAGGAGAGATGAGACACCTAATGGAACAGTTGGTTATAAACAGACTACTTTTTAAAATAAGGAGAGAAGTTCAGCAGGACGTATAGAATGAAGTAAAGGGACATCATCCGTTAGATTATCTCTTAGGTGTGTTTTATCAGCACTCGATAGTCTGACGTTACCGTCGTAGACTCGCAATAAGCAGCTTAAAGTTTGGGTGTCTCGACTTCAATGTCACCCACTTGCCATTGTGGAGATGAGCTCAGAGGCGGAGAAATCCGGGGAAATGCAAGCCAATTTTGCCCGTCATGCGTTTCCCCGCAACATGCGGGATAGGCAAGCCGTAACCATAGACATGGGACCTACGCTCACACTAGCACTGCAGCCTGCATTCATCGTGGGTCATCGGGCGTTCCGTCTGCATTTAATTGGAGTGCGTGTCTGCCACGAGGAACCTTGTAAGAAGTCACAACGGCCAAAAATCCCGAGCGGCGGTGCCGTTGACGACTCATGGTGCGAATCTGATCCCCGGACAGTACGACTTCCCCACGTCTTCAGCCGCTGTGGGGAAGTTCACGATGCTCAGTCAAACAGCTATCCTATGCGTATAAAATGTAGTCATTGAATCTTCTCGCGAATCTTATATTCCCACTGTCTTGCAATCTCACCAACTCTCCACTCGAAGCTGTCCACTTTGTATGATGAAGTTCACAAGACTTGCGCACCTATGTGCCGCTATACACGCTGCAGCTGCGGCCATCACCCCAGGTAGCCTCATAACAGTCACGGAGAATGCAGACAATACAAATGTGGCAGCCTGGTGGACTCCGCTCGATGAGTTTGGCGGGTTCGAGTGGCTCGCATACCTGCGAAACCCAACCTCGGGCTCCTTCTCCAACAACAACGTCATGGTTGCCAGGCGAGACATGACTTCTGGCGCAATCAACCGCGACTGTCTGAAGAAGACAGCTTCTGGAGATTGTGTTTTGTTCGCTGATGATGCGGGTCACAACCAACCAAGTATCGCTCTCGACGGTGATGGCTTTGTCCATGTCTTCACTTCAATGCACAACAATGCATGGAGATATTATCGGTCTGACGACCCGTATAGCGCAAGCTTGGCCGACCAGAGTAGCACCATGCCTGATCAAGGTGTTCTCATCACATATCCAGTGATCAAAAGAGACGCTTCGGGTAACCTCTGGCTAGCCGTGCGCGGCGACTCGGGAGACGGTGTTGCCAGAGGCGGGTACCTTTACAAATACGAGACGTCGAAGAAGACGTGGTCTCGTGTTACCATCTGGGCCTATCGAAAGGGTTATTCGGTGTACCCAGACGACATTCAGTTCTCATCCGACGGGGATGTTCATTTGCAGTGGGAATGGTCCAAGTACCCAGCGTCTGCCGGGCGACACGAGGGCAGCTATCTCCGCTACAAGCCTTCTTCCGGAGAGTTCAAAACCGTCACAGAGGATGTAGTCTCCGTGCCTGTTACTCAGTCTACCAGCAACGTGGTGTTTCAACCCCTCACCAGCGGAGAAGTCTATGGCGACAATGGTGCTGCAGCACCACTCCTGCAAAGTGCCAAGTTGGCACTCTATGAGCAGCCCGCTGGCACTGTTCACGTCCAACATGCGTATCGTTTCCAGAATGCAACTGGTGGGCCATGGCAGGTACGGCGAGCAGTCGGTGGTAGCGGATCCCAGCCATGGTCTCGAGAGATTCTCTACGCTGACCAGGACACAAGTGCTGCCGTGGGATTCACCCACGACGGAACCACTGCCCGAATCTACTACTGTCGAACTGGAGGCAGCACGTGGGTTCTCGAGAAGTCGGGCTCCACACCGTGGGCGAACACTGAACTCACCCCGGTCAAAGGAAAAGGCGTGCAGAGGCTACAGGCGATTATGAGGCCAGACGGCACTGATATTTTGTATCTAGGGGCACCAGCGAACGTGGATGCCTCAACAGGCAGCGTGTATCTGCTTTCGGTAAAGGGAAGGTAGTCATGGCAAGAATATTGTACAATTTGGTCTAGATCAACTCGGACAAGTCTCGCATCGATAGGAAACAATACACATTGCTTGGATGAGTTAATTAGTTCACATGATTGTCTTCTTATGGCTTAAAGCACATGCTCTTATTGATTGTTGTAACTAAAGCTTCTGTAGAGTCGAGACATGATAGCATGTCATTGTCAAGACTACCTCAACTGCAAACTTCGGTTCTATCGCAAGCTTGTTAGAAACCCAACATACAGTTTCTTTTTCCACTCCCTGAATAAAACTTACTGTGCCAAAAATCTTCCATCATTTGTGGGAGCAAGCGTAACTGGTTGCTGCGATCTGTTGATCATACAACTAGCCTCAATGCCACCGAGTAATCCAGCGACTGGCCGGCCTGACATGTTGTTACCAAAGCAAGATGCCCATAAAACTCGGAAATCAAATCCAGTGGTATTTCAGGACCTGAAATTCGGATTGCGAAAAGTTCCGGTGCTAATTCGGTAGCAAATCAAGAGAACAGACGGGTTCGGAACGCGAGTAGTTTCACTCGTGAATCAGCTGCCGTCTTGGGACTCTTGTCGATGAAATCATCTAAAAACTGCTTCCGAATGTTTTTGTTGTTGAAAGTTTCAGGATCAGATCGAGAAGTGAAGGATTCCCGCGTTGATCTGCCGCAAAGGCATATCCTAGTGCGGTCACCCAGGAAGATGATGAGCCTGATACTCGCCCTAGCCGGGCTCCGTTCTTTATCAGCAGCGAGATTGTTTTCTCCTTTTTTGGGGAAAGTTTTGGCTCCGAAATTGAAAACTCGGCGACCTCGCCGAGAATTTCGTACAGTACTGCCCCAAGAAGAGTTCTGTGATTGCGTAGATCGGTGGAATCTGGAATATGATCGGCCACAACCGAATCAGCCCGTGCACCGCTTCGAAATAGAGCCTTCATGCATTTCGTATTTTCTCTACATGCGGCAACGTAAACTGGTGTTGCGACCAGGTGCCTTCCTGGCATTGGCAAGTAACAAGTCACTTCGACTTCAATTCCAGCCTTAATCACCCCTCGAATAAACCTGGTCTGAGAACGTGGCTTCATATTTATCCATCAGGAGAGAATCTGTCTCTGCCCTGGGTTGCTACCAGCCCGTATAAGTGTTGAAGCGATTTTGAAATTCTCTAACTTGACTGCGGCACATAGAGGAGTGCCGTAAGATTCCGCAACTGCATCAAGAAGGGCTCCTGCGTCAATCAGATGCTGCACCGTTGCTAATGATGCATATGTGTCTGGACCTGAGCAGGCAAGATGGAGAGCGGTTTCGCCATCACGTCTGGCTCCATTGACCGACACACTCGGCTGTTGCAAAAGCAGTCGAACAGCTTCAGAGTTACTAACCTCAGAGGCAGCATGTAATGGGGTGTCCTTATAAAAATCTCGGGCTCCGGGGTCAACGTTTGGTTGTCGTAGGAGGAGATTGATTAGACCAATATCATTCTTGCACGACTCGGTGGCGAAATGCAAAGCAGTCTCTCCATCATAGTTAGTAGCTGCGGCATCAGCTCCGCGTTGTATAAGGTCAGCTGTAAGTGAAGGTCATTCGTGGCAGCGACAAAATGCAGCCCGGCCCAGAGGGACACCTCGTCGGAACGATTAAGAAGTTGCTTGGCAAGGTCGTCATATCCTTTGGAGGAAAGTTTCGAGACCGCAGAAAGATCCTCGGCGAGCAAGTAGGCGCCCTTGCGTACAAGAAGATTTATCAAGACCGGCGTTGAGTCATTGGTGAGAGAGAAAGGTTCGTCTTTAAGTGGTTCCCATTTGATAGCAGATGTTTCTCTGTCAATACCATCGTGGAAGAGGCATTGATGCAATGGGAACAAAGGGACACCGCTATCAGTCCAGTCGTCGCAACAGAAATTCAAGGACGGGGCGTAGACATCAACGCGGTTTTCCAGCAGGTACTGGACAATGGCCATGTGCCTACGCAGTATCGCGACATGTATGAACGAGAATTGATATGGAAGGTGATAGAGTGAATTTTCGGGATCGGATTCAATTGCTTCACACGGAGGGCACTACGTGGTTTCCTCAGTCACTTCGATGCTGCTGTCGAGGGCTGCTCCATATGAATGAGCTCGCTTGATCGTATCCATGTTGCCAACATTCACTGCCCATAGCAGACATGATGCTGTTAGTGGATCTTCTTTCAAGTTCCGCAAATAGAGAGCACGGTTCAGTCCTTGGCACAGTCGGCGGCATGTACGAACGAGCGCAGCATGGATTCTTGCGTAGCTTGTAGGATGGGGATTCATAAAAGAGGGAAGACTATTCCAGGTGCACATTTCGGCAATTTCGAGCAAAGCATCCAAGGGGAGAGTGTCGCGGGATAGGTCCATGGTTCTTTAGGCGCTCGCGAAGCGTTGGAGCTCAGAGACTGCGTGTCGTATATCTGTGATCGAGAGGAGTGTGACGAGCTCCAAGCGAGCGTTGAGCCGAGGTGATTTGTGAAATGGAGAGAGAGCTTGGAGTTGAAATGGTGAGGTGAAAGTTCACGTGTTTGGTGTGTGGGCATCTAACTTCAGACTCAGATTCATGATAAACCTCATCTAGGTAATTGTATATAAATGCCTAGAGAATTTGGCAGGTGACTACCGGCGTCTATGGTTGCGGTTTGAGACGCTGCGCACAGGCGCAGGCTTGTTGCTCAAACTCCGCATTCGACCATTGTAGTTGAACATTCATTTTGGTTGGGGGACCACAGACCACAATCCCTAGGCCGTCCTATGCACACAAGTAGATACAATGTTCTACACTAGAGTTGGCAAGCTGACCGCCCAAAGTGGCCAACCTTTCGTGTTAAATACTAGCCCTCCGCCAACACATCTGGATCCCTTCAAGCGTTCCGAAGAATTTCCCTCATCCAAGCATACGATCCCCTCTCACACCCACCTCTTGCCATTTAGAACTTCGTCCGAATACTCCAACCACTGCTGACTCCTCTTGCAACAATAAACAACCCTGTACTTCCAGCATATGCTGCACCACAGAACAGTATCAGTGCCTGGTAGTTCTCGCCTTTCCCTGTACTTAGGATATTCCCCGAGATCGGTATTCCGGCCAATGTCGCTAGACTGACGACCCCATACGCAGTCCCGTAGCGACTTGCATAATTTTCCGTGCGGCACAGCTGTGCCACACACACGGGGGTTAGACTGTACGCCGAGCCACTGAAGAACCCGTAGAGTACAGCGAATGCGACGGTTACCACAGCGCTGGAGCCAGCGTTGAGCCAGAGCCCGAAAATAGAAAACGCACATAAAGCCGAGCAGAGAATCATGATGTTGAAACGGCCAAGCCTATCGGCCACTGGACCGGGGATGCCGCGGCCGAAGATTGAGGCAGCGTTGAGTATGGCAAGAATGTGACGAGATATGCTGTTGAAGCCGTGGGAGGAGGAGTACGTCGTGATGTACGCGGGTGGGACAAGAACTGCCCAGTCAAGGATGAAGATGGCGGACATTGTAAGTACGAAGCGTATATCCTTGAAGCCGCCCCAGTCAAGGATCAGCTGAGCTTGTCTGTTTCGCGGGAGACGGGTCTTCAGAAGCAGCGAGCTAATGAGGAAGCAGAAAGCACTGAGCAGGGCGAAGCAGCGGATCGACCACGCGAAACCAAGTCCTGGTATGAGCTGATTGAAGAGAATAGGGAAGGTAACGCCGCCGAAGCCGCCAGCAGTTGTTGCAAGGCCGGTCGCGAGGCCGCGATTCAGCTGGAACCAATGCCCTAGGGTGGCGATACTGGAGGTCCATAAGATAGAGGAGGCGATGCCGCCGAGGATGCTGAAAGCGAGGAGAAACTGGTAGTAGGTTTTGCAGAAACTCGTGCATATCAGAGAAATAACGAGGCCGAAGGCTCCGGTGGGCAACAGTAATCTCAGACCGTAACTATCGAAGATGGGTCCGACCTGCAACCCGCCAAAGAAGAAGAGGAACGCAAAGATGCTAAATATCCAACCGACCTCGCTTTCTGAGTAGCCCGCTAGTTGGTTTTCGGAGAGGTACGCTTGGAAGATACCGGTCGAGTTAAGTAGTCCCGAAGCTGGAAAGAGTGCAAGCCAAGCACCGAGGATGATGCTGTAGGCTTTTAGGCCGCGCTCGGGATATGCCTCGGCCACGGACGCCGACATCTGAAGTGTGCTGATTTCTCCCATCGTCGAGGTGTACATGCAGTGTTGCGAGAGGGAAAAGCTTTATAGTTGGAGCGTGGAGGCGTTAAAGCATGGAATCTAGTATCGGAAGGAAACAATTTGAAGATATCACGAATTGCGGAAATTCGTGAAGAATCGACCCTAGTGACCGGGCAATGCGTCAAAGGAAGGGCGTGGAGGTGTCGCGTCTGGTATTCCACATCATCCCCTTGCCAACACCAGCATACCCTACCGTCGGCGAACTAACCATTGAAGCACGACCATGTCCATCAAAAAAGCTCTTCTGCAAACATTTAAGAGCGTCGAAGAGTTCGAATCCTTCGCGCTATTGACCCCATCGACTGGTCCTTAAACAACGCAGATCTCCATCTAGACCCCAGGTGAAAGTGATCCACGCTGGCGTGAAGAACAAGCCCGCCAGAGCATTCGGCGATTCGAAGAGCCGGTCGAGCTGTTGAAAAGATGGCTAAGCGGAGGCGACAACAGACACGATGCAAGAGGCACCATGCCAGAGTCAAACTGCTTGTACCATTTTCTGGATGATAACTACAAAATATCCAACGTCTCTCTTGAAGCGCTTCGGAAAAGAGACCTCTCGATCACCCAGGCACTGAATTCCCTCTCTGACAGAATTGGTTTCTGAATTTTCTTGGCAGTGCTAGACAAAGAACTGGTTGGCTCCTGTCAAGATCCCAAAACCTGTCTCTTGATATACTGCGCCAACAGGGAGTCACAATCTGGGTTTGATAAGATCAAATCTAGGTACGTCTATGCTTCCTTCTCATTTTGAGGTATTTTGGACTGACTGATGAATGATACCACCCAGACTTGACATTCTGATTGAGGGTAGTACCACCCTGTCACTAAAAGTCCAGACTCTTACCTTTTTCGCTTCACCACTGATGCAAGAATATTCTCCTGAAGGTGCTGCTCATTTTAATGTCCCTAATTTTGTGTTAGACTGGATTCGTAAGTCTTTGCGGAGAATTTTAGAGCTACAAACTAAAGCCTGTCCTCTTGATTTCGAGGACGGGAGAGCTCTGGCGAATGCAACGGTGTTTCTTGAGAAACTGGAGGACTTCTGTGCGCCAAGGTATAGTGTTTCCCCCCACGCCCGAAAACATTCACTCATGATGGACGTTTTTGCAGTGTCATGGCTGTCTTACGAGGCAACTGTCAAGCGCCGAAGTTCCTTCTAGGGGCTTCCACTGGCTTTTGCGAACTGCACCAGAAGTTCGCAACAGGGCGTGTTGGGAAAGTGATGGAAGCTTATTCTTGGCTCGCCGCCAGACGGTTTATTTCCGAGACTCACTTTGCCCACCTGGTGAGCTGGCGGGCCTATCCTCGTGAAAATCCATTGTGCTTCAATTTAGGGGAGCTGGAGAAAGCATTCACCCTTTTTGTCGGTTAAGTTCCTCGGAGGAGGACATCGCAGGCTCGTTTATTACGAAGCTAGCCACCGATCTATCTGGCGCCCTGATAGAAAGGCTTCTAGATTTGTGGGTTCCATTCCTGCAGGATCTCATAAAGCTTCTGCGCAATCGTCTCCCACTCACGAGCCCACCATGCCAAAAATTATACAAAACCGTCTTCGTGCGCCTCGTTAATGAGTACATCGGGGAAGAGTCTTCCATGGGAGCGCTTCCTTCTGGAGCCCGAGTGAAATGTAACTGTGGACTTTGCAGGGATGTCAACGTCTTTGTTGCCGACTCAGAAGCGAAGGAGCGTGGGTTCAGAGGTCTTGGCAGGAGAACCCGACAACACGTGGAGCGGCAGCTGCAAGAGGCTGGAATCCCCTGCTCGTTTGAGACGGCTGTCCCGAAACCGACGCTGAAAATTCTAGTTGTGACTAAGACATCCGTCCAAGCCGCAACATACGGTCAGTCTTTGTCTTCTAGAAAGGAAGCGGTGCTTGGGATACTCAATAAATTTTTTTCCGACTGATCTGAAGAAGCTTTTGGGTTCAGACTACGCGGCAATTCACAATTTGAACCTGGTGTTGCTGACGTCTGATTCCATGCCTGGGAGTGAGCGAGGCTCCAATGCAGTGGGTAAAGACGACGCATTGGAAGCAAATCTGTCTTCACTAGACAATCACGAGCCTTCTACTAGAAAGTCTACCCTTCGAGCGACGGCCGATGCATTTGTCAGTGGCAGGAAGAAAGGTTACCCTAAGGCGAGTGGTTCTACCCCTGAGAATGCTACGAGCTCTAAACGACGGGCCCCTTATGATGTACCACTCGCGTCATCGGCCGTGGAAAAGAAGCGGAAGCGAGGTTGTGCGAAACATGAGAATTGCGTGTTCACGGCCTTGTTTGTTCCAGACGTTCCCCACTAAGCCATTTCCCATGTTGCAAAGGCATATATCCCTCTTCGGCTAAGTGAGTGTTCTTGCTAAGGAGTGGGTACAAGCCAAGCCTCGTTATGAGAAGCTGCCCAGAGGAAGGGCGATTCACAGGGCCCCCTTCTACGGTTTGGTCAGTTCTGGCACCACTGATGTACGATAAGGGGGTTTTGGAAGAAGCGGTTGTCTTATGGGGTGAAGAAAACGACAAAATGTTCAGATGGATCTGGATGAAGTAAATGAGGTGATCTTGAAGGTGACGTGGCCAACATTGCTGCCGCGTATTTTTATCTATTGCCCCATGATTGGCAACGGCGCTTGCTACAGGTTAGATGTGAAGAAGTTCAAGCTGCCTTTGCCAGATCGTACTGCATGCAACGAAAGATATCCTCAGGATCGGTCAGGCGAGATCGATCAAGATATATATTCGTTGGCTAACTTCATTCTTTTCGTCTAGAAGAATACAGACTCATCATAAGTTCAAAAAGAAATGCCAAACATCAAACATCATTTATCAGATCTTGTGCGGCTGAGCTTGATGTAGTAAGGAGAGATGGTACATGGGAACAGGACTTCGTCAGATGCACAAGCTGAAAGCTCACGTTGGGTATGCAAGCTCTTTCTGGATACTGGTTTAGTATCACGATCGCAACCTTTACCGTCTTAGAAGGGGCTGGCGCTGGTCTAGACTCTAGAACGTTTCCGTCTAGTCGTTACACATCTGGGGCCTTCATATGCGAACTACACGTAAGCCCAGAAATCTCATCTAGCATAGCCTCATCACGAGGTCCATACGGCTTATCCATTACTGAAGGGGCATGACACAGAGGCCTGGACCTGACATCGTCATCGTCTCAAAGGTCCGTGGGCTTCGCGTTGTACCTCAAAAGGATTACATTGGTATGATACCCCTTGCCAAGATGTATACCAATTCTAGAAGTGTTGAGGATCTGTACCTACGACATCAATTCAAGGCCACTAATCCTGCTAGGTTTGCATACTTCAAGTATTGTAGAAGTATCTAGATATCCCTCTTCCACGTGTGAAAAAAAGGAGAACATACCGACTAGAGCTCACTCGCCTTTGAGGTATGGAGTGTTTAAGGAAGGGGTATTGGGAAAGGTGGGAAACAGCCTGTGATGCAATATTAATATGAACTATGCAATGAAGAAATTCAACACATTGGACAGTAAGTAAACTAAGGTAGACAAGGAACTATCACACGTCTTACAACTTGGCCTTGGGCTCTCCACCCTCAGTCGCTGGACCTCCTTCTGTGTCGTCGTATTTGATAGCCATAAACTGGTTAGGATAATACTTGGCAGCCCACATCTGCGCCAGCATCTTCTGGTTGATATCCTTTAGATAGTAGTTGATTGGAATCCCAGCATTACCCTCAGAAGCCTTCTTCAAGTAGTCATCTAGGGCTGTCATCATCGAATTGACATCAAGAACCTTGTTCTTGCTTTCGTCAACAACGGCCAAGGCGCTCATAGCAGACTCAATATTCTTGCCTTGAAGCTCGGAGGCTTGTCCACTTGTTCGTGCGTCCTCGGCTAGAGACTGGACAGATGCCTGGCTAGAAGCGGTGGCATTTTGGATGCTGGCCACGGCGGCCATGTTGTGCTCGGGGCTAAACTTTGTGAACTCTTTAACAGTCTTGGACACCTCGTTGGCCACCATGGAAGGGATGCAACCCATGGTTAGGACTGTCACATGAGACTGGACATTCTGCTGACTGAGGAGATTTTTGACGTCGCTGGCAAACTTGGCATCCACGCCGACTTTGCCGCTCTTCTTGGCAAACCAACCGCCCACGTCCATGGACGCCTGCATTGACGAGGCTGCGGCAGTCATGGCCTCTGAGGCGGCTGTGTGCGTCGAGTTGAGAATGTGGACCATGCCGACGAAGCTCGACCCATAGGTAGTACCTGAGATGATGGAAAACTTCTCTTTATCTTCCTTGCTTTCCTCCGTGGCGCACTTCATCATGCTTGGCCCGCTGGTAGGGTCTAGCTTGCTGTTTGGGAAGAGACTGCTGCGGCTCCGGGTCTGACAAAGGATGAGGCTCCGCAGTTATGGGAAGATGAGCTTGACTTGCAAAAGCTGTGGATGGGTGCTAAAGGGGGCGAGTGTCCCGCATCTTGTAGGTAGTGACGGAAGGATAGGCACGGGAAAGAACTACTATTATCACCATTCTACAAAAAGATGCATATATTAGCAGCCCAGACATCCTTTTTTTTTTTTTTTTTGATAGATCTCGCATCCCCATGCAACTCTTAACTGCAAACGGCCCATTCAACTGTTGGCTTGTACCTTTTGTTCGGCAGAGAGCTGCAACTTGTCGACTATCAATCGATAGATCTCGTGTATTAACAGACTATCTGATTATAGCGAAAGCCACGTCTTTTAGTATATCTGAGGCAAAGAATTTTCTCAATATCTTCCCATCATTAGCCCACAATACGATTACCGGGTAACCCCATCAAATTACAAGGAGTGGTCCACCAGCCCAAAGAGAAACAATATTCCGCGGGTTACCAACTATGAAACAGAAATGTTCTGAGCGAGAATGTCACGCCTTGACTCATGTACTTACGCTAGCAGGGTTCGTTCCGAGCGAGCACACAGACAGCTTCGAGTGGGCGCTGATCCTTGACTCATGAGTTGGACGGCTGAGTTCGGTAAAACTCAGGCCTCGTCATCGCCAAACCATCACTCGGAACACACAAAGACCCCAGCACGCGACATTCTCATCAGCCACTGCTTGTGGTCAGCAAGGAATAATGGATTCATGGACTCCCAGTCCGACCCAGACAAACAACTCCGCCACGACAGCGCCTTCACCCACCGCCAGGTCAAATAAATCGCCATCGAGAAGAATAAGCAATCCACAGAACTCGTGCCGGATGTAGCACATGACGGCAGAGACGGGTATGTAACACCACACTTGTCTTCCATTACCGATGATATGGCTCCTACCATGCGAGGGATGCGGGTATCCAGGTGGCTGACATCTTCTTGTGCGTGCCTCTAAGTGAAGTGTGATGAGAAACGGCCATCCTACACGAAGTGTCAAAGAGTGAAGCGGTCGTGCCAATGGCCAAGTCCCGGGAGCGAGGTGAAGATGGCTCGTTCGTCGAGGAGGCCAAACGCCACGGCATGTGATGCCTGTCGAGATAAAAAGGTTTGTCTTTGCCCGTGGCATTTTCGTTAAATTGGATCAATTGACTGACCACTCTCCTCACAAATGCAGCTCAAATGCATTGGAGATAACCATGATACATGCGACAAATGCAAATCATCTGGGAAAGAATGTATACGGCCAACGCAGCACCAGAACCAGATACGGGATGGTTTCACGGCTTCCAACCCATTGGCAGCACCGTCCTCATCGCCCTCGCCCCTTCAGCCAGGCTTTTCTCATGCCAGTGACTGCGAGATAGAGCACCCTCCACTACCTCACCATGATCCCGGACCGTCCACTGACCCAATCGAACAATTTCCTCTTGGGCAGCCGCCTCAAGGCAGGGAGCTAGAAGATTTAGTCCAGCTCTATTTCACGTCTGTACACCGTGAGTCACCCAGCTTTCCATGGGGGTAGCAGAAATGGCCATTTCATTACCGTGGTGCTGATTTTCAGATAATGTAGAGTTTGGCTTCTTCGCCTTTGTTCATCAACTACAGTTCAACCGGCTTCTCGCGAAAGGCAAGGAACCTCGCGAACTTACGCTCATGATGATTGCAAGTGCCGTAAGGTAGAATTTTCCATTATACTCCTTCCTAAGCCTTTCTCGCCGCCTTTCCGCCTTTGTTCGTGTGACTAATCCGCGTTTTAGATCTGCTGCCGATCCGACTCCCGAGAACTTGGCCAAGGCAGACGCCTGGGCGGATAGGGCTATTGCTGCCGTTCTACCTCGAATCTACCAAGGATTCGGCGTTGTTCAACTGATGGTAAGTGGCAAAAGATCTTCAATTTTAGGTCCGAGCGCTAAACTCTGGCGTTTACTATAGACTCTATTACTGGTCCAGGCATACGAATTAAATCGTGGTAACTTCTCCTCAGCCTGGATTCTTGGTGGGAATTGTACCAAGCAAGTCACGCCTCCTACAATGAGACGCTGCTAAACTTGACACCTTATTCTCAGATAATCTGCATATTACTCATTCAATACTGACTGACGGTGGATATCTAGGATGATGCAAACGATGTCCCTTCAAACCTTTGATCGAACCTATCCCAGCTACCTCACATCTGATTCGAACTCGAAACATTTGCCGCTACTCTCCAGTGAGGCCCTACGGCGCGTCACCTGGTCGACCTTTTACTTCGACACAATCATCGATGGTGGACGATACGGCTTCCACACCCTTGATGAAAATCATTCCGCCTACAGCTCCCATGCGATGAGGCCAGATTCCTCGGCAATGAAGCAATCACCACTGAACCCCTCCACTACGACGAGGCTGATAAACCCGAAAGCAGTACCCAGGGCCAACATCTAAAAGGCTCAGCCCTCGGCATATCGGCCTATCTTATGAGAACGGCCGCTGCTAGGCGTCGGGCACTGTTCTTTGTCTTTCGAGCATCCCACAAGGAAGATAGTGGGGAGAAGCTGATTGCCGAGCTGGCTGCTCTGGAAGCAGACATTGAGCATTTTGTATCGGCCTTGCCTAGGCGATTTCATCTACCCAATGACAACCTCTTCCTTCACCGCGAACGCTTAGGCACATTTATTCTTCTCCATGTCCTACGCCACAACCTCTTCATCATCGTCGGTCGAGCCTCTCTTCAAATTTTCAAACGTGACCTAAGCAAAGCCGATCTCATCCCACAGGTGAGGCAGAAGCGCATTTCTCATGCGCTACCCATTGCTAGCCTTCTCTCAGAGGACTTAAAAGGCCGGCATCGCACTAGATCCTCAGCTGGGAGTCCATACATACATTGCTTTAGAAAGTTGGTCACCAATCTCTTAAATCAATTATTCAGAGGGTCCCTCATTAATATCGGCTCAAATACTAGTTCTCCTCTTTGAGCCTCGTCGGTTGGCAGACATAGACCCCTTGGTTGACCCAAAATCTCCCCAGATATGGAAGCTATCCCGCATTTAGTTACTGTTGTTCGGAGTCTTTCAGCCCGGGCAGAGTTCGTAAAGCATCTTGTACGTGCATCAACAACTCCCAAAGAAACTTGACTGAATTCCTCTTCTCAATATAGTACATTGAGGCTGTTCACCGTCTTCTACGATTTGAGTACAACTACCTGCTTAGCCAGGAAGATCTTGCCGCCTCCAGAAGGCAAGCTACCCCAATCCTCATTTTCTCAAAACACTCCCTCCTTTTTTTGGGCTTACAGCTTGTCGATCGTTGCTGACTGAGCTGGCTATATTATTAGTGAATACCGCATTCTGTGTCAAGAAACAGCCGAGCTTGACTTCCGCGAATTCCGGTGGGCAAAGATCGAACGACTTCGTCGTGGTGCCAAGTACTCGGCCAACACAAACCGGGACGAAGATCTTCTTGAATATAATGTCGGTGGGGATACAGCAACCCCCTCGGCAGCCCCTTCACCAAAGCTGACGCCATCGATGTTAGTAGCTCCATGAGGTATTCCTCCGCGGCTCCTGTACCGGCCTTTACCGATTTACCATCCACTTCCCATGACATTTCCGAGCCTCATCCAATAGATCCAAGTGCTGCGGCACAAGTAAATCCCAATTGAAGAATCCCCCCAATATGAGTACGGAGAATGGGCAGGCTTTCCCTCTTGATCGGGCTTGGTTACTTGAGCAGCCTGGGTATAGTGGGATGAGACTGGCGACCCAACCTTCTTTTGGAATCAACTACAGTAATTATAATGCGTGCGAGCTTCCTCAATGCCAATTGTCTTTTCTAGATACTTGATTAAACTGTTACATGCTGTCATTTAAGCGAGTATGTTAAATGGCTTGATTTGTCTGGAGTTGATATTAGCACTTGGTCCTTCCCAGTCATTCCATATTTGACCTGCGCAAGTGCGTATGAGGTAGCTCTTGTGACCCAGAAATCATATCTCGCCTTGTAGTCATCTGGATGTTTGCCTTTGATAATTTAGGCCTCACCAAACTGTAGTGACGCATTCGATATGTAGTAGAATGGTGTTGTACAGTCGGGTTTCCTTCGCCTCCGCCACTCCGAGGGAAAACCAATTCTACTCTAGATTCAAAAAATAAAAAAAATAAAAAATAAAAAAAAATTGAAAAATAAAAAACATAATCCCAAAGTCGCGGGCCTGCTGGATAAACTTTTGTTGACAGCATGTAGTTTAGGGTAGGGCAGCCCCAGGGGTGATAGAAGAATGAGATGCATGGTCTGAGACCGTAAATGGTTTAACTATCCAGCATGGCTGTTCTTGATTTCAGGCCTTAGAAGCACTATCTTTGTGATATCCTAAGATCCTTTCTCGTGGCGTATTCTGAACGAAGAGGACCCATGGAGCACAAAAGCTGCCAATGGTAAGGTTGTCGAGTGTCCATTTCCCGGCGAAGGGATAGAACCGCATTCCGAGTGATGTGTGCTAAATCCACAGCACCACTTACGTTATCCTTCATCTCAGACGCGAGAGCGGTATAAAATGCCTCGCTGAAATGTCGACCAGTTTCAGAGGCTGTGGGCCAGAGTGTTCCCAAAACAGAGCCTGCTCCTGCGCAGAGGAAGGCAGTCACCATTCCGAGGGGCTCATCACCCGCCGCTATGTCTTGTGACGCAGAGTCACACGCCACGAGGGTGATATGAGGCACCTTTAACTTCATTTCGAAGACCTCACGCATTGTGAGCCTATCGTGGGCCAGCACAAGGGACTGGTCTGCTATCGAATTACGGTCGAGTATGCAGTGCCCGTGAAAGTGGAAAAGCGCCGATTGTTGGATAGCATTCGAAAGGAAGGACGTGGTCACATCATGGCCGATTCCTCGCTCCATGTTGAACATTTCAGCCATCTGGGAGATGGAAGAATATACCTTGTCTTGTTCAACTTCGTCAAATGCATTAATACCAGGCTCGAAGACTCCTGTCATTGTCCAAGGCATGCTCATTGGCGAGAAGGGATCTGATACCAGCGCGGCCCGACGATGGCATTGCCAAAATGTCGTAAGGCTGGCACTATAGATGAGTGGATGCCGCTCTATGACAGTAGTCCCACGGCCAATCCACAAGGCATGCAAAGGAATACCATGCAGTACGCCTGTTGGACAAAAGATGAGAAGGTCCTCACTTTTGCTTAGTTGCTCCAGCGGCGAGACTAGGCCATCCAGGCTACGTAAACTAAACTCCGGTTCAGTCTCGTCATAATAATCGTCTTCTTCAAAAGCGGAGGGCACCCCAGCCTCGGCGTCTAGCCAAGCTTGTTTCCGGGCTACTACCTCGCCGACAGAGAGGGAACATTTTAGCATCGTCGGCAACTCAGAATTGCTGTCGAGAACCAAGATCCAAAGACTCCCGGAATGCTCGAGCCAATCGATAAAGAGCACGTTTTGGTTTGGGGATCGTCTCTTCATCTGCTCAGCCAGGTCCCGCATCTGTTCTAACTCGACAGGCGTACCATTCCTTATATCCAAGGAAAGCTTTAGCAGTGGGTCATTCTTCATTTGTGAACGAACTCTATCAAGCTCCCCCGGAGTCTAAGTCGTGTCATCGGATCGCTGTCTGAGATCTGTTTCCATAGATCCTCTGCTTTCTGCGTCAACTCTCGTCTAGATGCATCCTCGTTTATTTGCTCTTGGACCACCAGTGGTACTTGAGTCTCCAGACCTAATTGATCCGACAAGCTTCGAGCCTTGGCCCTCTGCGTCCATGCCCTAATTCAGTTACACGATTTTCTATAAGGCAGATGCTGAAAGCATGTCGATAGATGTTTCTCAGCCCAGCAGAAGAAGAGGCAAAGTGTTGCCGGCGAGATACAGCCTCTAGGCATGGAGAAACAGTCATATCTGCTCTTTCCATCGTTTGAGCAACTTCTGCGTTTTGTAGTGCTTTCAAAACATCATCACCTGTTACCCATCCGTATCCCCAACCTGCGTGCAGATATTTTGATCTGCACTCGCTTGCAGAAGTGATGAATGTGAGATTATCCAAGAGGGTGAAAAGTTCGAGTGCAATCTCAATCATTTCGAGACAGCGGGACAAAATTTCAACGGAGGGTGAGAATTGGAATCTGCGGAACAACACCACAGACTGGATTTGCCTCGTGTTGGCCTCCTCCACAAGCCTTTTGTGCGCCATGTACAAAGCAACCGCTTCCTCCAAATATTTCAGAGCTTCATCCCACTGCTCTGGATCTGATACTTGGCCTATTTTAGAGGCAAGAATGCTAGCACGCTTCTGATACAGCCCTGCCCTCCGCATATCTGCTTCCTCAGAGTCGCTTTTCGCCAAATTCTTGATAACTCCTTCCATCACTTCCAGCCAATGTTCAAGTCTTTCATAACTCAGCTCTTGTATATTGTCTGTGATGAGCTCCATTTTAATTGCAGCCTGTTCGAGGAACCCCCTCTCTGAATCATGCCCAATAGCACTCTCAACCAAAGGGAGGAAGTCATCCAGACTCGTTGAACCAGGGCGCTGTCTCCTGATACTGAGCTTCGCTTGCAGAAGAGTAGTGGTTGCTTTAGATATATCAGCACCAAACTTGCCATCAAATTCTTCAATGGATTTGGTTGCCCAATCCGCTGCCTTCTGAAAATCCATCAGCTGGCAGTAGGCTAAGGACGCAAGATAGGCGGCCATGGCCTTCAGCCACCTACAACCACCAGCTCCCACCGTAGCATGAATCCCAATAGCGGCATCGACAGCACGGACCGCCTTGCCCGAATGTGCGATCCACACGCTAATAAGGCGGATGCGACTAACATGGGAAGCAAGAGCTGCCCCCGTGAACACCTCTAGCTCGTCGCTCACATGGAAGAGTTGGAGCCGAAGATCAGGGGCCAACGAGCCTGGGATATGCGGGATGATGGCTTCCACAGCTTCATGGTAGGCCGAGACCGCATCCGCCGCCTCGTACTTGGAGAAGAGCTCCTTCAACTCCGCCAGGACTTCTTCCGTGACTTTCTCAGGTCTCCCTTCAATCTCTCGACTGATTTGCCGGATCCTAACATCTGCTACACCTAACAAATGTGCTTCATCGGTGTATATTGCTATAGCGTTTGATTCCATGTTCGCAATTGTTGCTTGGTCAAGTGATTTGTCGGCATATCTGGACAGCAGAACCATGGCATCCGCCCGTAACAACGGCAAATCTACGGACGATATGAGTGCCCTGGCCATCGTATGCCAAGTCTGGAAGTCGAGACATGCGATGCCTAGATGCTCCGATTGTCTGAGGAAGAGTCCGTAAGCTTCGAGTATTCTGTACGCTTCTCGATGGCGGCTCATCCAGATGAGCTTTTGAAATACAGGCGCCAGCCATATAATCAAGCCCTCTAGCAGGTCGGGCTTGACTGGGTCATGGAACTGGCATGATAGAATTCGAATTTTGGCGTAGTATACTGCTGCTTCAATCTTGTATACACAGCCCGAATAGTCAGAAAACTGAGCGAATGTAATGGCTCCAGAAAGGAAGACCTACAGCTGATGGGTCAAGCCCCATGATCGCGGTAAAGTTATCCGCCTCGATACGCAGATCCTCTGCGTCCTTCAACGGTTGGTCGAATTCAGCTGTTACGCTCATCTTGAGCAAGCAAATCTCCATCTTCATCCGAATAATTGCCCAGTTCGAATCAGGAGCTGCGGTTAAGCACCCTGAAAGCTTCTCATCTTCTCCCAAAAGCAGTTCTAATGCTTTCGCGAAATAACCCTGTGCTCGAAGGACCCTGGCGTACTCGGCTGCGACATCAAGTCGGTTGATTCCGGTGAGTGAATCCAGAGTCTTCTGAAGTAAGTCCCGGGCCTGTGTGTAATTAGCCTTATCGGAGTACGACCGGCTTCGCTGAAAATCGGCTTCCGCAAGTTGGGACGCCATGCTTCTAGTCGGAACTTTGATGGTTGTTGTAAGAAGTGAAAATTCATATTTCACGGCATTGAAGACTACTTTATAGGCCTCAATCTTACCCGATCATTCAGCTGAGTTTGTGACTAATCAAATGATTTTGATTGAGGCGGCTTAGCTGAGGGGCGTGATGTGGTAATGCCCTATAAGCCACTGCTCCCTCCCTTATCATCTATGATATGTGACAGAAGAGCGGGGTAAGAATCCAACGGTCCTTGAATTCGCTTGACGCATGTCCTGTATTTGGCTCTGAGTCACGGATGCTTGCTAATTCATCGATGCTCGCTGAGCCATGGATGAAACGTTTGATTCAATACAGGAAGCCAAGGACGTGGCGGCGGCTCTGGATACCAGGGGTTGCCAGTTCGAGATCGATGGTGGTTCCAACAAACTCGGGCATAGCGTTGAGCCACCCATCAAAGCAGCCCATGTCGAGCTCTTCAACTACGGCGTCATTGCTTCAGTCTCATCCTTGACATATGGGACATGGGAGAAAGATGACGCAGCTTTATTAGTCATGGTGCTGAATTTCCGATCTCCAGACAGCGGGATTCTCCGATTTACAAAAGCAGAGCTCTCAATAGACTTCGGAAAGCAGCGACCTGAGGACGGCTCCCCGGTTGTCCAACTCTGCCATCCTGAAAGCAACAAAACATCCGCTGCAAATGCAATGGATATTCACACAACACCTGGTCTCTGGCCACCTACGGCTTATTCAATCAAAGGTCGTCTTTGGTCAAAACAGTCACAGGAAGAACCACATCATATTCTGGGAGGTTTCAATTCCGCGTGGCAGCTCAGCCGACATCAACAACAATTCAATCCCCCTATTCACTATAGTGAGTTTTCGGGGATCTTTCATGGCCACTGTTAGGTTGAAAGCTACTACTGCTTCGAAACTCAAGCTTAAAAGCTTCCCCTGGTCCGAAAGGGACCCAATGTTGTTCAATGGCCACACTTGCAAGGGCAAGCAGTTTTCCAATACCAAATTTGCCCAACTTGAAAGGGCCCAGATCGAAGAACATTTGCCTCGACAGTATCCAAAGCCAGTAAGTTCAGCTCGAACCAATGGAAAAAGAATCCTCGCTAAAAATTGCTAGGACTCAACGGTAGGAGGCAATGGCCCAACACCAATACCAGGGATCGTCTGTCGTATTCACGGGATTCCAATCTCCTACACGGCTAGCGTATTTTCCGAACTGCTGTCGAAAGTTTTAAATATCCCCTCCGCTTCGATTCAGATCAAATCTTTCTCGGGAAACCCGTATCACGAGGAAATTACGGCTTTAGTATCATTTACAACATTTCCGACGAAGCTCAAGCGTACACAGTCAGGTCGATGGCAAATTTCTGTGCCATCAACAGAATTGCCGAGAAATGAGGAGGTTCATGCGAGCCCAAGCCTCGATCTACATTTCGATACCAATTTCCTTGGATTCACAAATCTCAGTCCGTTTTCTGGTGATTCTTTTAACATTGAGTAAGTCTTATTCATTCCAGATACTGACAATGACGTGGTTGTCATGTATTAATTCATGAATTTGGCTTACAGCATCGTCGCGGTACATGGTCTTGGTGGTCACGCCTATGGGTCTTTCAAGCAGCGAGGGGGGCCTTACATGTGGTTGAGCGACTCATTATATGATAACCTACGCAGCATTGCACGATCGGAAGAGTTCCCTCAGGGTATCAGACCAAGAATCCTTCTATATGGACACGACTCTCACATAGATCAAAGCCAAACATTCCAGTGCTTGGAGGACCTGGCCATTGACCTCAAGATTTTGCTTCGTAGGATACGCGAACAAGATCCAACCAGGCCACTGATTCTTATTGGACATAGTCTTGGTGGCCTGCTGATCAAACAACTTTTAATACAGTGGGCAGCAGAAGAGGGCACCTCCATCGACAGGTCAAGCCGTGAGGCTACCATTGGGCTACTGCTGTTTGGAGTCCCCAATCGCGGGATGGACATCACCGCCATATTATCAATTGTTGGGGAACAGCCAAATGCTGAGTTTATATCATCGTTGGGTATCGGCTCTCCCATCCTAGAAGAGCAGTCAAGGGCATTCTCTGCACTTTGCAAGTCCACCAAGATGCGCCCATATTCGTTCTTTGAGACATGTCTATCAAACACAGCAACAATGGTACGGTGACGACTACCCTCATTTTAAACCATGCTCATTTATATTAATTTCACTGATATGTTTTTCAACAAATAGATTGATGGGAAGCTGAGCATAACTGGAAAGCCAGTAGTCTTGGTCGACAAGGCGTCTGCAACTCATGGGCGACCGTGGGAGATGAACAATCAATTCATCATTCCAATCCAGCGCACCCACTCTGATTTGGTCAAGTTTGATTCGAAATACAGCCACGACTATGAAAAGGTACGAGGTTGCTTTAATGAAATCCTCGGGCCAGGAAAGAGCATGCGTGTTGAGGCACTTCCTCAACAATGATTTCATTATAGATATTTGTATTGAAATTCACTTCGAGAAGCTAAGACGTTATGGTAATATTATTATTCAGTGAAATAAAAGCCTCCAGAAAATTTTATAGTCATGATCGACGTTTATCAAAGTCGGAGCTTTATTTTTAGCTCTAAGGCAAAGTCTCCTTTTCTTAATCGACCTTCTATAAATAAAGAGAGATCAAGGCAAATAAAGGCTCTTAAAGATAGAGAAGTCTATAGCCTATCATAATTAGAAAAAATACTGCTCTTATTATGTTTCTATAACTAGATTATCTATTCTAGTTTCCCTATAATCATATCCAAGCTTAAGCGTCTATATCAGTTAGATCCTTCTTCGTAGATGTCGCTGTCACTATTTTTTGGTTTAGTTGGAGTCTCAAGAGTTATCGTCGACGGTTGTCAATGGCAGATAACTTACAATTTCTCGTTGAAGCGTTCCCTTCCTTCAGCGTCATGTTTGACCCATATGCTCACACTACATTGTCCGCAAGGGAATGTTGCGAAGCCATCATCACCGATGATGATTTCATCGTTGCTCCAGCCTAGGACATCAGTCCACTTCTCGCCTGCGTGCATCTCACCGACGTGCATCCTCTTCTCACCCGGGCCGGCGTTGCTAATGACCACTGCACAGCCAGCCGGACGATCGTGGGTTCCATATCGAACCCAGCCAAGACATGTAGCATAATCAAAGTAATCGGCCTGCTTCCCGTAAGAGTAGAGCTTGCGCGCAAGCAACAATTTGGGCAGTGACCCGCCGCATGACGGTGGAAACGGGTGCTCGCCCTTGATCCCATACAGATCGCCGTACCATACGCAGGGGTAGCCTTCGTTTCGTAATAAGATCAGCGAGTAGGCTAGTGGCTTGAACCAGTCGGCAATTTGCACCTCGAGGGCTTGGTAAGGCTGAGTATCGTGGTTCATCACAAGCGTAACTGCGTTGATTGGCATGCTCTGGACCAACGTGTCGTCAAAAACCTTCCGCATGTCAGCACTGTCGCCCTGGCTAATCTCGCTAAAGTTGTAGACCAGAGGTGCGTCGAAGAGGGTGAACTTCCTCCCCATCCGCTCGAGGTAATTCTTCATGTCGTCGAGACTGTCCTTCCAGAACTCGCCCACAAAGAACCAATTTCGGCCGAAGGATTCGTCCATATTCGTAATAAACTTGCGCAAAAACTCCTCACTATAGTGCTTGATGGCGTCGAATCTCATGCCTTTGAGGGGAATTGTTTCAGCGATCCATTTGCCCCATGCCAGCACGTCTGCTTCGACTTCGGGGTGGGAGTAGTCGAGATCAGAGCCCATGAGAAAGTCGCTAAGTTAATTAGCACAAGAAGAATTCACCATCCTTTTGACCACGTACTAGTTTCCCTTCTCGTCGTCCACATCCGGCACGTCGGCCCAGCCAGTCGACTTGTCACCTACAATCTTATAGATTGCAGTCTTCTCGTTGGCAGCGTTGTAGTCGACACCACCAAAGTGGTACCAGTGGTATTTTTGCTTGCTGTACTTTTCACCTCTGCCAGGAAATGTGAAGCCGACCCAAGCCTCAATCTCATACTGATCGCTGATGGCCTTGTTTCGGTCGTTTTCATCGACCTCGACCGCCTGGCACTTCTCTTTGCGATCGGCGGCGAACCTATGGTTCAGGACAGCATCCCAATAAATACCCACGTCATTCTTTTTAGCTGTACTGCAGAGTTTCACCAGTTGCTCTTTCGTGCCCCATTTGGTGGCCATCGAACCCTTCTGGTCGAATTCGCCCAAGTCGTATCTATCTTAATTATTAGAAGGTGGCAGGTCTCATCAAGGCATAGGAGCACATGCAGATCATAGATATCATATCCGTTTCCTTCCTTTGACGAGGCTTTGCAGCTACACCTTTTTGTCAGTCGAGTTGGCACAAAAAGGGCACAATTCACTCACCCGGGTGGAACCCATATGTTGTCGACTCCCCAGCGCTTGAGTTGCGGAATGTGCTTCTCGAGACGGACCCAGTGCTTCTGATCTGCGGGAACATACCACTCAAATCCCTGCATCATCGTTTTGTTCTCCGGAGTAGGGTCTTGTTCCGCCATTTTGACAATTGTTGCCTCAGAACCTAGGGTTAATACGACTGTGAATTTTTGCCAACTTCATGGCACTTATCGCTTGATCGTGTTATAAATACTTAGCGCTACTAGAGGTAGCCGCCGGTGGAGTAGACTGCAGTAGATCGTCGATCGAGCTTTGGCAGAGTCTAGACTCTTGGTCTTGAAAGATCCACCCGTGGCTAGAAAGTTGGCACAACAGGTTTCGATTGGTCAGCCGTGAATTCTTATCTCAATAACGCGGCTGCTAGGAACTAATTCCCGCATATGTGACGACAAGAAAACCTGGTGAGAGTGGGCGGTCAATGGCGTGTCAGCCTCAATTGGTCCTAGCCCCTGAGCGGGCATAACCAACTGGCCGGAGCTGCGAACTTCTCACTCATACGTCATGGATTATGCAGTGTAATCCAAAACACATGTACCAATACCAGAAGGTGCTAATCAGTGGCGATTCTTTCTTCAAGTGTTTGGACGGAGAGAACAGGACAACGAGGGGAAATCATGAGATTCAGTTCTACTATGAAGTACCAGCTAGGAGAGGTGCTTTGAAGACTGTTAGCAACATCCATGACAAGGTTAAATGGACGGCAAAAAGAGTTTGAGGCTCTAACCTATTCATTTCTATCCAAACAAGGTCCGGGATGACGCGGGTGTGTAATGACCCGGTCGTGATGGCTGTCAGGATGCATGTGATGTCGAGTATATCGCACAAATCTATCCGTTTATCAACTGATTGATTCAAACCAGGGGGTGCAGCTACCTCAACGGCACAGCAGGCGAGGCCAGATTCTACGAGCCACATCGACCCCACTTGCGCCTAGTTCGCAATGGCGTCCAAGGTGTCCTATTGAACGCCTCATATTTGATCTTGATGTTGTGTTTTGAGGATCTTGAGATGAGATTGTCCCATACAGGGCATATTTAGCCAGCCCGTTATTGCCACCGTCGCTTGAGAACCACACCTCTTTGCGGTTGTCTGCCTGAGAAAACCCGTCCTTGTGTCTATTGTGTGACTTCCTGGTTACATGGGCTCTCGCTTCATGATCATTCATCTGATTGAGTAAGCGGTTGGCATGAATTTTTTTCTGGAGATATCGAGTCAGGCTTCCAAGCCCATGACTGATCAAGTCCTAATCCAGTGAGCGTCATGGTCGAAAATAGAATTTGAACAAAAGAGAAGGGGAAGCAGAGAAAGTAGGAAACAGAAGATAGCTGCTGTACATGAGCTTTTTTTTTTAATAGAGGATTGACCTAGAGCGACCATTAAGTGACAAAACGTTGAGCTGAAAGAGAGATGTTTGCCACGCCGTCCAGTCAGTATATACTCGTACTCGCATATAGCTGAGCAGCCTAGCTCTTCACGCGCGTTTAGTCCTCTCCATGCTACCACCTCGAAATACGGACTCGCTGGTTCTTTAATTGTAAAGAGCTATAGTTAATCTTGATTATAGTAGTTCGAATTAAAAAGTGGCGGGTTGTAATTTCGTTCTGCGTCAATATTTTGCCACGCTCATCGAATGATGTGCCTTCGCGGTGACTCAAGTGAGTATTTTTTGTAGGGCCCTGCGCGTCAAGTTGGCTTTCGGCGTCGTCTGAAAAGTTTTAACCCCAGTCTCTGAGGGTCCAACAAACACTAACAAACGCATTCAAGAAGACAGGATAATGTGCCATGATTATCAATACATGGAGGTTTGCTAGTTCTGATGTGGCCCACGACGTTGTCTAGGTATGTCAAAGAAGGGCCACTGCAAGACTGCAACACGTTCAATATGAGCACCAGCATATGAAATCTGCACAGTCGAAACCTCAAGTACGATTGGCGATGGCTTTATCATAATCGGACGTACTATGGTACGATGTCTGCTCAGAGATAATGCGGCAGGGAGGCGAAAGTGGAGGGAACGCATCTTTGGGAGAGTGAGGAGACCTTGAGCGAGCCTCTCCTATGTAACTAGTCAGCTCTCAAGTCTAGATTCATTGTCTGATTCCGAGACAAGCTGATGTGGAAGAGGATCAATTGGCATCACTTAAACACTGGGCACGTGGAGCCAAGTTTATATAGTTAGGTTTGAGTATGAAAGGCTACGCACGGTGCCGCTTTTGGATACAGAAAGAGATGCCATGGTCGTCAAGGGAGGATTATCATCAGCTCGCGCCCATCTACAGACCACTTCGGAAAAGAAAAGGCACGTGCAATCACGATTGCGGCAAAACAAGACAGTGAGGGTACGCAGACCGAGCGAGGTAGGCACTCCATTCATTCGGGACCAGGAAGATTTTATGCAGAGCAGCGGGTGGCAAAACCTACTTGTGAGTAAAGCTTTCCTCAGGCAATGTCACCTCAACAAGCGGGCTGCCCCCTGTTGTGTCAAATTGCTGCTTATGACTGTGCAGTAGTGGCGCCTCAATTCAAAATTGCGACCCCAATACTGGCCAGAATCACTTATCCTCGAGTCCGCAATGAACTACAAAGACCTCTCCGGCTGCGTATTTAGAGCTTGTTCTGATCTCTGGGTTCCGACCGCAGGCGCCGCCTCAGTCTCTCGCTGCGAAAACCACAGGCCCTCATTATACACGTTTTTAGATTCATGTGTGAATTTGACACTATACCGGTACAATTGACGCAGGATGGATGTATCTTGTTGCAATATGCTTTTCATTAGCAACACGAAAGCCACATCAAGACATCGCACTTTAACGAGTGATTAGACGAACTTGCTTACCTTAGCCTTGCGTCACTTGCACTCCCAGCACCCTATTCAGGACTTTCTGTGAGGGTGTCCAAGGACGGCCATTGAGCACCTCTAGGGAGAGGTCGATCTTTGAATACTCATACAGACGTGAAGAAGAAGAGAAGATCAAGGTGGGGATTCTGGAGGAAAACAATGGGCTGGGCCAAACCAGTTGGATTAGCGGTTCGGATGAAGGGAAGGGAAGGGGTATGAGAAACGAAATACGAAAAGCGAACACTCGTATTCCGTTGCCGAACTACCAAGGAAACCTTGCATAAATTTTGGTAGGTCCGCCGTCCGCCGTCGAACGGTGAAAATGACCACAAGAATGATGGCAGCTAATCATTAGCCAGCTAAGTTGTTAAATATCTCTTTGGAAATCGGGTCTTTGGAATATGACCTTAGGGAACCTGATATATGCTGGGCATGGGACCAAAAATATGGTTGAAGGACAACAATGGGCATCCAGGATTCTCTGCCATGGCCTCCGGCGAGTGATTGCGACCAAAAAGGCAAGCATCGGACGAGCGTATGTCGCATTTGAAGAATTAGCTGTACTGGGTTCCATTTGATCTAAGTTTATTTTTTTCCACTTGGATTTTTATATTTAATTATAATATACATAATTTATCAAGGCTTGAGTGCTTAATAAAAAGTGAAATATACAATTACTAAAGGTCTTACCATGTAGTTGGGAAGAATTCGAGATAATCCTCTATAAGTCTCTAGAGCCGAAGGCTGATATGCGCGGTACCAGGTAGAAGTTATATCAGACTGCCTTAGCGCCTGGGGCCTTCATCCGGCGGTGATCCCGAATACGATACGGTAATGACATCAGTCCTAGTGATAGCATGACGCGTAGCTTCCGGTACCACGACGGGCTTCGCGGTGCCAGCCGCGACAACGTTGGGTTTGGTTCCGCTGAGGATTTCTTCCTGGCTCCCACCCTCTTCCAAGACAGTCAGGCCAAGATCATCCCTGGCCTTTGACTTTGGTTTGCGCTGTCCTAGCTCGTAGCCCGACTTCTGATCGCTGTAATCTTCGTAGTATCGTCCGTTGTACTTCGCCGAGTCTTTCCCACTGGAGAAGGGGTTGCGGCGGAGGACCTTCTCGAGGAGCGGTTGGAGGATCGGGATCGTCGAGGCAACAATGATAGTACTTCCTTCGATGCTGTAATCAAGAGGTTAGTAATTTGTCACGGTGGAAATATCAGGATAAGAACCACTACTTACACCGTCCAGGCAACCAAGTCGGCAGTATCATCTATTGGTAGGGACGCGATGCTTAGATCAGGACCAGAATCTTTAGGCAAAAATGTGTGTCAAGTACTTACAAGAAAAGTCTGCGGATTTCAGAGAAGGAATCCGGGTTGTCTTGTAGATTGCTACAATGCCAGACCTGCAAAGGAATTAGTACTTCTTCGAAGTATGTTACATTAGATCGCTCCATACACTGAGCCGATGCCGAGAGCAACGGAAAGCGCAAGCTTCTTCTTGAACGACATTTGCAAGTTGAATAAGACGATCGCAGGATAGATGGCAAGGTACAGATCGACAAAGGCAGAGAAAGCTTGGTAAGAGGTGACTGTTAGCATACTAATCGCTCTGTGGATCGGAAGGACGCAAAGGGATCTCGATCAAGACTCACACCCAGCATAGATACAGTATGCAACCAAGATATCTGGCGAGAAACATTCTCCTGGAACATCAAAGTTCCAAAGCGAATGCGCCGGCCTGCATCGCCCAATCAAGACGCCCACAGTTGCAAAGAGCGTCAGTTGGCACCAGATTCCTTGCCACCAGAGAAAGTATTTGTGCCACTTGTTGGGGTTCAACAGCTTGGTCAGGAGGTAAACGACGGCCATCTTTGGTAGTCCAAATGACATGACGCCAGGGCAAAAAGCCGCCGTCGTCCACAGAACCGCGCTCTCCTGTTCATGTTGCGACAGAAGCTTCATGTGCCTACCGTTTCCAGCAGCCACCGCTTTCATCGATAATGCAGTCGAAATGTAGCCGCAAACCTAATTGTCGCAGTCGATTGGGTCAGTGTCATTCGCTTCTCGACTTGGTAACATGCGCCGATGGGTCGTTATGCAGGTGTCCATCTCAGATCGGTTCGTCAGGACTTACCATTGCGATGACAGTCCAGTAATCATCCTGCTGAAGCTTCCTCATCATCCATCCTCGCACATATAGTCGAGCGAAGACGAACAGTGTCGCGACCGCGGTCACCACCCAGCAGGTGATGACAATCCAAGGCCCTTTGTTTTCTGCAGCCCACGCCGCACTTCCCTCTTGTGCCATGATTTCGAGTTATGGATTGGCCGTCGATTGTTGATGTTTGACTGTATAGTAACACATTCTATGTGATGAATCAGGAGCTACGCAAGAAACAGGACGTGTAAACGTTGCTTCATCTACCCATTCATCAGTTCATCGGTCATCCCTGCGTCAGCATAGGGGAGGGCCCGGGCTGTGAATGCCGGTTTGAAACCACGCAATTCGCCTTCTAGGAAAGACCTTTCCTTGGGAGACCCGACGAATGCCAAAAAAGAAAATACGCTCGTCTGTGCGTAAACGTTGGACTGATCGTCGCCAAACCCTGGTCTAGACTGACGTTAAGCCTGGGGAGTCACAAGCCGTTGTTTCTTCTTGTTCTACGACTACCGGTACTACGACTCAAATTTAGTCATTAGCGTTGCTCTAAAGCGTAGTATCATTCACTTGCAGCATCTTGTAGGATGATCACTCGCTTAGGCCATTGGTAACCCACGAATCCATTAGCAGACAGGCTCCAGGCAGTGCACGTGGGATGCCAAGTAGATCAACTAAAACTTATACCTCGTATGCACAGGCTAATCTATACATTTCTATCCACTATATATAAGAAAGACTCTCAGGGAAGCAGATGTATCTTCTACCTCTCGGCCAAGTCCCATCTTAGCTACATAGTACGAAGATGATCTGAGCGGCTGGTCAGGGCACTAGTGCTCTTTCCTGGCTGTATGGAGATTACGACGTTGTGGGATACTAGAATGTCACTTTCGGTCCCGCTTGTGACCATTTCTGCGCTCTTAAGGGGCTGGCAACCTGGTGACATAAGAAATGAGACACCAAATCCCCACAAATCCCCAAAAGAGATACCTTTGGTTTTAATTTCTACTATTTATATTCTAAGATATCTCTAGAAATATTCAGAAAGAAAATATAATAAAATTAATAACAAATAATCTAAAGCTTAAATTAATGTATAAGATTTTTATTTATCTGATTATCTCTAAGTAACCCCTCTTTCCTTGAGAATAAACGGGCATAGAATTTTGGTGTCTCATTTCTTATCAGGGGTTGGCTGGGGAGAATGTCACAACCGTTTGATCAGCACTAAGAGACCTCCGACACTAGGGGAAGAAGCCGCTGACTACTTCCTACATGGGTCGATATCCTGACGAGTGGGGGACTAAAGGTCTTCCCCTTGCCCCATGTTAGCCACCAGAGTCTCCGGGCTACTCGGCGACGAAAATCACCTGGAATGGAGGTCGGGGAAGGTTCCGAATCAATTCGAGGCCATAAAAGTGGCATGATGACCTGAATCGCAAATATCCAGGCTGCCTTATTTTTTGCCCAAAATGGGAAGGGATCAAATTCACATTGGAGGGTTACGTTGTCATCTAGCCCTGACGATAGCCGATTATTGCCAGTCTGACCATATGTGAACGAGGATTCCACGGCTCTCGGTTGAATGACGCTACCTTGTGTTTGCTCCTCGTATGATATTTAACGAATATTCTAACATACTAAACAAAGCAAGTCACTATGTCTACTGCCTTACATAACAGCTCTGCAGGCACGGCCTGCAAGTTGGTTGTGATTAAGACTTACGTGAGGATTCCGATAATCTACCGCGAGGGGCTTTGAGTATTTTTGCTGTCACTGCTGAGGTGCGATTGGTGCGCCCCCAAAGGCCTCCAGGGATCAGCAATGCATTGCGTGTCGTAAAAGGAGGGATGTTGCTTGGCTGCATCAGGGGAGGGGGCGATGTATACTCGGCTCCAGAAAAAGAAAAAACGGTGCGTATTGGGATCATCGAGAAAGAGGAGTCTCAGGCTGCCACCGCCCGCTACCTATTGGGTCGTATGCAAGCCACTACTTGTTCCTTGTTCAGTCTTATCCCCCCTGGATCAATGAGAAAACAAAGTTAATCGATAATTAGCATGTTGTTGCGCTGATCTCTCTAACTTCTATTCTGCTAGAGTATAGAATCGTTAGGCCTAGATGCTCAACAAACAATTTCATCAATTTCGAGGCTTACCTCGAACCATCCCCTGGGTCTGGTTCGAGGTTGGGCATCTACAGAAGGATTCATTATACCCCTACAGTAGACTAGTAGGGAAAATGCGCAGAGAACCAACGGGTGCAGAACCTGGGCTAGCAAGACAACCAACAACAGCTGCTAGCAGTGCAGACCCGCAGAATCTCCAACCCCTACAATCACTTCCTTGTCAATAGCCCTGATTATGGCTTTCTTCCAGGGGAGGCAACATTTGCACATCTGTGGAGAGATCAGAAGGGAATTGCCACATTATATGTCCTCGACCACCCGGTCGTTCTCTCGTATGCCGTCTCACCAGTAAAAGTAAACCGGTTACGATCAGCGACAAGCCACAAACGGGATATCAAATTATCCTGCTCCCAAAGAATTTCAGTCCGATTGGAAAAAGCTTCAACCATGGCCTCTGACAGCGTTCCTATTTCAGTAGCCCTGCAACCTAACGACATCGATGCCGTTCCTAACCTGATCAAGGAACTCCAGGCAGGTCTTGACAGCTTAGCCAACGGAGGAGATGCTGTCCGTCATGAGATGCTCCTCAAGGCAAGGACATTGACCCAGGCTCTCGAAGCCCCTCGCGAGACCATGGTCAAACACTGCTGGGCCCAGGTACGATAGCTCCTAGATTTACGTCATGACATCAATTGACCTTTGGATTGATCCAGACCGGTGCTCTTGCTGGCCTTAACTTTGGTGTTGACTCCGGACTATGGAAGCTCATGGCAAAGAACGGCGATAAACCCCAGAAAGTGGATGATCTGGCCTCTACCCTTGGAGTCGACCGAGTTCTGTTAGGTGAGTACTTTCGGGTCCAATTAAATCACTCTCATGTGAAAGTACAAACAAATCACATGAACGATTCACGATGCCAGTTTTAACATGATTCAAGCTCGCCTAATGCGCCACTTAGGCGCCATGGGTTACCTAAAGGAGGTTGGAGTGAATGAGTACCAGCCCACCAACTTCACAAAGTCAATGAGTATCCCCATCATCGGTGACGGTTACTTGGCCATGTAAGTCCTAAGTTTTCACTGTCAAATGCCTTGTATTGAAACTTATGCGTGGCCAGGACCTCTTGCACTGGAGCAGGTCCTCTTCGCTTCCATGAGTACTCGCGAAAGCGAGGCTTCAAGAACCCCGAGGATGCCAAGGATACGGCGTTGATGTATGCCTTCAACATGGACAAGGACATGTTCTCATGGCAACAGTCCCTGGGGTATGGGCCTCACTTCAATAACCACATGGGTGGCTACCGCCAGGGCCGCCCCCGTGGATGGGTCCGGGGTTTTACCCTGTCAAGGAGAACTTGATCAATGGTGCTGACACGAGCCCTGATGCTCCATTCATTGTCGACATTGGAGGAAGCATTGGCCACGATCTTGTTTCTTTCAAGCAGCACCACCCTGATCATCCAGGCAAGCTGGTACTGGAGGATCTTCCCGTCGTCATCGGCCAAATCACAGACCTGGACTCTGAGATTGAGCGTGTGAGCTATGACTTCCATACCGAGCAACCGAAGAAAGGTAATGATATGATTACGTTGATGTCTCATCTAAAAAGAATCACACCCTTACTGACACAACATTCAGGTGCTCGCGCTTATTACATGCATTCCGTCCTCCACGACTGGCCCGACAGTGTCTGCAAGGACATTTTAGCTAATATTAAAGCCGCCATGAAACCAGGTTACAGCAAGCTTTTGATCAATGAGAACGTCATCCCTGACACTGGTGCGTGGTGGGAGACTTCAGCCCTGGACATGGTAATGCTCACCCTGTTCTGCTCCAAGGAGCGTACCCAGGCCGACTGGTACAACTTACTAGAGAAAATGGCTGGCCTGAAGATTGTGAAGATCTGGAGCGCTGGGAAGGGTGTGGAAAGCCTGATCGAGGTTGAGCTTCCTTAAAGCACTTGGATTAAAATGATGCCTAGAATAAAACATTTTGAGTGTAAAAACGATGCGAGACACAGGCTCGGCCGATTGTTCGATGATTCAACGAGAATTTGGCTTGGGTGTGACGACGAAAGCAGCAATGTGCGAGATAAATAGATTAGATCTCCAACTAGCTTGACTGAAGATCCGACTGAAGCAATACAGAATAACCTTTGCCTTGACCTAGAGATCCGAATGGCGACCATCTTGGTTGTAAATTGCGCAACTGAGAGCAATGCTTAGCAGCGTTCCACTTGATGAGAAGTTTGAACTTTTTTTCTCGTATCCACGTTTCAACTTCCTTCTTGCCCTTATATACTGGGAACCCATTGGTTTGTGTCTCAGAAGCAGGCTCCGTGCTCTTGCCCCTTCACCATACACGCACCAGAACAACTCATCGCAATGTTTTTATGTAGCTACAAAAGCATCTCAATATAGCGTGAAAATAAGCCATGGTAGGAAACTATGTTAAGATAAATGATACTTGGCTTGACGATTACACAACCAAGAATCGCGTTCTTCGTGATAAGGTCCTGGGTGTCTTGCCCGATTGTGAAGAGAGCTCATTTCAATCGAGAATCTCGATACAAGGGATGTGTGCCGTTTGTAATCAGACGCACCGAGAAAATAATATCGCCCATTAGAAGTCATGAGTCTCTGGATGAACCCTTTGGGAGATCCATATTTGGGAGATCCATACGGGCAAGGTCCTTCAGTACGAGTCTAAGCTTGCCAAGTCGATGGGTCGCTTCTTTATACGACTCAAGCTGGGAACGGCCGCCTTTCATTTCAATTACGCTATTGATAACTCCAGTGAACTCTGACATCGTCATTCGCATCACAATGTGTCACTTGAAAATCTAAAGAATCCACCAAAACTCGAAGACTTGCATCTTCAGGTTGAGCATCCGGCTCTACAACGCCTTCCTCGGGCCAGATCTGTCCTATGAACGAACATTGTTCAAGTTACGTGACGCCGATCATCGAAAGGCCGAGAAAATGGCATCGCGCAATGCCCTGTGCACGAACATTGGGGGCTGGACGGAGGCTGCGGCAAAAAACAAGAAAGTAGTTTGTGGGATGATCTGTTGAAGCGCCAGTTAGAACTCAGCTCTGCAGAGAGAGCTGGAGGAATGATGGCTTTATTGTAGCTCGAAAAGGTGCTGAATAAATAAGGAGCCCGGCATGGTGCGGATTCACTCCTTTTGCACTTCCACGAAGAAGAAAACACCGAGATCGAGGGGAAGTTCACTTTGATGGGGTATTACATTGTTCACCAATCAAAGTGTAACCATGGCTTCACGTTCTTCTATCACTTCACTAACCCAACCCCTTTTTATCTTGACTATAGTATTCGACTACGGCAGCATAGATATCTTCGCTACCGCTACACTGAGGCCACAGCTTGACTTTTTTAATAGTTATGGATGTAGAAGTCCTAGCAATTGAGAAGACACCACGGACATCAGGAGTCAAGGGACTTGGCATTATGTCCGAAACAGATCGAGCACGAACATGCTGATTGCCAAAGGTCATATAAATGGTTTTTTCATAGATCACATCCCACCAGTCGACAAGACTGAGCTTTATATATATGCTTAAGTGTCCTAACGGTCTCTAGACCAAGACTTTCTCAGATGGTGGCTTTATTGCCGTGCCCCGTGAGTCTTATCAGACGGGAGGTTTGACCTTGTTTGCTGTCATGGAAGACTCGCCGGAAGATGATTGGAATGCTTTACTTAAACGCCCCAAGACCCTTCTCCTTGAAGATGGTGTAGATGTAGTCAGTCAGGCTCTCCTACGACTGGGATTTGGCCGAGCTACCAGCATAGTCAGTCGGTTCATCCAACATTAGCACCTGAAAAATATCAGCTTCCAATTTCTGAAGCAGATTGACCTGGCCTCCACCCGATGGCTAATATACAGACATCTTTGCCTTGATTCTCTCTAAGTCAATAGTATGGTTCAAGCAACGAAGGGTATGCGTCTACATACCAAATGTGATGTCGAGTGTGGTCTCCGGGACCCCAAAGCCACGCTCCGCGTTAAAGGTGTCACCAGAGTCCCTGAATTTACCAACCGGTATTCATTGCTTACGCAAGGATCGAGGGGGATATTATTTACCTGTATCATATCCTCGATTCGGTTCCATATCTAAGCTTCCGCCAACAGCGGGCATTGTCCCGCCTGCATCGTCCGGCCCAGGAATCCCGCTTGGCCTGGAAATGCAAAGTAAGAACCGCTGGCCAAGGCAAGAGAAGCAGATACTTTGCTTGATCTCGCGCACACGGCATGTGCCGCAGCCCTGCTGCATAGATGGAGGGCGTGAACTTACGGAATATCTTGTAACCTTGCATCCTAATATTCCTCCTCTGTGGCGCTTGCGTAGAAGCTCTGTCGGCTGAAGCCCAATGTCTGGTTGCTCATCTCTTTATCTCCCATCGAGACAGGCGATGGTCGTGTGGCAGACGAGCAGTCATCTGTGGCGACAGCCAACTCATAGAGTCTGGCTAACGCTTCTGCTCGTGGTAAGAGAGATTGCTCTAAACCTCATCGACGTCTTCTGCCAAGCCTGGAACCTCCTTCCGTCAAGACACGTGACGAAGACGCGTTATCAAAACGCGTGATCGCTACGGACGCGCGTAGCTCATCCGAGAAAATTAGGATACACCTTGTAATTTTCTTGTTATCCCACCTACCCTATGCTTGGGTCATCGCGATCATGTTGGGATTACCCCAAAATCTCAACCAATCGAACATAATTTGTCGGAAGCCTGGAAGTGAATTAATCGATTGCGGAAGATCTAGATTTTGGATTATTGGCCTTGATATTTTCGTTCGGAAATTGACATGGATTGACATGAAGCTCGCATTGTTCTAGTAGCGAGCTAAATAGGCGGTTTTCTAGTGCATTCAGTTAGGCAATCGTTGCCCAATGCCTCTAAGAGTATGAAATTACTTCCAACCAATGAGAACTTAAGATGAGATATATAGACTAACCATCTTGGGCGTGAAGCCATTGGAAATCTTGGAACATTTGTAAGTTTACCCGAAGATTCGCCAGCCAATCATACCCATTTGCTCTGAGCAGCTTTCTGATCAGCTGGAGTCACAAATTTTAGCTTCTGATTGGTTGACCGTTTAAAATTGATTTTCAATTGACCAATAATACTTTCTCACTCAACCGTTAAATAACCAATGCGATCTCAGCACCACTCGTCCCTCAGTAATCTAGTTGCCAGTTTCTACTTAGTGCATGAACTAGATCAAGCATTATCTTGGAGTATAGTAGACCTTAGTTATAGTGAGGAACAAAAGAAAATACGTGAAAAAGGGCCAAGTTGACCAGAATGGCTGAAGAAGAATCAGGTCTATGCATTCCTAGCGAGCAAGCTCCTCAAATTAAGTATTGAAGAAAACAAGGAAGAAAAAAGGGAAGACAAAAGGGTACACTTAAGCTATGAACTGGCATTTTTCTCTCCCAACATTGGGGATGTAGTGCTGGCCTCTCCCTGTTTTTAGTTGATCCCTCGTCAAACGACCGAGGCTCCCGGAGGCGGCTGTTACCTTTAACAGAAGTCCTTGGAATGAATACGCCGGCAGTTAGCTAAACTAAAGGCTCTGAAATGAATACAGAGAACCCTTCATAAATCAAAGCTGGCTGTTACCTAAAACAAGCCCCTGGAAGGATTACTCATATCTGCTTGGATTACGGGGACTCCACAGTTGATCAGAACCGGCTATTGAACACGATGCTCTATAACGTCCGATTCTATTTCTAGCCAATGGTTGTTTGGCCAATAAGATTATGCTCAGGATCTGGAATAGAAAAGCCGATAGGAAAAGAACCCGGCTCTTCTCATTGCACAGGCGATTAAAATAGTTAGAGGAACTGCCTAGAAGAGCCTCAGAATGATAACCTGCCTTGCCACAGACTTATGCACAAATGATATATATAGAAAAAGGGAGATTTTTATCTCTTGTTGAAAGTATATAAGGAAGTGCTGCTTTGCATTCTTAAAAGTAAGCATCTAGCTTCAGATCTTGCAAATTTGTCAATATCCTTCTTTAACTGTATTCCTACCAGTAATTTCTTTCTCACAAAGTTCATTCAACAAACCTGACAACATGAAGTTCACCTCAATCTTCACCTTCTCCCTTCTTGCTCTCTCCAGAGGCGTCGCGGCCCAGCGAGGACACGATGGTCTCGGTAGACGAGCTTTGTACGCCGACGAAAATTGGAGATGGTGTTGAACGTAAGCATTCTAATTCCCTTCCTACAATCTCTTATCTGTTGGTTTAGTTGCTGATGCAATTTCTTTTGGATTTGAAGAGACGCGCCCTTCCTCCCCCAGGCTCTTGCGCCAAAGACCCCGCCACCAAGGAAATTTTGTGCTTCAAGGGCGGAAAGAAGTGTGGCGGCCCATGCTTAAGCAGTGCCAGGCAGTTTGATGGTTGCTTGTGCAACTTCAGACCCTAAGTGAGGGGTGGAGGACTGCCTCGTAGATCTCCCTGATTTAATTAAACAGTTACTGGATCTTGGGCATAGCTTGAAATAACAAGAATTGTGCCTATCATATCACTAATAGAAACCATTGCTCCTTCAACGTTCAAAATTACTTATGTGCATGCTTCTAATCGACTGCGCAATTTCATCCTGCTCTATCTCACTACTACGGACCGACTGCTTTGCTTTGTATAATGACATTATGGTAGATAGGAAATTATAGCAGTATCATTATGTCCTGTTTGACAAAATGCGGTCTATCCGATGATACTCATCGCGGTTTGTTTTATAGAGTGTAACAGGAGGTCAAAGTTCATCATAAATGTAGTTGATGTTCGAGGAGTGTGAATGATATTGTTAGTAACATTTACTCTGAGACGTAACGTTGTTGTTCATTCTTACAATCGGAAATTTAAATGAGTCCTTCAAGCTCTCACCCTAGGTTGATGACACCATCGTTGCAATAATAATCTTCAAATTGGCTAAGATATCAAGACGGTACAACACAGTGTTAGAAAGTTCGCCTAGGCTCAGTGAGAGACGCTTCATGAAATATCAGAGTTTATCACCATTTGTGGAGGGTGGAATTGGTCAATCAACCACAGCGTAGCCATTAAACGAGAAGGTGTTCTTCTAGTTCTACCTGATGGATGCCCATCATAAGGTCGTTTTCCACTCTGCACAGTCTCTCAAGGCTCAGAACCTTGTCTGGAGGGTAAAATATGGCCCGGCCCGGCTGCTTGCGCTTGCGTTAATGCTTGCATTAATCTGTCTGTCCTCAATCTACCTCCGTTGTTAGCTCTAATTATCCCTATTTGCCCAAATTCAGCTCTCTTGTTTCTTAAAGCGTTAGTATGTCACTCTCATTGCCATTGAACTCAGAGGTGGCGTTCGTTGAGATATAGCGGCCGCTCGCCTTGAGGGAAAACAAGTAGGTCAAAGCCGTATGAATGACTTATCTGTCTTGCTTGTCGCTGGTGTCAGCTCTCACTGTTGAAAGGGAGACATTATCAACCAATTATTTTCAGATGTCCTGAAATAATGAGCCAATAGCATTTTGATGCAATAAGAAGACTCATTCGCACGTGTCAACTGCTTTTGAGGTATGAATAGTTGTCATATATCTAATTCATTCTTTGCTTAAGAGTTCATCCGGGTGAATTTGAACTACGGGGATGGAAACTGGCTCCCAGTCAAAGAACAACGTAAAGGTCACGCTACTTCCAAGTAGAGCAGTTGCTAATTCGCGGCCATAGCTATATATCATCGAGCAGGCCTCCTCTAGCTCAATACCCTCATCATAACTTTGTGTCGTTACATTAACGACGAGTTCCTTCAAATGTGGGAATCTTTGGATATCCGCACTGAGATTCTCTAAATCTCCCCATATAGACGTATCTTGATATACGCGCAGTTTCAGAGTGTGTAAATTTGGGGGGATGTTATCAACGAGGCAAGACGGGGCTGCTTCTTTTTCGTGATGATGTATACAAGTAGAGGTGTCGTCAAGGTGGAGTGTTTCCACCTTTGAGAAAGCACGTAATGATCCCTTCTTTATTACATGCCTTGGCAGAGTTTCGTAGGAATGAGCAGTAAAGTCGATGTCAAGTGAGGTAAGTGAAGACTGCAATGGCTGAAGGCAAGCCAGAAACCCAGGAGCTGAAAGGAGTTGGTCAATGCCCTCGGATTCCGCCCAAGAAGCGCCTAGTGAATATCCAAAGCGCTGGAGATCCGGGGCGTGAGCAATAATATCTCTCAGGAAAGTATGAGAGGCTGGTTCCTCTCGCAGGAAACACCTATCCATTTCGACGACACGAAGCGGTCTTTCCACAGAGTCTTGAAACACTCGCCCGCTAGAAGGACTAAAGCATCCTAACAACTGGAGTGCTCCAAGTTTGGCGAAATGTTCAAAAAAGATGTAATGGCACGGTTGTCGACGTTGAATCCCCAATCACCATCAAATATTAAATGTTTAAGACGGGCCGAAGCCGCAGCAGATTTCAGCTTATTGTAGCGCTCTTGGAGGTATATGAAATGTGGATCTTCTGCGCGTATCTGGTATTCCTCCAATGTGATCTCTAGTGACTCAAGATTTGGCAGCATAGCCACCAGTACTTCGAAGCAAAGCTCTTCAGCACTCATGTCGGCCTCCTCAGCATCTTCAAAGTATGGATCGTCTTCTCGCTCCATACCCAGTCGCCGAGCAACGGATTTGATGAGCTCAACCTCTTCTTCTTCCAGAATATCCCATCCGCAAGAGGTGTTCGGATCTCGGCAAATCCGTTTAACTTGCCTGGCAAGATCTGGCCGTTCTTCGAGTGTCCGGACCAACTTGGGAAATTTCTCAACGCTAGGTAGATAAGGAAGGAAATGATAGATCAGAGGTTGCGCCAAGTCGCGAAATGTACTGCATGGCCGGCTGAGTGCAACCAGAGCTTTCCGATTCTTTCTCCTACAGTCGTCGATTTCATAAATGGGAATTTTCGTATCCGGGCGACAGTGAAGGCACAGATAGCTGCATACAATGCTCAGGACTTCGACGGGGAACTCCGATAGTCCTCGTGGGGTTCTAGTTAGGGCGTCGTAGGCCATCGAGTAAAGCGTGCGACGCAGATAAATCTTTATAAATAGGAAGACGAAAGGTGTATTTTTTTTTAAACAAGAAAAAATCATTCTGATTTGTAGCCTGCTCATGTCAGCTGATCTTCCACTAACCATGTCAAGCTTATTCATCTTAATCGATGAGAAGGAATCCCCCCCAGTTGCTGGTTCGATAACAATGATTGAATTAGGACTCAATATGTTATGGGGATACCCCGATCAGTAGTAGAGCCTCATCAGCAAACAAGTTGGCGTCAGTCAAGTGTGATGGTGATAAAAAGCTTGGCTGATACTATTTAAGCTTTAGGAAATAACCAAATCCTGCATCTTGAAGCTGGCGTTATTTATTGCCTCACCATCCATAAAGCCATGAATGAAGCAATCCCCGACCACTTTATAATGTGCCTTCTCATCTTTGACGCTGTTGTTGAGATTTATCGGTCGTAATACAATTGGAACTGCTGATCCTGGTAAGATGAAGATCTCATCCTGATCCCGGATTTCTCTACTCGCAATACCGAGATAGCCTTCTTCTGTTAGAAACACCTTCTTCTTCCTCAGAGTAACGATCAAATGCTCGTGAATGGTAGGAATAAGAAGTGAATTGGTGAGAATGTCACTCTCCGATGTGCCGCTCTTAAAAAACGACATGTCTACTCCAACTGATTTCCCGAGATAATCTGAAATATTCTCGCTGGAATCATCCTGACCTGTAGCCCAGAATTCGTTCAGTATAGCAACGGTAGATAAATGCCGATCTGTCGCCCTTTGGGTCTTGGCAGAACCCCAGCCATGATCTCTGAGCATCGTTCTCCACCAGGCATTGATACGCGTACCGCCTCGAGAATATGGACTTCCTCGAAGCTCGGGAGTAGATATCCATGAAGTAACGGGCTGGTCCTTATGAAGTTCGCTATGGGACGTCTGCTCGTCTACAAGATCACAGCTGCACAGTGTGAAAATGTTTGGCAAGCCGCCTCCTTCGAAACGAATTTGATGTGATGTAGCTTGTATTCGGTCAACGTAAATGCCACTTAAAAATAGCTGACGATCAATGATAGCCACTTGAGTCTCCTGGCTAAGCTTCCCGGAAGCGGAAAAGTGTGGTATTTGTGCTAGCCAGTCCAATGCCTTGGGATTCGGATCGGTCCTGGTTTTCGGTATGGATAAATCAACCACCCAACTAGGTAGGTCTTTCAGTTCGGTCGACTTTCGCGCCCCCCAAAAGACAGAGGCAACAAGTTACCGCTTTGGCGAATATGTTCCTCAGAAACGGCAACAAAAACATCTGCAATCTGGGCTTCGTAATCGGGTACAATATCAGATCTCGCCAAACCAAGAAGTGCATACACAAGATCATGGGGCTGCGTCGCGTTTCTTTTCACAAGCTGTAGTGCCAACTCGAGGATCGTGGGCTTCGAGCTCAAGTTTTTTCGCAGTTCACCCAACTCGTGAAAGCTATCCAGAAGGCTAGCCAGATTCTGGTCGATGGCATCCCGACTTAAGCCAGCGACCTTGCAGCATTCGTTGTGCAAATGAAATCTGTAGTTTGAGGCCGCCGATATCATGGTGTCGAGCGGTATAGACACAGAACCAAAATGCAGCCGGCCAACTGGGGCTAAAGCAGCCTCCTGGACAACCCATAGCCGGTAAAACCATCGATCCCAAAAGAAGCTCAAGATGTGATGCTTGAGCACGCTGGGCCACAGTCTATCCATGCATAGTACGGGCAAAAAAGCGGTAACCTCCGTGAGATGTGTGCCGTTAGCAAGCTCCCTGAAGATCCAGGCCATGAATAGGTCGATTCGGTCATGGCGGCTTGGTGATATGATTGAGGCTCTGTCGGTGCTCCCTTGCGCGAACTTGAAGTGCTTGCAATACTCAGACCATAGAGTATTGTAATCGGCATCGTCGCCGGAGAAATTCCATGACTTGTCCATTTGATCCCGGCAATAAGATGTTAGGCCGTCCATCCATATATGGACCTGCCGACTTAAAGAGTATATCTCGCCCATAATCTGGACTTGTTGGTTTCGCTCGCTGATGCACCGTTGATTAATGCACAGAGCGTCGATCCAAATTAGTAAAGGTGTACTCTCAACGCCTTGGCGGGGCCGGAGCACGTGAATCGCATTGAACAGAGTATCAGATAGTGGGACAGAAGTGCCGTTGATCAGTATACTCTTACTTCTATCTTTGAGGTTTTCTGTTTCCCAGACGTAAGAAAGCGTGTCGTAGATCGGTTTGTTGGCCAAGCTGACTACTGTCATCTCAGCCTCCAAAGGGGCATCCCATTCTGTTGGTTGGATGACAAGCAGTCTTATTGATGAAAGGGCAGGGTTGAGTGGTAAGTGTTCGTATGAGAGAGAGTTCATCGTTGGTGCCAACGCTATTGTTCACGTTTGTCTGTGATCTTGAGTGTTCTTCTAGGTCTCGAAGATGGTCGAAAAAAGCACGGTCTACGGAGCGTATGTTGCCAAAATCTTTGCTTGATTAACAACTGTAGTGGCCATGCCGATTTTTTCATCGAATCAAAAGCTTGTCAGTAAAATAAGAGCAGGCGATTAGCGTGATTTGTGCAGGCGGTGTGAGAAAAGCTTCTTGAGGATTCTCAACCCTGTAAGCCAGTGGATCTTGAACAGAGTGGGCGGATTGATTAGGCAGAAGCGCATGAATTTCTCACGTTTACAAGGCAGTCGAGGGATCAAGCGGGAGCACAGCAGGCTTACTCATTGGCAAGCCAGAACAAACCAATACCCATCTCGTGCTGGTAGTGGCTTAAACAGGAAAGAAAAAAACTGCGCTTAGATTAAGAAGATTCGTGTGTCTGTGAATTCGAGGACTGGGGAAAAGTGTCAAAACAGTCCAAGTAGGCGTTGTCATCAAAATTCCTACTCTAGCGATTCCCACAGCGCGCGCTAAATGCAAGCATGTTTATATATATATATATCTGTATAACTTCGCAGTACGCACCTTAAACGATAATTATCGAACGTATTGAAGTTATTCTCTCCGGATAGGGCCGAGGTCATGGATTGCACTATGTCGGATTAAATATAGCATTTCAGCCTCATATCCTATTGAAACTCTAAGACAGACTAAAGCTATTATTGCACACTGTTGATTCCTGCATTCCAAAATAACTTGATTTGGTTTGCCAAACCTAAACTCTAGAGTTCTAGCATTCATTGGACTGATGCGTGTCAGCTAGAACAAATCCGGTCCTTTGCCATGGCCTTTGCTCTTCGTTTATTCCCCTCACATAGTCCCAAGCCATACGCCTATCCGTTCTACACACTCAGCCCTTGCACCTCAGCTCGCTGGCTTCATTAAAAAGATGCACAGTGATCACCCTGTGGAAAACATGAACGCGGAGTCAGTGATCGTAAGTATAGAACTCTAATCTTGTTCCTTTTATTCGAATTGGTCTTTCCCGATCGCATCTGAGACCAGCCCTGTCTAACCTCCGATATTCCAGGCCGCGCAATGGACTCTGATGTCTGTTGCTATATTGCTCGTTATTGCGCGTCTATCGGTACGATTTCGTTTGAAGCAGAGGAACCTCATATTGTCCGATTTATTTCTCGTCATTTCCTGTTGCGCAGCTGTAGGCCTGCTGACTGCAGACATCATCATCTGGAAGCAAGGCACTTGGCTCAACATCGTGAACCCTGGAGTTACGACGCTAAAGGTAGGTGCTCCTCTAACAATGGGTTTGTCCTGGTGGTTGGTTCATCTCACTGGCCCATTCATCTAGGCCCGCTTCGCAATCTGCTTCCTTTTTGACACGGGGATCTACTTTCCCAAGTTTAGTATCATCGCATTATACTACACCCTCGTCCCTCGTACTCAACCATGGTTGCGAATAGCGCTCTATGGCCTTACTGCAATCACGACTTCATGCTGCCTCGTCACCATCTTCTATACGGTGTTCTACTGTGGACTGGATATAGCCGCAAACTGGTGTGTACTTCCCACTTATAGACACAGCCAGTCCGTCTGGTCAAGTCATCTCACGAACACTTGAGATTAATGGGTCTTAGGTCAATTGAGCCAGGGTCCTGCAAGTTCTTTTTTGCTGATATGCCTGTTGAGATATACTGGGGTATGCATCTCGCAACCGAGGTTCTCAGTATGAGAAATATCACCCAGTATGACTCGAACAAATTCTCACAGTCAACTAGACTTTATCTTCCCATTTTCCATTGTTCGTGGTCTAAGGCTCCCAAATCTCCGCGAGAAGATCGGCCTATACATCATTCTTGGGCTAGGTTTGATCACGATTCTTGTTACGATAGCCCGATACATCAATGGAGTGTTTGGTTTCAGCTCATACGGAGCGAGTGAGTAGTTAGATCCCAATACCTCTTTCCACATGAAGAAGCGTATCAGCAACGACAGATAGCTAATTCTATGGTCTTGTCCAAGCCCTATGGGGTACAGCAGAATTGGCCACTGCGATTTCTGCAGTTGCTCTTACGGCCTTACGGCCACTTCTGCGTGTTGCTACAGAGATTATGACAGACACGTACAACAAATTCACCAACAAGTACACAGGATCTTCTTACGCGATTGTTGCTAAAAGCTCCTTCAGCTCCAGATCTAGACCTTCTGCTTGACAGATATCAACAAGAAAACGGAAAGACGAACCTAATTAGAAGTAACGTTTATTTGCCTCCTGTATATATACCAACTGGCCAAAGGCTAATGGTAGCTACAAACTCAATGACATGGGCGACGCGAATGATGTCGATATTCATCAGGGAGTAGGTACAATAAAATGTTCTTGACTACCACGCTAGCTTTTAACAGCCAAACACTATCCTACAAAACAATCTCACCTAAGGCTACTTCTATTCTTGAAACTGATTAATGGTTATATAATCTGAGCGAGGTCTGAGCTTTAACTGAGCTAGAACTGAGTTGGACTGAGGTCGACTGAGGCTAAATGAGCTGTAGCTATACTTAGTGTTGAATTGAGAGACTATTGTTGGAAATACAGTAGCTAACAAGGTGTATTAGGCCTTGATAACTGCTATAGCTTTATAATAGCAGAAGTTTAGCTTCTAACTGTGACGGTTGGTTGACTTACACTGGACGTGGTCTAGGGTAGGTCGGGGTTGAACAATCAGAGTGTTGTTCTGAGTAGCGCGATCAGGTTGTCGTATAGCTGTACAATGCGAGTTACTGTCAATGTGCGAGTATTATGGAGCTAGTAACAATAGATGCGTAGACGATGTTATTGATAACTGTCTAAAGGAGTGTCCTATCTAACGAAATGAAGGTGTATATATACTAGGGTAATATATCTGATATAGAGTATATCGTTAGTGATTGATCGGTGGTATGGTTGATATATAGAATATCAACCATATCGTATTCCGCACGTAACTCGGTATAATGACTAAGGGAAGTCTTCTGGGTTACACAGGGGTGGTTCATAACACTAACTTATAGTAAATACTTGGGTAAATACTTACTAATAACTTAATTAATTTTAATACTAGAAGAACTATTTATAGTATATTTTTTAGTATGAAAGAAGTTAATTTTAATAAAAGAGATTAGAAGATTTTACTAATTTCTCTTATAGATCTATTAATTAAAAATTACTTTAAAATCTATTATAATAATTTTCTAAACTATTTATAATTTTCTATAAAATTTATTAATATAGAAAATCTAAAAAATTAATTTATAATTATTAAATCCTAGGATTAATATATATAGTATTTTTAAGATTTATTTATATTTAAAAGAGATTTTTAAACTAATTAATTAAGTATAAATATTAAATATTTAATTTTTTAAACTAAAGAGATATTTAAGATCTAAGATCTAATCTAGAATAAGTTAATTATAAAATAATTTAGATTTAAATTAAATTATTAAAGATTAGCTAGATTTTTTTTTAAATTTTTTAAAACCAAATATAGCTTAATAATTTAAAAATAATACTATTAATCCCTCTAGATTCTGTTAGATAATTAGATATTATAAAATTAACTAATATATATTTAACGGTTGATTCTACAGGCGGTAACTCGTGCTGCAAGGCCACTGAGACTCTTGGAGCTTGCGGAGATGATCAAGATCAACAATCCTGATAGTACAGACCTCAGTCTCAAGGCCACCAAGGTCACCAAGGACCTCATTCGTGCTGCATGTGGACCGCTTCTCGAGATTCTGGCAGACGAGACCGTCTCCGTTATACACCACTCATTCACCGAGTATCTGAAAGGAACAACCAGAAGTGACGATGCTGTTGGCTATCCTATTCTCAAACCTGGCCCTACTCACGCCCAGCTTGCTATTGCATGCTTACGCTACTTAACGGCCGGGTGTCTGGATTCCTTCCCATTGAAGAACATAGAGACGCGGGAGGTGATAATGATTCCATTCGTCGTTGGTCTCGAAGCTCGAGAAACAACGATTTGTCAAAGAATGTGACCCAGCTGAGAATGAAGTATCCGTTCTTTGAGTATGCTGTCAGCAACTGCTCATTTCATGTGAACAAATCCGAAGCGGCAGATCAAGATCAAATGGTAGTTGATGCGAAGATTGGCGAGTTCCTTGGCCATAGGAGAAATATGAATGTCTGGCTTAGAATCAAATGGGTCGAGGATTACACATCCTCGGCCGGTGTGACGCAAGTTCATATTGCGGCTAGGGAAGGTCTGGTCTCGTATATCAAAGGACTTCTTCAAACCATGGATGCAGATGCTCCAGACCAACAAGGGAGAACTCCACTGTAAGTTATCCACTCCTCATTGATCCCTATCATCTTTTTCGATCTGTAAACTGACATATTCTCTAGTTGGTGGGCTGCTCGATCCGGCCACGCTGCCGTCGTACGTGTCCTGCTCGAAGCTGGTGCCAGGCCAGATCAGGATGACCGAGTTTACGGCCTCAAACCTCTTCACAAAGCAGCTAATAAAAACCATTCCGAGGTTGTGAAGCTTCTACTTGAAGCTGTAGTCAATCCTCTAACGGAAAAAATGCGTGAAAACCCCGGTCGAAGGTGCGGAAACTCTCCTCGTAGCACGGGACACACACCGCTCATGTATGCCTGTGAAAATGGGCACCTCCAAGCTGTGGAGGCCTTCCTTCCATTTCTAGGCAACATTGATACAGTTCACCGTGCTCTGGCTTGGGCAGCAAAGCGAGGCCAAGCCAAAGTCGTTGCTAGGATTCTTCAGCATCCAGGCGTCGATGCGAATGCGGTGGTTAAGGGAGAGACGATACTGTATCTTGCCTGCGGTTCAGGTAACGTTGAGACTATTAGATGTCTTGTGGACGCAGGAGCCGATCCAAATGTTCTTAGCGCCGACGACGATGATGAATTCGCCGGAACCATATTGATGGGATCGCGACCAGTCCCCAAAAACAATTGTCTGCATCGTTTATGCGAGACGTATTCTTCAAGAAGGGCATACGGGCAAAAAGACAGTGACTCTACCAAGATCGAAACCATTTACTCAATCCTGGTGGAAGCAGGTGCCGATGTTCATCATCGTGCATCGTTCAATTCGACTACACTGCACAAAGCAGTCGGTTCATCAGTCCTGACTCGTCTTCTTATCAGGTCCGGGGTAGACCCTAATATCATGGACAATGGTGGTGCAACAGCCCTCCACCTCACTACAGGCATAGACACCATGGTTGCGCTTATCGAAGAAGGCCATGCGGATCTTGATATTGCTCGCAATGATGGGAAGACGCCTCTACTCTGTCTCTTGTCTACTTATCACACTGAAAGCGCGATGAAATTCCTCGAGTACGGCCCAGATTGCACAAAGGTGGATAATGAGGGTAATGGCGCTCTCCATATCACCATGAAAGAGTGGAACTCCAATGCAGACCTGATCAGAGCGCTCATTGAGAGAGGTGCAGACCCAAATTTAAGGAATAGACAGGGGCTTACACCACTTCATCTGGCGAAGAGAGACATCAAAGACGACAATGTCGAAGCCATGATTGAATCCGGGGCTGATATCAATGCTACAGACAGAAATGGGCATACCGTTTTGTTCAAGAGCATATCATCACAGTCCAATGAGGATGGCAAAGAGCTGAAAAACTTGCTGAAAAGAGGGGCCTCAGGTTCTATCCGAGACAACAAAGGACGCACCGTCTTCCATCAATGTGCCAATGTCTACGAAGCTGGCTATTCTCAGCGTGACGGTCGAAAGTCGCAGTTAGAACTTTTCTTAGACATCGATGTGGGAAATATCAATATCCATACGGTCGATTTCGGCGGCAACTCGTTGTTGCATGAGCTGGCCCTACGAAAAGACAACCACGATTCATATTCTGGACCTAAACTCGTTCCATTCTGGGAACTCGTGGCTGATCTTGGTTTGGACCTGGAACAGAAAAACTACGCAGGAGAAACACCGCTCCATATCTTGTGTGGCGGGAATCTATCCCATGCTAGATTCCAAGAAGGCACTATTTTGCCCATCGATTTTGTGATTTCCAGGACCAAGGATTTCGAGAAGCAAGACAAAGATGGCGCAACACCACTTCACAGAGCCGTGGTGGGCGGTGGTGAGTTCTACGTTAAGGAACTTCTTGACGCGGGTGCAGACCCTACAGCACTCACGTATGAGGGTTTATCAGCACTCCATCTCGCTGCTCGCTTTATAGATAGCAAGACCGTGGGTCTCCTCCTTGATTCCCTCAAGAAAAATACATCAACAGAGAAAATGATGGAAGCTGTCAACCTGGTTCCGTATGGACTTTTTCATTACACGCCACTTTATTATGCATGTTTATCACGAAGATCAGAAACAGTTGCACTTTTGCTTGGAGCTGGTGCTGATATTCAACCTGATGTCTTCACGGCCTGCAGCAACTTCGAAAATGAACACTCTCTTTGGAAGGTTTCAGCTCAAGAAATGGTTGATGAGCAAGCTCCACGATGTACAGTACGATTGGCCGATCAAAGACGTCCCAGGAACAATGTAGTTTCTTACAATAGAGGGCCTGCCATGAACGAGCTGGAGACTGCAAGATTAGAAGAGATTTTGGAATTGCTCGTTCGGCACAAGGCAGACATTTCTGGTCTTACCACTCATAAGTATAGCTACAATGGCGGCTTTATTGATAATGCCGTTTCTAATGGCAAAATGTACACTGCACGATGCATGACAGATATTATTCAAAAACATTGGAAAGAGGGCATGGAAGATCAGATACGTTCTGATCGTAAACTCTTCCAGTTGCTTGATTCGTCTAAACGAGAGGCGTTTAGCAAGGCCCTAGAAGCCTCTGGTCTGGTCGAACCGGGAGAAGCTAAAAGGGAATTGATCGTTCACTTACTGGAACAACGAGAGTTTGGACTTGTGGAACAGATGGCTCAGCTGGGAGCACGGTTTTTACCAAGCCCTGAAGAAGACGTTTGGTGCAGCTTCTCCCTGCTGGTTAAGAGCGGATACACCTCTCTCGTGGACAAGATTGGAACCATTTCGGCACAAGAAGGCCTACAGACTGGAGAATGGCATGCTTTTGGAGACAGTTCCAAGCCAGGCTTGTGGTATGCAATGAGAAACATTGAAAAGAATGGAAACAAGGGTGAGAACCCAATTCCATTCTTGATTGAAGCAGTTCAACGAGATCTACCAAACATGGGAGTTGTGGAACTGTTTGTGGAAAAGTTTGGTGTTGATATCAACGAGATGCGCTTCCACAATGTTTATGAAGATGGAAAATATGCCCTTCTACCAACTGAAAGTCCAATTCATTATGTCTCGCGTGGAGACAACTGGTGGCATGTCCATCAAGCACTACCGTATCTTATCAAAGCTAGTGCTCAGTTAGAAAGCCGCAATGAAAAAGGACAAACTCCTCTTTTATTTGCGTTGAAAGGAGGCGACTACTATCCTGGGCCATTCCACAGAGACGCTGCTCGGATTCTTATCGAAAGTGGCGCTGATGTTAACGCAGTTGACAAGAATGGGCACAGTTGCCTCGCTTGTGCACAGCATGATGTAGAGAGTATCAAGCTTCTCATCTCTTATGGTGCCACAGTCATGGCTGGCTCCATCATCGCCGCAATCGATGCCAAAAACCTCTCGGTACTCCAAGCACTTCTCTCTGGAGGCGTCGATGCCGATATTCGTGAAAAGAATCCGAGGAAAGAGGATAAATCGGGCAATGGAACGCGTAAGAGAAGAAGAAAGGCAAGGCACTTCCTACACAAGCCTGTCTCAAAGCAGGAGCTCTTCCCCTTGTACCACGCCGGCGTAGCTTTGAAGAAGCTAGATAAGCCGACAAATCATGACAAGCGAAATTTGGACGCAGGGTTCAAGATTGTACAAGCCCTTCTTGACTCAGGAGCAGACGTATTTGCCGAATTTGCCATTGAAGATGATTATGTTGAGGCTGATGATAAGACTGGGGGCGATGAGTCGCCACCTGGATATCGCCAAGGCAAGATCATACATGAGTTGACTCTTAACGGATGTCTCATTGACATCTTCCTACGCATCCCAGAACTGGATGTCAATCATCGCAATCCCCGAGGGTACACTTTGCTGCATGCAGCATGCTCAGGATCACTCGGTCCCGACCATATTGTGGGCAAGCACGAGGATGGAGCTGATCCCAAGGACAAACCCACTCTATTTCAAACGATTCTGTCTCTTGGCGCGGACATCGAGGCTAAAGACAAGTATGGAAGGAACATGTTGCATCACATGATTGGCAATGATGGTTACATCCAGTATAACCATTCAAACGAGTTCACAAAGTCATTCAAGGAGGCTATCAAGCTAGCACCGCATCTAATGGATCAAGCTGATATTTACGGAAACACACCCCTACATTTTGCGGTCTCACGCGCCGCTCGAAGAGGAGGAGAAAAGCCTACTACTATTCTGCTGGAGGCCGGAGCTGATCCCCTCAAGATCGACAATAAAGGGAATAACATGCTTCATAAGCCTGCAGAAGGTCAGAGGTTCAGACGTCTCTGTACCCTATTTGAGGATCTTGTCAAGAGAGGAGTCGATATCAACGGCCGAGCTGACGGAGGTAAAACACCTCTTTATAAGTTTTGCAAGAGTACAGGAAAAAAGCCGGACTCAAGATATATACATCATTCTGATGAAGATGAAGAACCAGATCCATCTATTCCGCTATTTACCAGATTAGGTGCAGATTTCTTCGTTCGGGATAACAAGGGTCGTGGGTTGCTACATGCTTGTGCAAGCGGGAATGTGGGCACGTTCAGCGAGCTGCTGGCTCAGGGTCTTGATGCCATGCTTGAAGATGAAGCGAATCAGACTGCTATTGATGTAGCTGCTGCTTGCGGCAATTCGGACGTTCTGGAATTGTTTGAGAAGAAGGCATAGATGGGAAGAGTGGGATGTTTGACCCAACGTGCGTAACCCTGGTGAAGCTTTAAGGACTGGTATTTCATACAATGATGATTTTAGGATCTCTCAGTAGTTACACTTTGAATATCTCCGTTTGATTGTGAACTCTGCTTGCTTTGTTCTTTGTTTATGTTGTTTTATCGAATTACATGCACTTCCGCCATACAGACACTACCTCACTACCGAGACAATCCTGCCAATAATAAAAAGCTAAGAGTAATGTAATTAATTTCCTACACTTCAAATTAGCTAGTCATGATTTTTATCTTACTTTGTTCAGTTTCTTCGCAATCAATATGCCTTGAGTGCTATCCGCCACGGTCCATACAAAATGCTCAAATCAAAAGGGCCAAAAACTTAGCATACTGTTGACGATAGGGTCTTTGTCTCTTGTCAAAGTAACTACCGCCTGTAAAGTTACCAAGTATGACATTGTGTGCAACTACCAATTCGTTAAGCACCAGCCGATCGCAGCCTTAAGTTGCCGATAGTAGATGGCCTTGTCGCAGGAGTCATCCGGCATATCCTCTGACTTGGGACCCTCAGCATCAAGAACTTGAATCTCTTTCACTAACATTTCGGCATCCCCAACAAGGAATTCAGTGTTGTCGACAAGATGAGCATCTTCAAAATTGTGTTCTGCTAATCGCATAACAACAGGGTCGACATCAATAAGTGTCAAAGCCATTCTAGATGAGCAACGTTTGCTGCCATAGCCCAGTATGCAGTAGCTGCTTCCCATGAATACTGCTTTCTGCGGAAGCTGATTATGCACAATGGCGAAAAGAAGGGCAAACTCCTCAGGAGAGATGTAGGTGAGGTAATTGCCATGTTCGTAATTTGCCGTTACGTTCTCGACATCTTCCTCTACAGTGAGTGGGAATTCGTCTTTTGGAAGTATATCTAGAGCCATGCATTGACTCAAGGCTCGACGGACAATTTTCTCTATCAAGTGGAAATCGAGCGGAGAGACTGCTTTAGCTAAACCATGATTCTGGACCCATTGCTGGTAGGAATAGGAGTCTAGTCCGCGACGCCGGAATGCGAGGTATTGGTTGACAGGGAGCAGTGTCTAGAAACGGCGAAACACGCCGCCATAAGCATCCATTGCCTACATCATGCCATCATCAGGGCCCTTACTGCATTGCTGACAGTGACTCTCCAAGGATATGCAGTTCATAAAGTCACAGAGTAGCGCCCATTTGTTTTCACCCTGTCTGCCAGGCTGCAGGGTTGATGGTTCTTCAGTCAACGAACTTTGCAGCCTTCATGGCTACCCATGAAGGCTTCCAGACGATCAATTTCAGCCCTATAGGTATTCTATTAGATTAATCTCTTTAGAATCTTATTGAGTATTATCTATATAAGTCTATCTACAAGTATACTACCTGCCAATATTTATTAGGTTCTATTCCTATCCGGTAGCCATGCCCACCATTGGGGCTGGCGACAGCTGAAGCGCTCCGAATGTTTATCCGCTGCGCCCCACTTCGCCTACGCGATTTGGCGTTTGGCCAACTGTCTCCTTTTCTCCTAAACCACTATCCAAACGGCCCGGTAACCTCTGTAAATCGTGGTTCGACTACTAATGTACACATGTTTCTAGGCTCCTATTAGGCTAGATGTACGCCTTGGGTATGGTCCTTCTACCTACAGTCTCTCCCAAGCGCTCGGCTTTGTCTGGTTACGGACTGGTCCTGGATTGCCCAAGGATCTGGGGTTTGTTCCATGAACTCGACCTTTGCTGCTACTTCACGGTCTTTCAGTAACAAAGATATAATTCTTAAATCATTTCAAACTGCTCTGGCATTCAATGACTCGTAAGTGAAGGGTTCACCCGGGGCCCCGTCGAGCGATTATTTGCTGATACACCACGCCAAAACCGACTCACCAGGTGGTTTTTCTGATGGCTCCTCAAATAAATACTCGTTCCAAAACGGGATGCATCACATGCAAGTGCGTCAATCTATCCATATGTAGGCCCAATCCAAGTCTTCAGGGTTGACACACCCACAGGGTTCGCAGAGTCAAATGTGACGAGACAAGACCACGGTGTAATCGATGTACATCTACAAAACGTATCTGCGATGGCTATGTCTCCCATAGCAGGTCTATTCCACGACGGGAACTCGCTGATGCCGTCCGAGGACTCTCCGTCATCGGCCCTGCCTCTCAAGCTCTGAATCAGAGCCCGTTGCCGTCCAATCCCGTGTCCAGGCCCGCCTCGAGCGACGATGCTGTCTACTTTGATCTCTTCCGTCAAGTTACGGTCCCTGGCACATGTATCTTCTTCCCTTCCAGCTTCTGGAGGGAGAGCATTTTGCAGGTGGCGCACAGCGAGCCCGCCGTGTGGCACGCCACGCTTGCGCTCGGAGCTCTCCATCACAGAGCAGGAGCTCTCACCTTGGGCAGGAAGGATGATGATAGGGTGCTGGCTCGGGCCGAGTTGCACTATGGTAAAGCCATGGCCCTCGCCAGGGACTTGGACTCGACTGCGAAAGTCGTGACTCTGTCAATCGCACTTGTTGCTGCGGCAAACATGCTCGAGCGGTGGTCCGAGATGCAGACGCATGTTATGGCCGGTTTAAAGATCATCGCCCAAGACGAGGCCCGTACTTCACGTCACAAATTCCTCAGGGCATCGTTGACGCGGTTTGATCTGCTAGCTATGACCTATGGCGACTCCCAGTCACCGTACCCTTACAATCAATGCTCTTCCATATATACCCTCGACCAATTCTTATCGGTTCCCCACACCCAGAGCGTTTCTTATGAGGAATTAAGTTCTGAACTATTCGGCCTTATGAGAGCTGGGTTCCTCCTGGACGACAGCCTTTTCTCAGGAAACCTCGCTTATGGTCCTTGGGTCACAAAATATGATGCCTTCTTACGACGTTTGACTCTATGGGAGAGTAGCATGGCAGGCTTTGAAGACGCACATAAGCCTACCAATCGCGACCAGACGACGAGGCTCTCGCTACGTTTATATCACGTCACGCTTCGGACCATGATTCAAGCAGGATTCGTAGGCCGTGAGACGCGATATGATGCTCTACTTGGCCGCTTTGAGTACATGGTGAACCTCGCAGCGACGCTCCAGCAAAGGATGCGAACTGATAGCGCTATCAACTTTAGCCTTGAATTGGGACTGATTATCCCGTTGGGGGTAGTTATTCATCGATGCCGACACCATGCGTTGCGACGTGCGGCCCTTAGGATCCTAAAGGAATCCAATAGGGTTGAGGGTATGTGGCGGAGTGACACTGCATCCGCGATTTTCGGGGCTCTCGTAGCTGTAGAAGAAGGCTCCGTCGTTCCTACCAACACATACATTTACACGCCTTTCCTCTTGGATTCTTCCCTGTCGAATATTCCTTGGAGGGCCTGGTCTAAGCTAAATTTTGAGCTTCTCGCCACCTTAGGGTGGAATGACGCGCCGATGATACCTGAGGAGAAACGGGTTAAAGAATTTCAGGCCAATATGTACCCGGGCAAACGGTGTGCAGAGCTCCGTCTGATAACGGGCCCTGTAAACGATGGGGACCCATACGGAGAGGTTAAAGAGGTTACCGTGCAGTTTTAGTATGATATGTGCCAGCTGAAATACCTGAGACCCCTATCCAAACTCGATATCACGAATTATCTTATCATTTAGACTCGGACTTGCGGCGCAGATTATGTCTAGGTCTCTCACTCTGCTTCAAAGTCTTGCCGCTACCTAATTCAAATCAAGTCAAAGGACCAGCTACTAGAATTGACTTTCCCGCGGTATTATGGCTCGCGAAGTGCTGCGCTATCTACAAATATACTAGTTAAAGGATTTAGCCTGTTATGTGTCTGGGGGGAAACGCAGCAAGATTTTCAGTATCGATTATTGAAGTTCTAGCACAGGCCTAAAGGGTATGACAATCCAAGAACAATTCTCTGGCTCGACTTGCATAGCCCCGTGCTCTGACCATGGGGGTAATCACTAGTGAGACATCCGACAAGACAGTGACAAGGATATGCCCTGTCATATTAGTTTCGCATGTGACTGCCAACGATGATCTGGCGAATGGACCAATAACATCACATCATTAAAGCTGGCGAATTTGACTGGAGTTCATGCGAGAAACATACGCCTCATGGGAACGGCACTTGAGACCGTCACGGCTGCGCAGCGCTCTAGCTGGTTGGGATTGGAGATGCCTGTTTGGCGACTTCTCCAATCATATTAAGAAGAACGCCAGGACAATAAGATTGATGTTAAAGGCTTCAATAAGTTAAGTCATAGTTACTGTGTTCTTTTCGTCCTGATTGCCATGTATAAAACGTACGGCATCCTCTTCCTTCCAGACTCAAACAACATCTCACTCAGTTCTACATCATTGCAAATAAAGAGCCCAAATCAATCTCAAGCCCTATTACCTTGTCGAAAATGCTTTCTCAAAAATCCCCTTCGCTTTGGCTGCCTCTGTTGGCGCGCCTCCCCCTTGCATCCCCTTCTTCATTGTATGCCCGAGCTCCGACCAACAGCACGTATGATTGGAACAAGGTAAGTGGAAAAGCCTTGCATAGAGAACACTACTGACAAGATTCACGGGCAAAAGATTCCAGTCTCGACCGAGAAAATCAACTGGGCCCCGTGTTTTCAAGATTTTTTGTGCACTCGACTCGAGGTAGAGAACCCTCCCAGCTTAGATGATCACCCTAAATCCTACTGACACAAACCAAAGGTTCCTCTAGATTATGAAGATGAGAGCATGGGAACGACAAAAGTTGCATTCATCAAGTACCCATCTAAGAATGAGTCTGCTGAGGATCTCTTGTTCAATTTTGGTATACACAATGTGTCTTTAATTGAAAGCCATTATGCTAACAAATATTTTCAAGGCGGCCCTGGAGGCTCAGGTATTGGTACTTTGATCCCTTTGGCGCCAGATCTCGCAGAGGTTTACGGCTCCGGTGTCAACTTGGTCAGTTTTGATCCTCGAGGCGTCAACAACACAGGACCAGCCCTCGATTGTTTTCCCGGAGATCCTGCAACAAGGCACATGTTTGGCTCTGGCTACTTCCGTACTGTACCAGATTCTGGTTCCGATTCAGCCGCCACCCAGTTCTATCTCGCCGAAGCTCTCGGGAACTGGTGCAACGATGCCATTGGCGGGCCTAATGGCACCGCCCAATACGTCAACACCCCGGCCGTTGCCAACGATATGCTCAGATTCGTAGAGCTGCAGAGCTTTACCAACGGGAAGCCCAAAGAAGATGCGAAGCTGTGGTATAATGGATACAGCTACGGGACCGCGCTTGGCGCCACATTCGCCACGCTCCATCCAGATCGCGTCGGCCGCATGATTCTAGACGGAGTGGAAGACCCAGAAAACTACTACAATGGGCTTTGGAGCAACAACCTCTTGACCGCCGATGCAGGGGTGGATAACTTTGTCACCTCTTGCTTTGCAGCTGGTCCTGAAGCTTGCGTTATGTATGAAAGCTCGACCGATCAGATCCACTCCAGGTTGTCAAGCGTAATTGCCAACCTGAAAGAGAAGCCTGTGCCCGTGTGGAATTCTTCTGTGGTAGGAATGCCGGTCCTAGCAACATATGCGGATTTGACAAACGTCCTCCTCCTCAGCCTGTACTTCCCACTTGCTTCGTTCCCCAAGGTTGCGCAGATCATGGTTGATCTCGAACAAGGCCACGGCGAGTCTCTCATCGTGTCCAAAAAAATCTCATTCCGCAGCGATTGTCAGGCAGAAGCGAGCTTTGACGGCCTCCAAGCGAGTATGATGATTCTGTGCACCGACTCGGATGGCCGAGGCCGAATCAATTCTGTTGAAGAGTACCAGGATTACGTGGAAGATCTGCAGCGTCAGAGCAAGTACATCGGGAACGCTTGGGCTATCAATAGGATGAATTGTCACTCGATCGATGTGGTGCCTCCCAAAAGCGGGAAATTCAGTGGTGAGTACTGAGTAAAGCAATGGTATTAGATGCATTACATGAAAACTAACTAGTCTTATCGAAGGCATCACTGGAGCTGACACAAGCTTTCCTATCCTTTTCATCGGCAATGTATTTGATCCGGTGACACCGCTGGCAAGGTAAGTTTCCCACTGAGACTCGCAAGAGACTTTGTGAAACTGCTAACGGCTTGAAGCGCACGGAGAGTATCATCTCACTTTCCAAGATCAGTTGTTCTGGCTGTTGATGCCCCTGGGGTGAGTACAAAGGAAAACAGTACCGTGCACTTTTACTTACGCTAACTTAAACAAAAGCACTGCAGCTTATCCGCACCGTCAAATTGCACAAACAAATACATACAGGAATATTTGGCCGGATCGGTTCCACCATCTAACATCACCTGCCGGCCAAACGAACTGCCGTTCAAAAGTTCTCTCGAAGGTCTGGCCGGGATGACTTCAATTTAACCTTAAGAGAATACCAACAGATGGCCAAGGTTCTGGCTTATCCAGGGCTCGCACTTTTGGTTACGTCCAGCACAGATTCAACAGGTGGATAAAATGGTGAGCCATGATCCTATGGGTGCCATGTGCCGAATTGAATTGCCTTGTATTTGATATTCGTTCTTTTGTCTCACCTTTAGTCTTTGAATCAATTAGTTTTTGTACAGTCTTTTCCATAGATAACAATCTCGAAAGGGAGAAGTTACAATAACATATAAGACTTATATTTTTATCCAAGTATAGCCCATTGTCGGGTTGAGGGCCTCAAATCTCTCAAGTAAGTCTGCTAGAGCTTATTGACCAGTTTCAAGAATGGAAGTAGACTTTAGTGAGATTGTTGTGTAGGATAGTGTTTAGCTGGAAAATTAGTGTAAAAACATATCCTGAATAAGGAAATTATGCGCGTTTGGGATGGGAATATTGAGAGTTTCGCCAAATTGGAGAAGTTCCAGCGAACTCCAGTATGGACACTGATGTAGAACAAGTTTTAGGTCTCGAGTCCTTAAATTAGGCCCTGTATTGAAGCAGCATATTTTCCCGTGAAGATCCTTAGCGGAATATACATACTTCATAGGCCTATATATCAGAATCCAATCCGGTGTTGTGCCCCGATCACGGGCTTGAGTGAATCTAGCCCATGAGAGGCCATGTTTTAGGATCAATTCATCCTCGGACATGCTATATACGAAGATTCCTAGGCCTCGACTTTCACTACTTTGATGGGAGACAGCTATGTACATAGCTGGTGGCTATTATTAATTCATACGCTATTATGGCCCAAGTCTACGATATTCAAAGCTTTAACTACTCAAAGAGTACAGGGAAAGGATTACCTACTATTACCTCTCTTTATCACGCTCTTAGTTATAGAAATCCTAGAAAGTCTTAAGACCGCCTCATCTTACATTTAAATATTCAAGAGCGAAATATTATTATTTCTAGTAAGACTTATATATAGAGCAAGATAGCCGGGTTAATTACTATTAAAATAAAGATATAATTATTAGGGGTTTTAGCTATAAATAATATAGATATATCCTGTATTAATTATCTAAAATAGTAAAATAGAGTAATATTAAGTAATTTATATTAATTAGTATATCTAAGTTACTGGATTCTTAATATTCTTTCTATCTTAATATTAGATATATCTATAGGTAATTATAGAGTAGACTATACTTCTGGAAATAAGTTCTAAGATTCTTTACTTTATATTTTCTTTTTATTCTAAATACTATAGAGAGCTAATAGTATTTAAAAGCTAATTAAAGAATAATATAATTTAAATTAATAATTATAATATAATAGTACTATTATAAATAAAATATATACTACTATATATTATATAGTATATTCTACTTTTTCTTCTAATAAAAAAAAAGATTATTCTAAATTATTAATAAGCTTTTATAATCTATAAACTAGCTTATTTTAAATTACTAATAAGCTATATATATAAGCTCTTAGCATATATATATATATATTTATTTTATTAGATAGATATTTCTTTAGATAATTTATATTTTTATTAGAACTAGCTCTATAATACTTATAGATTAATAGTAATTTATATTATATAGCTTATAATAATCTAATTATATTACTTAGAATAATATTCTAATTAATTTAATTCTAATTTACTCTAGATCTTATTTAATATAAATTAATCTAACTATTATATCTATTTTATATATAACTTCCTATAGTTTAGAGATAGTTTTTATTTATAATATTAATTTTAGAAAAATAAAATAAAATTTATCTATTATATAAAAATATTATAATATTATAACTAAATAATAAATTAAGTTATAAAAAACTTAGATTATTTAAAATTAAAAATAAAAAATTAGATATTAATTATAAACTTTTACTACTAGATATAATATATATTATTGAGATTTACCCTATAGACTATAGGGTAGATCAAGATTACCCTATATTAATTGATTAAATAATATATAATTAGTATAGGGTAAGGGGGAATGAAATAACTAACTTAGGGCTCTCCAAAGCTGGGAGCCCTCTGAAGCCACTGGCCCAACCCACTGTGGCTGCCCGTTGGGGCAATTGCGTTAGCGGTCACAACCGCTGTAACGGCCGCTGTGGCGTCCGTGCTAGCGATCCCGTATTGCACTGAAGCAGCTGCATTAGCGGACTTCGTGTCCGCTGCAGCGCTTGCATTAGCGGACCTCGTATCCGCTGTATGAGAACCTTAGCACTTAGTTTAGTGAACCTCGTAACCACTATAGCAGCTGCATTAGCGGACTTCGTATCCGCTGTAGCATCTGCATTAGCGGTCTCGTATCCCTCTGTACGAGAACCTTATAGCGGTTACAAGCCCGTATTACAGAAGGCAACGTGTTATTGTTACGAACAACCCCTGCGTCACCCAACCGGACCACCCTTAGTCATCACGCGTGGTCACGTGCAGCCAAAACGATATGGTTGATATCCCACATATCAACCATAACGCCAGTCGATCATCAACGATATGGACCATATCGTACATATCACCCTAGTATATATACACATTCATTTCACTAGATAGAACACTCTTTCAGACAGTTATCAATAACATCGTCTACGCATCTATTGTTACTAGCTCCACAATACTCGCACATTGACAGTGACTAGCATTGCACAGCCTAAGACAACCTGATCGCGCCACTCAGAACAACGCTCTGATTGGTTTAACCCCGACCTACCCTAGACCCCCGTCCAGTGTAAGTCATCCAACCGTCACACATTGATAACTCTTGTTCAGCCGATTACCTTGTCTCAATCGCTGTGCAATAACGAAGAAGACATCATGGCCGCCGCAGTACCTCAAACTCAGCAACAGCATGCTCCTGCTGCCAACAATAACCCACCTGCTCCAACCGTCGAGGATGACGCTATGGACGAGGACAGCGACGACAGCAGCGACGACGACAACCATGCTGAAGACATACAGCTCTTGCGAGATCAAGTTAACCAGCTCAACGCGCACCTTGCGGACACTCGCCAAGAGTTGGCCAACGCAACAGCCCTCATGGCGCAGCAAGCCGCCATGCACGCCAACCTCCAGGCTCAAGCCGCAACCGCCGTTCAAGGAAGAGAGCCAGGACAACTGCTCAAGCCACCACCACCCGAGATGTTCGATGGAACACAAGACCAACTCCAAGGATTCGTGACTCAACTTCAAGTATACTTCAACTACTTTCCCGTTACCCTTGGAACAGACGAGAGAAAAGTTACGTACGCCCACTCACGACTCAAGGGAGGCGCACTTAACTGGTTTGAACCCGTCATGAGGGAATACCTCAGCGGACGAGGGAATCAACGAACCATCAACATCATGACAAGCTTCGATTACTTTGTGGAAGTTCTTCAGCAAACCTTCGGAATCCAGGACGAGAAGCGCAAGGCAGAACACGAAATCAACCTGCTCTCTCAGAAAGGATCATGCACAACCTTCAGCACTAGGTACCTCCAGCTTTTGGCTAAAACTGGATGGGACGAAGGACAGGCCATGTCTCATTACTTCGACAGGCTAAAAGAAGAAGAAGTGCAAAAGAACTCTACAAGGAAGATCGGCCAGCAAGCATTCACGAATACGTGACTATGGCCATAAGGATCGATGACCGGCAGTACCAGTGGCGAACTCGCAACAAAAAGACAAACTACTTTGCCAACACTGGGAGACCACGACAACAACGCACCACAGCCTCTGGGACACACGCAGGACCCATGGAGCTAGGAGCTGTGGAGAAACGTAAATGCTACAACTGCAACAAGGTTGGACACATTTCACCCCAATGTCCAGAACCTAAGAAAGACAAGAAGAAAGATTGGAAACCTGCCAAGGATGGCAAGAAGCAATTGGGAGCAATTGGGAAAACCGATACCAAAGTCTTGGGAATGATGCACAAAATCGACCGAGAAGAAACTCCTACGACTATTGTGATTCCTAAGTACCCTCTAAGAGACGCACCCATTTTTCAAGAAGTACTGGAACCTGAGGAACGCGCAAAACTCAGTGTGGCCAGGAAACGACAAGAAGAAATCCAACAGATCTTCCAAGAGCTTAAGAAAAAGCTTGAACGAGGGGAACCGGTCCTAGGATTTGGACCACCCACCAAATACGAATATATGTTTTGCTATGCCAACGGAGTCATTCCACGAAACTCCACTGAAAAAGAACAATACTGGCAGACAAGGATGGAAATCGAAGCCGAACACAACGAACTCCACGCATATCATCAAGAGAAGATGCGGGAACAACATCCAGACGTATCAGAGGAACTGGTCATTTTTGGAAACAACACTATCAGTGCCATACGGCTCGGTAACGGCGCATATGAAATACCGACCTGCATGAAGACAACATGGACGCACGACCACCCTCTGGAATCATGGATGACCTGCTACAATAATCAGTGCCGAGTACATTGGACAGAAAAGGCCAAAAACGATTTCTTTCCATGCCCTAACGGAAGAATACCCGACAAATACACCGCAGAACAGACGCAACGATTCACGTACCGACGACAGGGTACAAAACAATATGCCATCTTTGAGGAAGACTTGGAAGAATACCCTGAAGAATGCACCTACGGCGAACTACCAGCAGAATTGTGTACTGAACCAAGGTGCAAGGTTCACAAAAAGGCCAAAATCGAATTATGGCACAAGAACAAGGACCTCGAAGATCAAGCAACGGCTGAATGCAACAGTCGAATCGAACGATGCCGCAACTGGAAGTGCAGGAACCACCTGGAAGCCAAAACGATAGCGCTAGAACTGGCTAAGTACGGTGACGATGACACAACCCCTGCCAAGACACACCTCCAACAGCATCAGCAGTGGGAAGAAGAAATAAGACAACGCCGCGAACAAGGCGCGCCATCCCCAACGGATAGCGAAGAAAGCAGCGACACGGAGGAACAGGAAATCACCTCCACCGACGAAAAAGAATGGGACAAAGCTCACTCTGACGATGGAATACCCACAATCATCAACGAACTAAATGATTGGAAGAGGAAATACAAACAATTTATCCCTGGCCACGCAGACGAGCCAAGAACCCTTGCGGATATCCTGAAATGGGTACCCAAGAACGAAGAAGAGCGAGAACAGCTCGAACAACGAGTCAACCAGGCAAAAAACGACACGAACCGTCTGTAACGGGGCTACAGCGCGGTAAAATGATATTGAATCAGAAGACCCTAGGAGCTATAGAGGGAGGAAATTCAATCAATATCGTCACAGACATTGAGATCGAGGGACACCAGCTCACAGCATGGATAGACTGTGGAGCATCATGCAATTATATCTCACCAGCGGTGATTAACCGACTCCGCTTACCATGGAGGACAAAGAAGAAGTCCTATGATATTATAACTCCGGATGGAACGTCATTTGAGTACAACAACGGAATCATCGACTCTGAGACCGATCACCTCATAACCGAAATCCAAGGGAAAAAATTCGACGTCACATACGACTTAGTACCATTAAATTCCTATGACGTTATATTAGGATTACCATGGCTACGAGATGCGAACCCACTGATAGACTGGTTCACCGGCCGCATAGAGTGGAGGGACACTCTTACGAACCTATATCAGGATCAACGGAAATCGAAATTTCGTCAGACGTTAGAAGGACACGACGATTCCTCAACGACTGAAAGCACCACTATAAAAAACCAAAACAACGACTCGCAACAACAAGTGGATGCAGTGGTTACAGCCTTGACGGCACCACAACCTGGTACACCAAAAAATCTATCCCGCCAAGAATTACGACGAACAAAACGAATCTTGGGCCAGATACAAAAATTAGAACGACCCCCAGAAATAGATTTCATCGATTGGACACGCATGACGAATCAACAAAAACACGACTACGACGTCAAGTTCAATCTATGGCACAAGCAAGCAAGAAAAGAACAACTACAAAAAGATGAAGAGGAACGCCTCAAAAGGGGAAGACTGGATCACATCCCGAAGGAATACCGGAAATACGACAAGCTATTTAAGGAAACCCTAGAAACCGGATTACCACAGCACAGCCAATGGGATCACGAAATCTCCATCATCGACGGAGGAGAACCAGCCTTCCACAAACTCTACAACCTCACGGAACCTCAGTTGCAAACGCTCCGCGAATACATTGACGATATGTTAGCAAAAGGCTACATACGGTTGTCAACTTCATCCGCAGGATATCCTGTGATGTTTGTACCAAAAAAGAATGGTAAACTCCGTTTAGTTGTCGACTATCGCCAGCTAAATAAGATCACGCGCAAAGACAGGACACCCTTACCGCTGATTACAGAACTCAGAGACCGGTTACAGGGCAAACAGTGGTTCACCGCACTAGATCTGAAGGGAGCTTACAACTTGATACGAATAAAAGAAGGAGACGAATGGAAAACGGCATTTAGAACGAAGTTTGGCTTATACGAGTACCTTGTTATGCCCTTCGGACTAACAAATGCACCTGCAACATTCCAACGAATGATCAATCAAGTACTCCGGGAGTATCTTGACATCTTCGTGGTTGTATATCTCGACGACATTTTAATATTCTCAGACGACCTAGATACACACAAGGAACATGTGCACAAGGTCCTGAAGAAACTAGAAGATGCAAATCTCCTAGTAGAACCTGAAAAAAGTCAGTTTCATGTTAAGGAAGTCAACTTCTTAGGACACACCATTCGACCCAACGAAATACGAATGGAAAAAAGTAAAATCGCCGCAGTTTCCGAATGGGAGGAACCAACAAACGTCAAAGAAGTACAAGCCTTCCTCGGATTTGCCAATTACTACCGACGATTTATCAAAGACTACGGAAAGATCGCCGCGCCACTGCACGATCTAACGAAGAAAGAAAAAGAATTTCGATGGAATTCAAAACATCAAGACGCATTCGACGACATCAAGAATTGTATAACCCATGAACCTGTACTACGGATGTTCGACCCAAACAAAGAAGTAGAACTCGAAACCGACGCTTCAGATTTTGCGATCGGCGCACAAGTCAGCCAAAGGGACGACGAAGGGAGACTACACCCTGTAGCGTTCTACTCGAAGAAACTACACGGTGCAGAACTCAACTACCCCATCTATGACAAGGAATTTATGGCTATCATGCGCGCATTCGAAGAATTCGAACACTACTGCCTGGGAACACAACATAAGGTTAAGGTATACACGGACCATAAGAATATTCAGTATTTCGCCACAACTCAACAACTCAATGGACGACAAATACGCTACGCTGAATACTTATCCAAGTTCGACTACGAAATCATACATCGAAAAGGATCGGAAAACGGACGAGCCGATGCTCTCAGCCGGAAACCCGAGTATGAACAAATAATCCCGAAAACCAACGGACAACTGTTCTCGACAAACGACAAAGGACATTTAGTACAACAAACTTTAGGCGCCATGCTAAAAGAAACAGCACACGCTAAAATACAGATGGAAGCCATGCCAGACATGAAAACACTGCAGCAAGACGCAAGAATGGCACTCATCAAAGAAATTCACGAGCACCCGCTCTCAGGACATCAAGGAGTCAAGAAAACATTCGACAGGATAAGACAACATCATGATTACCCTGGTCTACGAAAGGACGTACAAACTGTGGTTTCAGAATGTGACACTTGCGCACGAATTAAATCCGCAAGACACAAACCATACGGAGAACTTAAACCAGTCTCAGTACCAAAACGACCATGGCAATCAATATCCTTCGACCATATTGTCAAGCTACCATTATCAACAGAACCTATGACAGGAGTACAATACGACAGTATCTTAGTCGTTATCGACAGACTCACGAAGTATGGACATTTCATTCCATACAAAGAAGCAAGTTCCGCAGAAGATCTTGCATATCAATTCCTACGACATGTGGTTAGTCACCACGGATTACCTGAAGAAATAATCTCAGACAGAGGAACGACTTTTGCCTCTAAATTTTGGCAATCCCTTATGGCACAAATGGGTACCAAGCATAAGCTTTCGACAGCTTACCACCCCCAGAGCAATGGACAAACGGAACGTTTGAACCAAACATTGGAACAATACTTACGAGCATACGTCAATTATGAACAAGACAATTGGGTACAACTGTTGCCTACGGCTCAGATCGCGTACAACAGTTCAGTACAAGAATCTACTCAGCTTACGCCTATGTATGCAAACTACGGTTATGAACCGGAATTCCAGAACCGACAAACGCTCGATGGACCAGATGCACCCGCCGCCATACTCACAAAAGAAACATTACACTCGTTACACGCAGAAATGAAAACAGAATTGGAGTTCATCCAAGAAAGAATGAAAAAATACTACGATAAAACAAGATTGAAGGGACCAATCTTGAAGGAGGGAGACAAAGTCTACCTACTCCGCAAAAACATCACGACAACACGACCAAGTGATAAATTGGACTACAAAAAACTTGGACCATTCAAAATCAAGGACAAAAAATCAGACACCAACTACGAACTATCACTACCGGATACAATGCACATCCACCCAGTTTTTCATATCTCATTACTCGAAAAAGCACCAGAAAACGCTCCAGATCAAGACCATCCCATTGAGGTCTATGAAGAAGAATACGAGCCAGAAAAAATACTAAAGAAAGAAGTCAGAAATGGACAAACATTTTACTTCATCAAATGGAAGGGGTATACCGACAATGACAATACCTGGGAACCTGCTAGGCACCTGAAGAACTGCCAGAAGCTTGTCCGACAGTATCACCAGGCCCAGAAACGCCCATCCCAACAAACCAAGAAGGGGAAAGCTCCACGCCCTCTTGAAGAAACACCGGATCAATCTCGATCTCCGAGAAAACGGGCTCGGAAGAAGGAGTAATCACCGAAGAAGAAGCCGCCTTGCGGGCTGCCTCCTCTGCCTCCTCACGTTCCACCCGCTCCAATTCCTCGACACTGTCGATACCACGAGACACCGCTCGCATCATCTTATCGAGCCACATTTTCTTTTGTTTACGCAAACGCCGCACTTTGGCACTTGCGCGCTCCAATTCTTCCTCTGCCGCGTCCAGCTCCTCTTCGGCCCGCTGATGATGAACCCCAATACGGCGAATCTGCTGCGCAGATAACCCCTGAATGTCACAGCGCGATTGACCGTGCGACACGCATTCCACACAACGAGAAGAATCCGAAGGAGACGCCTGACAAGAGCGCTTGCCACGGCCCTCGCAGTAGGAACACACTGGCATGACGGAAGGATTGTTCAGAATGGTAAAAAGAAGAGCGTTCCTACGAATTGTGGACGACTCAGTTCTTGACGCTTTCGATTTTGAAATACGACTAGACGACATGGTGTTAGCATGAATGATGAAGGAAGGAAGTTGGGCAACGCACCAACTAGGCCGCTGAATATGGTCTTGGGGACAAAACCAACGAGAGGGGGCATCATGTTACGAACAACCCCTGCGTCACCCAACCGGACCACCCTTAGTCATCACGCGTGGTCACGTGCAGCCAAAACGATATGGTTGATATCCCACATATCAACCATAACGCCAGTCGATCATCAACGATATGGACCATATCGTACATATCACCCTAGTATATATACACATTCATTTCACTAGATAGAACACTCTTTCAGACAGTTATCAATAACATCGTCTACGCATCTATTGTTACTAGCTCCACAATACTCGCACATTGACAGTGACTAGCATTGCACAGCCTAAGACAACCTGATCGCGCCACTCAGAACAACGCTCTGATTGGTTTAACCCCGACCTACCCTAGACCCCCGTCCAGTGTAAGTCATCCAACCGTCACAGTTATCTTCAGGGCTCTTACGGCCTGGAAACACCTATAAGTACAGGGCTTCCTCCCTGCTAGATAGAGATTCTATAAGTCACCAATATACTCTTTTATCTACCCTACAGTCTATCTTTCTTAGCTACCCTGTAGCTGATAGAGCTTTATTTTCTCTTATAGAGCCTGCACCTTCTACTACGCCTTTTCAAACGATCCTTCTCTAGTATTTCGGAGCCTACCCTATAGGCTTTATCTACCCTAGACCCAGCTTACCCTACAGCTGGTCTACCCTATACTAGAGACCTTGACCTTTCAAAATATATCTATCTAGTTTTTTATATTTTACTATTAAAAAAAGTATTAGAAAATATTATAAATTAAAATAATCTAATTAAAATTTATAAAGAAGAATATAAGCTATAAAAAATACTAAATAAAAAGATTAAAAATAAATAAATTATTAATAATATTATCTATATTTTTATTAAAACTAGCTCTATAATACTTATATATTAATAGTAACTTATATTATATAGTTTATAAAAATCTAATTATATTACTTAGAATAATATTTTAATTAGTTTAATTTTAATCTATTCTAGATCTCTATTTAGTATAAGTTAATCTAATTATTATACTAGTATAAACTGATCTAGTATCTTATAGATATATCTTATATATAGATATATATATCTAATAAGGCTAAATTAAGAGCTATTATTAGTAGGGATAGACTGGGTATTCCTAGTTCTTAGTGTTGAATTGAGAGACTATAGCCACTATAAGTTAGTGACCGTATCGCTATAAGTTAGCGGTTGCAACCACTAACCTCTAGCGGTCGCAACCACTAACTGTTAGCGATCGCTATCCCCTGTAACAGCTAGCCAATAGCGATTGAGACCGCTATCCGATAGCGACTACGATCACGAGCCAATAGCGGTTGCAGCCACTGTGGGTCAGTGGCTACAGGCCGCTATGACCGCTACGGCTTAGCAGGCTCCAGTTCCTCTTTAGGGCTAGGAGCGTCAGCAGCGTTATTTATAGGTTATTAGGCTATATTAGCCTAAATAAGGGTCTAGAAAATTCAGGAAAAAATCTGAGTAACTTCTAGTAGCCTAACCTATACCCAAGCTACCCTATAACCAACCTACCCTAGACTAGACCTTAGATCTTAGATATCTCTTTCAGCTTTAAAGATAAGATATCTAATATCTATACTTAACTGATCAGCTTAACTAGCTCTTTCAGATAAAAGTGGGTCTTAAAAAGGTTATATATATCTATCTTATGGTTTGGTAGTTGTGAGTCGATTTTTTAGATTTCCTATAGTAATGAATTTTGCGGAAAATCAAAAGTGGCCCGGGAAGCTGCTGTAGCGGGTTTTAGAGTAGTTTTTAGTCGGTAGACCTATGAGAGAAATTGGTATATTTTTCCGGTTCCTCTCACCAAAATAAGATCCTTTTGCGCTATAAAATGCACTATAAACCGACTTTCTAGTGTGAAGTTTGACTAAGTTATAGAGGAGTGTTCGCTATAAGTTAGAAGCTAAAATTTCCACTGCTGCTAGTTATAGCGGTCTCAAGGCCTAATACACCTTGTAGGCCACTGTAATTTCAATACTTAGGATTGTACCCTAGTTCCTAGACTGTACCTGAGCTGACTGAGCTATGGCTGAGTGAAGCCCTAAGTAACTCTGAGCGATCCTGAGTATAGCTGAGCTGAAGTTAAGTTGGTATTATTCTGCTTATATAATAGGTTGAACCGGACTAACCTTATATAGAAATTGGGGATGATTGTTTTTCAGGAATAACTATACTATTTGGAAATGTTACCAAGCTCTTGTGGCGGATATGAAATGTCCAATCAGAGGTTTTTACATAAGCCTGCCGTTGCTTGTCCCCTTATCTCACATCTTCGATTAGAAAAGCTTGGAGTTCAATATAAGGCTGTACTAATAACCTAAAGGTTGGTACAGGATTGGACTCCCCTGATGACACGATCGATCGCAGCGAATACCGTAACATCCTTCTGAGTATGCTCCAGCTCTACACACAGACAGCATCATATTACCCGAAGCTTAGCTATTCTGAGTTCTCTTGTCTCTCTAGTACTAAAGCTAACAGAATGGTACTTGTAAGATTCAAGTTAAACATGTGCCAAATTCAAGGGTTAGGGATGTCAGTGAAATGATTCACCACATCTTAAGCGTATCGCAATACCAAAACTAACATCCCTTGGTCTGCAAAAGAATCAGTCACCAATAGTTTCTTGGCAGCAGCTAGAAGTTAGGTAATAAGAATCCAAAATAAGAGCCAACCTAAGGAACTTAGAGCTGATATCTTTCCATGAATATCTCGCCCCTCGTTTTAAGGAACTACCACTTCTCTCCTAAGATTATGCGGTTAATAACGCCTAATACGCTACACGGATGACTAGAATCGATGCCGACAGGCATTGAAACGTGGCGCTCTGCTTGGTGCCCGTGATTTCTATTGCAAGGGGTTGGGCTGGATTTCACTACCCTTTCGTAAAATGTTGGATTTGAGGAAAAGGTATGTATACGCAATACGCATTATTAGATAAGCCCATCTTGCCATGAGGAATTAATATAGGAGCCGCGTCTATATTGAGGCGCAGTGCGCCGATTCCTCTATATGTTTGATTTTCTGTTTCCAATGGCGTCGTTTCATGCGGAACTCGTTTTCTTTAAACCGATACTAAGCTAGATGAAATGGAATCGAAGGCATGCAAGGTATTGCTCAACACCGCCGAGATTCTCGAGGCACTCCTGCTCCAGACGGACCCCAAGACTATCTTGCTCGCTCGGCGAGTCTGTGTGAAATGGAACGACCTGATCTCCAACTCTCCACCCATCCAGCAGCACCTGTTCTTTCGGCCCATCCCAGGCACGACTCCTGTGGGCCTCAACCCAATTCTCGCCGAGGCCTTCCCGCCCTTCTTCCAACGCGCAGCCCCTGCCAAGAACGACTACGAAGTGTCGGCGCCCGCTAAGCGTCTCAACCCAGAAGCGTTGGCCCGACGGATGCAGGGAAGGGGCTCCTTCTCCAGCACTCCCCAAGACCCATACATACTCATCTATGGGGCGCCCTACGAAGAGGAGCCCAACATCCATCCACACTTTACCCACGAGGACTTGGAAGACCTCCCGCTCGCCCAGGACCACCTCAACGCCGCCTTTCTCTACGAAAGAGCGACCTGGAGAGCGATGCTCCCGTGCCAGCCGCCGCCCAGGTCTTTCATATGCCTGACGAGGGGGGTTCCATGGGGCTCGAAGAACAGGACTTCCGTCGCATCAGTGAGAATGGGGTTGTGTTCCTTGACTATGACGGTGAGGTGCCAGAAGGCAAGGAAGACCCAGGACAGGGCGCTCCAGTGCGCATGGAGACTCTGTTCCACTTGGTGACGGGTGGCTGGGGTGATGTTAATGGCTGGGTATGGATATGGGCCACAGAAGGTTCAGAGACGCCGATCCCCAAGAACGTGGAGTTCAGCGCGATTTATGAGGCACGGAGAGAGGTCATGAAGCGGGCTGTGCAGCGCGACGGCTTGTGTCTAATCGAGACCAGCGGGACACAATGTATCGTAGATGCCCCAGGGCCATGGTCTTTCGGCAACAAATTCCGAGTTAAGCTTCCCTACAATCAGCCCTGGTGATGCGGAAGAGAAAGAGAATAAAGTCTAACAGCAATGAAAGCTGCCAGGGTCCGACAACTCAACTCACAGCCCTGTGATGAATAGTTCGACGACTGCGTTCGGGGTGCAAATATCTGGATCATACGGACGGGATACTTAGCTAGGTATATGCAGAAGTGTACATGTAGATTTGTAGAATCTCTCTTGTTATATAGAACCTCTTCTGTCTACACCTCATCATCAATAATGCGATACGCCCACCTTGGCCTTGGTTGTGAGTGGTATGTGATAAGTGGCTTAGCATCAGACAAAGGTGGTCAAAGAGGAGAATGAAGGAATACTAGGTGTGATAACTGATATCGAGGCTATCCAGAGCTACAACCTTTCTTCCATTTCGCCGTGTGATCATATGCAAGTAAGCACAATGGAGCAGGAGAGATATAGCAGTTCCCATGTGTGTGAGAAAAGTAACGATTCACTTCAAGACCGTATTCTTTATATTCACAATCAGAATATTTTCTTTACCAACATGACTATGTGCAACTAAATGACTTCGGAGCACAAGGTAACTCTCTAAGCCTTATTGGCATTGATCCAGTTAACAAAGTTGCCAACTCTAGTGTATACTCCAGCGTAGTTTGCTCTGGCGCACCCGTTACCCCAAGACACAACACCCTGGAGGACTCCAGTTGAGGCATCAATGATAGGACCGCCGCTATCGCCACCGCACGCATCCTTACCTCCACCCGGCACACTAGCACACCACATGGCGTCAGTGATTGAGGAGGTGCCGTACTGGGAGCGGCAGGTAGCTCGGGAAATGACGGAGACGGTCACCTTCCTCAAAGCAGAGACGACACCAGAGCCGTTCTCACTTGTGAGACCCCTAAGGTTAAAGATGGGTAATTAGCCGATATTCAAGAGAAACCTAATGAAGTCTAGAGAGGAATGCCACATACCAGCCAGCAACAGTGACAGAAGAGCCAGTAGCAGGGTCAGACCCCTGGGTGGGAAGGGTAGCATATTTGATAGTAGAGCTTTCAGGGATACTAGTGGAAAGTCTAAAGACGGCAACGTCGTTATATGGAATGCCGTCGCTACCCTCTCTATAACTAGGGTGAATGGTGATGGAAGAGACTCCAACTTGAGTACCACCGGAGGAGCGGTTCTATAAATTGTTGTTAGGTCGATGCTTTAGGGTTGCGACTTGATACAGTCAAGTGTGATCTTCTTTCCCCTCATATCTAGGTTCTTAGCAAGGGTTTAGTGACTTACAGCTGATCCAGCCCGAACCCTAAGAGACGACTGACTCATGCCGGCGCAGTGTCCGGCGGTCAAAACAGTGTTGGCACTGATCAGAACACCGCCACAGAAGGTGCTCCCATCAGTAAGGCTGACGATGTATGGAAACTCCCCGATCGTAGCTGTTGTACCTCCAACAATCGAAATGCCCACGCTACCCTCATCGAGCGGGAGGGCTGCTGCCATAGAGACAGCGGGCACCAGAAGTGAGGCTACGACGGAGCGTGCGTTGACCATTGTTTCTTTAGGGATGGGGAGATGGCTGGAGTTGATTGTAGAAGAACGGGTGTTGATGTAGAATCATGCTGTTGAAGACGGGTTGACCAGCCCGTTTACATAGTTTTTGGTTGGTAGGGGGTCATCAGCCAAAGGCCCTTCACACAACATGTCCTGCCTCAGACTGTTGAGCACTTTCCTCATTATCTGATGTGCTGGATCGAACCTCGCCACTCGGTCTCATTCAGCCCATGCTATCTTGAGCATTGTAAGCCTTGTGTGTGGATCGCGTTGCCATATCCGCATACTGGGCATTGCCAGAATTGGTAGCTGCGATATTTCTGCGTTTAGGACCCTTCTTGGCAATTATAAAGGCGGGTCAGCCGGGAATCCTTCTCCAAAAGGCTCTTCCAAAGTAAATCCGGACCTTAAGTACAACTCCGAATGCAACGTCGGCGTGAGCGTTGAGCATAAATTACACCTAATCTGTAATCGAAACTGGATCGGAACAGAAACGTAATCATCTCTCTTCGTCCTCGGCAGAGCGGATTAGTCTCTTGACTGCCTGAACCGTCTGCTCCGAGTAGATAAGGACTCCTCCATTTAGTGGGGCAGAGATTCATTATTTGGAAGGTGTTTTCTGATTGAGGATGACAAAGGCAAAGCCAAGAGGATGATCCTTGCTTAGGGTGAAGTAGAGGCGAGTGAATTACCATCATCACATACTACTAGAGCGGTGTATGAGAAGTCATGAATATAACACAGTGGCCATTAAAAGCAGTGGCTTTAGAGTTGGTAAAGACTTCTCTCGAGGGAAATGAGACGTTGAGTCAGGGTCAAGTCTGATCCCCAATCTAATATGTTTGAACTTGAGTTGTAACATCAATGGTACAATGTGTGTGGGGAGGTAAGTAGGGTGTATCTGGGCAAATACTCATCAATTTGAAACAAAGCCACCATGTGGCTGATTCTGGAGGTCTTGGAGACTGTCGTACGAATGGGTCGCCCCGAGCCATTAACCATAACCCAGACGTAAATGTGACCACATGGGACCAATCGAACGACCCGACGACGATGTGATGGCGTAATTTACCGCAAGACTTTGGATAATATTCAGACGCATTTAGATCTAATTTCATGAGCCTATGCATGGAACCTTTGTGCAGGTTATCACCTACTATATAGAGGGCAGATGCAAATGGTCAGAGAGGGGAGCGACACCGCATGACAGTGTGCTTAGCTTTTTTCTTGTAACTGATTCTGGAAATGGGCAGTTACAAGCGCGGAGTATGATTTCTAAACCTCTGGTTAAGATCGGAATAGGAAGTTGGGGAAGCTGGGGTTAAAGCTTGGTTTCACTGAGCCAGAACAGGAAGTTGGATCTACCAGTCATATGGCTGACTTTGTGGAGAATATCAGAAAGGGCAGATAAATGTCAACAGATTTAGTAAGAGTCATATCATCTTACTTTATTTCTTATCTGTCTTCTCCGATGTCGGATACCTGGGGGAGTAAATGGTTTTCTAGACCTAGGAGGAAGGTGATAAGAGCAAGTTCCCAAGGGTGTCTAACTTCTCAGCTATATTTACAACATTTTCATGTAGTCCCGTTGAAATTGTATTAATAACGAGACGATTCAGGACATTGTTGGCCGATAGATTAACAGGACCCGAAAGAGTCATTGTCGGGCATAGCCTTTGGGGTTGAACCTTATATACGGCTGGGCACAGCCATTGTTGATATTGAACCCCTCGTAGCCGGGCAAAAAGGCTGAAATTTAATGTGTTGTGATACTGGGTATGGTGTCAAGTTGCCAAATTCTTGGTGTTTGGGAATTCTCCCCTTTTTTCTCAGCAGCTGCCGCATAATTGCATAGCTCTCCCACTTATTATAGATTTAAAGGACAACGGAGAGATTTTCTATCCACCGGGCATAACACGAAAGAAATCCGCACCGTGGTCCTGCTCCCGGTTCGGCTTTGAGTGTACCCAGTTCAATAATGGCGGCTATCAAGTGCTTGTTATAAGTCGTGTGGTTAGACTCCCATCTGAGTCCGCAAAGAGCGTGAGGTTGGTAGTGCATCTGAAAAAGCACTGCGATATAGCTATAAGCCAGCTGAATGCCAGCAAACGTTCCATGGCACCAAGGTCTTTCGGAGTCTAACTGAGGTGGGATTTAAGGCTAGGTTTAGAGTCAAACTGCTGATCCACGTTCTGCGAGACCGTTCAAATTGCAAACCAAGCACATATTATGACAGTTTGTTTTTGATAGGAAACGATGTAAGCATAGAGATCTCGCGAGCAAGTGAATGTGGATCAAAAGTATTCTCTATCCGCTTGTGTGGAAGCGCCATTGGGATTCGAGACATTGGCAGATCCTCCTCCCATAATCAGGTCCCAAGGTGGACGGATCGGGTTTGTGTAACGGTGAAACACAGGGTGGTTGACTAACATATAAGAGCCAGAGAGGGGCTTGGACGAGGTTTGACAAAGGCAACAGACAACTGTCTCGACCTCTGCAATTTCAAAAAAGCAAAAATAAAGAGAAGAAGAACAGGTAGCGAAAGTGTAAAAAGTGTCATAATTTCTACTTGAATGTCTAGATAGTTAGATATATGCACATTTACATGTCAACTTGGCAGTCACTAGCTCTGTAATGTGCAATCCTAGCGCTTTGGGGCTGGAAGTCAGGAATAATAAGACGAACTTTGTTATCTGCTGACTACTAAGGATTGCCATAGACTAGTTGTATCTATTTCAAAGTTCTCAAATATTCCCCTTCCTGATTGAATAGATCTGTGTTGTGCTGCGCACGATGGAACAACTTCCCCCGTCTCTATCGCCAAAAATTGTGTCTAGTATACGTAAAAGTTGGTCTCTCCAGGGTTTGCCTCTCTCATCTTCTTGTTCTTTCGCTGGAATGATATTCGCAGAAACCAAGCACCAATAATGACGGCTCCAGAGAAGCCAGCACTAGCCATCATGGGCATCAGGAATCGCGGGGATTCCCTATCTGGCCACAAGTATGGAGTGTAGATAGAGGCTGCGTTGCCCAGTGTATTAGCGAGGGCAATTGCAACAGCCTTTTTCTCGTCAGTCTGTCCGCAGCAGGATCCGACCCATGCGAGGATGATATTGTTCACGCCGTATGTGGCACCGACGAAAAGCATGATGCCGATAAAACGAGCGGGGACGTTCAACGTGGCACAAGATAGCACGAAGCCAGCGATCGCGATCAACTTGCTGATGGTAGTGTGCCAGGTCCTCTCGTTGTTTCTCCCAGAAGACCATGCGACGGCAACTGAACAGAACCCAGCGAAAATGTAGGGTGGGCAGGTGAGGACGAGAGTGATGGTGGTGTTGTATCCGAGCGACTTCATCACAGTGGGAAGGAAGTTTTTCTGTCTTTCGTTAGTTCAGAAGTCGTGAGATGTTGGGGGAATTTGAAAATGCTCACAAAGCCATTGGCGCTGAGGTGACAAATGTCAATAAAGCAGAACAACCAGACACGCCAGTCAACGACGGCCTCCTTCAGGCCAGTCCAAACGCTGGTTCCCTCTCGGCGGTTGGTAGTATCCAGAGCGATACGGTTGTGGGCAAGCTGCCTCTGCTCAGGGCTGAGCCAACGGGTCTTTAGAGGACTGTCTGGGAGGGTGAAGAAGGCGATAATCGAAACTCCAATTGAGAAAGCTCCTTGTATGATGAAGAGCCTAAATGTGTCAGCTTTCCTGCGGCTTCTGAGGGTTCCATATTCAACTCACCACTGCCAACCTGCGAGCCCATGTCTATTGTCCAGCTCAGAAAAGATCGGAGCAGCAATCAGACCAGAAAAGGCACTGGCGCACATGTTTCCGGTGTAGAAAATGGACATTCTGGTTGCCATCTCCTTCCTCGTATAAAACATAGAAATCATGTACAGGGCACCAGGATAGAACTATTGTCAGGCAGATCAGCAACCATTGTCTCTGGGGTTTGATAATGTTCTTCAGTGTGACGTACCGGAGCCTCGACGATACCCAGGAGGAAGCGACACACCAGCATATGCTCGTACGTGCTTGCCTTATAGGTCAAAAGAGATACGACGGACCAGGCGAGACTGAACCCAGCCATGTACACTAAAAAGTCTCAGTCATTCCCTGGCAGCAAGTTCGTTGAGGTTGCGTCACATACAGCTGGGTCTCACACGATTGAGAATCATGTTCGATGGGACTTGGCCACAAAGATAGCCGACGAAGAGAATTGACACGCAGGTGTTGTATTGAGTTCCCTTCATGCCGAGGTCCTTGTCCAGGTTGTTCAGCTTGCCATTGACCATGGCGTTGCGATCGAGGAAGTTGAAGAAATACATCAACCAGAGGATAGGCTGCAAAAGTCAGACAAGAATCCAATCGGATGTGTCAATGGCGTCAACCTACAAGAATGTACCAGTCAAGCTTTCGCACAAGGGCGATCTCCTTGGGGTCTGTCTTGGTGTGAGCGCCAAACTCATCCACCTTCTCGATCTTGGGCATTTTCTGAAACTGTTCATCTTCATTTGGGCACTCTTCGACGTGGGCTACCTGATTCTTGCCACTGTCCAGGACAGAGGGTGACACTTGTGCCGGAGCTTGTGCCGGAGTGTTCTCGTTTGCTGCCGCCATTGTCCTTTGTTCCGGGGGGTCGATTGCAGAACTGCTGTCACCGGTGTAGTATTCTCTCGTTCGACCAGAACTTGGAGTGTTATTTATCTGAACATGGCAAGCCGCCCAGAAGATAGAGAGACCGTTAGGGGGAGGAATACCCCACGGGGACAGGTTTGTCAGATCCACAGCTCAACGGTCCATTTTCCGGCAAGAACAGAATGGGGTTGCAATCTGGGGGCGGGGAAATAGGGATCCACGCCTCATCCTTGGAGGTTGACGCCAATGGGATGAGGGCTTCGGAAAAGTGACCAACAATAACGCTAGGAAAACGGACCCTCTGCATTTTCCGACATCCTGTACCCGAGGCCTTTCGTAGCATGTTTCCTAGCCAGTCTAATCTTACCTGACACTTGTCCCCTGATAAGCGAGATATTACGGAATGCCAAGCTTGCCGTATCTCTAACCGATGACCTCGTGAACAAGGGCCATGTATCCAGCCAATATTGTCCCATGCCCCAACTAATAGAGACTTCCCTATTGGTGGGAAGGCCGTTCGTCTAATCATTGTTGATAGTGGTGCGATGGTTGAGAATCGGCCGTATACCTAATTTAAAATGTTTCGTTCATAATGACTTTATTGATGAGAGAGACTGCGAACAAAATAGAGCTGGAATGGCTTCTTGGGTGGAGGTCATTATTTTCAGAGCATCCCAAATCAATAAGGATTATGAAGCAGTGGCTAGCAAGTGCCAAAGCCTGTCTCTCGCTTTGACCCCTCATGGCGACGTAGAAGTCCCATTGCTAGCTCTTAGATTCTTCTATTTAAATTTTTGATTTTTGAATATACAATTATAGGGAGCGTGTGCTAGATTTCTGTGCTTCCTTCTCATATTAAAAAATATTAGGGCTTCTAGATCCGATAGAAGCAGGGCTAGTTAACGGCGATAAAGTTGGTCAAACGGCCACCCGTGGTGCTCGATTTATTTCAGGCTATCATACACGGTAAAATCTTATTAATAACAGAAACAGCGAGAAAAAAGTTCATCCAGAGTGACGGGTAGTATCCCGTGCCGAGCCAGAACCTTAATCGCGTTAAAGCTGGCTTGAGATCTACAACGCGCTCACGGTCCATTAACAGGGAATGAACAGATCTCGGTGCCTACTAATAATCCTACGTAGGAATATTCCAGACACTTTCTCGCTTACTCCAAGACAGTAGACTTTATCTCATGAGAGAGGTTAAGTGGTTATTTCACGAGGATATTCTGGTAAAGATTGAAAGAGCAAAATGGTTAATAACAAAAATGGCAAGGTTACGAGTCCGTTAATTAAGTATGGTTCGTGCAATCACTTTCCCAGGTTGTTGATGTGTTTAATAAGAGGAAGTCAGATTCTCGGAGCAAGATCGTGAGATCCCCGAAAGTCGATGTCAGCACAGCTCTCCCTTCCCGTACCATGACCTTATTATCCTCACCGTTAGAGTGGGATTTAATAGCTGGGGCCCTAGGGTGGGCAGTTCCGGCATGGGTCATCCCTGGTACCAGCGACATTCTAAGCGACATAGGATCCAGATGTAGGGGTGGCTAATCCTGGAGAGATATTTGATGCCACAGGACACAGCTACCCTATACTTGAGTTTTCCGCGTGAAGTGTTCTGTAAGTCTGGTTTGTGTCCTTATCAACTCTGCAACTAAATTTATCTGTTCCTCCTCTCATCCAACTTGAGTCCAGGCCCAAGAATTTTTTTTGGGTAAACACTTTGAACCCCACAACGATTGCAATTTTGATAGGTCCCAAAGTTGTCTCTTGTCGTAGCCAAAAAAACGCATGTTAAGTTACTCTTCATCGGGGTTGCGGAAGAACTGAAGCACCGTCAAAATTAAAATTAAGTCTCCAAACAGACTTGGAGGAACAGTAGAGAACAGAAACCCCAACCTTATTGATATGAGATGCAAAAGCTGTTGCTCCGTGTAACCTGTGTTTCTCCTCCATACAACGACCCCACAAAACGTCACGGATGGACGTTTCTATGCGCGGATGCTCGAGGCAAAGGCAGATCCACCGACGGCTCGTGAGGGGTATCTTCAGCATCCGAACATCGGATAATACTCACAGAAAGCCGATGCCCCAATTAATTTCTCTACAGAACGGAGAAGCTTGGGGCTGCGTGATGGGCGACCTAAATTAATTATCATGCAGACGTCGCGCAGGCCAAGTTTCCATTTTCTATCCTTTTCTCGTTGACCCCTCGCTTCTTGTCTCATTCCGCTCGCCGCTCCTTGCTCATTCGCGCGCTTACAATCCTTGCCATTGCCAATATCCCACCATGTCTTCAGGTCGCACCTTCAAGCTGAATACAGGCCACTCCATCCCCGCAGTGGGATTGGGTACTTGGGTAAGTCATTTTGAAGCACTTACCCGAGAAAGGCTGTAAGTGCATGACTGACGCCGTGGATTCATAGCAATCCGGTCCGAATGAAGTCGCGCGAGCTGTCGAGTATGCCCTGAAGCACGGATATCGCCATATTGACGCCGCTGCCGTGTACGACAACGAGGAAGAGGTCGGCACTGGTATCAAAGCTTCTGGAGTGCCCCGGAACGAAATCTTCATCACCTCCAAGCTATGGAACACTCATCACGCGGCCGCTGATGTGGAGGAGGCCCTGGACCAGACCCTCAAGGACCTCCAGACTGACTATGTCGACCTCTACCTCATCCACTGGCCAGTCTCATTCAAGAAGCCTGCGAGCGCCAAGGAACGCTTCCCTATTGATCCTGCCGACAAGGGCGTCTTCGTTGTTGATGTCGCAGTCGAGGAGACCTGGAAGGCTATGGAGGCCTTGGTGAAGAAGGGCAAAGTCAAGTCGATTGGAGTCAGCAATTTCAATAAGGAGAAGATTGAGGAGATCCTCAAATTGTGAGTTTGACATTTTACTCCTCCGTCACGAAGCTAACTTGGAATTGCAGTGCCGAAATCAAGCCAGCCGTGAACCAGATCGAGGCGCACCCGTTCCTTCAACAGCCCGAGCTGCTGGAGTGGTCTAAGCAGCAAGGCATCCACACCTCAGCCTATAGCCCGTCCGCAAACAACATTTACAACCTCCCGAAGGCAATTGACAACGAGGTGGTCGTCAAGATCGCCAAGGAGATTGGCAAGTCACCTGCACAGGTCCTCATCCAGTGGGCTGTCCAGCGCGGCACGTCCGTCCTCCCGAAATCAGTCACTCCATCGAGGATTGCAGAGAACTTTGAAGACTTCGAGCTGTCTCCCGAGGTCGTCGCCAAAATCAACGCGCTGGACACCAACACTAGATACAATATGCCAAAGAGACTGGGTGTGAACGTCTTTGGGGAGCACACTGAGGAGGAACTAAAGCAGGCCAGGAAAGATTGGATCGCGGCGCAAGCGAGTAAATAAAATTACCTAGAATTATAGAATATTTTCGAACTGATTCATGCAATTACCACACCAATACACTAGATATCGTAAGTCTAAATGATCAGAATTATTATCAAAAGTACTCACGATCCATGATCTTCACGGAATTGATTGCATTTCTGCTCATTGGAGAGCTGGATTCAAATGTCATCACTCTCAGTACTACTCCGTAGGAACAACTCCACACCAGGTAAACAATTATGACGTGGATTAGTCCGATGAATTGAAGCATAGAAAGTACCACCACAGCGGATACAACGGACAAAGACCGAACGACCCCAAGAAAATGACGGGGCCCGGGACGGATATCGTGACTTCGGGCTAATTATCTCCGAAGTAACTGACATCCACCGAAATCGGATTCTTGAACCGGCAAAGGGAGAACATGCAGGTCGGAGACGGCAATGTCAGTCACATCTCGCTTGAATCAGCTTCGGCCCGCCAACCAGTTGCATTTCCGGCGCCAGGTAGTGTGGGGTTGAGCAGAGCACTCTCCAACAAAACCTCCCAAGAAAGCTCGGTCTACCTCAGTCAGCAAGAAAGCTCAGTTGACTGATGTAGACTGAGATTGACTCAATTGCATTGGGAAAAGCTACAATGGTAAAAATTGCCAACATCGAGTACTTTCGTGTACCGCCTAGATGGCTTTTTGTCAAGATCACCGACCAGGACGGTAATGTTGGCTGGGGAGAAGGTAAACTCATTTGATATGGTGCCATGGATTTTTAAGTCTCAATTAAAGTTCTAACAGCGATATAGCATCTCTCGAGGGCCACACACAAGCTGTGGAGGGATGCTTGGATGCATGGATTTCCCAGTACACAGGGATGGAGGCTGAGTATGCAGAGGCCGCTACTTATCATGTGAAGTGCTGTTAACTAACAGGTTACAGCGAGATCGAACAAATTTGGCAAAAGTCGTGGCGAATGGGTTTCTATCGCGGTGGTCCGGTGTTTATGAGTGCCCTATCCGGCATTGATATCGCTCTTTGGGACCTCAAAGGTGAGGTTCACTTGTTCAATGAAGTCATAGGAATGCACGTCCTGATCCCTGTATGCAGCAAGAAAGCTCGGTCTCCCTATATACGAGCTTCTAGGGGGCAAGGTCCGTAATCGTATCAAGGTTTACGCATGGATTGGAGGTGACAGGCCTTCAGATGTGGAGACTCAAGCGTAAGTTTTCATGCTATCGAGCTTCCGCACCAACGGCTGATCATTTTAGGCTCTCTCGAAAGGCTCAGGGCTTTACTGCAGTGAAGATGAATGGAACGGAGGATCTTGGATGGTTGGACTCACCGTCAGCGCTTGATCACTGCGTTGAACGTGTGAAGACCGTCAAGGCGACCGGCCTGGATGTGGGTGTTGATTTCCACGGCCGTGTGCATCGACCAATGGCTAAGCAGCTTGCCGCTCTTTTGGCGCCCCTTCGTCCCATGTTTATCGAAGAGCCCCTTTTATCGGAACACATCGAGGGGATCAAAGAACTTCAAGTGCCCTGCCCTATCGCATTGGGAGAAAGGCTCCACAGCCGTTGGGATGTCAAGCCCTTCCTGGAAGCCGCATGTGTCGATATCCTCCAACCTGACATCTCTCATGTTGGTGGCATCTCGGAGCTCAGACGGATAGCAACAATGGCGGAGGCATATGATGTCCCCATTGCGCCCCATTGTCCTCTTGGTCCGATTGCCCTAGCAGCGAATATTCAAGTCGATGCAGTAACGCCTAACTTTGCTATCCAGGAGATGAGCCTTGGAATCCACTATAACACAGATGGACATGATCTATTCAGCTATATTAAGAACCCTGAAGTCTGGAGTAATATCAAGGATGGTTATATCCAGCTCATGGATGGACCAGGTCTTGGAATTGAAGTTGACGAGGCGAAGATCCGTGAATTGAGCAAGGATGCCAAGGCATGGGTAAGCCCTGGGTTTGTCGGCCCCGGAGGCGAGCTGCGAGAGTGGTAATTATCTAGCGAGATAGAGAAAAATAGAGACAATCATATCGCGTAAATGAGATGCTATGTTGAATTCCCCCTAATCTTTGCGTGTTACTTATACCTTGAATATCCATATGGTCATTATGAAAGTCATCGAGTAATGGCCGTGCTCCAGTTCTAGGTAATAGGTGGTAATATCTGGACCTAATGGAGTATCTACCTCGTATAATAGACTAGTCACTCACTGCGTATGCCTGAGTTAAGATTCAATTAATAGTAAGAAGTACTGGGTTACAGCAGAGTCCCAAGCGGCTGGTTGTTGGAGTGCTACCTCGGGGTAAGGAGAAGAGGACAGCTGTTGATGCCGGAGAAACTCTAGAATCCAGCCATCTCTTTTACTGGGCCCCCTATTGCCCCCTGCTGCCCCCGCAAACATGATTCTAGATCCATTGGCGGGTGGTGGCAACCCCGCACGCCATGCCAGTGATAATAAGCGACATCCGGGATCGGAAAAAAACCACAGACCTGCACGTTCTTCAATCAAGCCTGGCACTTTCCCGTCTTCCCTTCCCCAGGTTTCCCACATTCAAGCGGAGACCGATCACTTGGCCCGCCGTATTCCTGACAAGACACTTCGTGATGGATCTTATGCCGGCTGGCCATTCAGATGGCCGCCACACCCACGACCACCGAAGCCAGCAACGGCCCAGGAGGAGACGCAAGCCTGCGCACGAGAGGAGCAGGGCCAGCAGAGCTTGCGACCGATGTAAAGGGTATTCATCTCCAATCTTGTGTTACCGGAGTCTGGAGCTGACTCTTATCACCCTCAATTAGTCGGAAAACACGCTGCTCCGGGAAAAGGCCTTGCGCCTTGTGCTCGAGACTCCACCTGGATTGCACAGTAGGAAACATGTTCTGGGCTCTCCGAAGTCATGGCAGGCCACTGACCCGGTGTTCCAGTTCACGGCACTGTATCGTCGCGGACGTCCGCCTTCTATCGAGCTTGAAACCGGGGGTCTAGAGTCCGAGTCACCAGGTCCACCACCGACCGAAGAGCGGTTTCGAAGACCTCCGGCGGTTGGTCCAGACGTAGTTGTTCCAGAAAATATCCCCAGAAGTCCCCTCTCCATGGGTAGCACAGGTATCTTAGAATCCACAAGCAACGGCCAAGGCGTGCCAGTCAACTTGTCGTCTCGAAACTCTCCCGAACCGGTGCAGACAGACCAACAGGGGCACTATGTTGGACCCTCCTCTGGTGCCTCGTTCCTGTTGAGGATACAGAGAAAGCTTCAACAACAGCCATCTGCCTTCTCATCTGATTCTTCCATCTTCACATTTGGCGATTTGCCACTTCAGGAACCTCCCACTCGTTTCCTCATTCTACCGCCTCGGACGACAGCAGACGCCTTGCTGCGTCGATATTTCGAGTTTGGTGCAGCTACCCATCGCTTTCTCCACCGGCCAACCGTTGAAGAGTGGCTCCATGAGCTGTACGAGACCAATGGCGTTATGCGGGATCCAGCGACATCAGCGAGCAAGACAGCTCTGCTCTTCATGGTCTTTGCCAGCGCGGAAAGTTACCCCAGGGACAATTCCGGAGGCAAGGTTGATCCTGCAGCGAGGTGTGAAAGTTCAAAGTCCCTCGTTCGGACATAGAGCGTTGCTAACTAGTCACAACCAGTGCACGATATTTCTTTGCGGCGGAAGAACAGCTGTCTGCAGAAAAGGGTGCCATCCGCTTAACGAGCGTGCAGGCCAGGTTGATGCAATGCTTTTTTCTTCTTTGCCACTCGAGAATCAATCATTGCTGGAGCTTATTCGGCACCACTGCTCACCTCATGCTTGCCTTGGGTATCCATCGTAAATCGCATAGGAATCTGGACCATGTCGAGGTGGAGTGTCGCAAGCGAACTTTCTGGTGTGCATACAACCTGGATACATATCTGAGTGCGTCCTTGGGTCGCCCACGAACCTTCCGTGAGGGAGATATTGACCAAGAAATGCCCCTGTGCGTCGACGATAGCCGACTGAGCAATGGTGGGATACCGCCTCAGCCCCCTCCGAATGGACAATCTTTGACGATTATGTCGGGAGCTGTTGCGCATATTAAGTGAGTCGACAGGACTTGAAAGACTAGACTCGCAGACTAACAATTGTGTTTAGACTGTCGCGAATTGTCGGCAATATCCTCCATGACTTGTACGACATCCATCCTCCGTCAACAGAAAATTTATTCAAGTTGGCTGCCAAATACACTAAAGAAATCGAATCCTGGCGTCTTGAAGCATCTTATCTCGTGGACAAAAATGCGATTGATCCATCTCTTCTACAGCCCATCTTCCGACGTCAACAAAATGTTCTCAGTTTGGCATCTTGGCATGCGCAAATCCTTGTACATCGGCCTTTTCTATTGAGCAACTTTTCCAGCTTGGCGAATCTTGGGTCTACGAAACACAGAAAGACACAGAGAGATGCAGAGCTTGCCGATTGGCATGTCCAGAGTTGCTTGAATGCAGCCATGAATATCATGGCCAAGTTTGACGAGCTCAACTCTGTAGGACAGCTGTACAACACATTCTGGGTAAACATCCCCTGTGAAATTAAACATGAAGCAATTTCTAACATTGAGTCTTCAAGTTCTCACTTTATTTCGCCTTCTGTGCTGTGGTCATGGTTTATGTCTATGCGATTCAGCAGCGACACTCCCCTCCCGAATCCTACATGAATGCTTTTCAAGTTGCAACAAAATGTCAATCGCAGATTATGAGCATTGCCATGCCCGGGTCACTGGCTCATAGATATGGTCTGGTGCTTCAAGAGCTTCGATTGGAACTTTTACGCCTAAACACCCATCTGATGAGACTCACCACATCACAAGATGGAGCGATCGCAGAGGGTGCAGGTATAGATATGGGACAAACAGGTGCGCATCCTAGTATGCCATCGGAAAATAACCACGTAGAGAGAGAAATCGGCCCAGTGGATCATTTAGGGCTGGGGGACGACGTACTTGGGTTCGTTGACGGCAGTCCTGGGAGCTCCATCGTGCAGATGGCTGGCTGGAGCCAGTTTGATTCTCTGGTAAGTTTGTTCTGAAGTACTTTTATTAATCTTGGTTCTAATACTATTATAGGTTACGGGTGGCTTTGGGTCTTTCAGGTCCTATCTTGGTGAGACGGATATAGGCCTTGAGCCTTGGATCGACTTTTTGTCAAAGTAGTGCAGAATGTCGAGATTTAACTAGAATATACCTATTTCCAGAGAATGATCTATGCCCATTTCCGATTGAATCTAGCGCCCAAGAACTTTTATTGATAGAGCCCACAGTAGAAATTGCTTATCTCACTCTGGGACGACTCTCTGTTCAATCAGACACTGTATGCCCAGAAGCCCAGCTAATCCAGCTGGCATATTTCCGTACTCTGTAAGGAGGAACTGACTCAAGCACAAGTTCTGCCCTAGCAACCGGACTTGGGGCCTCAAGGCCTCACGTGTTACGGTTGACCGAGGCTATGATACTGCTGGCCCCAGCATCGGAAAAGTGTCCTGTGTGATATCCCTGCGTGATATCCGAGCGGCTTACCGACAATTCACGGTCAAGACTGTGCACTTTTCCGATCTACCCCCACGGCTCACCTGCAGCTCTCATGGAATTTGGGCCGCGTGGCCGACGGCACGCGCTGGCCGGATTGATGATAAGGCCCATTCTCAGGCGTGGAGGAGGAGATTCGCCAATAATGTGTGCGCGCTGAGGAAGTGTCGGTCAATTGATTTCTTATTTGGTTTGCTGGCACATTTTCTCACCCTTGTCTCCTACTTTGAATCCCATCAGCGCCATTTCACAACCAACAGCGCAATTATGGCAGCAGTAGCGACCTTGGGCCAGGTGGCTTCTGAATTCGCGGCAGAGATCATAGAGCCCCAGACATACACACAGAGAGAGGAGCAGATCAATAGCATCAATGACTTCATTCTCCATCAGGCGCGGACCATCCCAGATACTCCTCTGCTAGAGTACCCTGGCACGGAGCTTGGAGCCGCAGACTTTGTCGCTTACACTGCGAGGCAACTAGATGAATTCGCCGATGAGGCTGCTAAAAATCTAGCTCGCCAGGGGTTGAAGCCCTCTGTAAGTGATGAGCGATCTTTTGTTCATGCTCCTACTAACATGCCTGGCAGTCGGCAAAGTCCACAAAGGCGGAGGTCGTGGGCTTGTTGGGGTCTTCCAATCTCGACTACATTATTCATATTCTTGCCCTATCGAGGATGGGCTTTTCTGTCATGTTTTTATCAACCCGTCTTCCAACAGAGGCTTTTGTTTCGCTGCTTGAAAAGACAGAGAGCACTCAGATTGTGGCAGCTCCCAAGTTTTTGCCCACCATCACAAAAATACAGGACGCTGGCTATCCCGTCCGAAGCTTCGATCTTGCAGACCAAACCGTCTGGTCACAAAAGTCGAACATTCCGACAAGGTTCCAACGTGAGACAGAGCTCATTGACGAGGAAAATACTGTCGCGTTCATCGTGCATTCTTCAGGGAGTACGGGTCTACCCAAGCCCATCTATCAGACACACAGGCAATGCCTCAGCAATTATGCAACGGGCACGGGCATGCGTGCATTTGTCACGCTACCTCTGTTTCACAACCACGGGCTGTCAACAATGTTTCGCGGGTTCGTCAGCGGACAGCGGACAGCCATCTACAACGCAAACTTGCCGCTGACAAATGGTCACCTCGTCGCAGCGATGGAGGCCGCTGACTTCGAAAGCTTTCACTGTGTTCCTTACGCTCTCAAAGTATTGGCTGAAACCAAGGAGGGTATCAGGCAACTAGCCAAGGCTCGGCTGGTTCTGTTTGGAGGAAGTAGCTGCCCTGATGATCTGGGCGACCTCCTTGTTCAAAACGATGTCAATCTTGTGTCGCACTACGGAGCGTAAGTCTGAACAGAGGATAGTTCATGTTCGGATTTCAACTAACACTGCACATAGAACTGAAATGGGCCAGCTTATGACTTCTCAAAGGGACCCCAAGACTGACAAATATTGGAACTACGTTAGACCCCTGGAGAAGGTCAAGCCTTATCTCTGGTTTGACGAGATTACTCCTGGAATTTTCGAGCTGGTGGTACTTGACGGGTTACCTACCAAGACTATTTCTAACTCTGACGAACCGCCGAACTCGTATCGAACTCGAGACACTTTTGTGAAACATCCCACAATCGCTGACGCCTGGAAATATCTTGGTCGCCTTGATGATCGCGTCACCCTTTTCAACGGAGAAAAGGTCCTTCCCGTCCCGTACGAGCATCGTGTCCGGCAAAGCGAGCTGGTCCAGGACTGTCTCGTCTTTGGTGTCGGCAAGGCCTTTCCTGGCCTTCTCATTATGCCTAGTGAGCACGCTGCAGCTACGCCAGCTGAAGAGCTTCTGGACCAGCTTTGGCCGATCATTGACGATGCCAACGAAAAAGGAGAGCAGTTCGGAAGAATATCTCGCGAGATGGTGGCTATCCTGCCGGCTGGCACCGCCTACCCTCGAACAGACAAGGGCACAGTCATTCGTGCTGCATGCTACCAGCATTTCAACGACCTCATTGAATCCGTCTACGAGAAGTTTGAGACTTCAGCAGATGGTGGAGAGCGTCTAGCATTAGAGGGTTCCGAGTTGCAGGACTATTTGAAAAATCTCTTCACTGAGCGTGTTGGCGTACAGATTTTGGATAACGAGACCGACTTTTTTGCCGCTGGAATAGACAGTTTGCAGGCAATCAATGCCCGTTCCCACCTCGTTCGAGAATTAGACCTGGGCGGCAATGTCTTGGGCCAGAACGTGGTGTTTGATTACCCAAACATCACTCGACTTACAGAATACCTGGTGTCGCTCAGAACCGGATCCACGATCGTGGAGAAGAAGGAAGAGGAAATAATGGAGGAACTTGTGGCCAAGTACGGCAAGTTCGAGCCATTTCAAGCTGGTACTTCTGTCCCTGAAGGGGAAGTCGTCGTAAGTAATCATTCCTACGGACAGGCAAAGCAAACTCCTGCTAACAAGATGATCACAGCTCCTTACCGGAGCAACAGGTTCACTGGGAGCACACATTCTCTCGCAACTTCTTTCCCTCCCGCACATTACCCATGTGTACTGCCTTGTAAGGGCTAGCTCTCCCACTGTCGCGCAAGAGCGAGTACTTCATTCCTTGAATACACGTGGGCTATCACCACACCATCGCTCAGCGCATGCCAGAATCATAGCCTCTTTAAGAGAAGGCGGCCTCCCATCATCTCAACACTCAGCCAAGTTCACAGCCCTACCTGCAGACCTAAGCCTGCCTGATCTTGGCTTGGGGTCAACAGTATACGAATCTCTACGTACTACAGTCACATCCGTCATTCACTCTGCATGGGCCGTAAACTTCACCCTGAAGGTTCGGAGCTTTGAAGCGCAGCATATTGCCGGCCTCCGCCACCTTCTAGATCTCTGCCTTTCCGTGCCATTCAGCAGACCTGCCCGCCTCTCGTTCATCTCCTCCATTTCTGCCGCAGCGGGAACACCATCTCCTGGTCGGGTTGCAGAGACGTTTGTCAGAGAGCCAGGCCACGCGCAGAACATGGGTTACGCTCGTAGCAAATGGGTGGCCGAACACATCATCAAGGCCGCTGCGTCATCTACCGGGATGGAAGCTCGGGTTCTTCGCTCAGGACAGATCATTGGTGACTCGGTTATGGGACTTTGGAATTCCACTGAAGCTATCCCGCTCATGTTCCGCGCAGCTGTCACCTTGGGTGCGTTGCCGGCCCTGGATGAGACACCATCGTGGTTGCCGGTCGACAAGTCCGCCCGGGCAGTTCTGGAGCTAACAAACTTGGCAGAAGGGGGCAGCAAGGTAGAGGGCTATTTCCAGCGACGAGAGGATCCTGACGTTGTCTACCATGTCCAGAACCCTCACACATCGGAGTGGACAAAAGACATCCTTCCCGCTCTTGCAGCTGCTGGGCTGGAATTCGAGATTGTGAGCCAACGTGAGTGGGTGCAGCGTCTTCGCGATGGCGAGCAGGATCCAACCGTGAACCCGACGGTGAAGCTACTTGACTTCTTTACCGATAAGTATGACAATGACAAGCCTGGGAGGAGTGGGCTGGTGTTTGAGACACAGAAGACAGAGGACGGGAGCCAGGCAATCAGCGGTGGATTTGATGTTGTCAAAAGCGGGCTACTTGCAAAATGCGTCGAAAACTGGAAAAAGGCCTGGTCATGAAGGAGACTGACATCATGTTATAAAGAAAACAATCATTGCGTTTCGTTTTTGCCATTGTATATCCAATTACCTTTCCCTCACATGATCCACGGTAATGGCATGTGTGTTTTTGTTAGCAACTCGAAACTGTCTCGAATACATACGATATTGAGTGAGAGGATCAAAATATGATTACATTCATGACGGAAGAGAAAGAGAATATATTTTTTAACAACAATGAAGCTGCCAGGGCCAGACAACTCAACGCATTGAATAGTTATTATATTCATGACAGTTTATATTGGTTTAGCCACTCCAGCATATTCCTTGAAGTAACGCTGCAATGTTCCACTTAGACATAACATGTAGAGCTATAGAATAACGTTGTCTACTTCAAACGTTTGAACGGCCCCCGTACTGAAGTATGACCAAAACTTGGTACCGCTGATGTAGGTGTCACTAGCGGCAACGTATCGGTTCCCGCTTGTGAGCTGAGTACTCCAACGCCGTACGAGTGCACCATTGACCCCTGGCTGGGTGAACTTGGAAAGATCAAAGTTCAGATATTGTGCACTGTCCCAATTGACCGCCACGATGACCAGCTTTCTAGCGGAGGAATCGTAGGCTGCGACTGTGTTCGAATTGCCGCCGTCAAGGATGACCATTCCAGGACGAATGTGTCTAGTGAATTGAGCCAAGGCAAAGTATTTTTGGTTAGCAGATCCAATCGTTAGAGCATCGTTGTCAGCATCGATCACGCCCCATCCTCCACCGTCCAAGACCTGCCAATATACCCAAGCAGTGGGCTTTAGCCATCTAAAGTCCAACATGAGATTGCTCACCAGCCGCTGGCCTGTAGCATCGCTCTCGCCGTACTCGCTGTTCCACAGCTTCTTGCCTGCTGAAGAGGCCAGTGAATGCAGAGTGTCTCGCCTTCCGTCACCGTACTGGTACCCATGCACGTTGATGCGGTTGACCATGCTGAGAGCACTAGACCCAAGCGAATTGAATGTTGATACGGCGGCGTCATATGAGGTTTCATCCGATGCAGAAATGAGAGTCCCAGTCAGACCGCGGCTATCGAGCTCGCTTCGAAGATATCCGAGCACCGTTGCCTGCGTGGCAACATTGAAGTGGCAACCTTCCTGTGTCCCTGTTTTCCCATTCCACCAGGAGGCAGACGGCTCATTGAAGGGATCCACAGACTGGAATGTAAGACCCCAGTTCTGGCTCGCGTACTTGGCAATGGCGGCCATGTAGACAGCGTGTTGCTGGTAGTTCCACGACTGTAGATTGTCGCTACTGCCATCATCTGACCCAGAAGGATTGTGGTTGTTACACATCCACCACATGGGCGAATTAGAAAAGAGCTCAAGGATGTTGGCACCTCTGGCGCGGGCGTTGCGCAGCATCGTGCGCTGATTAGAGTCCCGAGACCAGTCCCAACTACTGCTGCTCGGGTCGGCGCTGGCCCAATTCAGCCAGTAACCCTGAATTTGACGCGACGGAATCATCTTAGGAGAAACAACCATGGTACTCCCGTTGTAGGTGTTTGTGCTGCAGGCTCCGGCGTTATACCGTGCGATGTTGAAGCCAAGGCCTGGCAATGACTGGCCATTTACCGTAGTCGTACCCAGAGTGAAAAAGACATCTGCGAGGTCGGTTCTCGCTCCAAAGGCAGCAGCCCACCAAGCAAGTGAGGTTCCCCATCCCTCCCAAGTACCCCAGTTGGATTTGGGGTCGATTGTTGTTGTGGTATCAGCAGCTGTCAGTGAGCTGACCACGAGAGCCAACAAAATCGCACGGACACGTCGAATCATGGCGGTTGTCTTCTGAATAGTGATTGCAATTTCGCTCAAGTGTCCTCACATTTCAAAGTGATTACTTGGCAAAAGAGTTGGGCCTGCCCTGAACTTATACTGCTATCCATCCCATGCCGGGAGTTTATCCAGAAACTAGGCCTAAACTGCCGCCGTATCCGTCTACGGTCGCAATGGCTCTGGAAGATTATCCGCGCCAATACGTGATAGAGTAACTGTCTCAATAGTGCTAAATCTATACGTGTGGTGATATTGTAACTTCCTTCTTGGTTAGGGCGGAATATCGGGTCACAGCATCATGCCGCTTCAATCAGGATTGCGAACTCGAAGCCAAAACGTATATGAATTGAGACGCACCGCGATTCTACATGGAGGCTCGACTCCGGATTCCCGAAATGTACTAGAATATGTTCTTGCCAATTTCAATGCTACCCAATGCGTGACCAAATGAGGGGCAAGAGTGACGTGCGACTGACACTGATATAAACATGGCACACCAAAGCCTCCAGCGCTGAGACTCCGGACAACATTCAAAACAATTAAGCCAGTAATGAACACAACACTAATCTAAACACTAGAGAATTGCTTATTGCTTTCTCGTTATTCTATTTCGTTTCATTGACAAGGAAAATAGCTCCCTACCTTGTGTGAAAAGGGTTTGGTATGCCATGTTTAATTTGAGCCACTTGGGTGGAAAGGGATGATCACAGTCACCCGATCCTATCCCAGCAGCTCGGAACAATTACTCTTGCCAATGCAATGCCAAATATGTGACCGGATGTGATTCAAAGCGACCAAGGATCCGAGTTCAAACTCCGTATCTTCATGTCTCGAGTGCACTTGGGGTGGTAATCAAAACATCAAACATTCTCATCATAAAACCATCTGTTTCAGATCTGATTTTGCTATATGATTGTCTATTGACGATTCTAGAACTCTAATCCCATTATGCACCTTCATTTCAAAGTTACAGCCGAGCCCTGTCACCTTCCGCGCCAGATTCATCAAACACGATCTTTTCCCCCGTAATCATCGACTTTTGCAATGCTGCACCTATCCGTACTGCTGTGACCGCCGATTCCAACTTGACAGGCACTGAGGTATCATTCAACACAGAGTCCGTAAACTCAATGGCCTCTGTAGTGAAAGCAGCGCGGAATCTACCCCAATAGTTCTGAGGCAGCTCATGTCGGATTCCTCCTGGCTGGTAGATTCGTACATGGTTTTCCGTCGGAACCATGTTCACCGTCAGTTTACCCTTGGTCCCAATGATCTCTGTTGCGTCCTCTTGGCCAGCAGCCATCATGCGAGAGGCATAGAGGTAAGCGATCCGGCCGTCGTTGAACTCTACGACACCAACCGCATTGTCGCGATCGTTATACTTGCGCAGGTCCGGCTCTACCGCTGTGATTCCTACTGCATGTACTGACCGGACCTTGGCATCCTCCCCAAAGAACCACAACGCCAAGTCGATGTCGTGGATACTGCAGTCGACGAAAATTCCACCCGAGAACTCAGCGTATGCAACGAAAAAGCCGGACGGGTCCAGAACATCGCAGGTCTGGCTTCGAAGCACAGATGGTCGCCCAATCATTCCCGATTGCATCTTTGAATAAGCATCTCGATATGAGGCGTCAAAGCGACGGGAAAAGCCACACATGACTTTTAAATCTGGCCGAGCAGCTGCAGCATCGACGACGGTTTGAGACTGGGGAGTGTAAGCAGATGATCGATTTCCCGACTAGGACAATCCAAAGGGCCTTCAAACACTTACAATGTCAACTGATATGCCAAGCGGCTTCTCACACAGGACATGCTTCCCTGCCGCAATGGCAGCAATAGCTTGCTCGGCATGTACTGCAGTAGCAGACGCCACGCAAACAGCGCTGAGGCCCTGGTGTGATAAAAGGTCTGCATACGTTTCATATACAGTTACGCCGTGAGGACCGAGATTCTCCTTAGCCCATTGACGTTCATCAGCGTCGGGGGTGCTGACGGCAACCAAGGTGGCACGTGGGACGTTTTGAAGAAAATTAAGAGCATGTCTTTTGCCCATCCGACCGAGGCCTGCAACGCCTATTTGAAGCTTCACGGCCGCCATGTTGGATGATTGTAGGATAACAGAGTATCGCAATGGAGATGGATGGCTGCCCCAGGAAACATTCTCCCACGGGGTGTGTAGGAATATATAGATGCCAACTCATGTTCCCATTTGTGCAACGTGCACAACTGAGTTGTATGCGAATACCATTCATCGAAAATGTTACTAAAATCTCATTGCTCACTCGTGCCGATCACGTCCAAGGTATTCGGGGCTTTTTGCCAAAATCTGTCGGGGCAAAACACCCCGATTCATCGTCTTGGAGCCTCCATAGCTTGCAAGGCTTTGATTGGCTCAGTACCCCATATTTCGAGACCTATGTGGAGTAGAGTCGTGCTCAGCCCTCAAGTCCCAGCGCTTTCGATACAGGGGGGAAGAACCAAAGTTGCTCAGAAAGCGGAATATGTACTGTACAGTGACGCAGACCCGGCCAGATCCCCGTAAATGGGGAGGCTAAGGCCTGCACAGCGAGATGAGGGGTTTTCCGAACCTCTTAGATTCGCTGGTTTTGCGCCTCCTCGGAAGACTATTCCGATCGACCTTCATGAGCACAACTCACCTAATTATGGGAACGATTAACGTCCCCCTTCCTTATCCAAAGGAAGGAAAACAAACAAGGAGGAAAGGGGAAGAAAAGACAAAAGGAAATGGAGGAAACCTCTGGATGATATTAACATTCTATACCTACCTCAAAACAAATACCCACCATCAACATACTGCAAACTCTAGCCAAAATATGAATGTTCAAACAACCCCAGAACGAACCATGTTTCCTCCTTTAAGTGATTGTCCAGGCAGCATTTCACGATGCCCTCCACGGATTTTGCCTCCGGCGCTGTAGTGCCTCGGTGAACCTGTGACATCCCAGGCCTCAATAGAGAATGGCTATGACCAAGTCATAGTGGCTGCTCTGAGCATAGCCTTGTTACTTTTTCAATGCACTGTGATATAGCATAACATTACCACGGGATTCCTATTGAATTTATGCCAGCTATTTTTGAATAAATTGATATCATGTCTCTTCCCAGCCCCAAGCTCTTTTCAAATGTGCCTGCGCTGCCGCCGTGGGCCAGGAATGTTTCGTTTCGGTTGATATTAACACATTAAGAAGTGCATCTTGGTCCTTCTTATCAGTGAACCGATCGCCACAGGCAGTAACGCCCATGCAAGCTGTAAACATGGCTGGTCTCGTGGCGACATTCGACAGAGCTATTCCGCATAGTTCTCGCAACTGCATCCGTATATTATCCTTTGCCAGTTAGATGAGCGTTGAAAAGTGACTTGGCTTGGACCATTGGCTTACATCAATTCTTTTTCGGGATATCCGCGCTGATGGTCCTACCCGCGGACCACGGTCATCATGACACATGAGTAGCAGACGCGCATAGATACTATGAGCAATACCAATTACTGCAGAACAGTCAGCAAGATTCCCACAGTACCTTGAGTCTCTCCAACTTACCGACGGCATGGCAAACATATAAGATGTTGGGAAACACTTCATGATGCGATTCAAGTGGTTCGCTGTAGGCTATCGGCAGCCACGACACCGGCCGAGCCCTTAGCCAGCCTTGGTCATAGTCCTCGAGCGCTTGATATTCTGCCATGCTGCGATCTCCGTTTCCAAAGCAATAATTCATGACTTCTGCGCAATGTACGATGATGCGGTTCGCCCAGGTATCGTCGTCGGCTGGGGAAAAGGACCGATCAATGAAGGCGTGGTCAAGCTTGATCTTGACTGGTCTTTGCGTAGCAGAACTCATTGTTATCTCCTGCCTCAGGCCAATCCAAAATGATGCTTGCCGAAGGCTGCTTGGAGGCGAGGTTGAGTTGGGTGTATTCATGAACAGTTGTATCCCCAGAAGATGACCCTCAAGGTCGGTACCAAGGAGTGGAACATCGAGCTCCTCTAACGTGCGGAGGAGAATGGTCGCAGCTAGTAAATCGTCGTTGGCGAGGTCTGTCGAGTCCCCAGATATGGTAGATAGGTGTTTGAGGCATTCTTGGTGGTATCGATCGGATGCATATGGGTCATATCCCCCGTTTAGACTGAGATGTCTCGATGACAAGGCGAAGATGGCGTTGAGAAGCGTCGGGCTATTGGCCGCCCTATAGGGCACAATGTTGGCGAAATGGCTACGGCAATCGCACAGATCAAACTAAAGCATTCAGTGTGATGTTCATTGATTTTTCTAGCTGGAAAAAACTTACCCAGGTGCACATGTACTCCAAGTAGTATTTCATCAAACGCACCTCGTGCGGCTTTGTAAGGGGTATTGAGACAGATTCAGAGGCTAACCCCAGCAATGAATTATGCGGAATAAGACCATATTCTCTGTAAAGTTCGGTCCGCGGTAGAGCATCATATGAGGTTGAAGCGGGCAAAGGAGTTTCGTGTATTGAGTTGTTTACGCGGTCGGGAATTATCTCAAACGATTCTGCGTCGTTGACTTCTATCGTTCCTTCGGAGGAATGGTCTGGCTCTTCGTAATCGCCTTGTAATAGGGTGTTGGATCCTGAGACATAGTGACTCTCAATGTCCGGTGTTTCGTCAACAAATCGTACTTGTTCCCCGTCAGTTACACTTCTCAAATTTGAGAATCCTCTACATCAGAATATGCTCACACCGCCTTGGGCAACGAACCCACGACTGTTCTCTGCCGAATGGTCTGCGTCATTGAACGCGCTCAGTTAATATCAATCTGTTTAATTTCTCGATTTGAGCACAGGGCAGGCTTACCCGCTTGAATGCTTAAAACGGAAGGCCGGGGAGAATGTGCAAACCCTTCCCGCGGAAACACATCGGAGGCATGTTCTGGATCGCCCCTCCAGGTTCTCCGGACTCCAAACACACTTTAGATGCTGCTCTCTGCAGGTCTAGAACCTCGTCAGAAAGGGGAAGCCGGGTGAAGGATATTGGCTAGGAATGAACTTACCAGGCATGCGTTCGACGTGCCGGGTCTGTTCATTCTGTCTCGCCTGTGGCCTTGTTTGACTGGAGTTTTGTGCCGGGTTGTATTCCAATTTGCTGTGATTGATGCATGAATGAGGGAAAAGGTCCGACTCTCGGGGCAACGCTCTAGTTTTATCCAGCCAAGGGCAAAATCCCCGATTCAACTTGGTTAAGTCTGCCTGTGACTCTCCACTTTTAGCTGTGAAACTACGTGTGATTCGCTTCCCCGGACTGGAGGAGATGTCATTAGTGTCACCTTGCTGACTCGGTCAAGTCACTTGAAGTACCCCAGACCCCGTTCTACCCCATGATATGGGGAAGACGCAGAATAATTCCTTCAGCTCTATTGGTCCCAATGAAACATTGTCGGCGAAGAGACATATAATTGGAGTGGTCGATTGTCGCTCAAGGCTCAAGACTCGAACTATATAAGACTCACGTTGCCTCCTCTTCCCAGCCTCATCTCTCTCACCAGCACTCATCCGTGACTAAACTCCAAGTACCTCGAAAACTTTTTCCAGCACTACCATCGCCGTCATCACTTGCACCATGGGCAAGAAAGCTGAGCCGGCCTCCGAGTCTAAGCTTGACGAATATGGCGTCAAGACAGAAGAACACGCCGGCATGAGCCTGCCAATTGAGCCCTATGGCCCGTCTGGTATGAAATTGCCCCCTGACGCCCTGTCTGTCTGTTCTTGAAAATTAACTCACCCGTTAGGTTTTCGTGGGCTGTTCTCCTCGCCTTACGTTGCGATGTGCGCCGCTTTCTCGGCCATCGGTGGGCTTCTCTTTGGCTATGACCAGGGCGTCATCAGTGTCACCCTGGTGATGGATCACTTTCTCGATCGATTCCCCGAAGTCTCCGACAGTGCACCTGGTGCAGGTTTCAAAAAAGGTCTCATGACGGCTATGATAACACTGGGCGCATTTATCGGAGCTTTAAACCAAGGGTGGATTGCGGATTGGATTTCCAGGAAGCGATCGCTCATGGTTGCTGTGGTGGTGTTCGTTATCGGCTCTGCCCTTCAGACCGCTGCTGTCAACTACGCCATGCTTGTCGTTGGCCGATTCATTGGCGGTATCGGCATCGGACAGTGAGTCTCTCCCGGGAACCTTCTTGGATACAGTTTACAACTGACGGTGGTTAATTTACAGGCTTTCGATGGTCGTTCCGCTTTATATTTCAGAAATTTCTCCCCCAGAGATCCGTGGCTCATTGCTTGTGTTCGAAGAGCTGTCCATCGTGTTCGGTATTGTGGTGGCTTTCTGGATCACATATGGCACCAAAGACATGCCTAGTAACTGGTCCTGGCAGCTCCCCTTTCTCCTACAAATTCTTCCCGGTTTACTGCTCGGATTCGGCGCTGTATTTCTCCCTTATTCCCCTCGATGGCTCGCTTCCAAGGATCGCGAGGAAGAAGCCCTGTCCAACCTTGCGAAGCTGCGAGGGTTGCCAGAAACTGACAGCCGCGTTCAACGTGAGTGGATGGACATCATTGCTGAAGCTAGATTCCAGGCCAGCGTTCTGCGAGAGCGTCATCCCCAGCTTACGTCAAGGACTGATGCTACCTCGAGAATCAAGCTAGAGTTTGTCAGCTGGACAGATTGCCTAAAGCCTGGATGTTGGAGACGTACGCTCGTCGGAGCAGGGATCATGTTCTTTCAGCAGTTCGTGGGCATTAATGCGCTGATTTACTATTCACCCACTCTCTTTGGCACGATGGGTCTCGATTACAACATGCAGCTCATCATGTCCGGCGTACTTAATGTTACGCAGTTGGTGGGTGTGTTCAGCAGTCTCTGGACACTAGATCGATTCGGACGCAGGTCTATTTTGCTCATCGGCAGTTTCCTGATGTTTGTCCCGCACTTGATTATTGCCATTCTAGTTGGAAAGTATTCCAAGGATTGGCCCAACCATACTGCGGAGGGATGGACGAGCGTCGCCTTTTTGCTGTTTTACATGCTTGCCTTCGGTGCTTCATGGGGCCCTGTTCCTTGGGCGATGCCTTCCGAGGTCTTCCCTTCGAGCTTGCGAGCGAAAGGTGTTGCGATTTCTACATGCTCAAGTAAGTCCCCATGACCATTTTTGCCTCTCTGTTCCATCTTTAGCTTCTACTAACATTCATTTCAGATTGGATCAACAACTTCATCATTGGGCTTATTACGCCTCCTCTGGTTCAGCAGACAGGTTTCGGTGCCTATGTGTTCTTTGCCGTGTTCTGTCTACTCTCCTTCGTCTGGGTTTGGTTTTGTGTCCCAGAGACTAATGGAAAGACTTTGGAGCAAATGGATGAAGTCTTCAACGATCGAAGCGGCGTGGATGATACAGCGAAGAAGGATCGTATTCTACGGGAGGTATACGATGCAAGACTTGGGAACCAGGAGGCATGAAGTCTTATCGGGTCCAAGTTGTAAAGGTCCTTGACCTCCATCATCCTTATCTCTGGCAACGTGTTGTCATATAACGTATCTCGCTAGATATTAGATATACATTCCACTGTTGCGAATAGTTCCATGATGTTATATTCCATTACAGTGTGTATTTTTACTCAAGTTATACTTCTGTTGTTCATGCTCACATAGTTGAGAGAGAAATTCTCTTTTCAAGGACAAATTTATTCCGAGAAGCGTGAACTAATCTCAACTACCTACCTTTTTCTCATTGAGATACAATAAAAACCTGAGTCTGGGGGGTGGACGATTTTCATTAGTCAATATAAACTTTGACAGTTTGGAATAGCTGCCCCTACTGTGGGCAGGAAGCGAAGTAGATATCTCAAACATTATTGTAAGTACTTCTACCGACCATGCCTCCTGGGTTGGCTTGAAGAGTCTCGGTTGTGAATCCGGGTATGTCCGATGACGCATTGCCCATTCTTTTAGAATGTGAATTGCTAGACCAGCTACCCTCCGAATTTTAATTTTTTTTTTTTAAAAAAAAAAACTGCTATACTGAACCTTGATCGTGACAGTATTTTGTTCATGACAGACAAGGAATAGGCTTACAACAGGTGGTTCAATTGTTTGACAACACTACAGCGTAGGTATCTCCATGACAAGGGGGCTGGTGCACAGTTGAACTTCAGAAGCTACCATTGGCTAAGTTGAATCTGTCATCATGGACCTTTTGCTTATGGAGAGGTCAGGGATCGTAGGTACTTACCAAGATAGGACCGGGGAAATTGACCGAGATTCCCGATTATGCCGATCAAGTGTTGGGCAGCTAGGCTAATGTAAGTGTAGCCACAACGGCTTGTCAAAGTAATGCAGCTATGAAGATCGAGATTCCTTCGTGTGTTTGAGCGTAGATCTTTCTCTCCCCTATTTGGCTTTGGTAGCACACCACTGAGAAGCCTCGTCAGATTCTCATCTGAGAGGATACATATGTAAAGGCTTTGCCGAGTTGCTTGGAGCTAGCTTTACTTACGGTTGATTTGCAACCGGAAGCAAGGATTGGAGGATCCGAAATACATAAATACCGGCTATCGCCACTACTCCCTACACGGTAAGTTTGCATTGGCGGTGATTTCTTTTCAGCTCATCTTTCAACACGCAAATAGGGACGAAGGATCATAGGAGGCGTCTATGCTAAAAGGAGTTAGTTTAAGGAGACGCAAAACGCGCCATGATTCGTGAAGCAGGGAACAATTCCAACGCATTTTTCCGGATCAGGGGTATTTGACACTACTCGCGGTGCACCAGAAGTCTAGTGTAGGCTAACTGCCAAATCCTTGTTAGTCCTCAGCTTGGAACCGCCAAAGTCTTAGAGATGAATAATATAGGTACTCTTACTCACCGGCTAGGAGAAGAATGATGGGAAATTTGGGTTGGCTAAAAAAAGTAGATCTTAAAAACTCTGCTCCATAATATACTAATAAATGTGTCAAGTCTTCAGCCGCGCCCCCGTCAGTTCTCAAATTGCTTTTCGCTGTGACAAACAGCGCGATGGCGGGGCAGGAGTCATATGAGGCGTTCCGGGTCCGCTTCGATGGCGCGGCCATTTCGACGTATGCCTTGCTCATGATAGTCGTTCCCATGAAAATATGGTGTCGAACGCAGGTCAGTGGCTGGAAAAGCATTGGATGGGACGACTGGCTCTCCGTTGCCACTTTGGCCTTCGCCAATGTTTGGTTTTGGGATAACATGATCGGTAAGCTTCTCCTTTTTGAGCTAAAAATCACGACTCGTGCAGGCCAGTTTACTCCTAGATATAGATACTATTCTATTTATCTAGATTATATACTCTATAATAAAATAGATACTATAATTTTTCCTAAGCTATCTAGTACTAGTAATAAAGATAAGAAACCTTTACTAGAGTCTCTTAGAGAGCTAACTTAAAAGAAACTAGCTTATTTTCCAGATACTACTCTTTAGTAATTAAATACTTTATTAGATAGAAATTAGTAAAAATTAAAAATAATAAAATAAAAATATATATACTAAGATACTATTTTAATACTATTATAAGATTAATCTAGCTTTATATACTCTCTATAATAAGAAGAAGCTTTAATTATATAGTATACTTTCTTATACTTAAAATAATTTAAGTAAGATATAGTTTTGATATCTATCTCTTTAATAAGAAATATAAAATATCTATATTATTATAATTTCTTAGATAAAGATTATAATATAATTAGTAATATATAAAATAATTTAAAGATAAACAAATTATATACTAAATATTAGTTATAAGAACTAATCTTAAGAATAAAACTAATAGAAAAGAAGTAATATATTATAAATAAAATATATATTATTAGTATTATATAGTATACTCTTATAATAGTTAGATTACTTATACTGGATAGAGGTCTAGAGTAAGTTAAAATATAACTAATTAGAATATTATTCTAAGTAGTATAATTAGATTATTATAGATTATATAATATAAATTACTATTAATATATAGATATTATAAAGCTAGTTATAATAGAGATATAGATAATATTATTAATAACTATTAAGATTTACCCTATAGACTATAGGGTAGATTAAGATTACTATATTAATTAATTAAATAATATATAATTAGTATAGGGTAAGGAGGAATAAAATAACTAACTTAGAGATTTCTAAAGCTAGAAGCTCTCTAAAGCTATTAGTTTAACCTACTATAGCTATCTATTAGGGTAATTATATTAGTAGTTATAACTACTATAATAGCTACTATAGTATCTATACTAGTAATCCTATATTATACTAAAGTAGCTATATTAGCAGACTTTATATCTACTATAGTACTTATATTAATAGACTTTATATCTACTATATAAGAATTTTAATACTTAGTTTAGTAAATCTTATAACTACTATAGTAGTTATATTAGTGGACTTTATATCTACTATAGTATTTATATTAATAATCTTATATTCCTCTATATAAGAACCTTATAATTATTGAATTGAGAGACTATAGCCACTATAAGTTAGTAACCGTATCGCTATAAGTTAGCGGTTGCAACCACTAACCTCTAGCGGTCGCAATCACTAACTGTTAGCGATCGTAGCTACTAACTGTTAGCAATTGCTATCCCCTGTAACAGCTAGCCAATAGCGATTGAGACTGTTATCCGATAGCGATTGCGAACACTAGCCAATAGCGGTTGCAGCTACTGTGGGTCAGTAGCTACAGGCCGCTATAACCGCTACAGCTTAGCAGGCTCCAGTTCCCCTTTAGGGCTAGGAGCATCAGCAGTATTATTTATAGGTTATTAGGCTATAATAGCCTAAATAAGGGTCTAGAAAATTCAGGAAAAAATCTGAGTAACTTCTAGTAGCCTAACTTATACTTAAGCTACCCTATAACTAATCTACCCTAGATTAAACCTTAGATCTTAGATATCTCCCTTAGTTTTAAAGATAAGATATCTAATATCTATACTTAACTAATCAGCTTAACTAGCTCTTTTAGATAAAAGTAGGTCTTAAAAAGATTATATATATCTATTTTATAGTTTAGTAGTTATAAGTTAATTTTTTAGATTTCCTATAGTAATAAATTTTATAGAAAATTAAAAGTAGCTCGGGAAGCTATTATAGTAGGTTTTAGAGTAGTTTTTAGTCAGTAGATCTATAAGAGAAATTAGTATATTTTTCCAGTTCCTCTTACTAAAATAAGATTCTTTTATACTATAAAATATACTATAAACTAACTTTCTAATATAAAATTTAACTAAGTTATAGAGGAGTATTTACTATAAGTTAGAAGCTAAATTTTCTGCTACTGCTAGTTATAGCAGTCTCAAGGCCTAATACACCTTATAGGCTACTGTAATTTCAATAGGTTATAAGCCCGGCTCACTAACTTATAGCGCTTTAACTACTAAAACCATCTTATATCCGCTATAAAGCCTGTATTTTTACTGGCTAAAGACCCCTAAAGACCCCAGTATACACCTATCTCTTAGTAGTCAGACTACTAAAGACCCCTGCTGTACAGCTCCTTCCTATAGGCTGCTTAGACCCCTGTTAGCCTACTGAGACTTAGTATATAACCCACTGTAATTAGCTCCTTTTGACCGCTAGTGTTACGCTCAAAACTGGCCGCAACCAGCCTGGGCGTTGTTGATAGGTTCTGGATTATTGGCTACAGGGTAGCCGGGTTATGACGGGTTGTGGTTGAAGCCTATGATCACGATACCTTCACTTGTGTGCGAGATAATATAATTCTTAAGGCTTATCTTCTCTTCTATCTGTTAGCTGTTTCCAGCCCTTTTATAGGGGGCTCCGTACAGCCCCTGTTCGTAGTATGATAAGTACCCCGGACAAAGGAAAAAATACTACTGCCCTCAGTAGTCTGGCTGTATTCAGCCTGTTTTGATTAATAAAAGAAATCTTTATAAAAGTAAATTATTATATAAAATTCAATTGCCCTAATTTGCCTTCGCCAGTTATATACTCACATTCGCCTTTTACCTAGCCGTTTTATACTGAGTTTATTTAGTACTTTTTCCTTTATTACAGCAGGTACTACCCTTCTCTAGTCCGCTTTTCATACCTCCAAATTATATCGCTTAGCCTATCAGCTTATAGATCCCTCTGGTTTATTTTCCAGCTTATACTTAGACGGGGTCTTTAGCTTTACAGCCAACTTCCCTGGAGTTACCTTAGTAGATATCTTCTTTAATAGTATTTCAGTAGCCTGCTTCGATTTACCACGTACAACTAGGGTCTTAGATAGAGTTATATTAGCTCTATCTAACTCCAGCTCTTCCTCCTCATTAATTCCCCGCAATACTTTACGCTTAGTTAAAGTTTTACCTGTCTTATAGCTGGCCTCTTCAAAGATATTAAGCCTAAGCTGTACAGCAGTAATACTTACCTCCAGAGCTGTATTTTTCTCCTCTAATACTGCATTAGATTCTTCTAACTTATTAATACAGTTTAAGTTCTCTTTAAGTTCTTTAAATATCTTATTATTTAACTAATTAATTATTTTATAGTCAGAGTACTCTACCTTACGCCTAAGGTTTTTATTAATCCGTCTAAAGTATATCTCCTATATAAAGATAGTTCTTACCTCGGCTTTAAGTATATTACTGATAATTATAAGGTCTATATATTCTAAAAATACTAGTTTAGCTATAATCTGCCCGTTGAAAGTATAAGGGTTAATATAGTAAAGGGCCAGGATATTAACTTTAGCCAGCAGTTAGTTATTAGGATTCTTAGTATTATACTTATTAGCAGTATATTTAACTCTATTTTAGATATATATTTTAACTGTAGTATCTACTTATTACTTAATACAGCGAATCTATATACTCTTACTTATATACTCCTTCTAGTCTGTAGTAGCTTTTAACTCCTTTACTTTAAGGATTTCCTCCTAGACTTCTTTAATCTTATCCTTGATTTTATAGTACTCCTCTGTAAGGGGGTAATTCAAGTTTTCGGGGTCTACTATATCTTAAAAGCTGACTATAATATAGTTAAGGGCTAAGATATCAAGTAACTTATTACTACCCTTTATTTAGCAGCGGTTGAAATATACTACCTAATAGGGCGTATTATTATCAGCTTAGTATATTATAATCTGGCCTATATAGTAGCTATAGTTTTTTATCATTAAGGGATATTTATTATCAGTACCCTCCTAGTTAGTATTTACTACAGGCTGCTTATTTTTATCAGAAGTAGAGTAGGTTATTTCTTCATCGGATAAGATTACAGTTATCTTCGCCTTTAATATAGTGCTCTTTTTCTATCTTGCTATCAGAATATCCTTATTATTAGTATCCTCCTGTATAGAGGCCTCAGTTCCTTCAGGATTACGGAAGGGGTCTTCCTTACTCTCTTCGGGAGCTACTACTTATATCTTTTTATTCTTCGAAGGTATTATAGCTAGGGCTAATAATTTTTAGTCGGCCTTCTTAGTCGGAGTCTTAGGGGCCTCCCCTTTGCTCTTATAAGATACTACTCTTATATTTTTTGGAGGTATAGTAGAGGTTCTCTTCCAACAGATAATCAGTTCTAGTATAGGTAATTATCGAAGTATAGTAAATAACTCTTCTAACCGCTTCATAATCCTTAATACCTCTGTATAAAAGTCTTACCAGGATTTATTTTTAGCTGGTTACTTAAAGTCGCCTTTGACTGCTTCAGGGAGGGCTTTGTAATTATATTCGGCTAGGTTTCTTAAAGCTGTATTATTAAGCTTCTTACCTTTTTTACTGAGCACCTTATTAACCAGGTATTTCTCAAGTATAGCTATAATTTACTTCTAAGTCTATATAACTTAAGGTTTACTAATATAGCCGAACTTAGGAATACTAAGGCTAAGAAAATATATAAGGTATTCTGTATATAGGAATCTCACCTGCTTTCTAATCGGTATCTATAGTATCTCAAAGTTTTTACTTAGAGAAGTTCCGGTCTTAATACGGTTAGTTTCAGCTATTAGAGATTAGCTGAAGAAGGTAAAAATAATAAATATACGCTTTATATAAGGAGAAGTTATTAAGTCCGAGCAGACTGCAGTATATTTAACATATCAGCTTTATTATTATCTATCAGCTGCTGACAGCTGCTGCTTTACAGACAGGCTCTCTATATTATTTAGCAGTATACTTTACCTATAGGTAGGCCGGGTACTATACTAGTATACTAACTCTATCTCCTTACTGAAGAAGGCCTTAGGTTTATTTACCTTATATTCCTAAAGCAGCTCTTAAGTACCTTTAGCTAAATCTCTCTCTTTAACCCAAGAGTTATCTTTACTTCCCTAACCTTTCTAATAGACTAGATATTCGACTTATATATAGCAGCCTCTTGCTCTCCTGTAGTTAAGTATTTATTTAACCTTATATATATTATCCGCTCCCTTACCTAATTTAACTAGGCTAGGTTCTTATAGCTCTCTGCTATAAGGATCCTTTCCTTAAGCCGGCTTCTATAGCTGCACGGTTAATACTACAGGGTATACTTTATAGTACTCTGGCAGGTTTAGTTTAACTGCCTGCAGGTGGACTACTTCCAGGACTTTCTATAGGCTAGATCTGGTTGGAGACTACTTCTTCTTCGGGTTTCCAGGTAACTGATATCTATTATAGAGGTATAAGTAGATAATATTATTTTTAGCAATATCTACTGCTATTCTCAACTTATTATACCTTTCCTTCGTTAGTATTACTACTATATCTAGGGTAAGTATAGCCTCTTTTTAGTATAACTTCCTAAGTACTTCTAATATAATACTTTATTCTTCCGAAGGAATTAGATTTATCTAACTTATAATATCTAGGTCAGAGTATAACTAGAATCCTATAACTAGTTCATTAGGTAATCTTCTAAGTACTTTAACCTTTATATTATTTAGCTAGTATTATAAAGCTAGGAGTATATCTACCTATTTAATATTAGGTTCTTTTAGTATATAGTACTATATTACTATCTTAACTATTTGGTTTTTCCTTTCAGAAATTCTATCTATTTACAGATAGTATATAGTTAATATCAGCAACTTTATCCTAGTAAGATAAAATACCTCTCTCTATATTTTCAATATAAACTTCAGGTCTCTATTACTAAGAATATACTTAGAATAACCCTAATCTGTAAGAAAGAGTTCTCTAATTAGGATTATTACCTACTCTATAGCTATATATAATATATATCCTGTAAGAAGTATAGTTTTCTTTAAGAATATATTATTTATAGGGGCTAAAGTATTTAATTTTATAAATCCTTCTATAGCCCAGTGAGTTCCTGCTAAGGGAATCTTAGGCAGGTCTATAATAAAGTCTAATATAATTATATAAAATAGCTAAGGGTAGGCCTAGCTCAGCCTTAACTCTCCTATAGGTATACTTCTAACTACTCCTACTTTATAGTAAGTCAGGCAGTAATAGATATACTACTAGACTTTTCTTATAAGTAATTAGATTTAATATCCTTTAAGCTTAGTAATTATTCTTTTTATACTAAAGTAGTATTTATTATTATATATACTTTATATTATAATAGCTATACAGTCTTCTGGTATATATAGTCTGCTCTAGCTATTACCTACTATATAGAATAAAAGGCTGTTTTTATTCAGGTGAAACTGTTTTAGCAGGAACCTTAGTATAAACTTTAGTCCCTTAATTTTTACTAATATCTTACTAGCTTTACCTACTTTTAATTCTTTAATAAGATTTAGATACTTAATAATTCTTAAGAATCTCAGGTCCATCTGATAGCTATATATAATCCGCTATATAAAGGCTAAGTCTATTACTACTTTAATATTTATTACTATATAGTTAAGTATATAGTCTACTCTTTTAGCTTCAGACTCTACCAGACTATAGCTTTCTTCTATTATATTATATTCCAGCTTATTATACCTGCTTTCCGCTATAACTGCTCCCCTTAGATCAGCGACTGGGAGCCTTAATAGTATATCTAGTACTATATTAAGTTTACCTTTAATATAGAAGATATTTAGCCTGAATTAGGAAAGCTAATTTATAGTTCCCGCTAGCTTCAGATTAGCTTTATTTAGATTCAGAGTTTTTAATAATATATATATAATAATCCCCTTTATTACTGTATAATCAGTAATAATATTTACTGTATAGTAGTTGGACTATACTATATATTTTAACTTTTATAAAGTCTAAGCTATAGCTATAACCTCTGCTTCTATTAATCTATATACTCTTTCAGTAGCTAATACTATCTGAGATATAAATAGGATTAGTTATAACCTGGAGGATAGTATATCCCTGCTAGGAATACTGGACCTATTCCAGTTATAGTCTAATTGGAATATATATATACTGAACCCGCTTTTATATATATCTACCTTAATAAATAGGTATTTATCTGGATCCGGGTGCTATAGGAAAAACTGTTTAGATAAAGCCTGCTAGAGGTAGCTGAAAGAGTCCAGTTCTTCCTTATTAGGTTTAAATATCAGCTTCTTTACTCTCGCCTTTCTTACTGCCTTATTTATACTGTCCAAAGTAATCTTATTATCTTTTGCTAACTTTTATAATACAGTTTTCCTTACTTGGAGAGGCTTTATAACTGTATTATACTATAGAACCCTATTGCGGAGCTAACCGGCTATACTTAGGTATATTTCTAAAGCTGAAAGGTTATTTAGGAATTCCAATTTAACGAATATAGCCAGCCTCTTATTGGTCTTACTTATACTATTGCTATTTATAATATATCCTAAGAGCTTGATACTCGGATATATAATAAACGATTTCTCAGCGGAGATATAAATATAATTTTCTTCCAGGATTTAGAGCACTTCTTCTATATACTGGAGATACTCTTCAGCTGAATCCAAGAATACTATAATATTATTAATATAGGCTTATATAAAATACCTGTATTTCTATAGGATTCTATCTATAAACCTTTAGCTAAAGCTCAGTAAGTTCCGAAAGCCTATTAAGGCTATATTTAATACCTCTAGGCCTCTCTTAGAGATAACTATTATCCGGTTATAGTACTCTAAGAAGATAGGTAGCTGGAAGAAGAATTTAGCTGTATTAAATATACTAAAGAATTTCTTTCCTTTTATATTTAAGATTATATTATTCTAGTCTAGTAATAGGTATATATCTAGTATAACTTTACTATTAAGTAGCTATAGATTAATTACTATACAGCCCTTCTTCTTACCTTCTACTATATACTATACTATAAATACTGGGTATATAATCTAGGCTAGTTAATCTATTAGACTTATTTTCCCTTCTACTACCAGCTTATTATATATTTTATCCAGGAACTAGCAGTTATTATAACCCAATAGGTAGGGACAGACTGTCTTTCTTTAGTCTTACTATCTATTTATAAGGTCTACTCTTATTTTTATCTCTTCAGGTATTAGGATTATACCTCTATTACAGTAGATATTATACCTATCCGATAGTTTAATAAAAGACTCAGCCAGTATTTTATTAAGGTCGGCTATATATATACTATACTTATTTTTTCTTACTAGGATATTTAATATCCTTAATATCCTGTAATTTAGCAGACTATTATTAATACTAGGAATTTCTAGTTCCTTACTTTCTTTAGTCTGCTCTATATTCTTTTCTATAAAGTTAAAATACTTATCTATACTATTAAAGCTTATACTGAACAGTATAATCTAGCTAGCTTCTTCCAGAGTTAGGAATATCGCTTACTTATTTCCTATATATTCCTTAATTTTACCTATAGTTTAGTTCTTTATAAGAATCAGAGGTCTTTCTATATTATTACTGAATATAACTAGCTATATACTATTTATATCTATTATAGTATTAAATACAGACTTATAGTTTAATATAAAATAATATACTTTTACTTTAACTTCTAATAGTAAGGAGCTCTATTTTACTGTAATTAGTACTTTCTTGCCTAGTTATAGCTTAGTATTCTGCTATACTTAGATATCGCGGACTACTTTCCTTAGTTTTAGCCGGAATATACTACCTTATATCTTTATACTATATATCGACCTGAAGACTATACTTAGATTAATAAAGTCTACTCTTATACTATAGTTATACAGGAAGCGAGTCCCTAGTAGTAATTTTAGGCCCAGTCCTATTATAATATTAGTAGTAACTATAAAGTAGATATATACTTCTACTCCTACTATAATACCGGGTATATAGAAATTGAATATTACTACTTCTAAGATAGAGAAGTTTAAATTAACTCTGGTTACTTACTTTAAAGGTTAGCTATAATAGTATATATTCCTACTATACTTCTTAAGCTATCCCTTATTAACTAAGATAGTTAAGGTACTAGTATTAATATATACTTCGTAGGAATTACTTTTATTATTGAACTTTAAAGGGATCTTAAGGTATATATATACCTTCTTCTCTAATTCTTCGGATATATCTGGATATAGGCTGGCCTTAATTACCTGCCCTAGCTACAGTATAATTTATATATAGGCTTATTCCTTAGGTAATATTAGAGGTCCAGCTTATTCCTAGATATAGGCTACTATCTCCTAGCAGTCTATAAAACTTAATATTTCCTCTTCTAAGACTTCTTTATCTTCCTCCTCGGAGAATTCTTTAATAAAGGTATAGCCTTTATCCTTTAGCTCTTTTTCTTTATTATTAAAGTCGGAGTTATTAACCCTGAGTTAAGCTTTACTCTTAAATCAGCTGCCTTCTTACAATCCGTATTATTAGTATATAAATCACTTCTACTGGAATCTTAGTTTTCTTCCGAAAGAGACCTTATAGTTTCTTTTTTCTTATTAGTCCTTGCTACTATATAGAGGGGGACTCTAGTTCTTATATTATAAGGACTAATTACAGTCTTAATACTGTCTACTATATAGCTAGTATCCCCTATTGCTATAACTATCCCTTTAGTCTTAACTAGAGAAGTAGCTGTCCTCAGCCTTACTATTAGTCTCAGACTCTCCCTAGAAGAAGTAGGTAGCGTTTATATCTGGACCGGTAAGGTCTATTATTTTATAATACTATTATAGCCTAGTTACTTTCAGGAGGTCTAATATATCTTATCTCCTAAGTTCTACTTTATTTAACTAATTAGCCTTTATATTATTTACAGAAGGTTCTATATATATTACCTTTAACTTTAGATTAAGAGTATTATATACTCTTAGCAGCTGCTAGAGTATACTTATTTCTCTATATACAGCTAACTAGCAGAATACTTTAGCTATATAATTATATAGTAAGCGATCTTTATACAGATCTTCCTTAGAGAATATTACTAGTACCAGCTTCTTTAAAGCTTTAGCAGGTTGTATACTGAATTATCTTTTTAGTACTATTTCCTACTGTTTGAAAGATAATCTAGCTAATAGCTTCTTAATTATATCTAACTCCTACTACTACTAAGCTAATACTTTTCCTTGAAATAGCTACTATAGGTTTATCCTAATATATTTAGCTCTCTCCTAGCTGCCTAATACTATAATATTCTTTACTATATTCAGCTATATAGAGATATCAGTAAACCCGAGCTAGAGTCTATTAGTAAAGACTTTATTATTACTAGTTATTTCCTTACTTATATCTAGCCAGAAGATACTAATATTAGTTAATTTCTACTTAGATATATATACCTCTTATAGGGTCTTAACTATTTCTTACTAGTTTAAGATTAGTTTTAACTATCCTTAGTTCTATCCTAGCTAGGTAACTCTTGCTTAATTATACCCTAGTATATTGGATATATTCTAGGCGGGGTTATTCTACTCTGTAGATATAGTATCCTTTGACTGTGCTGAGTTCATACTAACCCCTGGTACTACTGGGACAGCTCCTCCTACGCCCGAATTAGTAGTCTGAGGGATAGCAGCTATAGTTCCTTTTCCTCAATTATCCTGGATCTGCTCAGCCTTAGCCTGACTGTAACCAGCCTCACTATCCTTAGATTAAGTTAGATTATCCAACCGTACAGATATCGGTTTTTCTGGCTGAGCCAGGTTACCCCCAGAGGTAGATACCGCCGGTATAGTTTAGTTACTATTCAATATAGTCAGTTAGATGAGCATCTACTCAAGCAAGGTAATGGTTATTACTCTTATCTCCGTAAGGATATCCGAATTCCTCTGGAGGCCCTTAGTTATTTCATTTATTAGAATAGTATAATTATTTCTAACTTCCTCTATAACTATCCCTAGATTAGCTATCCTCAGGGCGAACTTTAGCTCTAGGAAGAGTAGTTCCTTACCCTTCCCTGATAGTAGGTCTTCAGATATTATTAGAACAGAGTATTAGGTCAGGGTATCTCTTCTCTATATTATTCCTATTAAGTCTGAACTCTTATTAGAGCTAACTATAGGATTTAGGGAGGGAGATCCTTATTCCCGTATTCAGCTGTTGCTTAGTAATAACTCAGAACTGCCTAGCCTTTCTCTTCCTAATATATATACCTGGAAATACCTGGGAATAGGTTCTACTGGCGGGGGCTGCCCTTACAATTATATAAGATATTCCGGGCCCAGCTATATCTTAACTGGAGTCCTCCGCCTTTATACAGTTAAGGATATAACAGGGGCGTTTTCAGGGTCTTCACCTACACCTACTTCAGTTTATTCCCTTAAGGTCTTATCTTCTGCTGACTCTGCTCCTAAGTCTCCGGAATATAGTAAAGTTAGTCTGCTTGCTGGTATAATTCCTAGTCCCTGGGCTTTCAAAATAATACATTTTACAGAGTTCCAGATAGCTCTAACTATATATTAATCAATTGAGTTCTAATAGATTAGAGCTTTAATATTCTGCTCTTTTAGCAGCTAAAAAAATAGATATTCAGAGTTAATTTATTCAATAAAAGTCTTAATTAATCAGGCTATAGCTGTTATTTATAATAACCTGCCTTATAGTACGAAGTTCGGGTTATTTTTAAGGAAGTCGGAAACTCGGTATATATATTTAATATCGGATATACTAAGGTAATTATTTCTCGAACTAGCTCCGGCCGGTATTTGGCTGGGATTTTTCTTTTGTTATCCTCTCTTAGGCTGCTGAATTAAGTATTTGAGGTCTTGCAATAACAGAGAATTACTACCACCTGTTACACTCAAAACTGGCTGTAATCAGCCTGGGTATTATTGATGGGTTCTGGATTATTAGCTACAGGGTAGCCGGGTTATGACGGGTTGTGGTTGAAGCCTATGATCACGATACCTTCACTTGTGTGCAAGATAATATGATTCTTAAGGCTTGTCTTCTCTTCTATCTGTTGGCTGTTTCCAGCCCTTTTATAGGGGGCTCCGTACAGCCCCTGTTCGTAGCATGACAGCTAGATCCACTGAACAAGGCCCTATAATTAGCTATTATAATCACTAGGTCCACTGAACAAACCCTTTTAATTAGCTATTGAACCACTGAAGAAGTCCCTGTTAGGCTGTTAAACTCACTAAGTTACAGCGCTCTTAGCACTGCTAGAGCACCTGCCGTATAGCTGCAGACTGTTAAAAAGCCAGCTGCTAGCTTACTGAATATTAGGTCAATTAACCGCTAAGCTCCAGGCTCCTAAGCCCCTAAGCCCGCTAAAGGCTATAGCGCTATAAGCACTAAAGAAATCAACTTTAAAGCTACCAGCTTCTTTATTTTCTAGAAGGCTTATTTTAAGCTCTAAAAATTTATAAAAAATATCTTAGAAAACTAGATTTTTAGGAAAATTTTATCCTTATAACCTAGTCTTTCTATTTCTCTTCTAAAGAGAATAAAATAGAAGTGTTCTCTAAATCTTCTATTTAGCTATAAATCTCTAATAAAGAGATATAACTAGCTAAGGGCTATAATAGAAGTTAAAATAGCTACTTCAAATAAGGGTAAACAACCCTTAGAGGGTTCTTATAAGGTTCCTTCTAGCCCTATAGATTCTAATAAAAATCTAGAACTTTTAGAAGAAGTTAATAAAATAAAAACTCAACTAGCTTCTCAAACTGAAGAGTTTAGAACTCTAAAAGACTCTATAGAGACTTTATAACTAGCTCTTTGAAACCTTACTTAGGTTATCTCTTCTAATTCTAATAAAGAAGAAGATATAAAAAGAGAAGAAATAGCTAGTAGGATGGAAGTTGATAATAAAGAGGTTCCTAAACCTTCTAACTTAGAAACTTAACCTTCTACTAGTTTAACCTCTGCTTTAAATACCTCTATAGTTAAAGAATTATCTAAGAGAGTATATAGTTTCTCAGAAGGTTATAGACTAAAAGATAGCTCTAATTTTAATAAATAGATATAAGCCTTAACTATATAGTTCAGAGCTTTTAGGTTACTAGAATTTATAGATAAACCCTATATAGCTAATTCCTTAGCAGATACTAAACAGGCTATAATTCTTATACTTTTAAGAGATAGTTGTAAAGAAGGACCCTAAGCTGCTATAACTTAGTTAAAAAGTCCTTCTGAAGCTTATAATCTCTTAGTTAAGTAGTATTCTTAAAGTTCTGAGATACAGAGAGGTAACCTATACTCTAAATTTCACTCTCTTAAGTTTTCTAGCTATAAAGGTTCCTTAGAGGCTTATAATTCTGAATTTATTAGTCTATTAGCTAGATTAACCCTAGCTGGGGTTAAAGTTAAACCTATAGATTAGTTTAATTAGTATCTTTAGTCTTTAAAAGAAACCTTTCCTAGTTAGGCAGAAAGATAAAGATCTAATATAAGATCTTAAAGAGCCTTAGGAAATAATCTAGAATCTTTAAACCTTCAGTTTCTTATAGCAGACCTCTTAGAGGAACAGAGAGATAAAAGCTCTTCTGTAGTTAAAGGAATAAATTATAAGGTTAATAAAGCTAGAGAAGAAGCTAATAAAAAACTAGCTAATTCTAAGCCTAAAGATCCTTAAAATAACTCTTCTAATTATAAGAAGAATAAAAAAGGATTTAATTCTAATTCTAATAAGAATAAGAATAAAAGAGAATCTAATTCTAATAAAGAAGAAGATTCTAATAAAAAATCTATTAGCTTCCTAACTAGAAGCTATAACTTAGAAGAAGATTATATATATACTTCTTCAGAATCTTCTTCTTCAGAAGAAGACTTATCCTTAGAGACTTTTTAGACCTCTAGACTTAAGAGTTATAAAAAGCTGAAAAAAGTTATAGAGAAACCTATCTCTAGCTTATTATATAATACAGGTTTAACTATTTATATAGCTAATAAAAGGGAGTCTTTTATAAACTATAAACCCTTAAACTCTAAGGAAGCTAAACCTATTCTAATAGGTAGAGGCTTAGTTTATCTAAAAGGAAAAGGAACTACTAAATATATAGTTCTTATATCTAGAAATCCTATAAAATTTCAGGATATATATCTAGAAGAAACCCTCTATATTCCTTCCTTTAATACTACTATAATTAGTAGTTTAAAATACTATATCTTAGGAGGAACCCTTATAAAAGATAGGCTATATTCTAAGAATAGAGCCTGTTTTAGATTATTTAATATAAAGGAAAATAGATTTTTCTTAACCTTAAAAGGAATAGAAACTCCCTTATTAAGATCCTTTTATAATTTCTATAATAGGGAAATAAATACTAGCTATAGCTATCCCTTAGAAGTTAGAATTCCTAAAAATCCTACTTTAAATAAGAAAGATTATAAGGAAATCCCTTCTTCTATATTAGAAGAAGAAGAGTCTTTAGAAGACTATAAGTTTCTAGAAGAGAAAACTATAGATTTAGAAGAGGAAACTAAGAGAGCTTATAAGTATAGCCTAGAGGACTCTAAAGCTGATATAGCTATTATAGAGAGTCTTCAGGGTTCTGATAAGGCCTGTGGAACTTAAGATCTCTTAGTTAATAACTTTTCTATCTTAGTTCCTTTTAATTCCTCTAAAACTAAAGCTATAAGCCTAAGTTCAGAAGAATATAAGAAACTATTAGACTTAGCTAGTCTTTGGTATATAAGACTAGGCCACTTAGGGCTAGCTTTACTTAAGAAAACAGCTAACATAACTAAAGGAATTCCTAATTTTTCCTTAGTTAAAGATAAAGACTTTATTTGCTTAGCTTGTATTAGAGCTAAAGCAGTTAGGGTTATATCTAGAAGACCTATAGAAGATCCTTCTGAAGTCCTAGATATAATAGAGGGAGATATAATTAAAATAAACCCTATACCCTATAATAAAAAGCCTTATAATCTCTTTCTAGTTAAAAGAAAAACTAGATATAGATAGGTTATTAGTTTAGTAAATAAAGAAGCTATAACTATTAGTCTAGCTATTAAGAATTTATTTAAGAGCTTTAAAAACTAATATAAGAGATATCCTAAGAGATTTTACTTTAATAGAGGCTCTAAAGTTAGTTCTGAACTAAGAGATTAGCTAGCTAAAAAAGGGATAGCTTTTTTAACCTCTAACCCTTATATTTATAGCTAAAATAGTCTTATAGAAAGATCTATTAGGCTAACTCTAGATAGGTTAAGAGCCTCTATATTATAGGCTAATATTTCTATATATCTCTAGTATTTTATAATAAAAACTATAGTTAAGCTAGTTAATTTAACTGCTATTACTAATAGAGACTTTATACCCTATAAGTTATTCTATAAGGAATTATAACCTTCTAAAAATTATAAGCTTAATTTAGGCTTTTATAAAGCTATAGGTGGCTATTATAAAGCTATAATTCCTATAGAAAATAGGGAAAAATCCTATAAGCTAAATACTAGAACTAAACCAGCTAGATCATTAGCTGTATTAGGTTCTAATACTTATCTAATCTGGATACTTAGAAGAAGGCTAGTAACTAAAACTAGCTATAGTAGGTTTTTAGAAAGGATTAGTTCTTTAGATAAAGGTTTTTAGAAAATAGAAGTTAATAATTTAATTTCTAATAACCCAGAAGAACCTATAAATCCCTATCTTCTAAATAACCCTTTAGAGGGAGAAATAGAAGAATTAGATAATTCTAAGAATTTTAAAATACTAGAAGTCTTAGAGGGAGAAAAGAGGATAAATTTAGAAGAGCCTACCCTAGAGATTTCTCTAGAAAATCCTAATACTTCTATATCTTCTAATATAGAAAATAAAGAAAATTCTATATTAGAAGATCCTATAGATTTAGATCCTAAGGAACTTCTTTACTATAGTTATAATATTAATTATAAAGTTAAGAAGAAAATATTAGATAAAGAACCCTCTTCTTTTAAACAGGCTATTAAGTTAGAAAATAAGAAAGAGTAGTTAGAAGCTATATTCAATAAACTAGAATAACTAGTATATTAAAATTGCTTTTCCTTTATAAATAAGACTAGTATATCTAAAGATAGAAAAATTCTATTAAATAGGTTAGTTTTAAAATTTAAAAGGGATTCTAATAATATTCCTTATAAGTTTAAAGCTAGGCTAGTAGCTAAAGGGTTTATATAAATAGAAGGCTTAGATTTTAAAGAGATCTTTGCTTCTATAGCTATTCCTTTAACTTAGCGAATTTTACTAGCTATAGCTAACCAGTTTAACTTAGAAGTTAAACAGGTTAACTTTATAGGTGCTTTTTTAAATAGCTCCTTAAAAGAAACTATATTTATAGCTATACCTGAGGGCTTTATAGAGCTTTTAAAAGCTAGGCCTTATCTAGTTAAGTTAATAACTAAACTAGGTTATAATCCTAATAAAGAACAGGTTATATAGTTAAATAAAGCCTTATATAGTTTAAAGCAAAGTCCTAGAGAGTAGTAAGAGGCTCTTAGAGCTCTATTTAAAACCTTAGGCTTTTATCCCCTAATTTCTAACCTAGCAGTCTATTATAATAAGATTTTAAAAATCTATATAATAACCTATATTAATAACTGTTTAATTATTAGTCCTAGCTTAATAGCTATAAATAAGCTAAAAAGACAGCTAAATAAAGCCTATAAGCTAGAAGATAAAGGACCTGCTTCCTTCTTCTTAGGAATTTAAATTATAAGGGATAGAAATAAGAAGACTTTAAAGTTATCTCAGTCCTAATATATAGAAGAGGCTTTAGAAACTTTTAGTCTTCTAGATTCTAAATCTAACTTAGTTCTCTTATAATCTAATAATATAAAGTAACCTTTATCTAGGAAGCTAAACTATAAGGAAATTAAGTTATATTAAGCTATAATAGGTACCTTAATATATCTTATACTTATAACTAGATCTGACTTAGGGTTTCCTATATAGTAGTTATCTTCTTAACTAGGTAATCCCTATATAGAATACCTTAATTAAGTAAAAGGAACCTTAAAATATCTAAAAGGCTCTAAATTACTAGCTATAACTTATAAAGCTACTAAGGATTTTTATCCTATAGCTTATAGTAATAGTGATTTTTTTTGAAAGGTCAAGGTCTCTAGTATAGGGTAGACCAGCTGTAGGGTAAGCTGGGTCTAGGGTAGATAAAGCCTATAGGGTAGGCTCTGAAATACTAGAGAAGGATCATTTGAAAAGGCATAGTAGAAGGTGCAGGCTCTATAAGAGAAAATAAAGCTCTATTAGCTACAGGGTAGCTAAGAAAGATAGACTATAGGGTAGATAAAAGAGTATATTAGTAACTTGTAGAATCTCTATCTAGCAGGGAGGAAGCCCTGTACTTATAGGTGTTTCCAGGCCGTAAGGGCCCTGAAGATAACACATTGCCTTCTGTAATACGGGCTCGTAACCGCTATAAGGTTCTCGTACAGAGGGATACAAGGCCGCTAATGCAGATGCTACAGCGGATACGAAGTCCGCTAATACAGCTACTATAGTGGTTACGAGGTTCACTAAACTAAGTGCTAAGGTTCTCGTACAGCGGATACGAGGTCCGCTAATGCAAGCGCTGCAGCGGACACGAAGTCCGCTAATGCAGCTGCTTCAGCGCAATACGGGATCGCTAGCACGGACGCCACAGCGGCCGTTACAGCGGTTGTGACCGCTAACGCAATTGCCCCAACGGGCAGCTACAGTGGGTTGGGCCAGTGGCTTCAGAGGGCTTCCAGCTTTGGAGAGCCCTAAGTTAGTTATTTTATTCCCCCTTACCCTATACTAATTATATATCATTTAATCAATTAATATAGGGTAATCTTGATCTACCCTATAGTCTATAGAGTAAATCTCAATAATTTTGCTAGAGATAAGTCTTCTAAGTTAATCTTTGGTTATCTAATAACCTTAGGAAATACCCCTATTAGTTAGAAGTCTAAGAAAGCTTTAACTATAGCTCTATTAACTATAGAGGCTGAAATAGATACTCTAGTAGAGGCTATTAGAGAGGTTTTATAGTTAAAAACCTTATATAAGGAACTAAAAAACCCTATATCCTCTATAAACCTCTATTATAATAATATAGGCTCTATTTCTAACTCTTCTAACCCTAATCTTTATAGTCAAACTAAATATATACTATTAAAGTTTAACTATATAAGGGAAGTTATAAAGCTAGAAAATATAAAGGTTATCTATCTTAATACAAAAGAGATGCCGGCTGATAGACTAACTAAACCCCTAGCCTCTATAGCTTTTAAAAGCTATATAAAGCTCCTAGGTTTATCCTAGAAGTTTTCCTCTCTTAATAACCTTTATAGGGGTTAAATAGAGACTATTAGTCTCTATTAGTTAGGTTTTATTACAGTTACTGCTTTCCTAGTCTCTTAGGAGTTTTCTTCTGAATACTCCTTAATAAAATAGTAAATAATAGGTCTACCCTATACTCTTTTAGTATGCTATAATCCTTAAAAAATATACTATTTAGTATATATTTTTTCGGATTTTTATCTCTATAAATAAGTACTATATATCCCTTTTTAGAGGGAGTATTGAATTAAGAGACTATAGCTACTATAAGTTAGTGACTGTATCACTATAAGTTAGCGGTTATAACTACTAACCTCTAGCAGTTGTAACTACTAACTGTTAGCGATTGTAGCTACTAACTATTAGCGATTGCTATCCCCTGTAATAGCTAGCTAATAGTAATTAAGACTGCTATCTGATAGTGATTGCGATTACTAGCTAATAGCAGTTGCAGCTACTGTAGGTCAGTAGCTACAGGCTGCTATAACCGCTATAGCTTAGCAGGCTCCAGTTCCCCTTTAGGGCTAGGAGTATCAGCAGTATTATTTATAGGTTATTAGGCTATAATAGTCTAAATAAGGAATTATCTTATTTATAATTAATATATACTTATAAGTATTATTCTAATATTTAGTTTAAATATTCTATTTATCTATTACTCTAAGGATAGTAAGCTATTAAGAGCTTATACTTAGTATTTATTTATACTATAAATAATTATTAAAACTTAAAGATAAATATTATTTCTCTATCTAAGATAACTATATATTATAGGAATTACTATATATAAGATTTTCTATAGAGCTTATTTTCTTATATAGAATAAAATATCTATATTTTATAAATCTATTAATAATAATTAGAATACTATTATATTATATTTCTATTATAGGTTCTATTAATAATAATAGCTTAATAATATAATTAAAAAATATTAATTATTATAATTATTCTAATATTTATATTAGTTTAAGTTCTCTATAGAGTTTATATCTTATAAACTTAATCTATATATAAGTATTATATTCTAAAACTATAGTTTATATATCTTTTTATAAATCAGAATAATTATAATATTATTTTATTCTATTAAGTATTTTTTTAATTTCTTAATATTCTAAAAATAGATACTTATAAATTTCCTTAATAAGTATTATTCTTATATTATACTATAATATCTTTATATCTAGTATAATATCTATCTAGACTTTAGTATATATTATTTCTCTTAGTATAGTACTTAAGGTTTTTTATACTAAGTATTCTTTATTATTTATAGTAAATAATTATCTATTTATTTTAGGAATTACTTATTTATACTTAGATTTCTAATTAAAAATATTAGTTTTTCTATTTTCTAATTCTTTTTAATATATAATTTTATAGTTAAATTTTAATAGGTATTTAGTATAGTATATTTATCTTCTATTAAGTTATTAAGTTATAGTAAAATACTAAATATTCTTATAATCTATATATATTTTAACTTTATATTATATTCTTAGATAATAGTATTTAAATTCTTTAAATATATATATAATAGCTATAAATTCTTTATTATAAATAGAATAATTAAGTTCTATACTATATAGTTTTTTTAAGTAAAATACTATAGGGTATAGTCTTCCTTTATTATCTCTTTAGCTAATTTATATACTAATTATAAAGTCTAAGATATTAGTTTTAAGTTCTACTTTCTTATTTAGATTAAATATCTATAATATAGATTTATTAGTTATATAATTTTTAATATTATTAAATATATCTTAGTATTTTAAGTTTTATTAAAATTCTTTTTCTTTTTTTATTAAATTATATAGTAGTATAATAATCTTTTTATAATCTTTAATAAATTATTAATAGTAGTTAGTAAATCTAAAGAAAGCTTATATCTCTTTAATATTTATTAGCTTTTCCTATTTAGAAACTATAATAATTTTACTTTTTTCTATTTATATCTTATTAGGTTAAATAGTATATTCTAGAAAGTTAACTTCTTTAATATAAAACTAACTTTTCTTAAGTTCTATTAGAAAGTTTATATTTTCTAGTTTCTTTAAAACTTTATATATATATTCTTTATATATATCTAAATTATCTAAAAAGATTAAAATATTATTAAAATAGATAATTATAAAGATATTAAGATACTCTTAAAGTATTTAATTAATTATTTATTAGAATATTATAAATATATTTATTAGTCTAAAGAGTATAATAAGATATTTATATAAACTAAACTTTATTTTAAATACTATTTTCTATTTATTTTTTTTTCTTAATTTATATTAAGTTATAAGCTTTCTTTAGATCTAGTATAATAAACTACTATTTACTCTATAACTAATCTCTAAGTTTTATAATTAATAGTAAGAGTATTCTATTCTTATATATAATCTTATTTAGCTAGTAATAGTTAATAACTAAATAGAGTTAACTATTTTTCTTAGATATAAATATTATAGAGTATTCTATAAATAAAGTTAATAATTATATATAGTCTTTTATTAATATATTATTAATATATTTATAAAGTATTTATAACTAAGGTTTAATAAGATTATAAAGTTTATAAAAAGCTAGTTCTTTTCTTTTAATAATAGAGATTTTATAATTTTATTAATTATATTATAATAATCCAGTTTTTAAGGTTTCTTTAAATAGCTTATTATATTTCTAGTATTCCTTTAGAATATAATCTAATCTTCTCTTTTTAAAATATTCTTTTTTATCTTTTTATTATTATTTCTTTCTAGTTTATTTATATTATAAATTAAACTTAATATTATAATTATATTTTTATTAGTTTATTATATATATCTAATTAATAAAATCTATTTCTAGAGATTATTCTAATTTTTATATCTAATCTAAAATTTATTTTATTTATTATAATTCTTAGTAGAATAAATTCTTTAGTATACTAGGTTATAGTATTATTAAGACTATAACTACTATATCTACTTATTATTATAAGTTATTATTTTAGTTTTTTATAGTAGTATCTTTAGTTATTAAAAAATTACTATATTCTTCTAATATCTAATAAAATTTTAATTTCTATTAATTCTAATATAGATTTATAAGAGTATTTCTCTACTCTATATAGCTAGTAAACTAATCTATTAGTAAATTTATATCTTATAACTATAGTAATTCTAATATAATATTATAGGAATTTAATAATACTAAATTATATATAATATTAAATTATTTTCTTTAGATCTTAATTATAAAATAATTAGTTTTAAAGTTAATAATCCTATTATTATATTTAAATAATATTCTATTTAGAGTTATAATATTATAGAACTTTTTTTTTATTCTCTATAGTAAGTAGAGTTAGTTAATTACTACTAATAAGATATAATTACTTAATATTCTATAGTTTATTTATACTATAAACTAGTTTTTCTTAATCTTAATATTTATAATAATATTAATTAAATTTCCTTTTTTAATAACTTTTAGAGTTTTCTAATTTAATATTATTTTACTATACTATAGCTCTATTATAGATAGTTTATATTATTTTTTATCTAGTTAACTTATTATTTAAACTACTCTTATTTTTCTTTATTCTTAGATACTCTTTTTAGAATATCTAAAAGAGTTCTTAGTTCTTCTATATAACTAGAGATATATTATTTATATTTCTTTCTCTAGTTATTTAATTTATTAATTATTATTAATATCTCTTTATTAGAATAAGCTTTATTCTATTTCTTTTTATTAATAAAGATAATTTCTTATTTCTCTATATTACTACTTTCTCTATTATCTATTAGAAATAATATATCTTCTATATATTATTATCTTTATTCTTCTTTCTATAATTAGTATTATTAAAGATATAGCTTAGTAGGGTTTATATTATTATTACTATATTTAGCTAGTTTTAATACTATTTTCTTAATTTCTAGATATTTTCTATATTTCTAGTTATAATAGTATTTAATCTGATTATTATATATAATTATTACTTATTCTTTAAGGTTCTTCTTTTAATATTATAATTTAATCTTAGTTTTTTTATAAACCTTATATCTTAGCTTAGAGTATAATTCTACTAGTAATTTACTATAGATATATTCTTTAGAATATTCTTTTAGATCTTTTTTAAAGATAATATATTATTTTATACTATATTATTAGTATATAAATTATTATATTTATTCTATAGTATATTTATTAGATATTCTTCTATTAGAGTATAGAAAAAAAATATTTTTAGCTTTTTTTATTTAATATATTTAATACTAGTTATTATAATAAGTTATTTAGAATTCTAATAAGTAATTATATATCTATATAGTTTCTATATATATTAGTATTTATATATACTATTACTATATTATATACTATTACTATATTATATAGTATTAATAGTATTATTTCTAAAAATAACTAGTTCTTCTAATATATTTAGATATTATTTTTATATTTTCTATTAATAATATATATAGAGTTTATTATATTTAGCTTTAATTTCTATTCTTATCTATTAGTATTATTCTTTCTTAGTAATATTTTATAGAATAACTCTATTAGTATAATAGAATATATATTTATACTTAGTAAATAGATTAAATCTTACAACTTATTTCTCTTATTTAAACTATTTCTTAAGCTCTTAGAAAATCTATTAAATCTCTTTTTATTATTTTCTAATTATACTAAGTTTTATATATTCCTTAGGTTCTAATATTTCTCTAAAGATAGATATATTTCTTAGGGGAAATTTAGAAATTATAATAATTATAAGAATTCCTTTCTAATTAATTTTATATATTATTTCTAAAACTTTAGTATTAATTTTCCTAATTATTTCTAGTTATTTCTTATTATTCTTAGTAGATTTCTAATCCTTCTTTTTCTTATCTTTCTTAAATTCTAAATATTATAGTAAAATATATCTAACCTTATTATAATTATAGTATTTATATTTTTCTATAGCTTCTAGCTCTATAGATCCTATATATTTTAAAAGGTTAAGGTCTCTAGTATAGGATAGACTAGCTATAGGGTAAGCTGGGTCTAGGGTAGATAAGGTCTATAGAGTAGGCTCCGAAATACTAGAGAAGGATTATTTAAAAAGATATAGTAAAAGGTATAGGCTCTATAAGAGAAAATAAAGCTCTATCAGCTACAGGGTTACTAAGAAAGATAGACTATAAGGTAGATAAAAGAGTATATTAGTAACTTATAGAATCTCTATCTAGTAGGGAGGAAGCCCTGTATTTATAGATATTTCCAGGCTGTAAGGGCTCTGAAGATAATATATTATCTTCTATAATACAGGCTTATAACTGCTATAAGGTTCTTATATAGAGGGATATAAAACCGCTAATATAAGTACTACAGCGGATATAAAGTCTACTAATACAGCTGCTTTAGTATAATATAGGATCGCTAGTAAGGATACTATAGCAGCTATTATAGTAGTTATAACCACTAATATAATTACCCCAACAGGCAGCTATAGTAGGTTAGGCTAGTAGCTTCAGAGGGCTTCCAGCTTTAGAGAGCTCTAAGTTAGTTTTTTTATTCCTTCTTACCCTATACTAATCTGAGATTATTTAATTAACTGATATAGGGTAATCTGGATCTACCCTATAGTCTATAGGGTAAATCTTAATAATATATATTCCAGAGATTATAGTATACTATTATTATAATTTCCTAGTATTAGTAAAATAGATTATTTATTATTTATAAGTTTACTATTAGTACTATTAGTTATTAATTCTTATAGCTATAGTTATATATTTATAAATACTTATTAGCTTATCTTTCTTATAAAGTTTATCTTAGATTTCTCTCTTAAGTTAGTTAAAGTAATATTATAAACAACCCCTGTATTATCTAACAGGACCAGCCTTAGTTATTATATATAATTATATATAATTAATAATATAGTTAATATTCTATATATTAACTATAATACTAACTAATTACTAATAATATAGCCTATATTATATATATTACCCTGATATATATATATATTTATTTTACTAGATAGAATACTTTTTTAGATAATTATTAATAATACTATCTATATATCTATTACTACTAGCTCTATAATACTTATATATTAATAGTAACTTATATTATACAGCCTAAGATAATCTAATTATACTATTCAGAATAATACTCTGACTGGTTTAACCCTGATCTACCCTAGACCCTGTTCAGTATAAGTTATCTAATTATTATAAGTAATAAAATATAATATATTTCTTATTCTATCTAGTTTTAATTAGTAGCTGAAGATAATAAGTACTAAAGGTTAAATATAATCTCTTCTAAGAGAGTAGATTAATTTTATATTCTACTTTATACTTCTTATCTTAAATACTAAAGATCTATTTAAGAACTTTTATAAAGTAATTAAAACTTATTATAATATTAATAGTATATTAACTTCCTTATCTACTAAGGTACTCCCTTATAATAGATTTAAACTAGTTAAATATAACTTCTTTAAATTATAAATAAATATATATAATCTTTCTTTTATTAGTATTAAGTATAATAAGAAAGTAATTAAAATATATTTAGAGTTAAATTATAAATTCCTATAGTTTATCTTAAGTTCTATTAAATATCTTAGATAATAATAGCTTAAGTAGTTATTCTAGCTCTTTTCCTTAAATAGTAATTATAGCCTATATCTAGATATTAGTATTTATAGTAGCCTGCTATACTATAAGAGCTATTATATTAACTAACTCCTAGTAGGTATCTATAAGATATATATTAAGCTAATTAATTTAGTTTTATAAGAGTTATATCTCTTTAGTATAGTTATTATTATTATTACTATTATTATTATTATCCTTATCTATAATATTATTCTTAATAGTTAGAGTAAATAAATTATTATTAATAGTAGAAGTATATTATTATTAAGCTTAAGATATTATAGTAATTATAATATCTTCTTTATTATTATATAATAATTAAAATAAAGTAATTAGCTAAATAAGAGTTATTAATATATAATAATTAGATAACTTATACTAGATAAGGTTTAGAATAAGTTAGGATTAAACTAATTAGAGTATTATTTTAAATAGTATAATTAGATTATCTTAGGCTATATAATATAAGTTACTATTAATATATAAGTATTATAGAGCTAGTAATAATAGATATATAGATAATATTATTAATAACTATCTAAAAGAATATTCTATCTAGTAAAATAAATATATATATATACTAGGGGATTATTAAAGCTTAGTAATAATCCTAAGTTAAGGATTATAAGAATTATTATAAAATCTAAATAATCTAGTTATAGTTAGAGGAAAAAAGTAAAGGTCTATATATAATAGTATATATTAGTTAAATTTATAATACTTTTTTAAAAATTAGATTAAAGTTTCCTTTAATAATATAAAATTTAAACTTCTTATTTAAGTTTCTTTTAAAGATTCTAAGCTTATCTCTAAAGAATTTAATAAATACTAATAGCTTATATATATATATTATCTATCTTAGATTAGTTCTAGTTTTTTACTATTTATAAAAGTAATTTAAATTTTAAATCTAAGTATTTCTCTAGATTACTAAACTATTTAGAAGAGCTTAGTATATTAGAAACCTTCTTAAGCCTAGTTATTCTTATTACCTTCTTCTAATTATTAATCTAAGTTTATTAATCTATTTTAAACTTCCTAATCTAGTTTAGAGAATTAGAATATACTTCTTATATATATTTTCTTCTATTAGCTTTATTTATACTATATATATTTTTTAAATTCTTAAAGAAAAGATAAATATTATCTTTCTCCTCTATATAAGTAATTACTAGGGTATAGATCTTAGTATAATAAGAGGCTATATATTTAGTTATCTATTTAAATATATTATATATTCTATTAGCCTCTTTATTAAATTAAATAACTAGAGTTTAATAAGAAGTTTATTTAATCTTATAGATCTTCTTATCTTTATTAAGAAGCTTAATATATAAATATATAGATTATTCTCTTTAAATAAAGCTTAATATTCTATTTATATTTATAATTAGAACTTTTACTTTATATTATAAATATTCTAGAATTACTAACTCCTTAAGTTAATAAATATTAAATTTACTTACTTCTTTAAATTATATAAGGTATAAAACTCTTTTACTAGCTATATTTGTTGAAATTACAGTGGCCTAAAAGGTGCATTAGGCCTTGAGACCGCTATAACTAGCAGCAGCGGAAAATTTAGCTTCTAACTTATAGTAAATACTCCTCTATAACTTAGTTAAATTTTATACTAGAAAGTTTATTTATAGTGTATTTTATAGCGCAAAAGAATCTTATTTTGGTAAGAGGAACCGGAAAAATATACTAATTTCTCTTATAGGTCTACCGACTAAAAACTACTCTAAAACCCGCTATAGCAGCTTCCCGGGCTACTTTTAATTTTCCGTAAAATTTATTACTATAGGAAATCTAAAAAATTAACTTATAACTACTAAACTATAAGATAGATATATATAACCTTTTTAAGACCTACTTTTATCTAAGAGAGCTAGTTAAGCTGATTAGTTGAGTATAGATATTAGATATCTTATCTTTAAAGCTGAAAGAGATATCTAAGATCTAAGGTCTAGTCTAGGGTAGGTTGGTTATAGGGTAGCTTGGGTATAGGTTAGGCTACTAGAAGTTACTCAGATTTTTTCCTGAATTTTCTAAACCCTTATTTAGGCTAATATAGCCTAATAACCTATAAATAGCGCTGCTGACGCTCCTAGCCCTAAAGAGGAACTGGAGCCCGCTAAGCCGTAGCGGTCATAGCGGCCTGTAGCCACTGACCCACAGTGGCTGCAACCGCTATTGGCTAGTGATCGTAGTCGCTATCGGATAGCGGTCTCAATCGCTATTGGCTAGCTGTTACAGGGGATAGCGATCGCTAACAGTTAGTGGCTACGATCGCTAACAGTCAGTGGCTACGATCGCTAACAGTTAGTGGTTGCGACCGCTAGAGGTTAGTGGTTGCAACCGCTAACTTATAGTGATACGGTCACTAACTTATAGTGGCTATAGTCTCTTAATTCAACAATATTTATTATAGCTATCTATTTAAAGGTATTCTAGTTATCTAGTTCTTTTAAGATAGTAAATATATTAAATACTTTTATAATATCTATTTACTATTTAATTAAATAAAGTATACTTAATATTATTAGTTTAATACTTATCTTTATAGTTATAATTATCTTTATAAAGTATAGCTCTAAGACTCTTAATTATTAGATTTTATATATTAAATAGATAGAAAAATTATATAGTTATATTTATCTAAGTTATAATATTCTAGTACTTCTAGTAGGAATAATTATATAATTTAGTATATATCTCTCTTTTAAGCTTAATACTCTTCTAATCTGGGAAAGGAGGTATATTTAGAGTAAACTACCCTTGATTATAACTAATTATATCAGATTATATAAAGCCTCGGTTCCAACAAGCTTCATACAGAGAAGTTGGGCTCCAATCAGAGATATTAATGCGCAGTAATCAATAATCCAATACTACCATAAAACAATACTTTCGCCCATTAATTCTTCATCTCTTCTTTATGCGGAAGTTCCCCAGATTTAACCAACCTTTGTAATTATTCTTTATCACTCGAGTTCTCAAAACATTCTAGGTATTCCTCTGGAAGGAATTCTGCTATTGCCTGAGCCAGGTTGTCAGCACGCTTCAGACGTGGAAGCCATTGGATTATAAGCTGAATGAATATGTTGTTAACAATACGTGTGGCCTTTTCTTAGAACTTGTGGTCGCTGTGTTGGGAAGTTTATGGAGGGAGTCCAGCGACGAATCGGATATTCTTATTGGCTCCTGCTTAACAAGTCTTAGTAAGCAGGACTGCGCCATACAATTTGCAACATGGGATCAGTTCACCTAACCAGCCACATATCCCTGCTCTGGAATGCCGAGCGCCGCCATGTCATGATGGTTGATTTCGACCACGCCGTCCTTAGACCAGCCCTTAAACACCGTTAGCTCTCTGCGGTATCCGGGACGAAGAGAAAATATAGAGTGGATAACCTCAAGGCTCATTCTCGGAAGCGTAGTCTGCTCCACAATCGCCCGCAGGCGTACCTGATGTCGAGGTAGAAAGGACATCAAGAATCCAGCGACTCAGACATACTAGTCAATGTGAGTCACTTAATATTGCCCCATTTCACCATTTTAGATACTACGTCATTTACGGCCAAACGCGTGGCCTTGCTGGAAACAATGATGTGTCGCTCCTGAATGTTCAAATTTGAGATGAGAGCGTTGGAGCCTGCCTCAGAGCCTGATGAAGGAGCGGTCAAATGGAGCAGCATGGAATACGAGTGCGGCGCAAGATTGGGAAGGCTCGGACAAGGAGGACGGTGCAACGGTGGGAGTTAAAGTTCTATACGATCGCGCTTCTTGGTGAGAACGCCGTCGAGGCATTCCCTCGAAGGTTAAAATAACAGACATAATAATTAAGAGATCCCTTAGCTATAGAGGCTATAGAACAAAGCGGTTATAGGCTCGCTTAAAGACAATATAAAAATATATCCTGATGAAGGAAATTATGTGCCCTTGGGGCGGGAATATTAAGAGTTTCACCAAATCGGGAAAGTTCCAGCGAAATTCCTTGTGGATATTGATATAGGCCAAGTTTTAGGTCTCTGTGACAGTTAGATAACTTATACTGGACAGGGTCTAGGGTAGGTTAGGGTTAAACTAATTAGAGTATTATTCTAAGTAGTATAATTAGGTTATCTTAGGCTATATAATATAAATTACTATTAATATATAAGTATTATAGAGCTAGTAATAATAGGTATATAGATAATATTATTAATAACTATCTGAGAAAGTATTCTATTTAATAAAATAAATATATATATATATTCTATATAGAGTATTAGGAGTATACTACTCCTAATTACTTTTAGTAATACTATATATAGAGTATATTACTCTAGGTACTTCTGGATCTAAGGTAGGTCTATATATATTATATATAACCTATTAGGGAGGTCTTTATTTATAATATAATACCCCCTCCCTATTAATCTTATTCTTAAGATCTTTTCCCTGTTTAATTAGTAAGTCTTTTTCTTTCTCTTCTATATATTATAACTATACTATATTATTTATTATATCTAACTATATTTAGAAACCTCTATATCTAAAAACTTATAAATAAGCTCTTCTTTCTTCTACTATCTAGATATTTAGTTTTCCTACTAATATACCTTATACTATATACTTTAGGTATAAAAAGAGTATATTATATCTTCTAAGGGGAAATCCTCTAGGTATAGTAAATATATATATTCTAGCTATTATTATAATAGTATACTAGTAGCTTTAAATTATAGGTAATTTCCTTTCCTACTTTAAAGGTTTCTCTAACTCTCCTCTAGTTAAAAAATTAATTATATAATAGAAAAAATTAGCTAAAGAGGAATTAGATATAGATAAGAAGATTCTACTTCTTTATTAATAAATAACTTAGCTTTAAAGTAATCTTTCTATAGCTCTAGGTTATATTTAATAGATCTATAAGGTTTATAGTTATATCGAGAGTAAAGTATAGCAGGAAATCCAGTATAGTTTATAAGAGTTAGATAAGGAAGAACCTTCCTTTAACTAAATATTAAGCACCCTGGATTCCTCTGAGTATTTTACTATAGAAGAGGTTTATTTTTCTAGTATTACTTTTATAATAGATCTGAATTATTTAGGTTTAGGGAAGGATTTTTCTAACTTAGATCCCTTATTTTTTAATAGAACTGCTATACTAGGTACTAGCAGTTCTTTAAGTATTTAGCAGGTTCCTAGGTATTATCTTTTTTACTATATCCTCTCTATTTTACTAAATAGAATATTTATCTATTTTTAACCTTTTTTCTTAATATTTTTTCAGACTTATATTCTTCTTTATAAACCTTAATTAGGTAATCTTAACCCAGAGTATTTTTTAGTACTTTTTTAAGTAATAAAATATAAAAAGTTAGATAGATATATATTATATCTAGTAGTAAAAGTTTATAGTTAGTATCTGATTTTTTATTCTTAACTTTAAATAGTCTAAGTTTTTTATAATCTAATTTATTATTTAATTATAATATTATAATATTTTTTTAAAGTAGGTAGATCTTATCTCCTTCTTTTAAAATTAGTCCCTTTAATCTTATTTTATTATAGTATTTTTTTATTCTTTCTTAGATAAATTCTAAGTCTGTTTTTATTTCTATATATAATAAGTATAATATTTCTTTTATAAGTATAGTAGTAGATATATCTAATCTATTAAGTATTTATTAATTTTAGAATTCTAATTTATAACTATAGTTTATATATATAGATATAAGTTAAGTAGATTCTTATACTAAACTATTATATATAATCTATACCATAAGTAGTAATTATACCTAATTATCTTATTTATAATTAATATATACTTATAAGTATTATTCTAATATCTAATTTAAATATTCTATTTATCTATTACTCTAGGGATAGTAAGCTATTAAAAGCTTATATTTAGTACCTATTTATATTATAAGTAATTATTAGAATTTAAAGGTAAATATTATCTCTCTATCTAAAATTATTTCTTTAGATAATCTATAGTAACTAACTATATATTATAGGAATTAGTATATAAGATCTTCTATAAAGCTTACTTCCTTATATAGAATAAAATATCTATATTTTATAAGTCTATTAATAATAATTAAGATACTATTATACTATACTTTTACTATAGGTTCTATTAATAATAGTAGTTTAATAATATAGTTAAAGGATATTAATTACTATAGTTATTCTAATACTTATACTAGTTTAAGTTCTCTATAGAGTTTATATCTTATTAACTTAATTTATATATAAGTATTATATTCTAAAACTATAGTTTATATATTCTTTTATAAACTAGGGTAATTATAATATTATTTTATTCTATTAAATATTTTCTTAACTTCTTAATATTCTAAGAGTAAATATTTATAAATTTCTTTAATAAGTACTATTTTTATATCTTACTATATTATTTTTATATTTAGTATAATATCTATTTAGACTTTTATATATATTATTTCCTTTAATATAGTACTTAAAGTTTTCTATACTAAATATTCTTTATTATTTATAGTAAATAGCTATCTATTTATCTTAGGGACTACTTATTTATACTTAGAGTTTCAGCTAAGAGTATTAGCTCTACTGTTTTCTAATTCCTTTTAATATATAATTTTATAATTAAACTTAGATAAGTATTTAATATAGTATATTTATCTTCTATTAAGTTACTAGATTATAGTAAAATATTAAATATTTTTATAATCTATATATATTTTAACCTTATATTATATTTCTAAATAGTAGTACTTAAATTCTTTAAATATATATATAATAGCTATAAATTCCTTATTATAGATAGGATAATTAAGTTCTATACTATATAGCTTCTTTAAGTAGAAGGCTATAGAATATAGCTTCCCCTTATTATCTTTTTAGCTGATTTATATACTAATTATAAAGTCTAAAGTATTAGTTTTAAGTTCTACTTCTCTTATAGAATTAAATATCTATAGTATAGGTTCTAAAAGTATATATTCCTTAATCTTATAAAATACTTTATACTATTTATTATTCTATTAGAATTTAATTTTCTTTTTTATAATATTATATAAGGGTATAGTAATTTTCCTATAGTCCTTAATAAATTATTAATAATAATTAGTAAATCTAAGGAAAGCTTATACTTTCTTAATAGTCTTTAGTTTTTCCTAATTCTTAATTATAGTAATTTTATCTTATTCTATTTATATTTTATTTAGTTAAATAATATATTCTAAGAAGTTAACTTCTTATATATAGAAAAAACTTTTCTCTAGTTCTATAAGAAGCTTTACTTTCTCTAATTTTTCTAAGACCTTATAGATATACTTTTTATATATTTCTAGATTATTAGAAAATATTAGTATATTATCTAGGTAAATAACTATAAAGATATTAAGATACTTCCAGAGTACTTAATTAATTATTTATTAGAATATTATAAGTATATTTATTAGTTTAAAGAGTATAATAAGATATTTATAGAAATTAAACTTTATTCTAAATACTATTTTCTATTTATCTCCTTTCTTAATTTATATTAAGTTATAAGCTTCTTTTAGATCTAGTATTATAAACTACTATTTACTCTATAACTAATCTCTAAGTTCTATAATTAGTAGTAAAAGTATCCTATCCTTATATATAATTTTATTTAATTACTAATAATTAATAACTAAACAGAGTTTATTATTTTTCTTTAGTATAAATATTATAGGGTATTCTATAAATAAAGTTAATAAATATATATAGCTATTTACTAATATATTATTAATATATTTATAGAGTATTTATAACTAAAGTTCTATAAAGTTATATAATTTATAGAAATCTAGTTCCTTTTCTTTAATAATAGAGATTTTATAATCTTACTAGCTATATTCTAATAACCCTGTTTTAAGTTCTTCTATAAATAGTATTTTCTTAAAATAGTTATATTCCTATAGAATATTCTTAAGGTATTTTTCTTATCTTAGATATTCTCTTTACTAGTACTTATACTATATATTACTCTCTTTATTCTATTAGACTTTCTATTTATTATTTATTTAGCTCTATTCTTTAATTCTAATATTAAATAGTTCTATAAATAGCTTTTCTATTTCTTTTTACTATTAATTATATTTAACTTTATATTCTTATTATTATTTCTTTATTAGTTAGTTCTAGTTAATTAGTACTAAAAATATATCTAAAAGCTATTCTTATTTCTATATTCTTCCTAAGATTTATATTATCTATTTTAATTCTTATTAGGATAAGTTTCTTATTATACTAGATTATAATACTATTAAGATTATAAATACTATATCTACTTATTATTATAAGTTATTATTTTAGTTTTTTATAATAATACTTTTAGTTATTAAAGAATTATTTTATTCCCTTAATATTTAATAAAATTTTAATTTCTATTAATTCTAATATAGATTTATAAGAGTATCCCTCTACTCTATATAGCTAGTAAACTAATCTATTAGTAGGTTTATATTTCTAAACTATAGTAACCCTAATATTATATTATAGGTTCTTAGTAGTACTAAGTTATAGATAATATTAAATTCTTTTCCTTAGATTTTAATTATAAGATAATTAGTCTTAGAATTAATAATTCTATTATTATATTTAAATTTTAAGTCTTTAATATTTATAATAATATAGATTTCTTCTTTCTTCTTCTATAGTAAATAGAGTTAGTTAATTACTATAGGTAAAATATAATTTTCCTATACTCTATAATTAATAAATACTATAAGCTAGTTCCCCTTAATCTTAATATCTATAAGGATATTAAGTAAGCTTTCTATTTCTATTACTCCTAGAGTTCTCTGGTTTCTACTATACTATAGCTCTATTATAAATAGTTTATATTATTTTTTACTTAATTAACTTATTCTTCTATATTTTTATTAATTTTATTTTTATTAAGCTATATTCCTATTAAGATTTAGATTTTTTTCTACTTTTTAATTTTAACTCTTATTTCTTTATTAGTTTATATTTTATTTTCTTTCTTAATTATCTATTTCTACTTATAGGATCTATATATTTCTTCTTCCTACTTCTAAATCTATTTAAGATACTGCTTTATATAGTTAATATTATTGCTAGTATCTTTTATAATCCTTAATACTTCCTTTTTAATATCTAGATAGTTTATATAGTTCTAATTATAATATTATTTAATATAATTACTATATTTATAAGTAGTATAAGCTTTAAGTTTCTTTTACTTATACTAAAGTTTAATCTTAGAATCCTAGTAGATTTTATATTTAGAATTCTAATATAATTTAATATATTATTCTTCTATATTATACTTATAGGGATATTTTTTTAAGTTCTCTTCTAGAATAATATATAATCTAACTAATAGTTATTTAATTATAAATTATTAGGTTTATATTATAGTATACCTTAGTAGTATAGTACTAGCTGTATATAGAAAAGTATTAAAGTTAATCTTTTTCTACTAGTATAATAAATATTTATAATTATAATATATAATCTATAATTCTTTAAAATAGTTTTTTTTTAAGATATTTTTCTAGTATTCTAATATTTATAAGCTTCTTAGGTTTTTAATAATATCTACTAGCTATTTTCTATAGATTATTAGTTAATTACTATTATTAGAGTTCTATTTCTAAATTACTAGTTAGTAATAGGTATATACCTTATTATATTCTATAGTTATTTATTCTTTTACTTTCTAATAGTATTCTCTATTATAGGTTAAGTATAAGATAAAATTATTTTTATAGCAGAATACTACTTTATATTTAGTTATTAGTCTATATTTATAGATATTACTTTCTTAGTTTTTATACTTTTTCTTAAGTTTTTTAAATTCCTTTCTAATTCTCTTCTAATTATTCTTAGTAAGATTATATTTCTATTTCTTATCTTTATTTAAAATTTAAGTATAAATAGATACTAGGGTTAGACTAAATCTAGAAAGTATAAAATTATTAGATATTCCTTATAGAGTAGATCTTTATATTATATCTAGGACTTTAATCTTTTTATTAGCTTTCTCTATTACTTCTAACTATTTTTTATCTTCTTTAGTAGGTTTCTAATTCTTCTATTTTTTTAGCTTTAGATATTAAGATAAAATATATCTAATCTTATTATAGTTATAATATTTATATTTTTCTATAGCTCCTAGCTTTATAGGTTCTAAATATATTCCAGATATTATAAATAGTAGTAGAACTTATTATACTCTATAGTTAGATTTATTAGTTTTAATATAATTCTAATTACTATATTCTTTTCCCTTTTATAGTTTTTATTTATAAATATAGTTATTAATTTATACTACTATAGCTATATATTTAATTAAATTATCTAGTTTATCTATTTTAAAGAGTTAGTTTTTAATCTTATCCTTAAGTCTATTATAGAATATAATCTTAAAAGAGCTATTATTCTAGTCTAGATAGAATATAATCTCTCTAAACCTAGTAATATAGCTTAAGGTAGCTCTAGTCTACTAAAGATCCTTAAGTTCCTTAATAGCTTATTATTTATAGTTAATCTTTCTAAAGGCTCTTATAAGTATAATAATAAAGTTATTATAGCTTATAAGAATATTAACTATTATCTAATCTCTATTTTCTAATTTAGTTTTATTATTATACTAATTATAAAGGAATATCTAGAACTATTATCCTATAGTACTAATAAAATATATTCCTATAAATCTAACTTTATTTTATCTTTCTTAAGCTTTATTAGAAAGAATTTAAAGTAGGTTTAGAATTAGATTTTAAATATATCTAATTCTTAAGTATCTCTAGAGAAGGGTCCTAGTAGTATTAGATAAATAATTTCTTCTTAATCCTTCTAATATTTCTTTTTAAGACCTTTAATATATAGTATAAGTTATTTAATTATCTACTAGGTAGTTAGTCCCTTAGGAGTATTATTCTGCTAGATAGGAGTTCCTAGAGTAATTATAATATCTTCTTTATTATTATATAATAGCTAAGATAAGATAATTAGCTGAATAAGAGTTATTAATATATAATAGTTAGATAACTTATACTAAATAGGGTCTAGAGTAGATTAGGGTTAAACTAATTAAAGTATTATTCTAAATAGTATAATTAGATTATCTTAGGCTATATAATATAAGTTACTATTAATATATAAGTATTATAGAGCTAGTAATAATAGATATATAGATAATATTATTAATAACTATCTAAGAAAGTATTCTATCTAATAAAATAAATATATATATATATCCTGTATAGAGTATTAGGAGTATACTGCTCCTGATTGCTCTTAGTAATACTGTATATAGAGTATATTACTCTAGGCGCTCCTGGATCTGAGGTAGGTCTGTATATGATATATATAACCTATTAGGGAGGCCTTTGTTCGTAACAGTCTCAAGTCCTCAAATGGGCCCTATACTGAAGCGCATATTTTCCCATGAAGATCCTTAAAGGAACCAGCTTGGAAGAAGATAGTGCCTTGAATTCTTTAAGTGAAAATCGTTGCTTGCTTATTTGATGCTCGCAAGACATCTTCGGCCAAAGAGACGCCTATATAGCCATTCATTATTCCCGCTTCCCACCGAAATACCATCGATGCTCCTAAACCTCACAACTAACATATAATTTGCCCTCCACTGGTTATAAGTTACGAAGATACTATCACGCAGAGGTCACGATATACTCACCAGCGATCTCTATCTCCCTATTCAGCTCGTTTTATCCAAGACTATAACTCCAGACTAGCTAAGAGAACTAGATCTCGGTCACAAGCTGAGATCTATTATAATAATAAAACCAAGGAATTAATTACTAATTTCAATACCGGTATAGATTATCAGAAGTATTTTACTCCAGAAGATAGGCTTAAGGAAGATAGATAAGTAATTTTATCAGCTCTGAAGAAGAGATCTAATACTTTTCTAACCCTATAGTATACTCTGTAAGTATTATATTAAAGGGCCTGATACTATATATAGGAGTATCTATATAGTCCCTCTAATAGTATTTATACTGCTGAAATTTATAATAAATACTATATTATACTTAAATAGGAAAGCTAATTCCTCTCTGAATATTACTATATTTAATATATAGAATATATAATATCCTTAGTAACCTTAGCCTATTCTTAATTTAAACTAGAGGGAGAGTCTATATAGGGGCTAATAGTAGGTAAATAGATAGAATACTATAATTAGATTAATATTAAAAAGATTATAGTATATATAAATAGAGTAACTATATATTCTTAGTAGTATAGAGAGATAATTAATAAAATCTCCAGAATTAGCTTATACTATCAGGCTTCTTATATATTAGATCTACCTCTCTACAGCTACTCGGAATTTCCTAAGGGCCTAAAGATACTAATACTAAAGGATTATATTATTAATAAAAGCTGTAAATTATAGAATATAATCTACTATCTATATAAGAATAAAGAGTAATTCTTCTATAATAATAGCCTGCTATAGAGGTTTAACTCCCCTGAGGATCTAGAGACTGATATTAAGGAGAATTCGAATATCAGGTATATTATCCCAAAATAATATCCATCTACCATTCAGCAAGTGCTAAAATACCCCACCGTTCCGACCAAGAAGGTGTCGAGTATGCTTAGCTAGTCTGAATTTTGCGAACAAACCAGGCCACTTCCCAATACCTCACATTCTTCTGAAAAATGGATAACAATTACAAACTATACAAGCCGTACCTTTCCTCATGCTTTGAATATTTGTAAACAACGTTGGCAAGTCGTTGAGGCTAGAATGTTGAACTTTGGAGGGTGGGTATATGTTTCCTCGCAGATATTACCTCTCTTTGTAACATCGTCGCACCAGTTGTGTATTTCTGGAGATAAACTCATTGCATTTGTTGTATTTGAAGATGTGATCTGCTTGTTGACATATCGTTGATAATTATTCGTGATTTGAGTTTTAGGAGAAATGAGGGGTACAATACTCGGATACCTTGTCTACGGCCACGATGCATTTGCCACCCCGTACCAAGGGGGGCCCTCGGACAGATACTAGTGCAGAGGAACATCGAGGGGGGGGGGGGGGGGCGAGATCGAGCTGGGGGCCGTGGCTGAAGCGGCTAACGACGGTGTCTGGCGAGACAGAGGGAAGGGTCGAGTAGAATATGGCAGAGGAGCAGCTGCCAAGGGGGAAAAGGGACTGCTCGCCAAATCCGATCCCGGGGCACGACCTGCAGGGGGCGTAGGCATGGGAGAGGGATCGTTGGCTCGGCTTGCTGAAACTGGTCATGTGCAGGAGAAACTTGTTGTCACCCAACTACCTTGGCAAGTACAGACAGAGATTTATTGGGCTTTATTAACTAGACCGTACGTGGCTAGGAGCCATGCATAGGCAGTTCCGCTACCGCACCTGGCGCCTAGATCATTGAATAGTCCATTCTCACGCGAGCCACCAGAATGAAATGAAGATTGTGTCATGGTCTCTCGCAGGATGTCTCTGTGAAGCCATCCGATATTATTTGTCCTTTCCAATGCACTATTCTCTTTCCTTTCCTTACTATGGAGTGGGACCCCGGGCGCAACGACTATATCTTGGAAGTTTATTATTCCATTAAGTTCCCAGTGGCCTACGAAGTCCGTGGGATGGATATTGGTCAACCACGCTGCCTATATAGCAAGTCGCAATGCCACCAGCGTAAAGTTCTCTAAGCTGCTATGATTTATTGCTCTTATCACCAAAAACTTGACCATACTGGGTTAGATCTACTTATTCTCCCACACAGTCACATCGTACTCATCAATCCACTCTACAAACTCTCTGCCAGCTTTGGCCCATCCACTGATACCTTCGAGCAATATCAAGCTCTCCATATCGCTGTCGTTTCGGTCGTCGATATGGTCTTTGAACCATCCAGCTGCTCGAGAACCTCGGCCGCGAGAGGATGCTGGAAAGAGTTAGTATGCCTGTCCCTTTATTGTATGCTGCTAGTTTTGGAGGTAGTAATTCAAGACCTACAGCAGTACCAGATGACTTTTTGTACTCCAGCCGCTTTAAACAGGCTATATAGAGTCGGTATGGTGGGATAGAGGCTCTGTGCCGGTAGATTAATAGACCCGCGAATGGTACCGCCCTAGATGGGAGGACAAGTCAGTCACAGCTCTGCTGACGACTCACTCAGATCATAGCATGCGTTCGTGCTTCGTATCCGGTGCTGTACCGTTCCAGAAGTATTGAGGACCCCCGGTTGTGGATGGGAGCAAGTGCTACCAGACCCATTTTCAAGTCGCATTAACTCAAGATTCTGTGGTTGTGAAGTTGAACGCATAATCTCCCCCACCCTAACTAACTCCCTATCACTAACCTAACTTTAACCCTCACCCCGTGCCACTAGCAGCGGACGTCGCTTCAGCCGCCGTAGATAGGACACTGAACACTTGAAGAACAGACTTCAATATGGGCTTTAGGAAATAAGGACATAAGGGGGCAATGTACGACACAATATGGGTTTGACGAGGTCAGGACGCAATTTGGGCAGCATATGGAGGTATTAGTAATTAGTGCCCTTTCGGCCCAAGCGCCGCCGGGCGTAATAAATTGTATCATATTGTATTGTATTGTACAGGTTTAGCATCAGTACTCTGTTATTGGAAACTTGCTAAAAGTAGCTAAACTGGTCAAAATGGACCAACCGTGGTAGCGGCCCAGTTATTATAAAACACGTTAATTAAATACCAAACCAGTGTCGTCTTAAATGGCTGAGTGGGTTTAATATAGCTTTTGCTTGCAGTACTAATGATGCGAAATAGACCCTAAGGCTCTTGACATGAGTACATCCTTACTTTCGGAACAAACTCTTAACAGCTATTACAACATCATCTGTATAGGGAGTACTGTACGAAAGCATCGAGATTAAACTCTAGGTGTGGTAATCGTTGATCTACACGTGAACAGCTGGTAGAATGCGACTATGCTCAAGTGAATTATTCTCATAGAGTGATGTGCTTCAAAGTCTCAGCGGTATATTCGGATGATTAAGCTTTGAGCTACTGGTGGAATGGTGTCGAGGGTAATATGCTCCGAAACTTCGAAGGTAAACGCCATATAGCCGTATCATATAGGTTGGTAGAGCGTCTTACAAACCTCCCGAGCCATTCGCACGCATAACAAAAAGAGACAAAGTATAATCCAAATGGGGCCCCCGACACGCGTGACTGCGCATAGATCCTGAGAGAGCACCATCTTGATCGCCGACAAGCCAGCAGGCTTGGTCAGCTCCTTCAGAACCTCCTCGACAATGCTCTGGGCCTTCTCCCCAACGCCCTTGGAGAGTGCGACAAGGCCAGGACCACGACTAACAAGCGTCAGCTAGACGGCAAGATGTCCAACTCTCACGTCACTTCCCAAACGGCACGAAGAGATACAAAGTTGAGCTGTATATCATGAGCCTCTTACTAGAGTCGTGTGACCACATACGCAAAGAGTAGGTACATCAAGTTGACTTCCATCACCTATATAGCGTTAGTACAGGGCTGTTATCTTCAGGCTTAGAGATGACTATGGCATCGTTATGGGGATAGGAACCCACCGTATTCTCAGACGTAAAAATCCCGATTTGGTCCGCGTGATCTATCGTCACATTCTCTCCCAAATGCCAGTACCTTCCTTTAGCATTCATTATGTTCGCTATATCAATTCCTGTACCAGGAAAAGTACCCGCTCCATATTGGGCGTTAACAGGTCCGCTCATCGAACTTGTATTCACAATCCCATCGTTCCGTTGGTATTCCTCTGTTGTAATGCGAGCCAGGATCCGCAATCTTTCCTGGTCCAGCTGGTAACCGCCCATTGCATACGCGGGAAGAGCTATCAGTGGTAACATGTCTGCACGAGGGATCTGGCTTCCACCACGTGGAATTCGGGAGAAGTAGTTCATCCTTCCGAGATGTCTGTTGGCCACGTCTGTGAACCACCCCGCAAAGTCCCGGAGTTGGGGGAGGAAAGGCAGTTGTGAAAAGATGTGGAAAACTGTTGACAAGGGTATTCCCAACCAACCAAATGGGTTGATGACCCCGTTGAGTGGAAAAAGAGCTAGGAATTCGTCGACATCTTGCGCATTAAGAGTATCATTGGGGAATGGATCCGTCGCGCAGAAGGACATTGTAAAGTAGTAGGTGTGTTCCGACGGGTTTGGCGCAAAATTGTTGAGGCCGACCACACCAGGGATGCTGTTATCATGGAGTCCGTGGAGGTTCGAGTTCCACCAACGCTCGACAAGGCTGGCAAGCCGACTGTACATGGCGCTCAACGACTCATTTTCTTGCCTAAAAAAGCCCCAATGATCGAGCTGCAAGTCGTAAAACCGGAGTTGAGGAGGATCAAAAGACGTTGACCAGACTAATCTTGTGAGAACTTCCAAATAATTTGGCGGAAGAAGGTTCTGCAAATGGTTCTTCTCAGCTCATCGCATCTGGAAAATTAATGTTAGATTGCCGATTACTTACCTGCACCACATCCGTCACAGTAGTTCCTTTGTGAGGCGTCCCGATGGTAACAACTGACCTGACCCAATCTTGATGATTCTCTGTTGGAAAGTCCGGACCAGGAAACAAATCCGTGTGAGTGCCGCTTAGCAGCTCTATGAGATAACGGACAGTAGTCCCTCCTTGCGAATGGCAGATGAAATGGACTGGGTTTTTTTGGCCCCACTTCCAATCCCAGCCGTCTGGAATATTGCCAAACAGCACAGGTCGCCAAGTCGACGCCTCTTCTAGATATCCGAGGGACGCAGCAGGATGCTGGTTTCCGTAGTTGATGGCTATTCTACTAGGAACATCGGTAGGAAGGTCATAGCCCCTGTAACGTCAATTATTATGTATAAATACGGGCAAATTCGAGCACCGTAGCCTTACCTATCGGTCCCGTTGATGTTTAGGTTAATGTTTCTAAGCTGCGTCCAGATTTCGCACGCGCGCTCCCGATTACTCGACACCGGCCCGATCCTGACGACAATGACTTTATACCCAGCCTGGGCTAATATTTCCGGTAGGCTTTCAAAACCCCCCAGTAGTTGATGGTTCCGAAGAGGGGCCGTCCCCAGCCACTGAATCCAGAGACTACGCCAAGAGAGTTAGTCATGCTGCCTATCGACCTACTAGACCTGGTATAGACATCTCACCTAACACGATTGGGTCGTCTTGGTTCTGAGCTTGGCCTTGCATCAAATTAGCTAACGACTTTAGGTTTTGAATTCCATTGTTTCCAGAGCTGATTGGGATCTCTCTCGGAAAAGGGCCATCGTGTCGACCTCTCGACCGCATCTCTATCAAATGGGTAAAGACTTCCGCCGCCATAGTGGTTAGAATACGAAATAGCGAGGATGGCTTTGTTGTTAGAAACAATTCACGAACAGATATCGGGCGAACGGGTACGAGGAAAAGTGTCGAACTGGTGGCCCACAGCGCATCATGAGGGTCTTATATTTTGTTGCTGCACGAACTAACAAAAGGCTTTGACCGCTCGTCTTGTCATAACTTTGTGAACTCAGACACTTTCCACTTCCCTCAAGCACTCAAAGGAAAATCAATAGGAATGCTGAGGTACAACTCCCATGTGTTAATGTTCCTACAATGTATGAGTGGGCTCCTGTCACATTGTTCTAGACCGTCTGCTAGGAATGACGGCGCTTTACACAAACTTCTGGCGAATACTAAAGCATTTTGGAGCAAAACAAAATCTAGTGCCATTGCTGCATCGTTGATTGCAAGAAAAAGCACGGCTTGATATGGGTGTGCCCACTAATTTGTCAATACATACCGCTGCATCTTGAGAGCCTTCCAAGCCAAACCTTTCAGCGTTCTAGGTTCTGGGTTCTTCAGATGGTCCTCTAGCCGCTCTTCTCTACCACCACCACATAATGGCATCGCACAAGAGGCAGACAGTGACTTAGTCTCGATCACAGCAGAGCCACCAGAGTATTGCAGAAGGTTTCCACTTATCACCCGGGCTGTGAAGAATGCCGTACATCCAGTGACTACAGCTGCTACCGCCTAAACGGGGAAAGCTTTCATTTGTGCATATGAGCTGCACCGGAACCGTGCAGCTTCTCATATACACTTTTTAGACTAACCGAGATCAGATGTTAACCCAGGTCTGTTGTCAATGTTTCAACTTATGAAGCAGTATGCTGACGCGGCATACTACCAGGAGAATAACAACTCGCCCGGAGACAAGGTTTCTTCCATATCATGCCGTGCTTTGCTTGCAATTAAGTTGCCTCGAGACGAAAATTGCACGATGCAGGGGTGGCACTGGATTATGCTTTGCTCCTTAATGCTCCTATTCGCCCGAAGTTTGTGTGAAGCGCCGTCATTCCTAGCAGACGGTCTTTGACGGTCTAGAAAATGCGGCAAGAGCCCCACTCGTACTTTGTGTACCTAGTCAATTCGGCACTTAATACTCCGTATAGCCCAGTCTAATGACAGCTCTCCTATACCTATGGCCCATGAGATCCCAACGAACAAAACCGATATTTGAGTTTCCTTTAATGCCAGCCATGTGTGTTCACCTACAGGAAGCATGGTAGTTCCAACATACGTTTTCATGACAAGAAGTAACGTGCCACGCTGACATGATCCTGCATTACGTACATGTAGATGAGGTTGTCGCTTAAATGCCGATGTAGAGTCAGCCCACATTCCAAGCTGCGAAAGATATATAGCTGACTGACTGATGATATCATAGCTCAATTGGTGACCTCGTATTGAGGGCTTCCTATATCTTAGCGAGATGTGGTCCAGAACCGCACAGGCTTTCAATTATGCTTTTGATTATTCCAATTTTTTTGAGTCTAGATGTCGAGATGCACAGATGGAAGGTTGTGGTGGCTCTTTACCCAAAGCTTATTAGAGTACCCTCCTGCAGGATTTGCAGAACCACGCCTACGGTGTCTGCCGAAGTTACGAAACGATTGAATCCTGGCCCAACTCTCCTAAGGGAGTTATCACGCTCTTACACTCCGTATATATAACTGGCTGCCTTGTTTCTTTCCTAGGATTCGCATTATAGGTGTGGGTTCAGCAGAATTTTTCTTTATCGGAGCAGATGGGGTAGGTTTCAACCTGTTGGGCTGTATATGTATACTATATGTATGCTGCTATAACGAACCCTTGGAGAATAGATACATATTAGCCTTGCCACTACGACAAAAGGGCGCCAAGCTCTTCCAAGACTAATCCTGCATGCGATGGTGGATGCCCAACGATGAAGGGTTCACTCCGGTCTTGAGGAGCCTTCGCGAATTTGCGGATGAATGAGATGCTATGGCTGTGACGGCGCAGCAGGAGAAGGTTGGAGAAATACGACATATCTTTCACAATGTTGGAGAAGAAAGTCAGAGACATAGTGTGGCTTTTACGGTTATAACGAGCCAGCGGATAAATATCTAGGTACCCAAAAGGCTGAGCGACCACATATAGCACGCAGATCACTTGTTCTTTATCATATGATTCCAGTTGTGCTATAATGCTATAGATAGCCCCACCATAATACTGACTTGTTTCAACTACCTGCTTGATCACCTCTCTTTCTTCGCGGCGTCACAATAAAAGTTCTATCATAATGCGCTAAACGGTGCTTTGTTGCAATGGACCCAAAACCGGGATCTTCCTTGTAAGCAAGTCCCAGTTTTGGGACAGCTGCCATCACCAACATCGGGGTCGGGCTGTGGCAGTTGATGAGGAACCTGAAGAGTCACAATGGAGATCGAAAAGGGCACAGCCCTGGTGGCAAGACGTAAGGAGGGTATACATCTACTTTCACTGATCAGTCTCTTATGATATATGGACATTATATGTTGGGCGTGGCTGAAGGGGGTGTTGAGTCTTCTGTTTACTATGGCTACACCGGGTGATGACCATGGCACGTTTGCATAACAGATGGAATGAAAATGGATGAGTGAATGGTATATTGGTGTCCCGTATTGGGAAGGGAGACTGCACCAGCTTGAGCTGCATGAGCCTGCAATCAACCAACTACCAGCTCCACTTCCAGCACTTTTTGCTCACAAAGAATCACTTCTTTTCGAAAACACTTACCTTCCAAACCATTACCACTGGTTTTGGAATTCTCAATAACGATAATCAACCCCTTACCTACCAGTGCATTCTCTATTGCATGGTAATCTAAGTAACCTCTTGCATATATCTTTTGGTATGTTTCAAGGTTTCAGAGAACGGAGGCTCTAGTAGTAGAGCCTTCAGGGCAATGGTGAGTCAATTAGAGTGGGTAAAAAGTAATGCCCACATAAGCATGACGCCCAGTTAGAAAAACGTAACGCCACGAATTTGTAGTAATTTTCCTATATGCTTCTGGGAGGCTTAGTCGTTGTGTGACATCTAACGCCCAATACTCAATACAGAGGCGCCTAGGGTTAGGGTTATTCTGATCTGTCGAGAAGCAGCTCTACAGTTCGTGGGACTTGAGATAATTCCAATACCATTCCCGCTAAGTTGTCGATGTCCTGGGTGTACCGATGGTTCTTCGCTTGGGAGGTGATTGTAATAGAATGTGTTCCAATGCGTTCCAGACCAGGTCGATGGCTTAGGACCCATGACATCCCGTCCAGAAGTTGTTTCGCGAGTATTGAAAACTTGCAGCCTGTTCCTCGGCTATATGCTCGGCGTTTTCGTTCATTTAATGTGCTTGGCAGAAGCTTATTTCGATCACATGTGAATATAACTTTAAAACCCGGCCATTTGGAGTCTTAGAATCTCTCCCTTTGGTGAAAGAATAGACTTTAGGCTTTGGCCGTGCATTTATAGCCGCAAAAGGAGACTCCCATAAATCATATACACCCCTCCTCTAGGAGCACATTAGTACTGGATGTCGCTTGGTCCATGGCGGTGCAAGTTGAAGTCCCTATATATGTTGACCGCCTTTACCCAATTTATGTTCATGCAAGCAAATCTGAGCAAGCTACTACATCCTTAACTAAAGCAGACTTGAAAAAGATCCAACCGTATCTGTCTTAGTTCAACAGTTATGTCTTTATCCGATGACGACATCCACTGGAGACGCTCTATCGTTGAGCACGGGAATGCATCTAACAATAACATAGAACGATTGTCTGACTCGAGCAGTTCTGCTCTCGAGCTAAAAGCGCTCACAAGAGGTTTAGATATTGCTAAGAGGGCGTTGCCACAAAAAGCGAAGAATGACGATGCTATTAGCTCGTCCACGGAGGTCTCAGACTTGCGGTATACCAGCGACACTATCCGATCGTCAGACCTAGATTGCTATGATCAGTCGAGGCCGCACTGCTTCCGAAGCGAGGAAAACGGACCTATCGAGAATCTGTCGGAGTATCTAGCATCTCAATTTCACAGATACCAAGCAGATCTGCGCAAGAAACTTACGTTGCTCAAAGACCAAAATGGCAAGCCTCTTTATCCTGATTCAGATATTGATCATCAGCTATACAGCACTCAAACAACCACCAATGCCGACGAAAATACATTCGGGCTAAAGGCTTCTATTGGGTATATTTCGGGGTTTGCAGAGGGCTTAATGCGCGAGGATGTGTCACTGGCCGAGCTGATTTCGGGAGGCCACGAATGTTTCTAACATTTCGGCGACTCCAACGGAGTGCTCTGGATACATCTACCTGCAAACAATCTAGAATGGGTCGACGTAAGTTAAAGCTAAAGCTAAAGTCACGGGTCACTCGAGGCTGACGATCGGAGCAGGGCATAATTACAAGGCTTTTATCATCTGAGGTATAAGGAAGAAGCCGCGAGGAGAGTTAGCTCCCGGACTCTAAGAAGAGAATTTGGTGCCGTGCGTCGTGCAGAAAGGTATACTGTGCCTATACACAGACGGGCTTTACGAACCTCATGCCACGCGGTAAAAGTGAGAACACCTTTTAAGGACAAATACAGCCTATCTATTTGTGTAAGACAGCAGACAAATCCAAGTTGAGACTGAATGCTAATCTATACCCACGACTACAGATGCCATATCTGCACTGGGAGCGTAGCATAGCCAGGATCCATACCGCTGAAATCATCAGAGATGCACAAAGGGTTGCTAACGATATCAAGCAGAAGCGCGGTTCGGGTCTCCGGGTGAGCGAGGTGGCTGCTCTGCCCTGTGGAGTTCAGGAGAAGATTATGCGCTACTATGTCCCTGATAAGCCGTGTTTTTTACCCGAAGAACGTTGGATCAGTCATATTTCCCCATGCTAGAGAATACTGAGGACAGAGACCAGGATCAAGTAGTGGAGAAGTATTCGAGGAAGAAGAATTGGACGGGACATCGTGTGCTTATGGTCGATCAGTTGTGGTTGTGGATTTTGAACAACAGTATGAGCTCCATGTTCTTCGATGTGACTTCTCACCCTCACCTTACTAAGGTATTTGCCACAGACACTGTCTTATCCTGTTTTCCAGGGACTTGGCCCGATGTGTCTAATAGTGACGAAGATCGCGAGGATGTCTTTCTGTCACTTGTCAGGCATATTAGAAATAAGGGCAGATGGGTTCGCACCGCGGAACAGCTGGCCTATTTTATGGTCGATCGCTGTGCCGCAAACGTCTATGATCCCGACTTGTTTCTAGAGGAACAACTCGACTTCATGGGGATGTTCCAACATTCCATCGCCGATATTGCACGTATCAGACTCCTTATTTGGTATCTTGCTGGGCACGGCTCAATGTCTTTGCCAAAGATGATTGCACAAAACTCCTGCTATAAGAACATACCCTCCAGCATGAGACTTAGCGAAGAAGAAGCAATCGAGCTTTTCAAAGCAAACGACGAATTTCGTTTACTCGAGCAAGTCAAGGACGTCCTGGATGAGCTCCGCATGATACACGACATCCACCAGAAGCAAATGACCGTAATGAGGAAATTCTCTAGTCTCGATTGGCGAGGAAAGACCGTAGTTGAGTCTGAAGCCAAAATGAGAAAGCAGAAGGTCTATCTACTGGAAAAAAGACCGAAGGAGCGTCAACAAACACTCGATGATCTGCATGAGAAGTCCAAGGCTGCCTATAATAGCATTATTCACCTGATTGAGATCAAGCAGACGAGGGAGAACCTCTATCAGGCAATGTCCACCCATAAGATTCTGAATTCTTCTAGAGACCTGTTGCAATCGATTGACAAATTGACTTTATCTAACGCTACGATACAAAATTCGATGCATCGAATCATGGAACAGTCGGAAACATCCGGAAAGACTATTATGACTGTCAGTTCCTATAGCAGCTTTGCGGAATTCGTACAATATACGCTAATATTGACAATTAGTTCACGGTTGTCACCGTTCTTTTTGTAAGTATTAAAATACTAACACGGAAACGCTCAACTCTCAGCAAAGGTGCTCATAGCCATTTCCTAACAGCTGCCTCTCTCTACCATCGCTGGTTTCTTCAGCATCAACGCCCGCGAGTTAAAACGACGCCAACCTGTCAATCGGCGTCGTGTTCGCTTATCTTTGTCGTTCGTCCGTCGCTCTCTCCATCATCGCTACGCTAACCAGGATAGTTCCACTTTCTCTGTTTGTCGTCACTACCTCTCTTGTGCTGGGTTTTAGTGAGAGAGCACGTAGTACGGCCTTGAGCATTTTCTCACGAGCCTGAGTGGCCTAGGATTTTAGGCGTGATTCATGACGTTGTGTTAAGATGGCCTCGGCTCCTGACTACCTTGTCGTTCTTCCGGTATCAATATTGGGCGTGACCAGTGCTTCAGGGTAGGTTCCTCAAAGTATAGAGCCGCTGCGAAAGACGCGCTATCATGTCACGAGGCTATGTAATCCTACTCTTCTATTGGCGAACACTACGTCTAACATATGCCTTTATTTCTTACAACCAATTGCATCCAGACTTTTGATGCTGCAATTCGAAGCCAGAACCACCTTGCGCTGGAGCATGAGCCACTCAGGAAAGATGCCCGTAAGGCAATCTGCTTGTTTTTTTTAGAACAGGCCAAAACGGCTGCGGGCCTCGTCTGTTCAGGTAAAGTTATAGATGAATTGGTGAAGAAATTTAATGGGCGTGGCACCCTAGAGCAAACTGTTAAGAAGAATATCCATCGCGACGAGAGCAGCTCCATAAAAATTCAGAATATTCAGTAATATTTCTAATAGTATTCAGTTGTGATATAATTTCTATTTTACCAGCTAGTTATTCAAGAAAATTTCAAAAAAGAAATATCAACCACACCAGCATGTAATATAGTTCCTCAGGTCAGCAAATACTGCTCATTCGTTGCCTTCTATACCAGACTACCAAGGGTCAATATCCTTCCATCTATGTTCCCAATCTATTGGTCAACTAGGAAATGCCATTTAATTGATTGTTCAAGCTGTTTAGGTGTCCGACCCTACCTCGGGAGACATGTTGGAACAGGCGAATCGGAAGTCAACCCAGAACAATTGGAATACTTCCTCAAGTGTCTATACGTTGCATCGATATCATATGTGGTGTCCATAGGATTCATCAAACTTACGATATTGGCATTTTACTGGAAACTCTTCTCCGTCGCAGCAAGATGGCCGATTCGAATCCTAGCCGCATCTGTCGTGGCATGGCTCATCGCTTTTGTAAGCGTGATCCCATTGTTGTATATGGCCTAAAGCTCTAACCTTTGTTCCCTTCAGGTCTATCTTGGAGCATTCGGTTGCCTTCCCATCCGCGCGCAATGGGATGTAACGGCAATGGCAACTGCAAAATGCGTGCCACCAAAGTCCATCTATCTCGGCGCATCACTACCAAATGTCATAACGGATCTTATCCTTGTGTTGATGCCAATCCCGTACGTCTGGAGACTAAACATTGCTCTTCAGCAACGCCTCATACTTGCCGGCCTTTTCTTGCTGGGCCTGTTCATCTGCATCGTCTCCATTATCAGACTGACGATAGTCATGTCAATCGCCACTGACGATCACGATACTACGTATAACCTCAAGGACTTCATGCTGTGGTCTATCGTCGAGGTGAACATAGGCCTCGTCTGTTCTTGCCTGCCTAGTATGCGACATATTCTCAAGGCAATTGGGCTGGGACGGTTCTTCTCTCTATCTTACGGCCCGAATGGGCAGAATACGCCTGGCAGACGTCCCAACAGTGACCCGACGGGCGTGAATACTGGCTCCAGTGGGGGTCGCGTCCTTCGGTCCAGGCAAAATGCATCTAATAACAGCGGGCTGTGGTGGGGGAACACAGGTCTCAGCAGGATAGACAGCGACGAAGATGCCTATCAGATGATTGACCACGTAGCGGGCGCCAAAGTGAGTGCTGCCGCCGCGGAGAATGGACAACAGTCTGGCCAAGAGACTGACCAGGGATCAACTGAGGAAGGGAGAGATGGCTCAAAGAATGGCGGAATTGTTGTGCATCAAAGCTGGAGTGTCATGACTGATGGGAAAGGTTCTTGAAAAGTGTATTTTGGTATCCAACATATTGTATATATACTAGGGGCGTATTATAATGTTCAACTTTGTCCCTGAGGAACGAAAATGATATATGATTCCAAATTTCTTTTAATCTATTGCATTCAATTTTCAATTCCCCGCCAAGCTCAAAATTTCACGCTCAATCGCCTCTCCCAATGCCTGAGTTGTTCCCATTCCACCCATGTCAGGAGTCAAAACCGAGGCTTCAGAACGCTCCAATATCCTCTCAATAGCCTTCAGTAAAGCGTCTGCGGCCTCTGTATGTCCGAAGTGCTGGAGAAGCATCTGACCAGCCCAAATCATTCCAATTGGGTTGGCCAAGTTCTTGCCTACAATGTCCGGCGCGCTTCCATGCACGGGCTCAAATAGACTGGGAAACTTGCCCTCGGGGTTTATGTTGGCTGAGGGCGCGATGGCAATGGTACCAGTGCAAGCTGGTCCCAGGTCGGATAGGATATCGCCAAACAGATTGCTGCCGACAATGACGTCGAAGATTTCCGGCCTCCCAACGAAGTGGGCCGTGAGAATATCAATATGATACTTGTCTAGGTTGATTTCTGGGTAGTTCTTATGCATCTCGCTGACTCGGCCATCCCAGTATGGCATGGTGATGCTGATTCCATTGCTCTTGGTAGCGCTTGTCAGCCTTTTCCTCGGGCGACTCTTGGCCAGCTCAAAGGCGTAGCGAAGAATGCGATCAACTCCGACCCTCGACATAACTGTCTCCTGGATAACCACCTCTCGGTCTGTTCCCTCAAACATCTTGCCGCCGATGGAGCTATATTCACCTTCTGTGTTCTCGCGAACGATCCAGAAGTCAATATCGCCGGGCTTCTTCCCAGCGAGAGGGCACTTGACCCCGGGCATCAGACGACATGGTCGGAGGTTCACATATTGATCGAATTCTCGCCTGAACTTGAGAAGACTGCCCCAGAGTGACACGTCGTCGGGCACAAGGTTAGGCATTCCGACGGCGCCAAAGTAGATGGCGTCAAAGCCGATGAGCTGTTCTTTCCAGTTGGCTGGCATCATATCTCCGTGCTTCTGGTAGTATTCGCAACTTGCAAAGTCGAAGTGTTCAAATTCTATTGAGATGTTGAAAACCTTGGCCGTTGCTTGGAGGCACTTGACGCCCCATGGCATGACCTCGGTGCCAATGCCGTCACCAGGGATGACGGCAACTCGAAGGGTTTTAGAAGACATATTGAATGCTGAGGTAAGGAAGATGGTACTGATTAACGGTACTGGGAAGATCTGCCGTAAAGTGACCTTATGCTTAAATAAATGCAGGGTCACCGAGGTCGCTCGTGATCGGGTTGATTATCGGCTAAAGGAATAAGCGCATTTCGACAATGGCAAGCTGATGTGAGTCGTCACGTGAAGACCCCGCCGCGGTTGAAAGATTGACCGCCGAGTCGTGACGTCTGGGCCCTCGGAAAAGTCTACCGACATCGGCATCTACATATTCGATTTCGATAATTTCCAGGGCGATTTACAACGGCAGGTCTAACAGTTCACAGGGTCCCTCAGTAAGGTATACCCGAGTGGATCCGTCCTCGTTGATTACAGAATGCCTCCAGTTCGAGGCAAAGCAGCATGTATCGCCTGTCGCTCGCGGAAGCAAAAGGTCAGTGAAAATCTTCATTACCCTTATTCATCACCGTAACTGAGCTAACTAAGACTCGCGCAGTGCAATGAAAAGAGGTGAGATACTATAATATGTACTGGTAACTGCCATCCAAAATCTTATTGACGTGATAAGACCTGAATGCTCTCGGTGTCAAGCGCTTGGCATCAAATGCACCTGGCCCACAGCCCGCAGACGGTAAGTCGAAGCCATACATATAGACGAAAGTAAATGTTTGACACTTTGATGTCAGAGGTCCTGCAAAGGGCTACACCGAAGCACTTGAACGTCGACTAGGGGACACGGAGCTGGCTTTGCTACAACTCTTACTCGTTTCGAACCCAGAAACGATTGAAACTGCCTTCGAACCAGACACGCTCGAATTGGCACAATCCATTTGGGCCAACCGCCAGGCAAAAGCTGAGTCAGGGGAGGGCCTTCTTGAGGGCGAACGGGCTGAGGCATCATTGATGGCACAGTGGGAAAATACATCTCTTAAAACTGTCGATGGGATCAACGAATGGGTCAAGAGCATGAGACACTGTGAGCCGGAATCATCTGCCGATGTCTCAGCAGACTCCAGGAAAAGCCAGCCATTGTCTGTTGACGGGCAAGCTCCAGGACAACTTCCAGCTGCTGGACGCTATCCAAACGGGCACGAAAATCGTAGACCAGCTGAAGTCTGCGCACTGCGGGAAAGTGGCCTCCGAACGTCGCATGAGTCGGCTTCACTTAGATCAGACAAGAGAGTTTATCCTGGAGAGACCGTGGACAAACCTCCAGATAGTAGAGACGGTGGATCTGGTGTTCGCGGAAAGATAGAGCTTCCTGCTGAATTTCAAAGCCAATTTTTGTGGTAGAAAATGGATATGCCAGAACAACGTAAGCAAGGAAATGATATGGTGGATGGGCACTCCCTCTTTTATCACGCCATGTAACTCCATACTCCTTATAACACACCATCAGAACGGGGTAGTTCAAATTGAGCCACTAAACAGCGTGCTATAATCAAGATTAAGAATTTCGTTCATCAAATCTTGGCCTTCACCAAATTCGTCAGGCAGTGATGTGTCAAAACCAAAATCAGGGCCTATGTATTGTGGCACTGCAAGTGAATTGGGAGATGTTTGGAAAGTTGATTCGCTCGGGTAGATGCTCGCGGCCCACTGTGCATCTTGCTGGGGAGGCTGTCGAGTAGGTTCTCCTGGGTCTTCAACCCGCTGCCTCTTGGAAACTCTCGGGGTCAACGAGACGCTAGGATCCCTTCTTCTGGTTGGTGTAACTAGACTGTGGTTTCGCGGGCTTCGTGGTGGTGGATAAGACTGAGAATGCACCATGTTTGGCATCTCATACTTGGTGATAAGCTTTCGCGAGAGAAGATTGAGGGCAGCGTGACATTGACGCGCGCTAGACCATTTCTTTGACATTCGATCTAAGATGGCAAGGCACCGTTCAAGCTCACTGTTATGTGACAGTTAGAAGAGCATCTCTCAATACCACAAGATGTTAAGTACTATACCACTTAGATTTGGAAAAGGGGTATTGATCCAGCAGAGTGGCGAAGGATACCACGAGGCCAGCGGTCCAGACAGCGGACAGTGACGTGGGCCAGGATAAGAATAATCCGTTTTCCAAGTGCTGATTCACGTCCATAAGAAGCGAGTGGCTAGCGTTGATGGCCGCTTGAAGACTACATTTGAACTCAAATCTTTCTCTTGGTAGCGAGAGGAAGGGGCGGTTGAGAAGAAGGAGACTGTGGTTATACAAGGTGGTGAAAAATACGTGGTAGCGAGATGTGAGATCGTTTGTTCCTCCCGGTGGGCTATCTTGAATGGAAAGAGGTAGTCGGTTCCACCAGGAATGGACGCGGCACGTAATCTCCTGTACGCTGTCCAGATCAACCGAACGGGTATGGATAGAATTATGAAAGAGATTGAGTATTGTCCCCAGAAGTTGTGCGTGAGTTGCTATTAGCCCCAAGATTGTTTCCTGCTTCTCACCGCCCGATGTTGGCTGTCCTTCAGAAGAATCACGAACTCCTGGCTCGACCGGAGATCCGTCAAAGGGCGATTCAACAGCCATGCCCGTGAGACGCTCACGCTCTTGCCGTTGGCCTTGGGGAAGATGGGCCAAGACCAGCTCAGGGCTATCGTCGCCGGGGGTATCCGCTGGCTGGTTAACTGGGACAGGGCGGTGCAGCTCTGGCATACCAGGCACGCAAACATCAACATCTATATCGTTGAAGCTGAGGGGATGTCCTAATGCTTGTCCAAGATGTCTATCGAAGATGTACGCACACCAAAAGATGCGCTTCCGTATACCCCTCACCGGTTCTGGTAGTTGCAGGTAACGGAAGGGGCACCTGTGGATACCTGCGTGATACATCATCCGTGTCAAAGCACCATGCACCGTGGATGCGGCTCGAAGGGACATGGCGGTGATCATGTAGAGCTCTGCGGCCAGTAGAGCCTGAAGGCTGAGGATATCTGGACTGTTGTAGAGAGCGGCAAGAAGCTGCAGTAAGCCTTGGGTTGACTGGATGCGACAAGCGTGGTCAAGCTGCAGCCCAGGTGTAGTTGCTGCAATACCAAAGACACATTGGACAGTAACCATCCGGCAAAGGTCCTCTTGTGGACGAGGCCCCTTAGACAAAATGGAAACGGACTCGCCCTCCACACCACCGTATGCCTTGTTCACTTCTTCGAGAAACGTGGGTCCATGAAGGAAGGGAAATACAGGGTGCCAATGTCGAAAATAAGCCATCGTAAGCTCCTTTGACATGCTGGGCGTAGGGAGCATTCCCAAGGCCGAAAACCCACTGGACTGGGCAACCTGGCCAGAGTGTGTCACATCTTGCTGGGACGACTCCGTCTCTGAACCCGCCAGATAAGTATGTGCCGGCTCTGGGGCAGGTAGTTTATTGGGGAGATCTTTGCTGTTGCCGACTTCCCGGGATGTTGGGAGATCTGAGAAGGCTTTGAAAACAGTGTTGGCAAAGAAGACTCCACTGGCGCTGCCGATGAATTCGCTCCGGCACGCGCCGAGAGCTACAAAGCTGCCAATCTCAGTTGGCGGGATGAACCTCGAGCGGTTATTGAGTGCATTGTGCTGAGACATTTCAAAGTGCTAACTAAGACATGTCGCATGATGCGATAACACCGACATCCTTGACATGGAGATCGCGCGGAAGCATTTGAGAGGGAGAGACCAGACGTCAGTAGCCGAAGCCGGACCTGGCGCGTGCTTACGTCAGCAATAACACCGATCTCCTGATTACCCTATAGCTTGAGCCTAATCAACTCGTGTTGACCTGATTATGGGAAACAATTGTTTTCAAACCATGCACATATTGCCTAAATAGTTTGTTTTTCCTGTTTCAAAAAGTTTGGTGTGTATTCTGAGCTCCGACTAGCCATGAACTTAATAGAGGTTCGAAGCAAGGTGAGGTGATGCAAAGTCATCAGTGTAAGCTATTAGGTGCACTACATGCTGGTGCCTACTAATGTACTCGCGATCGTTGAAAAAGAAAAAGAGAAATTTTGATTTACAGTATTATCGCCTTCTGGTTAAACGATATAACTATCGTCGTTTAGAAACCAACTTAAGTCAATGCTTGCCTCTTGGCCCATCGCACTGACGCTATTCTTGTGCCCCGTTGGATGCATCTTGAGCGACTGATGCCTCTCCAAATGCCTAGTTAAGCTTGGCGCTCTGGTTCGTTTCTTCCCAGCTGTGCCGCCGCGCCCTTGTATGCCCCATTTCCGCTGAAGCATGGCCAGGAAATCGCGCGCTTTCTTGGCCGTCTCCCATGACGAACTGAAACAGTCCAGGGCACGAAGGCAGGCGTTGAGATGGCATGCCGTATCGTGAGGGGATAGTGTCGTGTTATTACTGATAGAGGCAAAGATGAGAAGGGAGGCCGCAGAACAAGTGATACCAACACCGTGGATATTCATCCTCTTGAATGAGTACTGTAGCTCGTAAATGTAGAGAAGTTTCCCAATAGTAGCAGCGGATTCGATGCACATCATACGAGCATGCTCGCAACCGGGGCCTTTGGGAGGGGTCGGCTGACCAAGTCTGGACATCCACGGCCTATGTGCGTGGATCATGTTTTGGTAATATTGCATACTATCGGCCTGTGTCAGAGAGTACGCTGGCTGGTTGGAGTAGGAGCGGACCTTACTGGAGAAAGAGAACATGTGGTAGATATGGCCTCTTGACATTTTCTAAGTCAACTTGAAGCTCTTGAGGAAGGTTGTTCTTCCAATTTAGAAGGTCATTGACAGCTTTCATGTTCATTTCTTGAAGCACTGTTGGCGGTATAGTCCGACATCCATACCTGTATGGTTTAGTTAAACCTCTATTCAGGAGTAGGTAGAACTCTTTCCGACTTACAATGCATATCCCAGTGGTGCCATAATCTCGCACAATGATATTCGCTCACGACTTATTATTTCAGTACAATCAGCCAAGGAAAGGCCCTCGTTTCCGGGCTGTGCAGAGCAGTACTGAACCCAGATCTGGGGGAGCTCATATTGGCGATCTCTTTTGGCTTGTCGACTGTGACATCTTCCATGTTCGTTCGGAATGGTCGACCTAATAAGAGTCCCCACAAGCTGGAATGACTTTCTATTAGCAACATTATTTCATTTGGTTGTCAAATAGAGTGGGGTAGACTGACTGGTCGGCAATATAAGCACCCCAGAACGCAGTCCGTCGAATCTCAGCTTCTTCTGGTTTCAAAATGCCCCTTTCTACGTAGGCTGTCATGTCCATATGCAAGGCTAGGTGGAAGGCCAGCCGCATTGCCATTCCTGCATTGAAGTCAGAAACATGATCTTGTCCACGTACAGTTTAGATAAACACAAACCACTATAGAGCCAGCCACGAGCATCCCGCTTGCACCCGATATCGTGACCGCTGATGACAACCATTGCCTGAACAGTAGCAACACTGGGACAGTCCAACTCAATTTCGATCAGTGTTTTTGCTCTATCTGCAAAAAAGTCGGCCAGTGATCTTGGGAAGGTGACAAAAGATGGGTGATAGCGAGGCTCGAACGCTGCACCTAATGCACAGCTAAGATTCGGTAAGCATTGATCAAATGTGAAAGGCCAAAAGCTAAAAGAAGGACTGTCTAGAAATGAACCTACATTGCATTGCATAAGGATTCAGAGTAGTATGGCGTTTCTTCTTCCTCTTCTCTCCAACGCCGCTTCGATTCAGCGTACATGGTTTGATCGACTACGTGAAGTGAAGGATCCTGCCAAGCGAAATATAAATCCGAGAGGTGTCGCTCGAGCTCAGCGGGGACTTCCTTCTCAAGGCCTAAGCGCTCAAGGTAGTCAGAACCGTCATAGCGTACAGTCCGGTGAACAGTGAGGTTGTCTGGGGCTGGCATATCGACAAGGTTGAAGTTTGATGTTGGCCCATAGAATCGCGTTTGTCCATCTGGACTGATTTGTAGAGTACCCACGCGATCAGAAAGCTGATCTACAAGGGCCTCCGTTGCATCGATCTCGCTCGAGGCCCCGTCCGATAATGATGGACAGCTGACATCTTGGACGAAAGTGGACTGCTCATACAAGGTGAGGGGGTTATGACATTGAAGATATGCTTCCGGGCTGAGGTTGAACAGATCTGGAGCGCTTATTGCCGTCTCTGCATCTATGCTGCACCAGTCGCCTGATTGTAGATCACCCATCGCCTGTTCAACGGCCATCGCAGGAGGTGACGTGTCAAGGCTCGCAACGGCGTTTGTTGAGGTGCCCGTGTTCAACGTCTCATCAAACTGCGGAGATCCGTTGATAGCGATACCAGAAGAAGGCCCTGATGCATGAATAGAGACACCATCAAGCCTAGAACGGCGCTGGTCTTTTGGGGATATGTGCGCAAATTGCTCGAGCTGATCATCTGGTGTGGCTGGCGAATTGCTTTGTGTGCGTTCTCGGTGGCTCTGGGCATTTACGAAATTCGAAATGCCTTCATTTGCTAAATGATGATCAAACCCAAGCCTGCCCAGCACTGATTCCGACTCTTTATTCCACTCCGGTGGCTCAAGATTGTGCTTGGCGATGAAGGCCTGAAGCTGTCCGATCCGTTCAAATAGTATATCGACCGCGACGCGATGAGATACTCTGTCAAAAAATCAGTATGCCGAGCCTATGGTAGAGCCGCCTTGGGAGAACGTACCGCCTCTTGTCATCGCCGAAATGATACCGACAACTTTTGCCTTTCTGTTTGCAGTGGGAGCACTCAGGGGTGACGCCGTCGCACTGTAGGACGCGATATTCGGTCAGCCTGGCGATTGGCAAAAGAGCGCGTTCTCATCGCGCAGAGAATCCATTCAACTTGCTTTTACTTTACTCTCGCGACATGGAACGCAGGCTGTGGTGACATGACGTCTTTTTTTCGTGCTTGTGGTGGATGACTCGGCGCCGGTGATCGGCATGTTTGAGAAATTAGTCGCTCGTGGTATGTAATCTTCTGTACCGTACGCGGGGATTCAATATTGTGAGACTCATAGATATTGCTGTATATGTATGAGGTAGTGACGGTATCTCTCAATGGCTCCGTATATCTGTTAGGTATCTGCATAGAGACAAGGATTTGGTGCTGGCCAAGAGCCTCTGGATGGAGATTGTAGGAGAGAAATAATCACTTCCCCTCGCCTCGCCATGAATTCCCCGCATGGCCCCGCATGGCCCATCGAATAGCTCTGGGGAACATGGCGGGTAAACTTTCTCAAGCCTGACCGATCATGTGCTCAAGCTAAAATCGTTACCTCTCTTACTCAGTATCTTGGCTTTAGACCGGTTCTGACACTCTTCGGAAACCAAATCCCTGAGGTGGGTCACAGCAGATCTCCATCCAAGATAATTGGAATACATCTCATAAATATGTGTTGACTCTCGTGCTGATGTTAAATCCTTTTGGATAGAAAGCCAAAGACTCCCCCTTTCCTCCAAGCTGTATACGTCAACATTGCCAGGATTCAAAAGGGCTCCGGGAGCTTGGTTTGGATGTATCCACTCCATGACGTAAACCTCATGAAGCGACATCCCAATGTAAGATTTGGCTACCGTGAGCCCAGCCTTTGAAGGCACAAAAAAAGTAAGGGTTCACATGATCTTGGAAGCGTGAAGGCGAGTCTGTACCTACCTCTGGCGAACTTGAGCGTAAAACAACAGGCTATACTTGCCTTTGGTTGCATGACTCTAAGGATTTGACAGTATTTGGCCCAAATGCAGCGCATTAGTTCATTGTCCAAAGGCTGGACACTGCTCGGCCTCGACTGACTGGTGCTATCCCCAGTACCTTGAAATATAAGCTACCCTGACGGGAGCATAAAACACTATTTTTGGAAGCTCGGTGGCAAAATATCTAGACAAATCAAGAGGAGATCTTTTAGCAATTTTATTAAATGATGGGTGATTTTGACTTGAACAGAAGCTCTCAGAGTTATTTGTACTGCACTAACATCGACTCTGAGCGTTTCTGCGACGGAACTATCGTCCGACGCTAGTGGGGTACATCAACCTCAACTGAATGTCGAAGAGAGAGTTATGGGAGCTCACCGATGGTCAACCCAATGGTCAACTTGTCTTATGTATGTAATTAAAGATTTCTCCAGATTTCCAGCGATCCTTCTCCGCGTTTTCCTCCCCGCATCTTCCATCTCCACATTGTTCCTGATTTTGCTGATCTCAACCGTTTCCTACATGTAGACGAGTGAAAGAACATGTGAAAGAACATGACGGGCGACGAGGCCTCGTGCAGCAAGATCGATAGCAAACAAGAAACCCCGAACACAACTAGGGGGACTGTCGAAATGGTAGAAAGCTCGGTCGAAGGCAGTAAGGTGATTTTGTTAGACCGGGCACGAGCTGCCTATAGAAAAAGCTTGCATGTGGCACGAAGTGCAACGTCTCAACACAGTGGGCGTTCTTTATTGTAGTACTTTGGTGGAATGTTAGAAGAAATCATGTAGATGGGATACTAATTTTACCGGTTAGTCACTTGGAGAGTAGTTTTCTTGTGAAAGCCATCTCGATTAGTTTTACTTTAGTATATTTTGTTGTACGGTAGGTCCTCTTATAGCTACAACAATCTTCCTGCATGGATTCCTCCCGTAATTAAGATATCATCTGATGTGTGATATGCGCTGGCTTGAGATAAGAGATATACCACTGGAACTTTTAGATCGGTCCGATCTCCCATACGCCGCATAGGGGGTTCGTTATTCATGATGTCTCCGAGGTGGGGATACTTCTGACAAAGATCAAGAGTCATATCCGTGACCATATATCTGTGCTGGTCAGTAAGATTCAGATTGTTGGGCTGGAAAGGTTGGCGACTCACCCTGGCGAGATACTGTTGACGCGAATGCCAGTGGCAGCCAGCTCGACTCCAAGGGCCTTGGCCAGTGACATGACCGCACCCTTGCTAGCACAGTAGTCGCTTGTGGTTTGGCCCTTGCTAGCTACATAAGCGGCAATGGAAGCAATCATTACAATGGATCCGCCCCTGGGATTGAAATCCGTGGGCTCCTGCTTGACCATCTGGGCTGCGGCTAGTTGGGCGGCGTAGTAAGTGCCGAGAACATTAATTTCCATCGTTTTGGCAACTGAAGCAGGCGCCCTCTCTAGAAAAGGTTCATCTGGGCAGATTCCAGCAGCAGTAATTCTGTGACTCGTATCAGATTTGAGAGAAAATGTAAATAATGTAAGGGAGTAATTCCATACAAGCCATCGATGCGACCAAACTCGCTGACTATCTCGTCGAAAGACTTCTTGAGGAGATCATATTTTGTAACATCAGTCCTATCAACACGCAATGTCAATAAGTAGTCCCACGTACGTCTACTATTTTGAACGCCATCTCACCTGAAGTAGGCAAATTTTTGATTAGGAAAACGCTGCTGTATTAGTGCGAAATGTTCATGTGGCTTCTCGGCCGCATCAAGTACGGCGACGTCCCCCCGGTCTCAGCGACAGCAAGGGCGAACGCAAGACCGAGGCCCCGAGCCCCACCGGTGATGACGATGGTGCGCCCTTTCAGGGAGAGCAGATCTTGCACGGAGTGCTCAAGGTAGCGGTTTGGGTTGGCGGGGGCGGCCATGGTTATCGGTGGAACTGCTATTCTCTTGATGATGCAAGGGGAGAGATTGATGATGCAACAGAGTTTGAAGCTTGAAATTTGCGCAATGTATAAGCAAGGGTAGATACATATGCACAGATATATAGATACAAGTAGAGCAGAACGTAGTAGATATTATTCCCATCGCATTGCTCTGCTAGCCCTCTCCGCTTCGGGGCAACTCCCTCAACCTTCGGACAGAAAGCTTCGATTTCCTCTACGCCCAGCATCTGCGACCACTGAATCTGGGACGATGCGTGGAACTGTGGGTTGACTTGCTTTGGTCTACCAGCCGCAACTATCCATTGGAATGGTTCGGGGTGGAGCTCAGCGGAATTGTAATCCCGTAGTTTCTCGATCCGAAGCGACTGCGGGACGATCCCTTGAAGTCACGTGGAGAGTCTCCCTAGCATCATGACACACAAAATTGGGTGCAGAGTTGGGCTTCGGATTTCATACGTTATTCGAATGGGTTTCCTGGTGGGCTTGTAAGAATGACCTCGGGTTTCGGAGGGATCGTAGGAAAAAATGGAAATACTGGTCTCCTGTAAATATAGCTAGAAGTCCCAGACACTTTCAGTCAATTCAATCTCGATTATTACCCATGCGCATAGGATTGACCATCATGACGATGATGGAGCGTGCACTGACCAATGGCGATTCGAAGTCGAGCTCTGACGAACGCGCGGTGCTAGCTCTTCGAAATCTGTTGTTTGATATCTGCGCGCAAAATGGAGGAGGCCATGGCGGTTCCGCCATTGGTATGGCTGCTATCGGAGTGGCGCTGTACAAGTATGCGATGCGGTACAATCCGTCAAACCCCGACTGGTTTGATCGTGATCGATTCGTTCTATCCAACGGTAAGTGGTTGCCCATTGTCTCATGAATTGCATTTCCAAGATGGGAAATAGCAGATAATTCGACCCATAATCGAAAAACTGACTTGTTTCCAAAGGCCATGCTGCAATGTTCTTATATGCCCTGAACCACCTGACTGGATTTGACGCGTGGTCAATGGACGAGATCAAAGGATACGGAAGCCCAAAGCTCAATGGTTTTACAACTCTGGCGCATGCCCACCCAGAGCGTGAGGATCCCGGTATTGAAGTCACGACTGGGCCGCTGGGTCAAGGCATTGCTAATGCCGTTGGTCTTGCCATTGCGTCTAAGAATCTCGCTGCCCGCTACAACCGTGAGGGGCACGAAATGGTTCAATCTCGTATTTACTGTATTTCAGGCGATGGATGCCTGATGGAAGGAGTCGCTCTTGAGGCCATCTCTCTAGCAGGAAGCTTGAAACTCGACAATCTCGTCCTGCTCTACGACAACAACCAAATTACCTGTGACGGACCTCTTGACTGGATCAACACGGAAGATGTAAACACAAAGATGAGAGCATCGGGCTGGCACGTGCTCGAAATCCCTGACGGGAGTTACGATGTGCAAAGTGTTGTTTCGGCCCTCAGCATGGCTAAAACCATCAAGGACCGGCCGACCTTTATCAACATTCGGACAGTGATTGGCCTCGGTACTCAGATTGCAGGCAGTCACAAGGCTCACCATGGGGCATTTGACAAGGAGAGTGTTCGGAGATCTAAGATCTTGGCTGGTCAAGACCCAGATGCTACGCATAAGGTGCCCGATGATGTCCTGGCCTACTTTCGCGAGCGAAAGGTACATGGAGAACAACTTGAAAGCAAGTGGAACGCTTCAATGGATTCCTATACCAAGAACTTCTCAGACTTAGCCATTGACTTTGCGAAGACACGTGCTGGTGATTATGGTTCTCAATGGAAAGAGATTCTGGACAATTTGGACAGCCAGCAGTTCCACGGCCAAGCAACACGGGACGCCAACGGCACCATCTTATCAAAGCTCTGGGAGGCGTACGGAGGATTGGTAGGGGGCGGGGCGGATCTTATTAACTCCAACAAGGTGGCCTATTCAGACTCTGATGTCTTCCACCCAAGCGTCAGCTACAAAGGGCGATATATTCGTTATGGCATCCGGGAGCACGCCATGGCATCGATATCTAATGGCATTGCTGCTTATAACCCGGGTACATTTCTCCCAATCACGGCTACTTTCTTGATCTTCTTTCTCTATGTAAGTCTGCTCAGAAAATCGCATCATTCTATATCCGTGGCTAACAGCTCTCTTGCCAGGCTGCACCTGGGGTTCGAATGGGAGCCTTGAGTCAGCTTCCTACAATACACATCGCAACTCACGACTCCTTTGCCGAAGGTCAAAACGGACCAACTCACCAGCCTGTTGAGGTGGATTCACTCTACCGTTCTATGCCTAACTTGACATTTATCCGCCCCTGCGACGGCGAGGAGGTTATTGGGGCTTGGCTGCTCGCTATGGCCAAAAAGGATGGTCCAACTATGCTGTCGCTAGGCCGAGACCCTACAACTACGGTAGTGGGAACTAATCGATTTAGCGTCGCTAACGGTGCCTATGTCGTGAAGGACGAGAAAGACTCAAAGCTTACACTGGCCAGCTGTGGCACCAATCTTCACTATGCGGTCAAGGCTGCTGAGTCTCTGACGGCATCTGGCATCCCTACAAGAGTCATCAGCTGTCCCAGCTTTGAACATTTTGATAGACAGGACGAGGCATACAAGAAGACTATCTTTCCTCGAGATGGCACGCCGATTGTGAGCGTGGAGGAGTATGTGGCGTCTACATGGGCCAAGTACGTCACGGCAAGTGCTGGTATGACAAGTTACGGCTACTCGGCATCTAACGCCAGCAACTATGATCGATTTGGCCTTGATGAGAAGGGCATTGAGAGTCGAGTGCGTGCCTATTTGAACAGTTTGAATGGCGAAAATGCTCGGATTGATGGATGGAGGCAAATCTAGAAATGTGCCTTGAATCTAAAATATTCACAAGTGAAAGCAACTTAGTTCGGTTTGAGGGGAGTTTTCCTTTAGGTTATATATGCACACTGCTTGGCCATTCTACAGTATGGGAATGCTACCTCAGGATGCACCTAAGTATTATAGCAATCTACCTTACATGTAGTTTCCTATTTTTTATTGTACTTGAAGCCCCTCCAAATCATGAATTAAAGCCAGAACGAGATTTACCACTAGATAGGAATTAGCTTAGTACCTCGGCGAGATATACTGCAAATGATTGGTGATTTCAAAAGTAACATATCTCAAATTAGGATCTCTTACCACAGCACGCAAAATCGAGGTCAAAAGCCAAAAAGAGAAACATACAACAGCAGGTATTCGCTGGTCGTCACCGACCCAACTACTAATCCGCCCCTCATCCGTTTAACTAGGCGAGAGCGGACGGGATCTCTTGTCCGACGGTCCTTTCTTCCCGATTCGGTTGGCCTCTCTGCTCTCTCAACCGATGTTTAACCGGCGTTCCGTTCCGCGTTCCTGGCCCCGCACCACCGGCCGTGTCCGTTTTGTCGTTGTGGAAATGGCAAAACGGTAGCGTAGCGCCGGCGATGAGGGATGTCCTTAATTAAGCCACACCATGCCTCGCCTTGAGCAGCATCCTCTGGAAATGCTCGCCTTATTGCATAATAAGGCCTCTGTTAGAAATGGCCAGGGGGAAATGGGAAAATAAATAGCGCTTCTGTTCCCGCCATCCTCTGGCCTCCTCCGTAGATCGTCGTACCCTTCGCGTCGTCCTAATCTCATCATTCATTCGCCATGACAGTCGAGTTCGATTTTAGTGAGGCGAAAGCCCAGCAAGCCGTTTTCAGTACAGAGGATATATCGAAGATCCCAAAGAAGAGCCAGATGCAGCAGGAGAAGATCTGGGAATCATGGGAAATGTAGAGTACCAGTGTCTGCCTGTTATCCCCGGCCATCTGCTGACAGCGAGTTCGTCAAGCTTTTCAACCGGGCTCCGGGATGCATTCGACAAGGACCAGATCTGGTTCGACCTTCTTAATCACGATAAAGTTGCGATGGCATGGATCCGAACCTTCCTCAAACAATTCTTCAAGAACAACAAGAAGAAAATCCTAACTATTGGACCTGAAGAAAACAAGACTGTGCCTCGAATTCAATCAGGTGGCGTGTACCAAGAGTACTGGTGCGCGCTGATCAATGTGGTCGACAAAAAATACATGCAGCCTCGGCGAAAAGCGAATAGTCGAGATACTAATACTAGCTACTGGGATCTGCGCTGTAATCCCGCTGATCCGGGCTCAAAATCAAAACCAGCCTACCAAATTACCAAGGTAAGTATTGAGGTCTTTTCTGGTAAATCACTGTATCTGACATAACGACAGTGGCTACCGGACCTAGTGCTTGAGCTTGGAGGCTCTCTCGGGCAGATGTTCGTAAAGCGGGAGGCAACTATTGAAGATCTTACGGAAATGATTTCCACTCTTTGGACTCGATCGTCGAATGTCGTCTGTCAGCCTAGGCACCGGGTCGATTTCCACCTGGCCGTCTTGATTGGGGGCATCGGCGGATGGCGACCTCAAGAGGTCCTGCAGATCAAGTATGAGGATGTGGAAATCGGCTGGCTTCGGAACCCAGAGGATCCCTTGAAACCCTTCATTGTCTGCAATATTACAATACACCACGTTAAGATGGGCCAGAAGATCCGCGCAGACCAGGTAGATGTGTACGTGATTGATATTTACTCCGGCTCACCCTCCCCACCATCCCGCCGGGCCTTTATTTACCTCATGAATAACTCGAGGCTAATATATGGGTTTTTTTTTTTTATTAGTCTCACCTTCTGGCTAGCACGGATACCTGATGCCTACTATTATGCTCTTACCAAAATAGTCCTTCAGGCCCTTGATGATAACGCCTTTGAGGAAGACTATAAGTCTATCGACCAGGTTATAAATCGAGCCTGGGAACACGACCCAAGAGTTCATTTTATTCCCACACGCTGGAAGGCGAGTATCCTAAAGCAAAGAATCTATAATATGAAGTATGGCAATTTTCTAGGCATATGGAAACGCATCATATGTGTTATGGGTTTAGATGCGGGGAACCAACTGAAGCCATATGCCTCTCGCGTGGGGGCAGGGGGTCGCTTGTTAGGTAAGTTGTACGGACAGTTTTATCTCGTGAATTAAATCTCACAACATTTACTCTAGGAGCCCTACAATCTGCGATAAGTAACTATATCCTGGGGCACTCTACTAAGGTACATAAGAGAAGCTATCAGCCCCGTACCGTCCCTGACCTTCAAGGGATAGCCTTTAGACCACAGGCGGATAGCGCTATGAAGGTTCTAGCCCTCACGAAAACAGCCTTTCTCAGGAAGGACGAAAGAGCGCCGATACATATCACAGCCAAAAAATAGCAAAGTCTAGAAGAGCACGACGACATCAAGGCATTAAGAGCCCAGCTTCATCCATCACTGCCGGGACCAGAAAGGAAAAAGATTTTCGGCGAGATTGCCTGGATAAAAAAGAAGCTAGAGAACGACCTTCGAGAAGAATCTCGCGAAGAATACTTCAAGGAAGCCAGGGTACTACAGGAGAAGGGCCTCACTACAGATCACCTATATGATCCTGAGGCAAAGGATCCTCATAGGCGAAAACACCAGGCTTCCAGCGATAGTACGTCCCTGATAGGGCGGCTTCTTGTTCAAGACTCAACCTCACCAGAGGTCCATATTCAAATGCTGTATTACTTAGAGGGACGAGAATTAGACGGCCCAGCTGATCGACCAGAGAGACAAACCGAAAAGCCAAGGTGTCTGCTTAGGTGCGGGGTTTTCGCCAACAAGGACGCGCTGACGCGCCATTTAGAGAGCCGTCAACATGATAGCAGTTTTCAGAAACCACTTGCATGTCCGGAATGCAAGATGTATGTTTCTGCAGGGAGAGAGTTCTGGTATAGTCATATCATACATTACCATGACAAGATCCACGCGCCATCTGCTAGCAGAAAGGCAGTTTGCTTACTCTGCGACAAGTCATTCACCTCGCGTGGGTTTAGCAATCATATCAACATTCATATCAGAGACAGCCAGTTTCTTAAGCCCTTCCCATATCCTAAGTGCCAACAGGACCAGAAGGTTAACCGCATGATACAAGACTTAGGTGACTGGGAGGAGCACAGGTGGACACATCTTTCTCAGACATCAAAGAAGGAGTGTACATGGATTTACCACCCCCGAACCTCAATACCTAGGAAGAGACCGCCCGTTAACGACTCATCCGACCCTATCTTTGGGGGGGACCAATGAAAAAGCCAAAGAATGAGGACTATCAAGATAACGAGACATCCTCAGAGGAGGATTCTGACAAGGGCATGCTGGCGCTCTTTGAAAACAATGAATTTTTTATAACAGGAAGAGATAAAGACTATAATAATTTTGAGTTTCCGTAGCTTTTGTAACAGAGTAATGATTTGCGTCCTCGGGAATAGGGAAAACATACAATCGCCCCCTTTCATTACGTGTTTGTAACCACCCTTTCCACCACCAATCAAATAAAAATAGACGAGGACCACAGCATACCGCTTGATTTGTTGTTTAAGCGCCGAGCACACATCCGACTGTAGGTCTGCAACCGGCCAACGATCGGGATAAAGTAGGTCTATATTCTCCGTCAAGAGTGGCTTAAGGAGCACGCTCCCCCTCCCGATATCCGTGTTCCTGTTTATTTCTTCTACCATCTTTCTCCTCTGCCCTTTCCCCTTAATTGAAGATCAAACTATTACTTCGACATGGATATTATTAATATGTATTGCGATTCTACCCCTGGGGATATCATAATTGATGTCTACCCAGCGACGACATCAGAGGCGTCACTCCTGCCCTCATGTACATTACAGGCTGTCGCACAGACAGCACTACACAACATCAAAGCTTCCGACTCAGGTTAGCCATCTATATGGATCAACTCTGGCCCTTGGCTAACTCATTTGCACAGCGGAACCAGCGTTAGTTAATATACCTAACAGCGTAGCATCTCCAAAAAAGCCCAAGCCTAAGCAGCGAGCTTCTAGGAAGGCGAAACAAAAAATAGCTACTAAGCCTCCAGAGGGCATATATAATGTTTCTGGACTTCAGGGATCATTCCGAGTTTTATCTGACGGGACAGTAGAGATCGGTGTACATTGGGAATGGTCCTATATCAGGGCGTCGGAGATATCCCGGGCACTACAAGCAGCAGCAGAGAAGCTGGTTCGCGGTCATCATACTTCAGGATAGTACGAAGTTAGATCAATTAGCGATACTTCATACCTACTAGACGCCGCTTCTGATGAACAGTTCTTTAACCTGTTGCCTACTTGCCCAAGAGCGATTCCAGTCGTAACTTGATTAGATTATAGCCTTTTATTATAGCGTATTGTAGATTAGTGAAGCTCAAAGGTATCAGGATCTAGTACACTCCATGGAACGACAAGTTCAACCCCTTCTTCTTCCAAAATCTCCTCCATCCCATGCCAGTAATACCCCGGAAGTTGTTCAAAGATAAATATAGGCATGTTGATAAGCCTCTTGCTGGAGTTTGATAGAACATCCCAAGCTTCTGGAGTACGAGGGCCCTCGATCGAATTCTCTTCCCCATCATAACCAGAGTAAAGTGGCGGACAGTCGCAAGGGCATCTCGCTATGTTATCTACTGATTCATTGTTCAATAGAGCACTAGAGCAATACTCGCAGGCGAACGGATAAACATCCTCTGTGTTCACAAAGGTACTCCTCATACTTGAGCTAGTTTCACCATTCCGCCCAGAGATATAGTCCATCTGGCTCGAAGCATTAGAGACACCATCTGTACAGCTGGCTGGTGTGCTTAGTACGGCTGCTCCTGAGTCGCTAGCTTTTTCGACATCCTCCTCCTCCATAGGAGGATAATAGTCAGGCTGAGGCTGAGGAATGTTGATAGATACAGATTCTAGCTGTATATCTTCTGTCTCTTGGTGATGAGAAGCGTTTGCGGCGAGTTTCATAGGAGTAGTGGCAGAGGATTGGGACATAATTACTGCAAATACATCGGGTCGGCAATGGCTGGCAGTAGAATTGGCGACGTATGATGGCTTTTGAGCTAAAAATGAACTTAATTACAGATATAATCTATTTAGAGCTTAAGCGCTTCATACAATACTTAATTTAGAACAGAAAAATCACATCTCGCTTAAAATATAAGACTATATATAGTTCGACAGTATGAGCGTACAACCGAGTAGACTTAAGTAACCCCCTTCCTTTTGAAATCAACTTGAATTTATGAATTATCTCCATAAGATAGATAACCTTCATATCGCCGATGCATTAGCTCTCAAACGCTCATTTCCCAATGACACCAAAGTGGGAGCGTGCTACCAACGCCGCATCTGCCCGCTGCGACATCTCGGCCGAACTTTTAAACACCCACTCACACTATTATCAGTTATGGCCGAGTGGGATTGCCGACTCGTTGGCAGCGAAGCCCTTCGATTCTTTGTACCAAATTCGGCAGTGCGGAAGTGGGATTTTTACGTACCTGGATACAGAGAGTCGGCCGCTGACATAATCAGCGTGCTTTCCCATTGCGGTGTAACCTGGGATCTCGATGGGGATATGATCTCCTCGGCGCTTAATGCTCAAAAAGCCGTCGAGGTAGATACTAGAACCCTCAAAGCTATAAGTTCCTGGGTACGCTTCCTAAAACCCGCTGTTACCTCCCAACTTTTAGGGCCTACGCTCTACGAGGCCGTGTCCGCTTTTCAGCTGTCCCACAGCAAGGTTCAGGCCAAAAAATACAGGATAATCCCTGGCCCTGATTTGAAGATAGTCCCGATCAAGGCCATTGGATCAGAGGAGTATCTATCCCTTGCGGATGACTTCCACATAATGCAAGGTCACATCATGGTGGATAGCAGCGTGCAGCAAGTACGGATGATTATTGGCAGGTTTTATTCTGGTATCGACAGTTTTATCGAGTTTCTCCACAGCTTTTACAACAAACGTATACACTGCTTTATTGGTGGCTGGTGTGCGAGTCATCTGAGCTACTATGGTACTATTACCACGCGATCACATCCCCCCTGGAACACCAAGCCCACGGAATCAATTCCTCTCGGTCTTTCTTTCTTGATTATAGAGATTTATATCATACATACATACCGAGAAGTCGTTATCCACTTCTTAATATATAGCTTCGGAAACATCGCGAAATTATCCACACCGTCTGTTGGTTTGTTGTAAAGGACCAGCTGATCATGACACACACCTCAGAAACAGATCAGCGGCGTGTAGGACTTGGCTATAACGGGGTCCTACTTACTGCTCTAAATACATGGGTTCCAAAGCTGGTGGGAGGCACAGCGTGTCCGGCTAACGAATCGAACTTTAGCGAGGAGTAGGGTTTGAACAGCCTTATGCGATGTGGCGGAGTTTTTGGACCGCTGCCTAGTGGGAGGCAATGGTCCAGAATTATGTAGATTTTGTTCTTTTTTAGGAAGTTCGTAATTTCAACCGGAGAAAAATCCTTATAATATTTTACATTCAAACTATAACTAAACGAGATACATAGACTAGTTGGTTGATATAATATGCATGTTGGTAGAAGGCTGAATGAACTAAGCCGGGGGTACAGGACCAGTAATTCCGGGATCTACCGTCCCGAGGGAACAGAACACTAGTCTACGCTAAAATAGTAGCCAGTAGTGGCCTGGAGCTCTACACCACTATAGAAGATATCACACAACTATCACATATAGAGAGCCAATAAGGGTACAGATTGAGCCAGCAACTTAATTCACCTATCTATATATCTCATCCTTTAACACTAACCCTATCTGAAGCCCCCTTGCTACCCAAATCCAGCGTAGCATTTCAGTCCGACAGGGATCTCTTCCTCTTGCGACTATTAGTTTGGCGCTGATGAGGCGCATCTGACATCAGACTGGGAGGGAGGGACAGAGGCAGAATAGCGCCACCCACGTCCATCATCTCACAGTCTTGTGAGCGACCCCTAACACTTAAGTCTACTGCACAGTACGCATATTGCAATAAGTAGCCTGCCTTCTCAAGTAATAGAGTAAAATAAACGGGGACTGTTCCCACAACATCAGCCTCGGCTCGAATGCGCACCCATAGTAGCCGGTTGGGGGGCATAAAAGTCAAGGAAATGGTGGAAGGAGAAACAATATCCTCGGGGCCGGAAAGATCCGTCATTAGATCAGTGAGAGGGGCCCAATTGTATATTGCACCACTGCTATCAGATATAGCTCTGAATTGTGCTATCGTATAGCCGCTATTATCTTTGTATTGAAGAATTGCGGAAACATTGCCGACTCCGCGGTTAGAAGGGCTGTCGATAACTTTGCAAGAAATGAAAGCCATTAGCAATTGTGGTTGTAAGTGATTTGGTCAAGAGCAGATAAGCAGGCTATATATATAGATACACGCACTTAATCAAAGATCCGTCCATACTTCTGGTGGTGCATTCGTATTTTAAAACATAGAGCCTTATCCCGCCCTTAATTAAACCATTCTAGCATAGTCCGACAGGCGCCAATCGTCTTAACTGCTCCTGAATTAATGTGTTAGCCAGTTGATTTACTATTCTGCCTATACTTACCATTGATCCCAAATCTCGTTCTCTTGTTTAATCTTTGGCTCATCGGCGTCCCCGCTCTTTAGGAGTTCAAGCTGCTTCTCGTATGTGGCCACCGCCTCGCGAATATCCCTGGCGAGGCGCGCCATGAGGAAGTCACGCTCCTTCAGTTGACGCTGAATTAGGTCGATGGTTTCGAGAAGGGGCTCATTCTGGCGCTGTAACTCAAAAATGGTTTGCCGAAGCTTTTGATTGTCCGCACGCAATTTGTCGATTTCTTGCTCTTGGGCTAAGAATGCCCCTGCGCTTTCAATCTGGACCGGAGAACTGATGTTCATCCGTTTTTTGGATCTTAGGTCACCAGGTATAGATAAAAGAGCCATAGAGGTGCGTATTAATTTTTTAAAAAGTAACATAGTAATGGATAATTGATTGAAGGAGAAGGCCCCAACAATCCTTCCATCAACCGCTTTAAGAGCTCGGCCTGGTATTAAGGTTCAGGCTGCCTACGCCCCACTGAGCAAGGCAGTACCTAGGTACATAAAGCTACGAACCGATCCCCTTTTCTGCACTGTCACCAAGTGGGACAAAGCGTCCGGGGATCACCACCCCGGCCACGCTAGTGTCGGTCACGTTATATGTTCATGTTGCTAGTGCCAACATCAACGTCCAGCCTCCCCCTCCTGGGCTAACACACGCATCAGACTCCTTAGCCCAGTCTGCAGAGTTTTCATGTCCGCCTTAGAAGATTGAACCTCCTCCATAACTTCATCCAGCTTACGGTTCACATTCAGAGCCATGAGCCTATTGTCATTATTCAGAGTATACTTTTCTACTCTCTCCAGCCGGCTCTCCATAGCTGAAACTTTAAATTAAAGATCTTATAAGACTCTATGAAAAAGGACTTAGTATAGCCGCATAAGTGAATATACATGATTCCATACCTTTTTGTTTCATCCTTGATGAGCTTCGTGTTATTCTGCGAGGGTTCGTTGGCCTGCCAAGGCTCGCTAAAAGAGAACGGCTCAAAGGCGGGTTCAGCCACTGACAGGAAGTCCGAAGCAGAGAACTCGCGAGGGTTTGAACTGACGCCGTGATCTAGCATCGGCCAAGCAGAGAAGTCTACATCAGGCAAAGCCGGCGGCAAGTCCTCGGGACGGTGTGGCAGAAAGGGATCAGGTAAAAGATCGAGTTCATCCCACTCTGTGATAGCGTCCAATGGGAGGGAAAAGGCCTCTGTGGAAAACGCAGGTGAGGCAGAGCTCTTGAACTTAGGGGAAGGCTCTACATTCATATTTGCTTCAGGGGCCTGTGTTGACTTGAATTCCATGATAGGATAGCAAAAATGGTGAGGTAGAGATGTTGTATATAACACCATATAGTAGAAGCAGGCATACCAGTGGAGTATTTATGAAGAATAATAACGTTAAATTACAAGATAGGCTTTAATTACAGATATCTCTAAAAACAGACATATCCCTAATTAGATCCAGGAATAGAGGGAAGACATACATAAGCGCTCCGTCACTCATGCTTCTCCGCTCTCATCAACGACAATTGCCCCAATTGAAATCCTGAGAGCCACCAAGATAAAGCCAATCGCCTTTGCCATTTTCTTCCTATGGAGAGCCACGGCGCTTAAAGCTCCATCATTTAGCTGCCTAGTGGACCCAACCCTCCGACTTGAAGCTGGAGCATCGGTCTTATCCAACCTGTATGTCCGGCGCTTCAATGGACAGCCACATGAACTAATCGTTCTAGGATTACTACCCCAATGGGTAGGCAGTACGAGGCCACAATGTACTTCCAGGATACATCTAGCCTGCCTATCACATTCAACTTTGAAGCCACTCCCTGCATCACCAACCAAATCAATAATTTCCAGGTTCCGAAGGGGGCGCCTAATGGCCCAGCTGATGTTATCTGGTATGGCTTGATATAAACCTAAAATAAGCATCGGCTAATCCGATAATAGGAGGTGCTCTGATATAGCCCCTACTTGCTCTCATGTTGACATATGGGGGGGCTCGCTGACCCGTATCTCCCTCGTTATGCTTCTGGACTTGCGGGGTGCTTGCTTGAGACCGTCCACACGATGACCACACTTATCACTGCAACCAGAACATCCGGAACCATTACCAGCACAGTACCAACCATTCTAACAAGCTCAAGCACCCTTTACTTTACTCACAAGCCCACTTTGACTCCATCGCAGGTAACAGAGACATCACCGACGGCAACAATATCCACGCCGGTGCGGAGTATCCACACTACCCCGAGTCTTATACCCGGCCCCACGTCAACAATTCCGTCAGCCCCGACACAAAGTACCCACTCCACCACTGCTTTAGCGTCTTCCACCGCACCATTAACAACACTGACTAGTGCACCAACAACACAGACCAGTACACCAACAACAGGCACAACCACACCATTATCCACTACGACCGACTTGCCAATCAAGACGCCAGACGCAGTCTCAGGGCCTGGGCACATCTCCACCACGACGTATGTCCCTCATCCAACTGGTGATGGTGTTTTCGTCAGCTCTGCGCCTCGCTCGATGATTCCGGTGGTCACCATGTCATTGATCTCTACCATCACGGTCACAGTAACTGCTTGTAACTAGCGCCAAAATGTGGGAGTAGTAAGAGTGGATATCAGGCTGGTCCTAGGATATAAATAGTAAATCAATAGCCAAATTGAACAGTCAATCTACCTTCACTTTTTTCTATCATTGCATTTTCTCTACGCCCATACAACATGCCTGGTACTAACTTGCCTCCATTACGCCCTGTTAACGGCATGATGGATCCTCGTTATCAAGCTACTTCTCCGCTTGAGTTTCACCTTATGCCTACCGTTCGGAACCGGGAACCAGGTCTCCAACCATCCTGCGCGTTCCACCAGAGGGATCAACTGCACCTTCTGTCACACATTCTAGATAAGCTGGAAGTTCTCCCATCTATCCTTGAGGAACTTCGTTCTGTAAAGAGTATTCTTTCCCAGAGGTCCCAACTAGAACATAAAGTCATATCAGAGACAATGCAACAGACCCTGAAAGGACTGGATTCAATCAAAGCATCAATCATTCTAGCGGTATAGCTTTATCTTTATTTATACCACACTCCTACTTATTACATTCTAGGGCTTAAAAGAAAACACTCCTAACCGTCCGAGCCCCTCAACCCCGAAGGCGATGGAAGACTGGGATATGACGCCATACGCAACAGAATTGCCCAGTATTTGATCACTTAGTTAACTCGGGGTAATTGTCAGGACCAGTGATAATTAGTAGTGGAAACATGCTAGTCTATTGCAAGAGTTAGTGAAATTCCAAGATGTATTTGGCATACATACTATCTCTCTCCTTATTGGCACATAGCCGCTTAAATACTCCCACACTTGGTTATTTCTACGGCTCCGAACAGCAATATAGATATCAACTGGACAATCTCGGCCTAGTTGGTGAGCCTTGAGGAACAAGGTTTTTCTTCTCTTTAAAAGCATAGCGCCAACTCTCCTGCGGTTTTTTTTCAAATCGATGATACGTTCTGTCATAGCTGGCTTAAAGGCACAGAAGAGAGTGGATAAAGATCTAGTTACTTGAGAGAAAGTTAATTAATTGTTTTGGTTTTTCGTTACCTCTTTATTGTCTTAAGGTGGCTAAGAGCTGTATTTAAAAAAAAAAAAGGAACAGAAAATAGGGGAGGCTAGCTTAATTCCATTACGTACTAAGTTAAGGTTATCTTAAATTAAGATCAAAGACAAAATACATCATGGTCTATTGCACGTAATTACAAGACGGCAGTATTTACGGATATTCAGTCTCAGTATATATTAAGCCATGAGATTATTATCTGTGAAATAAGATTAAGAATAGCACAGATGGACATGGACATCAGTAACATTGAGGGGATAGATGGTCCCCTCTCAGCCAGCAAAGCTCCAACCAGCGAAGAGCACTTGTATGATACAGCAGCACAGGTACTACGTCCTGAAGCCGGAAGACTATACTTCTTACACATAGAAGAAATGTATCGATTCTGGGTCGCTCTGTCCCAAAGCAAAGCCCTGATCATGGCTCCAAAGCCGAATTAGAAAGACAATACGATTTATATATTCCGCCAGATAGACAGTTATATCAATAAGAAGCATACCGCGCCCAACCTACAAAGAATTAGCTACATCGGCTTGGCCATACTTATAGAGGATTTAAAACAAGCCATAAGCGTTAATAGACGGCGGGGAAATATTGAATCTAAACCCGGCCACCGAAATGCTTCGCTCGCTCTAGACTTATACCTAGCAGCCCAAGACTCCAAAGTAAATACAGCTTTGGCCAAAAAACAACTGAATAGACGACTTGAGGTGAGCCGCCGATAGCTGGCTCTTTCAATAAGCTGTCCGCTACTTGCTGTAGTATACAGCGAAAAGGCTGAGAAAGTCATGTACGTTTACCATGAGAGCTCTGGATCTTTGAGCTAATATAACAGCCACTAGTACAACACGACTCAAGATAGATTCCTTAAGGAAGATTGCTGTCATTCTTATAAATCTCAACCCTGACCTGGGCTCAGTCGTTACTAACCTAATGTCAGTTGCTGAGAAGGCTGCAACTTGTGGGGGTAATGAGCAGGACAGTATTCAAAGGATCAGAGGTATAATTCTATCACTGATTACTACTCCAGCAGGAATTATATAAGTAGTGCTAGTATAGCTTTACTGCTACTTGAAAATATAATATCTAATTGCTATAAACTGGCACTAGCAATAATTAGTAGTAACAGAGTTCATAAAAACCTGATTCAGCTGAATTATATTAGAATAGGATATAATTAAAATCCTGACCGGTTGGTCTATGTTGACACAAGTGTTCCATAGGTAATCAGCCTAGTGCTGCCAGCCGTGGACAGTAAATTAATATCAAGCAAGGTATATACTTATAAACTGGGCCTAGTATACTAGGGCCTAGATAGTGAGAGGGATCTGCCCTACTATCTTCCTTTGAGACAAGCGATTTGTTTTACTAAGTTGATACACAAGGGTAGCTAATACAATAGGGTAGCCAAATATGAACGCCTGAAGTGCATGGTGGAAATCTATACAAATTTAATAAACAAATTCAATTGCTTCAAGCGAATGTTTTCTGCTTTAAACCACAGGTAAATAGTACCTAACAGATACAAGTTTCGTAGAAGGAGGTTAAGCAGACGAGGGAGCACGGTGAGGAGGAGCAGTTTAGTCATCATATCCGTGAATTCACGGATATGACTAAGCAGAAGCCTCGCTTAGTATTATTCATAATCAATCAGCTATTCATCTACCTATTTGCAATAACGTTCCGCATTTGTTCCATTTGCTCTGGAGTTATTGATTGAAAAAATTCCATCGCATCTTGTAGCGTAATTACTCGTATTGGTGGTAGCGGGCTGCCACTATCCTCCTGCTTTATATCTGGCGGTGGAGATACCTCCTTGATCCGTCTTTGCTCAAACTCTTCCGTCATTGCCCTCGCCCTTGCTTTATTGTGTAATCGAAGGGCGCTAATATTGGACTTTAGGCGTGACACCATTTCGGAACGCTTTAAAAATCAGCCTTATTCTCCAAGTCTCATAACCTCTTCTATAGCTTTATCACCTTCAGTGCACCAAACGTGTTTTACAGCTGACGCTATAAAAAGTTTAGCCTCCCTCGACTCGGGTAGGTAGGCAAGAACGACACTTCTGCTCAGAGACTGAGCTACAATCTCAAAAAATATATCGACGCCAATCTCCTTATCCCTTATCTCTTTCCAGTATCGCTCGTCCTCGTTATATAGTATCGCTCCCCCATACTCATAAAATTCTCTGCTTTTTTGGGGGTAATCGGACGCGGTAAAAAGATATCCTCTTCTTCCTTCTCGCATAATTTCAGTAACCAAGAACTGTCGGCTGATCATACACTCCATTATACCCTCTCTAGGTTCCCCCTCCGGTCTTTTATTTGCTGGGATTTCTATTTTAGCCCATTCTGGCATAGGCTGCCCGCGAAAGCGGTCAGATGTTAACATGGAACTTCTGGGAGTTAGTATGATCTCTTCCTCCGCCTTCTTCTGGGCATCAGCCGCCGCCTGGGCATCGGCCGCCTTCTTCTGGGCATCGGCCGCCGCCTGGGCATCGGCCGCCTTCTTCTGGGCATCGGCCGCCGCCTTCTCCTTCTGGGCATCAGCTGCCGCCTTCTCCTTCGCATCAGCGGCCGCCTTCTCCTTCTGGGCATCAGCTGCCGCCTTCTCCTTCGCATCAGCGGCCGCCTTCTCCTTCTGGGCATCAGCCGCCTTCTTCTGGGCATCAGCTGCCGCCTTCTCCTTCGCATCAGCGGCCGCCTTCTCCTTCTGGGCATCAGCTGCCGCCTTCTCCTTCGCATCAGCGGCCGCCTTCTCCTTCTGGGCATCAGCCGCCTTCTTCTGGGCATCAGCGGCCGCCTTCTCCTTCTGGGCATCAGCGGCCGCCTTCTCCTTCTGGGCATCAGCTGCCGCCTTCTCCTTCTGGGCATCAGCTGCCGCCTTCTCCTTCTGGGCATCAGCTGCCGCCTTCTCCTTCTGGGCCTGCAACTTCTGCCGACGTGCCTCCTCCTCATCTGCTTGCCTCTGTGCTAATTTTCACTTCGCTGCGCGTATACTTTCTTCATCTTCTTAATCCTCAGAATCGTCTGGGTTGTCTTCAGCCACATCACTCCCTGTAGCCTTATCACAGAGCTACTTCATACGATCATAGTCGTAATAAAGATATAGTTCGAAATTGGCGTCTTTATTTTTAAGTTTGTCTACCCACTCATCTAATATAAGTGGTATTTTGTTCTCCTCTGCATATACCAAGAAACTGGGATATTTACCCTTTGTTTTCTTAAGGACCGTACTGACCAGCAGATAGGTCATCTCTTCGGATTTATTGGTCGCTTTTATATCTCCCTCTAACACATTGATGTGATTTTTCAAAGTAGTTTATTTCAAAATTTCTTGATTTTTAATAAATATCCCAGCTAGGGCGATTCGCATAGGTATAGAAGCCATAATGAATAATCCGAGTAGTCTTAGAGTTTGGTGGTATAGTGTGTGTAACTTGTATAAGCTTGTAGTTTGTTTGAATTGGTTGAAGTGTTTACTCTACTCTATGTTGAGAGAGATAGATTCTTTATATCTTTCTCTAGATTCCTAAAGTCTAAATATTATTCCTAAAATAAAGAAGTTCTAATTTAAGATTTTATTTAGAATTCTAATTAGAGACTCTATTTAGAATCTTAATTAGATATTCTAGTAAAGATTCTGATTAGAAATATTATAATCGTTTTTTAAAGATCTTTAATTAAGCCTTTAAAATATCATTTTATATATATATATATATACTTAATTCTCTATATCCAGCTAATAATTAATATCAGAATATATATATCTAAAAAGAATCTTACTACTATTATTAGTCTAATATTAATACTTTAGGTTCTATTACTCTAGATATTATATATATTTAGTCTATTCTTAAACTAGTATTATAGGGAGCCCTAGTCCTTTTTATATACCTACTTTAAGTACAGACATACAGTTAAACAGTGGTTTCAGTTATAGCCTTCTGCAAGGGTCTCAGTTGGATCGCGGTTTCATACTGCTCCCTTCCTCTCCTAAAGCCTACTGGCCTAAATTCTGTCTCAGCAAACTCGATAGGTACATTATCTATACTCTCTAAAACACCCTGGCGGATTTGATTGGTAAACATAGGTGTACCACAAGCTAGAGTATGTAAGTAATTGTTTTAATTCGCCAGTTGATAGAGCTTACTGGTAACAATCATAGATCCGTGTAGTTTTCTTCTTTCCTCTCGTATCTTCGATGTAATCATATTATCAAAAGGCTGACGCTGGTTGGAAGGTTCCAAGCATCTCCAAAATAGAGAGGTTTTGAATAGATCAGGCGCAGGATTTGAGCTATCAGATTGAACAGAAGTAGATAGAATATTCGAATTTGCACCGGCTGTTGTATTAGTGGTGTTTTAAGGAAAGTATATCCTCACGGGTGGACAGACCCCATTAATCGCAGTCCCAGAAGCACCTCTAAGGAACGGATAACCGCACCATACAACCAAAAGTTTCTGCCACTGTTAGTTACAGTTGCACAGCGTAGGTGGGTATCTTACATTCTCAGGATCCAGGTCCTGCAAAGCGGAAAGCTGATCCTTCACTATATCCATTTGAGAGTTCAGTTCGAGGGACCAAAAGACGATTAATTTTTTTGTTCCATCAAGGAATAGTGGTTGTTTGAGAAGCAATATCTTCTCCTCTTGTAACTTTACTCGCAGTTCCAAATTTCGATTGGGATCATTAGTTCCAGCTTCTGCTCCTATTCGTAACTGCTCTTGTTGCTTAGCAATCACCTGAATTCTATCTTTGATCTTTTCGTCGTACCTCTTTCTTTCCACAAGCTCCAGCGCCAAGGGAAGAATACCAGCAATACCGATTCCTTTAGCAGCAAGTATCACATTCTCAAAGTCTTTCAGGTGAAGATTCTTTCCGAAGGGCCCTTCGAGGCGGACACTCTGTTCCATCGCTATCCTTGAGAGTGCTGTGGTATAGTCCCCTTCCCGGGAAAGTAAGAACGAGATATTCGAAACTTATCTGCAAGGATGTTCCACATCCGGGAGATGCCAAAATACAACAGAGGAGTGACTATGGAGATACTTGGTAAGACTTCCTGAAAAAAAGATATTGAAGTATTGGCCAGGACGAATCCTAGAAGGGTTGTTAAGTATAACATCAATTCTGACCATCGTTGGATCCCCGCGGATGTCGATAATCTTAGCAGAGGAACCTCTGATCCATGTCTTATAGAGGCGATAAGCTATGTAAACAGCCCATAATCCAACGCCAGATCCAACCAATACCTGAGCAGGAAAGTTAGAAACGCATACGACATGCCATAACATAGCAGCAAGCACTCCTAATATCATTATACGGTGGCTTGGAAGAAACCAGCCACAAAGCCAGATCCTGAGCACGCAGATAGACAATAGACCGCTTGCCAGCATCGTTGCAAAAGTCTAGCAATCAGTCAATACTCGAATACAGAGAAAGGAATAAAAGGCATACCACCCAGCCAGAGTTTATAGTATCTTGATCCACCGGCCTCAGGGAGAGTGTAATAATTACATGAATAATACCCTCAATAACAGCCATTCTACCGATCCAATAGTAGAATAATAAATATATACTTCTGTGTATGTTGAAGGCCTCGACCACGGGGCCCATACGCCCACCAAGGCATAGGGGAATCAGATTAATACCGGCCGCAAACGCAGACCTTCTCTCGACTTATCTCCAATCCAATAGTGCAAATAGAGAAAATACCATTACCATATTCAAGGATAAAAAGAGTACGAGAAATATCCCCTCCAGACGCGTAATACTATCCCAGTAATAGCAACGACTGATCAGCAAAGGGTATTTAACATATCGAACAAACTGATTTCTGAAGTTGGAAAGCAGAAACTTCAGTGCCCATAGGCAAAATGAAATAACAAAAATGCCACAGAAAGCAGCAAGGTACCAGAACGTACTGTCCATGATGGAGATTTGGCGCTGGGTAGTGGAACAGAGAAAGATACACGCGTACAAGCATAAATAATTCGGAATAATACTTAATTTAGAACCCCTAAATTAAGGATTTCCTAGGCGCGAAGAGGACCACATATATAAAGAGTTTACGCGCGCGGCGCCGATGCCTTATGCATAGTAGGTGGGGGGGCCATGGGCAGGAATACCTAGTCAACAGCGCTTAAAATTTTATGGGGTCAAGGAGGGCATGCAAGCAACCAGCGCTTAATCCTTTATTTAAAGTTATACTATGGACTCAAAATTGAAACAAAGCTAATCATCGATCCTTTGGTTTTTTTCCTTGTATCATTTCCTTGGGTTTTTTCCTTACATCCTCCTTAATCTCATCTCCTTAGGTCTTTCCTTGCGTCTCCTCTCTTTATGTCACTTCCACTCTCTTTCTATCTCCTCTCCCTTGAGTCTCCTTTGTGCATCGATTGTTTTCCCTCCTTTGTGGCTTTAGCGATGGCTCAGGTCTCTGTTCAGGGTAATGCCAAGAGGCTACCCAAACGAAAAGCCTCTGCCTCAGACAAACCTCGAGTTCGTACGGAGAGGAATAAGCAGCCCTTGCAGGGAATAAAAAATCATATAGATAGTATCTGCAAAAAGCTCAATACATTGAATCGGCTTTATAGCTTGGATGCCATTATTATAGTTCGCTCCGAAGATAGAGATTTCAGGGGCTATCAATCACGACCAGAGCTATTACGCAAAGTCCAAACAAGCCCAGGCTCAGATACGCGTCTGCTGACGCCAGTCGACTTTCCGGAAGAGTCTTCCTCTTATCAGTGCAGCCATGCTCCACAGCGCTCTACGCGCTCACCCGAATACACTTAGAGCTCAGACAACGACTTAACCTCACACTCCCCGGGTTCGCAAAGTAGCAGTTCACCATGCGCTCCAAAAGCATCTTTAGCCAGTCAATCAACGCAGCACCGTCTCTCAAATCAGCAAAAGTTGGAAATTATAGGGCTTCTCTCATAGCTATAGTATAATTCTTCCATCTGTATTTTTAAGCTATCAATAATATCATAGCATCTTACCAGGCTTACATAACTCGCATCACTACAACATTTTTCTCCATAAGCCTAAGCCTAAAATTTCATTATATTAATACTTCCGAAGCAAATCTATCAACTTTTCTGTATCATTTGTTCTTACCTCGTATATGACTTTTGCAGATACAAGAGCTTGTTTATAAGAACCCCAACCAAAGGATCTATCTAGGCCTTAGTCGCTTACAAGCTTTCTTAACTCATAAGGACATCCGCTGATATAATACTGGCCACCTTCAGTACCGCTAATCTTCACTTGAAGATGTGTGCTCCTTGATAGCGCTTCAATAACAATCTGTCTGTAAAATGGTTCATTCTGGTTAATCCTATTAAGAAGTTCCTTGGTGAAGAGACAGGTTTACGTGAATCTATCCTCTCCACCACAATAATATAACTGAGTGTTCTGTCTATAGAGCTTGAAACATAGCTCTCGCAGCCTATTCCCTGGAGGCAATCAGCAACGAATGTTTACTAGACACCTCTCTATTAGAGAGTAAAACATAGGTACCGATGCAAGTTCTATATAGAACAAAGCTGCCAGTAGCTGACTAGCTAGTATACTTATTTGCTCAGGCACTCTAGCTCCCTGGATGTCAACATCAATATGCCGTTGCCCTCTAGTAGATAGTTAGCTGAGTTCTACTTAATAATAGTAATACTAACTCTGAGTATATCCTTTTCCTGTTCTTATCAAGACTGAAAAGTATTTTGTCGCCACTATCCTGGCCCGGATCGTCTAGGCTCCAAGTTAAATGTTTGCCAAACATTATAACACCCTTTTTAAATTTTAGCAGTTTGACGTTTTTCAGGTAATATTTACAGTCTGCAAGTTCCCAGCGCTCAAGGAATAAGGCGATTATAAAAAAGAGTCCTATATAGGTTAAGCGACATAACTAAAGCCCGAGGGATATTCACATACCTGTTCCAGACCCTGAACCTATATCAAAGTAGCTACTCATCTTAATTGAGCGAAGGTTAATACTGCCACTTAATCTTTCAAGGAATCCGAAGATTTCATCAGTATTACCCGGACCTATACTGATGTACCTTGATCCTGCTGTCGGTGGCTGTATAACGATCGGCATTGACAGCCGCCTCATGCAGATGGGACACTTGCTGATTGTAGACGACCGCACTAAGTCAATGCGTGCTTTCTGCACAACGCATGACTCACAAAACCGATGATTACAGTCGATCATATATACAGGCTCTCTGATGATGCAAAAGGAACACGATCTTGGGAGGCTGTTGATAACGCCTAGCTTGGCGTGTCTCATAATAGCTTCGTGATCATCTGCCTTCGTTTGGCCGCTGGTCCTGCTCGCCGCGATATTGATAAAATTTCTCCTGAGACTCTGTAGCAACCCTGGGAGGTTCAAGGTATGTTCGTAATTCTTAATCATTTGAAAATAATTCCTTTAGAAAATTTCTGCTGGGGGGAAACCTATAAACGTTAGCACATGCCTCTGGGTCGGGTAATATAGTCTGGATCATACTGTGCATATACAGAGGGTAAGCATCTAGAACTAGCGCTGAAACAAGTGCTTTAATATTCCTCTCACTCGCACCCAGAAGCGTCAAAAAGTCTAGAATGCGTTGTCCGAAGCTTTCTGGCGCTGGAAATCCAGACCTAGAAGCAGAAATAAAATCGAATCGCCTCGATGGATCCTCCATAAATTCGCAAATAGCTGCTTCAAGTAATACCTTATAGTGTGGAGCCTTGAAGTCAAGCATAGTAGAGCAGCAGTAAGAAAACGCATCATCTAGCTCCATCCTCACCGATTGGAAAATATCACACTATAGGCTGAGATCAGATATTCGAAAGCAGCTGTTGGCAATTTTCTTAATTACTGCTAGGCTGTACCCAGTGGTCGGATCTGCTGCCTGAGCGGATCTGGCGAAGGTTTCAATAATTAACAGGTAAGTCTTCCCCTCGACAGGCGGGCGTCCGTTATAGATAAGCAGCACGCGTGAACAGTTTGGAATGCCAGTAGCCATTGCACAGTGCATCCAATAACAAAGAAAATCAACTACCGGGCCGATGCCGCCAAAATCAGATATAAATATCAGGACCACGTCGCTAAATCGGGAGAAGATATTACAATAGATGCGATAGGCAAACTGAGGGATTGGCGTTGGCTGACGCTGCACTAGGTGAGCTCTAATATTGCCCTTAGTTGGCCCAGCGTGGACCCGGGGAATAGTATCTTCCGAGAGCAGATAGAGCTCACAATCGAACACAATATTATGGCCTAGGGAAGCGACTGCGATTGAGCAATGTTCCTGGCTAAAAATACCCATGCCAGCAGCAAGAAATTGTCGCTTCATCCAGCCTCCGATTGCGGTTATTCCCCTAGGCTTCGCTTTCCCCATCTCATCAAAGTACCTATATGGCCGTCGATGTTCCTGTATGTAAATACCAGGAAGTCCATCGGCATTAAGGCGAAGCTGGAGGAAGGATTCCGGATAAACCATAATTATTGAATTGGCTTTGTTCATCTATTAGCGACCAGTCCATTGCTGCTGTACATAAGGCTTTGGCTTTATAGGTGGACCTTAGCGCTGGCCGATGCTTAAATAAGGCATGAGGAGATGGCCTTAACTTAAGGACAGCAGATCTAAATAAAACCACAAGAATTGAATATATATACTCTGTCCAGTCTTTCGCTTAATAATATATAGTTTAATTAAATACTATTTACAACAATTTAGCCGCTTATATTTGAAAAATGGTCTCATTAACCAACTATCTAGATAGAGTGGTCCGGGTGCCACTTCGCCTATTGACCTCGGATGGTTTTGCCAAATACCCGGCATCATTTTCAGCAAGTGCCGCAGTACTTGAGTTCAATGAATTTCTTAATAATAAGAGAGCTCCTATTACGGGCATTATGACACCAGAAGTCATACTCACTATGTTAAGAGCGATAGGGATCACACTGGCCCGCTTTCGGCAAACACTTCAACCAAATCAAGAGCCAATTGATTATAACTCTATCCAGATCGGTTGCTTAGTAGGTAGGCAATATTTGGCCAAAGCCAAAGAAATACTCGGAGCCGAGTTTATTTGCACTGTCCGAATTTATTGCTTACCAGAAGGTATATAAATTGGCTTCATTAGTTGGGGGCAAAGACTGATATGCATATAGAAATGCCCGGCCAATTTTCTGATGGAGACATTCTCCGACGAGTCCTTTTACTTTCAGATAACATCAAGGAGGAGAAGAAATAGATGAACAGATTAACGACAGGCAAGCAACAGCATGTAAAGAGGTTACAAGGTCGGCCAGGCATCTGGAGAGCCATGCAAAGGGTTACTCGATTTCCTGGGCTCTGGGAAGACATTCAAATCGGTAACTTCGCAAAACATCTAGCGGCACACTATAACGAAGCGTTCGAGAACTATTAGAGGCACATAGACAAGGTTTGGACAGCTATATTCCGAGGGTTAGAGAGCCAAATACCAGTGCTTGACCCGGAGACAGTAAGAGAGCTTCAATACATGGCTCCAGTACGGTGCAAAGTCGATCAACAGAAACTCAGTCATTTAATTACAACAAAAGAAATATTTTGCAACATACATAATGAAAATTACCGAGCACTTCTTCATCGGAATATTACTACCTTCGATATTGTTATACCTTCTCCTCTCACGTTCCACGAGAATAAACGGTATATCACGATCGGACTAAAAATATTAGAAAAACATCTCCTTCCCAAAGAAAAACCAAAGCACCAAGAAGAACCTCCAAACCTGATCAAGCGGTTAGAGGGAAACCGGGAACAGTGGACAACCCCCAAAGTGGAGGTCAAAGAAGGTTTGTTCCGAGATTTTCGGGCCAATCCTCGCCCAGCCCTGGTTGCCTTTATATCGTTACTGCTGGTTGCTTTGAGGAACTTCCCAATGCTTGGCTCAGAAGCCCCATTTCATAATACAAAGGGCCATAGAATAGAAGCTTTCATACGGAATGAAAATTTCGCCAAGCTTTATCAGGCAGTGTTAAAGATAGGGTATCGAAATCGGAAAATCAGTGATAGATTAGCTCTTTCGGGAAACCCGACTTTGAATACATCTTCCGACGCCCCTCAGCAGTTCCCAGTAAGATGGCGTAGCGGAAAACCGTCCAATAAAACTTTTCTTCAGCTAAGGGAAACCAGTTTTATGCCTAACTTTTCTCTATGTTTGGGCAGGGGTACGGGGGTCTCGCCTTCATGGGTCCTTTATGACATGTTGGTAGCTTTTTTTGGTGATAATTTCAAAAAGCTTGTAGAAACAGGTGTAGGAGTTGCAAACAAGCGAGCAAGGGAATCAGGAATAGAGCCACACAACGTCCTTAACCCTGCGAAAAGGGGCCATATTGAGACAGATATTGAGACAGACGCTGAAGGAATGGATATCGATTCGAGCACACAACAACAAGCCACTCATAGGCTTTCAGACATTGGTGGCAACCAGGTGTCTTACCACGCTCAACCAGATACCGCCCATCATACTTCTGCAATAGAAAGCACTGCAGGCGTTAGTACTACAAACCTAGAACAGGTACAGTCCCAAGTCCAAACCATCGGCACACCCTCCATGCCTCTTCAGTTCCCTAGAATTGAAGCCGGACAGGACATACCACATATAAACCATACAATAAGTATGGTAGATTTCACCAACGTCGAAGGGGAGCTGCAACACTATCCTATAGCAATATCGAGCCCAATCCCTCAATTTGCAGCAGGCCTCGGATATAAGGCCACAGAACAAGCTTCCGCTGCACAGACATTCTCTAACGATTATAATGCCTTGCCAGATGTTAACTCGAATAAGCGAGTCAGTCATCTTATAGCAGACATATCAAATCCAGCGGGAGCTATAGACTCAAATCCAGCGGGAGCTATAGACTCAAATCCAGCGGGAGCTGTAGACTCAAATCCGGAGGGAGCTGTAGACTCAAATTCAGTGGAAGCTATAGACCCAAATACAGCGAGATCTATAAACCAACAAACATCAAGCTCACTAGCTTCTGCTGGACAATTCACATTATCTGACGACAGTGATATACCCGTGCCAGATGTTAACTCGAATGAGCAAGTCAGCCATCTAGGAGAAGAAGAAGATAGAATCAGTTAGAAGGTTGACTTCTTTATATTATCGCTTTAATATACCTCATGTACTTCAGATCTTACTGTTAAGAAATAAAATATAAACTAAAAATTCAATCCGCAAATTGGCCCCTGCGTAGACGTGGTTCTAACCTTTATTCTTCCAGTTATCGGCTATCCAATGTCCGAAATGCAGATGAGATTATTGCGCTGGGAAATGGTCAAGTTATCGAGCGCGGCACACACGAGGAGCTTCTTGCCAAGGGTTCATACTACGCGAAGGCCTGGAGGTCGCATTTAGCAGAGCAGCAGCCAGGCGATCTTGATTAACCTGGCAGCCTCGCCAATATTTCCCTCATGGGATATAGTTTACCTAGTAGGGTCCCCTTATACCACATACAATAAGTTGTTTTACTAACTCTGGAATAAGCCTAGGGAGCAGCATAAGGCTTATTTAAAGATCGCCGGGAAGTATCTCGACCCAGGCCCTTATAAGATGGTCTCGGAAAGGAGGTTGGAGGACTTAGATGCCATGGGGGACTAATGTGGAAGACTCTGTTGGGACAGCGGGCAGATTACTTAGACGATTAATTGTCTGGACGGACGAGTAAATTAGACATAATGAGCGTTTCAACTTCGCTCTTTATTTTCCTAATATATATACTATCCAGTAGCTAGTTCAAAGGCATATACGGCAAACTGCTGCGTAGTAACGTTAAAATGGTATACTTTCATGCCGATAATAAGGCTATATAAGATTGAATTCAGGTTATAAAAAGATTGCTTCTTCTAGAGGTCTATGTAGGTGTTTTGGATAGACACCAAAGGAATACAAGTAGCAGGAAATTAAAGCTGGAAACACGGCTGAGACTCTTTTTAGCAGTAGCTCTATTTGGCACAACACGTATTAGCCGTGATAAGAAAAGCATAACTGCGACACAGCTCTATACTGATTAAGCTGTTATAAGGCAACTCCCCCAAAGAGAACTATATAAGGTATCGCCTTCTCACTTCAGACCAGACATCAGAATTCATCTTTCATAGCACTACATGCCGCGGACTATGGTTAGATATCTCCTTCCTGGAAAAGTTGCCTGTACTAATCTATTTCATAGGATTACTATACGTGTATAATCGTGCGCAGCGATATGCCATACTTTCAGTGCATGGGGTTCCATATCAACACAGTCTCTATCACACCTCTTCTTCAACAATTCAACATAACACTTAAGATGCTCTATTTCTACAGTCAGCAGAAGCACATCATCCAAGTTTCTTCATGGATCTGTCCTGTATTATGTTTCACACAAGACGCCACTGGTCCAGTATTTGAAGGGACTCAAGAGATAGGACTTGAGCTCACTTCTCTGAACTACGCAGCCTGTTCTGGGAACCTGGCCCTGACTATAGCTCTTCTCGGGAACCTGGACTCCGCAGAGGCCGCACAAGCACTCAGTATCACCGGCTTCTTTAATCAATCTCACCTAGTGGCCTGGCTCCTTTCGAACGGATATCGCGTAGACTCGCGCGGTACCTCCAATATACTTCACAGTGCAGCTTATCGCGGCCATCTCGATAATATAGAAGAACTCGTTATCAATCATAACCTCGATCCCAACGTTGAGGATCTATCCGGTGCGACCCCGATATTCTTCACATTGGGTGGAAAGCCGGAAGTTGTTGCAGCACAAAGCATAGAGAAGTTAATAAAACTGGGAGCTAATCCTAACCACAAAGTTATAGGCAGAAGCTATACTAAATATACTCAAGCTATGGGAATAAATAATCTAGCAGAGTTCCTGGCGCTTATTGCGGAGAACACTACCAGCGAAACCTAACATACAGATAAGAATTATCTCCCTCGGATGGCCGAGGATCACGATAATAGTGAATCTAGTCTCGTGCAGTTAGAAGAGAAATAGAAATGTATTCAGAACTTTCATAGATCTAATCATCAAGAGAGAGAGGCCTTGGTTCAGGGAAATAGCGCTGATCCCATAATTCGTTTAGAATCCAACTTAGGATGTTATTATAGAGGGCTGCTGCCTCGGGCGAATTCTTTAACACTTCCAGAGTGAAGTTGAAACACTCATCATATCTAATTTTTGGTGTACACGAACCAGCTAACATATAGTCCAATCATTTTTAACACCGTCCCAAGAACGCCTTCCATCTTAGTCCCTTTTAGTAGCCACACCAAGTCCTTCCGCTCCAGTTGCTCCAGCTTATGATACTGATTTGGGGTGAGATATTTCTTAGTAAACTCCAGCCAAGCAACGCACTGCTCCTCTGTAGAGCTCTGTAGGCCTGTACGAGAGTTAGTAAAACAAGTTGCTGCATATAGTGTAAGGGGACTCTACCAGGATACAACCCCGAAAGTATTTGTTCGTATACGTGTCTTTTCATAACGTTACCACCCATTTCGGTAAGTTCCTCGAGTGATATCTTATTACCAGCGCGAACAGTGCTCCACATTTTGAAAGATAAACGCGGGTTGCTGATAATCTGGTGAATAGGAGAACTGAATGGTGGAAGGAAAGAAAGTGAATGGTAAATAGAAATAGAACTAAATCTCGTGGCTGAAGATAGAGAGGGAGGGCCTTATTTATACACCAATTGGTAGCTACGTAGTTACGTGAAGGGGCATGACTAACAGGCTCGGTATCCAGGAAGCATGTGTAAGCCCACCAGATGGCGCCTATCAAGGCGGACTAGTCGTTTCAGCCGACCAGCTCTATGCAATATTTCACAGAATAAGTATAGGACGAGTCCACAGCTTTTGATGCCCCTTGCCAGGTCCAGGCCGATATTGCATATGAGCTCTCAACACAAGATCCCGGGCAAGGCATGACAATACACAAGCGCCGTGGCGCAACTCCAGTAGTGACATGGTCGTTGGAGCAGGGTTCGTATCAGAGGGGTGTGCGTGTAAGGGGGCAGGTACCAAGATGTGTGGTTACATACGGGCCACCCTTGTCTGAGACATCAGCCGTATCCCACTATTTTATTACACCATAGGGGTGGCAGCTTCCAGCTGAAAGTCATAGCGTGAATATATACAGAGAAGAGCTGGAGAAGAGAGCTAATAAGCATTCATCTTCCCTCAAAGCGGTCTTCCTTACCTACTTCTAAAGATAAGATACTTCTTCCAGAAATAAATCAATCCACCATCAGTCGTACTTCCAATAATAGCCAAATCGCCCCTGCGCTGCCCTGCTTTTAGTCCTCCACAATAGCGGCTATACCTCTGTCTCCCTATTATAACTATGACACAAATTTTGCTTTTCCTATAACTACGCATTTTCAAGGATTCCACGATGCTATAATAATGGAGAGTAGTGAGCTTCAAGAACTTCAGCAGATAACCGGTACAGGCATCCAGACGCCTCAGCATGATCCCTTCGTCGCCCAGGGACAACCTGTTACTGCCAACGAGCTAATAAGCATTCATCTTCCCTCAAAGCGGTCTTCTTTACCTACTTCTAAAGATAAGATACTTCTTCCAGAAATAAATCAATCGACCACCAGTTATACTTCCAATAATGGCCAAATCGCCCCTGCGCTGCCTTGTTTTTAGTCCTCTAGCAGCCAGTACTCTACCACAATAGCGGCTACACCTCTGCTTCACCATTATGATACACTGTTACACCCGAACGATCTTACAATCACAGAACCACTCGGTAATTCTCCGATCCCTTCTACCCAGCCTACTGAATGCCCGCCAATGGAACTCCTATCGAGTTACGATACAAAGTTTGCTTTTCCTATGGCTACATATTTTCAAGGATTCCACGATACTATGATAATGGAGAGTAGTGAGCTTCAAGAAGTTCAGCAGATAACCGGTATAGGCATCCAGGCGCCTCAGCATGATCCCTTCGTCGCCCAGGGACAACCTGTTACTGCCAACTCGCTATCTCATCTTAACTCCTCGGGCTCTAGCATCAACTCCTACAGCAGTACTCCTTCAGAGCATGGCGGTACAACCTCCAGCCTGCTTAACAGCCAAGCTAGAACCCACCGCTGCGATCGCATCAACCCTACCACAGGCAAACCTTGCGACAAAATCTTCTCGCGGCTACATCATCTCACCCGACACAAAGATACGATCCACAACGCCCGCAAACAGGAGGTACGTTGCAACGTCTGCACTGAGGAGAAGAAATTCAGCCGCACCGACGCATTGAGAAGACACTATCGTCTCTGCCACCCTGATATCCGAAGCCACAGCCTCACGGTACCTCGACCCCACGACGGTACAACCTCCAGCCTGCTTAACAGCCAAGCTAGAACCCACCGCTGCGATCGCATCAACCCTACCACCGGCAAGCCTTGCAACACAATCTTCTCGCGGTCATCAACCCTCAACCGACACAAAAAAACGATCCACAACGCCCGCAATAAGAAGGTCCGATGTACTATTTGTACTAAGGATAAGTCATACAGCCGCATTGATACACTGAGAAAACACTATCATAATTATCACCGTGGTATAGACCTCCCTAGCAAGCACCGGTGATCTAGGGGGAATGATCTAGGGGGAAAGATCTAGGGGGAAAGATCTAGGGGGAAAGATCTAGGGGGGAAAGATCTAGGGGAAAATACAGAAAAATATATTATCATTTAAAAGAAAGGGACAAATTCAGGAACTCGAGATATATATACTCAAAAAGAAACATAATAAGGAACAGTATTCCATATCCGATCTAGGATAGCACCACAGAAAGCTTTGAGTTTAGCCTCATCCTGTAACACCTCCAATATTTGCTCCGGTGTACTGGAATGCTGTTGAAGCTCCCAGAGTTCCTTTAATACCAAGGAAGATCCGTATTCATTCCAATAATCCTGAGAGATACTTTTCCAAAGCCCAAAGCCCTTATTGAGATATGGCTCTGGTGCCTCAAAATCTGGAAACGCTATTTTCCAAAATCGAAGCCAACGTTTTTTCTCTCCCAGTTCAATTCTGTCATTTTTCTTATTCAATATCCTTCTCATATTTCTCTCACTAAGGCCATCTACTGTTCCTTCTCTTGCCTTGCATCTTCTCGCGCGGGTGTATTGATCACGAGTCCAGCAACTCTCAAACTCCACCTTGCAGATAGCACAGTATGGGGGCTGATTGTGAGATTGTTTAAGATGTTTTCGAACGCCCTCAATAGATGTTAAGTGATTACTCAAACAGTTTTTGTATCGTCCTGGATTATGAGCGTAATAGGGACATACAAAGCTGAAGTATCCCTTAACAACTAAGGTCAGATCATCTGAATCCTTGAGTATGATGCGCTTCTGGGGTGATATCCTATCTTCCGGTAGTGGCACATACTCAGCACACTATACGACTTCCAGAACGTGTTCGAAAATCTTGAGGAAGCTAGAATCTCCTAAGGCGAATTATTCATTGCCTATAGTATTACTCCGTATATTGCCGTTGCTCTTTTGTGAGCTGTCGCTTTGTTGTCTTTTATCGTCACTTTGTTCACTTTCCCTGCCACTCTGTTCGCTTTCGTCGGTACTCTGTACGCTTTCGCTCTGCTCGTCTTCGCTCTGTTCGCTTTCGCTCTGTTCGCTTTCGCTATGCTCGCCTTCGCTCTGTTCGCCGTCACTCTGCTCGCCTTCGCCGTAGCTCTGTTCGCCTTCGCCGGCACTCTGTTCGCCGTCACTCTGTTCGCCTTCGCTTTGTTCGCCTTCGCTCTGTTCGCCGTCGCTCTGTTCGCCGTCACTCTGCTCGCCGTCCCTCTGTTCGCCGTCCCTCTGTTCGCCGTCCCTCTGTTCGCCGTCCCTCTGTTCGCCGTCCCTCTGTTCGCCGTCCCTCTGTTCGCCGTCCCTCTGTTCGCCGTCCCTCTGTTCGCCTTCGCCGTGGCTCTCTTGGCCTACGTCAAGGCGTTCCGTGTCGCTCGTACGCTCTGTGTTGAAGCTTTCCGTGTCGCTCTCTATAGTATCGCTTTCTCGTATGTTGTCGCCTTCTAATTGGTATGAAGATCTGATTCTTTTCGACTGAGGCTTCGAGACATGCTCAGATCCTGCACGCTTGCTGGGGCGTGGCCTTGTCATCTGGCCTAGTATGCTGTTGGACGTGGAAAGTGTGTACAATTCAAATGCTGCAGCGGGAACGAAGAGACTATAAATACTTCAAGAATACTGCACATTGCTTCAGTTAGGCAGCATATCCACTTAAGATGCCTTGCGAAACGCCTTGCAAGATCTACAGCGTAACCTTAAGCTATCCACTTCCCGACATCGTCTAGGCTGTCTTCGGCATCAGCAGGGGCTGATGTTGAGACCGGCGAATTCGGCCGTTGGAAGGGGACTCCTCTTGAACTGCAAGCAATAGCACTTACCCCTAAAATATATCTCTGTTGGAGTACTGCTAGCTGCCATGGTTGTGACCTATTTTTAGGCTATTTAATATATAGATTTAACACGGTGGTAGCAAAAGAACAAAACCAACAAGGACAATCGTCACCTATTTCAGAGGGCTCCATTATCTGTATATTCTTCCTGGAACATTTCCCTCCCCTCGCTACTCCATAACAAAGTTGACCAAGTTAAGTATCAGTGCGCTGATGTTTTGGCTTTTTTCGGCACTGCGTGTATGTAAATGTAGTCTGATTCAACTCGCACATTCTGTATAGCTCTTTTGTTAATATCAGAATCAATCGGTTTAGAATGTACTAACCTGGTCGGATATATTTTCATCTGACTGATATGGCCAAGGCCAAGACAAGCAAAACATAAGAATGCCATGTCAGTGGAAATTCTATCTTTAAATAGTTGGGTCATAGAATCAACCTGCACTGTCACCCTACCTCTTTTGAGGGGTAGCAGAGCATATAATTGTGATAAGTCATAATCTAATTGCATGGAGAACCAGCTTATCGCTGTATTGAGACTGATAAATGCAGGATGTGGACACTAGACTATTGGTGGGAGATTTTCGCACGAAGATCGATCCTTGACAGCAGTGGACCAAAAGGGTCTGGCTGACACTCATAAGCCCCTTCGCCCACCCATGAAGGGGTATTGACCATTCCTATGCTTACTGCGGGCTTCTCAAAGGCTTCACGTGAGATCATCTCGTTTCTGCTGCTGAAGAGAACAACGAATCCATCAGCAACCCATTCTTTCCCGTCCATATCGCCATCCAAAACCACCTTCCCCTGTTATAACTTTCCGGCACGCAACTCGATCTTTCTTCCTTTGTCAATCACATACTTCCTGTCTCCAACCCACCTCTGAGACTCTTTTCCAATCACGCACACCTTGTAATCTGGAGCTGACTTTGGGGTCAACCTGGTGTCCACAGAATTTGTAATTATAATAGAGCTCAAATGACTTACCACTGTCGTGAGACACGCACTTCTCCTCATGACTTGCAATCGACTCAAGTGGGTTTAGGTGGACAATATGACAATCAGGAATCAATCCTGGCGGCTTAGGAGCTACCATCAGAACCTTCGTTGTTAGAGGAACTTGGATCTCCTTCAGGTTCTTATCAGCCTCGAGGACAACCCAGTCTGCGAGATCTAGTAGCGTTGGTACGAATCGGTATTTTCCATAGGGATGCGCAAAAAGTCCACCGTGATCAATTCCATGTATATATACTTTGATTTCGCTTGGAGGAGAGCTATCCTGCTGCTGATCGTAGACGAGAGAGTGGCTGGCAACAGAGTCGCATAGATTCAAGTTTTCGGTGCTCGCTGTAGGCTCTGCTTCTGCCACATCTGCCGGCTTTATTGCATGGCGAATCCAGTTCACTTTACAGTTAGCTTTGGCCTTAATTTGGGCTGCAGTCAAGACTCACTGACGGGGTTCGCAATAGCAGACAGATCTGCAACTGTCATGATGCATAATCGAGAGTTTCGGGTCATTGCGGGCAGTATTGGCTTGATTCTGATCATGGATGGCAATGCAAGCCGTGTAGGACCAGGACGACCGGCCTCCTTATGGCCAAGCTACCTGGATACATTAAAAGAAGCAAACATAGATAACCATGACGCATCAACGCTCTTCCATATGACGGGACATCCCAACTTGATCTAAAGAGGTTGCAGGGGAGCTTGTAAGGGTAGGGGTGGAACCCGTAGCTTCAGTCTACTAGGCTACCTGGTAGCTTAGGGGCGTGCGCGCAATACTGGGTCGATAGATCCATAAAAGATCGGAGGGAAGGGGTGGGGGGGGAGTGCAGCTGATTCACTTATCCCCACCTCGTTCCTAGATTGATAGCGGGGTAAGTCGCAGGCCTATAGATACGTACTTTTTTACCTATTCGGGTAGATTTCAAGAAATCTACCCGAATAGGTAGGAAATATACATACCGCTTCACCCCCCTTCTTGACCCTGTTTCATTCATTCGTCTACGCAGAGCAAAACACAACAGGCAGGCATAAGTAAACAGCCACACAATTTTCGGGTATATCTGACCGGCGGTACTTCAGCATCAACCGGCGATAGAGCGTCCACGGGCGGTACAGTGGCTCGGTAGCGGCTGGAACGGCAGCCTGAGCCGCCGATACCGCCGCCTGAGCACAGTCTGCTCAAGGCAGCACGACGCCTTGTCCGCTGGGATCCCGATGCCAGCTTGCATGATTTCAATAAATTCACAAAGGAAGAGGTAGCATTCGCACGCCTAATCGCCATCAAGTACACCGAGAATAATCCTGAGCATGCTCAAGATGTGCTAAACAAGTTCTCTCGAGCGTATAACCGATCCCCAGATCACAAGTACGAGAAATAGCGCCGTAACACCGCACAGATCCTAAAAAAGTGCACCGAAAGATTCAAGCAGAGCGGGAATCCGTGGGACTTTGATATCATCTATCTGAGTACGTGTATACAGGCTCGGTCACCTGGATGAGAGCTAACTCACAACAGCGAAAATATCCATCAACAAATTAGGTTTCAACAATCTCGATCTTCAGCTCACCCTTCCCTCCCCACCGCAGTCGAGGAGCTTTCCCCTCTTCAACGTCGATTTTTACGTGCTGCATCTCAAGTCTGGGCACGCAGGGGTAGACGACGATGAGAACTACCGCCAGTTTATCGCCGCGACCTGCCAAGATAGCGAATGCAACAAAGGTCCAGACGCTATAGTAACGGACGACTACCCGATCATGGAGGACACCAACATCACAATTACAGCCATAGAGGAAGGCGGGGAACAGGCCTCCGCCTCCACGCTCGACAGTCAGGACTTGATGGAAGCCATTCAGATGCTGTGCAACTGGTGTCCAGGCTACTATCCGATCAAGCGCCTCTCCAGGGAGATAAGGTCATTCCTAGCTCTCATTCGCATTGCCGAGTCCTCCTTGAGGCTCGAGGGTAATGAGGCTGGCGCTGACGCTCGCCTCCACAAGTACTTGGGTGAGCTCCAGTCGCTCCAGGTGCAGGAGGCGTCATACAGGGAATGGCGTACTAGTCTCTTTGATCTCATCCGGTGGACTGAGAGGGAGTGTTAGGACAATGGGCACAAAGATGTATACAATGCACTGTTCCACGGTACATAACATCCACCTCGGTACCGCTCGGATGAGTTTACTGACTGTTTCCATCCTTCTAGAGGCACTTTCGTCATTAGAGAATGTTGAAGACATAAAGCGGCGTCTTCAGAGGCGGCTTGCGATTGAAACCTCTAAGCCTACTAACTTTTACCCGCTCCTCTTCATTCTAAAGAATAGAAATCCACATATCAGGTACACCTCTCATCCAACGACTCACTAACGAAGCTGACCCGTCATCAGCTATAAGTCGATCGCTCGAACTTTCCGATCTCCTTCTTGCGTAACAGACTTTCTACTCTGGGGGATACCGGTACGAGAAGCCCAAATCCCTGGCCTTGCCGAACACTCTATGCTTCTCGAGGATAGGTCCAGTCTTCTATCCCCGGAACCACCATTTGATCCCGGTCAGACTTATATTACAGCCTCTCTTCCGAAACGCCTCCAGGAAGAAATCTCGAAAGTAGGCAAGACTCTCCACGTGAGCACCTCCAAGACGAGCAACCACTGGAGCTATAACTGGTCAAGGGCGCTGGAGATCATCTCCAAAGTAATATACAAGTATCTAGTGAGTCTAGGCTATTCTCATATATATCCAATGTATTGACTTGTATAGGTCGAGCTGAAGAAAGTATTAGATGACGAGTTCTCCTACAGGTTCTCCGCCATTCACCAAGAGCACGGCAAGGTGCCATTAGTAAAAGGATGGTACGAGATTATAGCACCATTTTCACGGAACTCTGAATGGTCACCACAGCAAGTTTTGTTCAATGATCAAAGAGAGGATTGGACTCCTGACAAACTCTTCGTCAGGAATGAGCTTGTTGCCTTTTCATGCCAGAGCCCCGTTGACTACATTTCAATCTGCATAGAAATCCCAACCCTCTAATTCTTCCCTTGACCATCGGATTGAATAGTAGTAGTATGATATTGAGTTTCTTGGCCTTCTGTTAGCCCCATGCCATACCCTATGACGGAGGGGATGGTTCACCTTGACTGGTCTTCGTTGGGTCTGCGGGATTTCCCTGGCTCGGGGTTGAGGATAAGGTGCTTTGGTCCGGCATATTATTATAAGATATTCAACAACAGGTTCTATATCGTGTATTTCAAGATTTTTGAAAACAGTGAAGTATTTGTGGAAGGTTCACTATCAGGGAATCACTATAGATCAGAGACGATTGCACTTTATATTCAGCTTCGCCCTCGAGCCTGTACGTCCTATCAACGTGCAACCCCATTCAGTCTAGGATCGCAGTTCATCGACTGGTATACAGCCTCACTTTCCGGGGCATGCCATCCACATGCGCTGTGCAGCGACGGGCTGCAGCTTGGCCGGCCTATTGGCCGCATTGATCATAATTGCGGACAGTCAACCTCTACTCGGTAGCTCGGTGGAGGAAACTTGACCAAGATTACTACATGACAGCTTTAAACATACAGCTGAGCTCATGGAAATTGTGTGATCCAATACTTGTACAGGGTGAGAATCAAGGGTGGCCCAACGGCCAACTCATCAGCTCTGGCTAGTTTTCTTTGTCTCATAGGATACCGCCACTTATCATCCTCGAGGCCAATCCGACGACACTAAGAGTCTCCAGCTAGCCATCTCAGAAAGCAGCCAACCTCAAACTACAGATTTTCTTATAGGTACAGTCTTTAGGCAGGCCAGGCGCTGCTAGGGGACCATACAGAAGGCAACGACTCTATACAGCGTAAGCTACCCTAGTTGAGACAGAAGTCTCTGCTATACGAAGGTCCATACATCCCTGAACGAGGTTGAGGATCTGTAGGTCGGCCTGTTGGTCGACAAAGAGTACAGAGTCTACACCCCCTCCCCGTCCGTTGCCCACTGCAGTTTTCCCACCGACTTATGAAGCTAGCAGGCAGTTCAATCGATTCTACCGAGACAATTGATTGTTTCATTCGAACCACCCCGCCGTAGCCCCTTACGCAATCGTCAATGAGGAAGTACGCACGGAGTTCCTTAGCTAACCTAGGTTGGTTAATACTGGACGGTTCCTGTATCCAAACAAGCAACTGACAGCCCAAATACCAGCTCGGATGTCTAGGCGGATACGTACTAACTATAGATCCGAAGGCCTGCTCGAATATTGTGAAGATACCATCATGCTACGAGCCAAGGATCTAGTGCTAACCATATTAGGCAGGATGCCAGATTGGTTTTTAGCTGACTTTCAGGGTAACTGTTAGGGACCTTCAGAGTGAGTCAGGGAGGCTTCCAGGCTGGCTGTCAGGGTGGCTTCCAGGCTGGCTGTCAGGGTGGCTTCCAGGCTGGCTGTCAGGGTGGCTTCCAGGCTGGCTGTCAGGGTGGCTTCCAGGCTGGCTGTCAGGGTGGCTTCCAGGCTGGCTGTCAGGGTGGCTGTCAGGGTGGCTTCCAGGCTGACTTCCAGGCTGGCTGTCAGGGTGGCTGTCAGGATGACTTCCAGGCTGGCTGTCAGGGTGGCTGTCAGGATGACTTCCAGGCTGGCTATCAGCATGAACACATGGAGGATACCTGGTTAGCTGGATATTATAGTGGGTAGTAGGTGGGGAGGGAATATGGTAGGGTGTTAGTACAGACAGCAGGATGTCAGGGCGACTTCCAGGCTGGCTGTCAGGGTGGCTTCCAGGCTGACTGTCAGAGTGATTTTCTGACTGACTGTCAGCACGAATGACTTAACGAAAATTTGGATGCTGGCGACGGATCTGCTCAGGGGTATCTATATCAAGAGAAACAGTTAATATTTATGATAATTATTTAGTGAACTGCAGCATGAATGCCGCACAAGATAACCAGCTTGGGTATCAGGCTGCCAGCTTGGATGTCGACCCGAATCAGTTTAGTGCATATCATTGATAGCAAGTCACATGATATAGAACCTGCTAGCAAACAAGTGGGCAATTTTAGAAGTAGATGGATGGCACAAGCCATAGCTCGTTAGAAACACTTAACCTACACACATAGGGATTTTCCTCCCAACAAGAAAGGATCTATACTATAACAACCTCTAAGGCTGATTAGCTGTTATAGTAGACAAGAGGTGCATTTATGGGCGCGAAGCGATTTTGGTGTGCAATGTCTTATGTCGCTCGATTGGCCGCCAACCTTACCTCGCAACATCAGGCTGCACTCTGACCAAGCCCAATCATCCACCTGCTCTCGGTCCGGCCAGTGCATAAAGCAAGTGCCTCATAATGGAACCGACAAGAGAGTGAACATATCCTCAAGTCTTCAATCTCAGTATCACGACTTCGCTCTCAGAAAGTAAGTAGACTTTTTTTTCCTACTCAGAGTCTGCGCTGACCCCGCTCAAAGAAAACACAACAGCGCGATCCTAAAATAACCACCGGCGAGAATGCACTCAAAGGAATCAAGGAATACGTTCCAGGCTTTCACCATTTCGAAGTGACCGATCAAACGACAGTGATAGCAGAAGGGGTAATGATCGGGATATTCCGTGCTGGGCAAACAACGCAGGAAAAGTCAGGAAAGACAACTGGTGAAAAAGGATGGACTGTTGCAAAAGGTAACACAGTCAGAGTTTACAACGTTGAAATTGTATTCCATTAAGGCGAACTCCAGAGATTGGCTATTCTTAGGATGGGCTTATTATATTTTGGCTATAATTATCATACTGCATATATTCAACAATCCTTCCTCCAGCAGCATATCCGATTTTAATAACAATGGAGAAATCGAGCATCTTTGAGTCCGGGACAATCGTTACTATGCAGTCGGTACGTATCGGCTCGTTCGAAATCGATGGATCCTCGTCTCTTGCCCTTTCCCAACGCCATTGCATACTACTTTTGATGGCCTGTAGGATGACTGACCCGGTCCCTAAGAGTCCCTCCAAGCGGTTGGCCCTCGCTCCCGTCAGCTGGGCTACAATATCTTGTAGCCAAGTATCAGCTAGTCAAGGTATTTTTCATCGGATAGTAACCCAACTTACACCTAGGACCACCAACAGGAGGAGGCTGAGTAGGATCATCGTTGTGGTCGCTTTCTAGAAGCAATTTTGGGTCCAGCACGAGGGGCTCACATTCAGCGGAGGTCGCATCTCGGGTTCTTTTCGACGACTGTCTGCCTTGGTCATCAGTACGAGGTCGCTTAGCCAGCTTTTCTGTTGGTCCTTCGGTTCTCTTTGTTTGAAAGATTGCTGAAGCAGGGTCAGCCTATATACAAGCCGAGCTCCATAGGCGGTCTACCAACCCTTCAACTGGCCGCTGAGCGGATCCTCAATCTCCTCAAGCTTCTTGATGATGCTCGCATCAATAAACTCAATGACCTTTGGTTGCGCTTTAACCACACCGATAACACGCTCGAAGTGCTCGGGGAAAACGTCCAAGAGGCCACAAAGCGTAAGTTTCTCTATGCTTTGCGCGGTTAGCGATAGGCATACGATAACGTAATTATTTAGACATTCGACGCTGGGCTTGTCGACAATGAGTGGAAGCAGCAGTTGACGGCCCCGTTCATCCTGTATTGACTTTGTGACATTGTCGAGCAGTAGCGTCTGGCGTTTCCGGAATTGAGTTAGCGTTGCCGTTGAGAGCATCAACTTCTGCCTCTCCAACTCTTTCCGTATCGCATGGAAGCATTGTGCAGATACCAAGATCTCAGAATGGGTATCAAAATCGTGCTCGACGCAGAAGATGGAGGCGTACTCCTCCCGACGCAGGCTAACAACCATGGTGATAAGGTTCCAGGAGCGGACTGGATAGCGGGCTGGTTGGCGGGCTGGATGACGGGCTGGATAGCAGGCTGGATGACGGGCTGGATAGCGGGCTGGATGAAGGGCTGGATGGCGGGCACCTCTCGACCGGCTGAATAGTTTTTCCATGGTCTTGCAGCACGTGACATACTTGCGTTTAGAGACACGTGAGCCGGGGTATTGATAATCCGTACCGTCAAATTGCATCTTTCGTGAACATTGAGCACAAGAAATTAAACGATAGCCTGAGGGAGCAGACCAAAAGCACATCTTCCTTCGCAAAAAAATAGAAATTTCCGAATAAAATCCCGCCATCGCGAGATGATAAGGTCATTAACCAAATTCTCCGATAACCATCAATATTAGTCGAACTATTCCGCCAGAGTCTTTCACAAACCTCGGGGGACAGACAGGTGCGCGGCTCAAAATATCAGCATGATGCTTAGGGGTTTATTATAGGTAGCAAGGGTCGTTTAGTAAAGCTTCGCTTCCTCGCTCGTCGAGGACGGTTGTTAGTCTCGCGGACACTGGCTGGAGTCCCCCGCTAGGTCTAGCAGAAGCAGAATGTACATTGGGTTAAGTCTGGATTTCCAGTTCGTCTGTGGAAATTCATATGCCTGAGTGCTAGCATGACTTCCTTGTACACTACGTTCTAAGTAGAAAGAAGGATATATATAATATTGAAATTAAGAATACCAAACGAAATTAGAAGAATTGAGGAGAATTAAGAAAAGACACCTACTTCATTCCACAAACGACAACAATATCAATTTCGATCCCGTCATCACCACATAGCGCACACAGTCCATCCAACACCCTTTAAAGCGTCCCGTTCAGAGCTAGATGTTTTGCTAGAGTTTTGCATAGGCCCGCGATCCTATTGCAGTATATCGTTCGAAACATTTGCTCAATATCGTCGACTCTGGTAACAGTATCGAGCCCAGAATATGTATCAACTCTTTCAGTAACTTCAGAGTTATCGTAGTTCAGCATAATGCGAAAAGTTTTCTGGGTTATATCTCGAAATCCGGCAACTTTTAGCCACTCCTTCAAGTTCAGGCCAGGGTTGAGAGGCTGCCCGAATTTCTCTTGGCAATCTCGTGAAAGAGTCATCATCATATCAGCGACAGGGTGATCAAACGCGAGTTCGGTTCCGCCAGCGGAGAAAACAGTCCCGAATTCTGTAAACTCGGCCACTCCTCCTGTGATAAGATTAAGGAAGCAATTCCTCACCAGCTTAGGCCAATCACGAATTGACCCCCCCATATCTCTGCAGAATATAAAGTCATGGCGAGTTTTTCCCAAATCATACTCTACATTATCAAGGACAAACACGACATTAGGGGGGACGAATTTAGGCAAGATGTTCAAGTTCGCGTCCACTGCATCAACGATCAGAGACTTATAACAATCCCCAACTTCAAAAGCCCATACTCCAAATCCAGCTCCAATATCAAGAACACATTCTCGACCTTGTAAAGATGTCATACAAAGGCCATTGAGGAGGTACTTCATTCCTTCATGAGTATGTTCCATGTTCGGTTTCGCGTCTTCGATCGGGAATAAGTAAGTAATATCATTCTCAAATTGCCCTAATCTCTCCGAGTTTATAGTCATAGTGCTTTCCATGTCGTCATCGCTATAGGCAGAATCAGGGCGTGGAACTTGCATAGCCTCCCATTGGACATTAGACTGTTCACCCGGGTCGAACATTATGGTGCTTTCCGTACCGCTGCCGCCGCGGTAAGCAAAATCAGGGCGTGGAACTTGCAGGGCCTCCCATTGGACATTAAACTGTTCGTCCGGGTCGAACATCATGGTCTTTGCCATATCGTCACCGGAAGCAGAATCAGGGCGTGGGACATTCATCTCCTCCCATCTAGTAAAATTAGGTTGCTCATCCAAGTCAGATATCATGGTCCTATCTGCAGAATCAGGAGCGTTCGATCAAAAAATGAGTAATTACGGCGCTTCGATTTTAAGCCGGTAATAGATAGCTGAGCATTAACCCGGATTTGAAGTTATAGACAGCGAAAATGTATTCTCTAAATGTTCAAACAACTATTAGAGCTGGGCAATCCGGATGAGCACATGGTTTATACCAGGTACCCTTCGGGGCCGGCCCACATGTAGGTATGCGCATCCGCCTAGTGGTCTAGTCCGGTGGCAGGGTCCAGAGTCAGCAGGGATCACGGTCATTATCTCAACTAGCTAAACTCTTTCTATATCTTATCAGGGAAAGCCCAGGCTGCTTTTTGTTGGTCCATTGACTAAACACTTCCCACCTCCTCATAATCCCGTTCTTATCATCCTGCTGCCGCTGTTAAGAAACATTCCACTCCGCAAACTTTTTCTGCTGGCGCTCGACCAATCCTTGTTCTCTTTAAAATATTCTATGGTAACAGGGTCAGTCAATGGCTGTTTTTTATGTCATCGCTCTTAGCTCAATCAACACACTATATTTGGCGGAGATCAAACCTCGTATGGAGCTGGCGGGGCGTCGGCATCTGGGGTTAGTAAAACATAATATATCTACACCCCCGACCCACTTTTAAAGTTTCATCGGATTGCCGATGTTCACCGGACGACATGGTGGTTGCTAGAATACAAGTTTCCTTCACCTTGAAGGCGTATATACTAGTTTAAAATAGGGTGTCATATCCGACCTTTTATCCGGCATGGCTCAGGTAAAGGAGATACGACAGCGATAGCCCATCGAGCGGATTGGTCCAATAAGACAGGTGATGACCTTGACATTATGCACGACAGGTCAGACATGTTAAGTTGATTGTATTCCTTATTCAACAAGAATTAAAGAATTGGATTTATTAGGTTCCTCAAGGCGAAAACCCCGATTGCCTAGTGGAAGGAGAGCTGAACGTCCATGTACCTACTCCTCTAATTTGTACCCATCGCAGAAGTAATAGACCATGAAGATGCCCGACACAATGATTAATGGAATCATTATCACTGTGCTGACTATAGAGCACCATATACCACACAGCCCTAGCAAGGCTTTTGTATGCATCCTCCGCTCCTGAACGAGAACCTCGCCCGTCTCAATCTCAATGCCGAGTATATCGGGCTTTTCCGAAACGAGAACCTGGCCCGTCCTATTTTCAATCATTGGCCTAAAAGAAGACGTATTCACCAGCCAGATGCTCAGTATCTCAGGCTTCCCCAAGTACCAAAAAAGGACGAATTCAGTCATTTGAATAACAGCACGGCAGCCCATGAGATTATCCCCGACTACCCATTGAGGGTAGATATATACTGATAACAGCTCGACATAAAGTAGTTTGTCTTGGCCAGAGAGTTTGATACCCATCATCTTACCGTTCTCCGGCGCGCTCTGAATCTCGATTTCATACCCGCAATTGATTGGCATCATAAACAGCCCATCCGTATTTGGATTTAGGTAGGCCCAGCCATTTGCGACGATATAGCCGTGATACTTGTTCGTTGATTTGGCCATGGTGAGAGATAATCGAAATGAAAGTAGATAGACTGTATCACGATAGGTAGGTGGGATGACTGGAATGGAGGAAAAGATTAGTTAGGCTTATTGCAGGTACGATGGATCAGATATATATACACAGTAAGTGACATTCGTACCTTTCCCTGCCGCCAACCTCTCGGTTACACTAGGCTTGATCTTTGTATTGAGCTGATGTGGAATATGAGCTATAACATTTCGACAGCCCCAGCACACACCATCGCCACCAGTGTCACCACCACCCACAGCATCTTGAAGGCCAGGGTCAGCAGTGAAACCCCCTGAACAAGCCCGTAACCTAGTTTGGGAAAAGGATGTCTTACTGAGTGGATAATGGCATGCCCGCTAACCAAGCCACGAGGGACCCCCAGGGCCTCTGTTCTCGGGCTCGGCAATGGAACGATGGCCGTGCTGCTTCACCATAATGTTCGCTAAGAGCAGATAGGTAATTGTGCCACACAACCCTGAAGTAAATACGCGTTAGGAGAGAGCAAGTACACGGTGACAAGGTTGGGATGCTCGTGTAAAAACCGAGGCAAGGCACTAGCGAGGAAACCAGGCAAAGCTGCCTAACCATGGAGCTCGAATAACGGCCCGCCTGAGCAGAGCCATACCTCCGCTGGACGGGTTCTTGTCAGATGGGATCTATCCGCACGCCTGGGTATTTCTCTTTCTGCCAAACAGGTTGAGGAGCCAATACATCTGGGATTCGTTCTCTCATTACGGGTGGGGATATATTGGAACTGCGTCCATCACGGAAGAGGGACTGGCTGTGCCCCGGTCGACGCATAGAATATTGGTAGTCCCTTAGCACCTCCCGTACCGCCTGCTGACTTGAGGTAGTATGAATGTCTAATTTCATACTGCCTATCTGCTCGCTGATCCGAGGAAGCTCCTGGTCGGCCGCCGTGGATCGGTGCTCAATATGCTAGCTCCCAGCGCATTCTCCCCTCCGATCCACCCTTACTGTCCCATAGGAGCATATAATACTATGGGCGTGGATTTATTACTGGGTCAAGGCCCAGACAGGGGTGGGGAACGCTTCGCCCGCTAATTTTATGCAGAGACTACGCGCCACCTCCCTCGTGAGGACTTAGCTCCTCTAGTTAGGGAGGTGGCGTGTCTGCTATGAGGCAAAGGACCCCTGGACAGATGAACTTTGATCGCGCGATAGATCAACAGACCTGATCCCGGATAAGTCATTTAGCGCGTGGTGGACATGCGCTTGCCTCGGGTGCTCTGGCTGAGCAGACGGAATACATACGCGACTGCAAAGTGGATCGTATGGAGCTCAAGGTCACGAAATTCAGTACGGGCAACTGATATATAAGGGCGAGCTGTTTTCCGTCGAGGGTTAGATAATCTGGAGGCTCATTCTCAATAAATGCAACTATTAACATGTATTTGCGGATTATCTTTGCTACTGTAGCTTCGCCTACTGTATGTATCATCTCGTTACTCAATCTCCTACTCACTCAACGGGTGAACGCACAGTGGGAGCGACGCTTCTCGGTCATATGGAGTATTCTGCTGGGTTTTCAAGCCCTCTTATCAGTAACATTGGTGTTATTGACCTGGTTCAACTATGAAGGGATACTCCAGATCAGCAAGGGGGCATATGAGATCCTTGTATATACTCACATGTATACTACCCTATGTACTATTGCTCTATATAAAGTAAGAACTCTCCCTTAACGAAGTCTTATATTGATCTAACGCTATTGAAGCATCTTTTCTGGATAGGATCATTCAGTATAATGACGCTCGATAAAGATAGGAAAGAGGTACAGCCATATCGTAGGCTGACTCCCTGCATTGCTGCTGCCACTGGCCTAATATATATCATTATCTCAGCTCCCTTCCCCAATCATAAGTTCCTACTGGCGGTTATATACTTCATAGAAAGGTCTCTTATAGCCTTTGAAAGCTTTTTCCTCACACATAACCTTCAGGGTTCTCCGGTATCAATATCTACTATCAGTATATACTTAACCTCCGGGTTCCTCGCATTTATTGGAATTGCTTTAAAGGATCATTGTCTTAAAGTAAGCCTTACGTTATTTTTGAACAGTCTCTGATTCTATACTGACTATTGAGGTAGTTTGAGTTAGGTCGTGCTACATTTTTCTATTCCTTGAACTTTGTATTAGGGGGAGCTTCCTTCTGGACAAAGAAGCATCAACATAGCAATCCTCTCCCGTTTGGGATATCTGAAGAAGCGATCATCCATACTCTTGATGACTTAGGCGAGGGCAGCCAGCATTCCAAGTCTCGGGATGCTACAATATAATAATATTTATTCAGCAGAAGCAGCACATATTGTTGATACTAGTAAACGGTATCTGCATAAGCAGCCTGGAAGAACTGCCGGTCCAAACCGGCAGCAATTCCATTCACGATCTGAACACCTGGCTCAAAGCGGTACGCTCTTCAGCCTACAGTTATAAAGGGGCTGTTCAGATCGTCCTGGCTAGTAGACCTAATTTAGAAGATACAATCAATTGAACCACCTATTCAATTCGTCTCTACATTACACGTAATTACGAAAAGCCCTTCCAACACAGTCACCCTTATATTACCTATAATCCAGATCATCTCAATAGGCTATTTGGCTGATCCCTCAAGACTATATACAGAGTTATAGCGTAGGTGGGATATCTGCGTACTTGTCCGGTGAGCGACTATCTCAGGACCGAGGTGTTCGGTACTGAGCTGTTTATACTTCAGCGGTTTGTCAAGGAACGGATGTCCGAAAAGCATATTTCAAGCTACCTTCATTTGCTGCCTTACAACATGATATTCAGCTAAGCTAGTAAATCAAGTCTATCTTAGATCGCTTCGTAGTCAGGGGCACAACTGCATACTTGGTGCTGCCAGAATCCACAGCCATCAGAATATCTACAGTAAAACTTTCGGGGGTCCAATAGATCATCTATGTGTGTGCTGATATGTTCGCCATAGTCACATATAATAAGCATGCAGTGTTGACACTGTACCGTCGAATGTTGGCGCCACGGAACCCGAGCGCAGCCGCCTCTGCATCCGACAAATCCAGAGTCCTGACACGGAACAGTAAGCCATCCGCAAGAGGGGCATCCGACGAGACCATGAGTACACTGCACTGATATGCACTTGAAGCATAAAAGGGTATGGTCATAGAGATGGCCCACACAGACTTGTGTAACCGGCACGGAGGGTAGATTCTGAAGCCGTCCGCACATTGGCATCTGTGCCGGGCAGATTGGACAATTCAGGGTGCCCACTTCATTCCCTCTACCCTTACTGAATTTAATAGTAAATGAAGGTCGCAGTGAATCATAGCGTGAGAATGCATCTGCAACAAGCATTCAGGTGCCGTAGATTCCCGGGGTCCCTGACTTCCATATAAAGATACGATTCTCTGCTTGAAGAGATATATGCCGTTTTGTTTTATCCCAGGCCCTTTTATAAACGAGCTGGACGTTGAGGGGTAAGCCAATGCCGTAAATACTAATAGGCTCTGGCTGGGGAGGAGCTATAGGATAGGAAATAGCTGGAAATATATTAGTATAAAACATCAACGAATAAAGAAGAACCCCATCATCCTGACCTGCTTCATCTGAACCTCGTTCAGTCCACAACCGTATCTGGCTTTGGGCTGCTTCATAGCCAGGATTTTGATCATTGAGACCATCTTGACCTTGCATTGTCCCGGGATGACAGGGGTATGAATTTTTCTTATCGAGTAGCTGATGCCTGGAGTAAAGAGAGTTAAGCTCGGAAAGATTTGTCTGCCTACAAGGAAGGAACACAACGTATCTTATGGAATAGGATGGCCTGCCTGGCATACGGGCACCAATAGGAGACATGGACGAATTTGGAACCTTGCTCCCCATCTTACAGTCCCATCAAGCGATGAGATGCACCAACATGCTATACATGTGAGATACGAGCCCCACTGTGCATGGGCAATAGTGTGGTGCAGCAACCGCTGAGCAGTATGTTCCAAAACATGGATTTGGAGCTTCTTGTTGTACGAGCACTGCAGGGCACGGGTATATCGTTATCTTTGTGAAACAATGTGTACTGAAATAAGACTAGCAGGTACGAATGTATGCAACCATTTCCGCATAAGGAAATCAAGGTGTTGCAGCAACAGAAGGACCAGGGCATATACTCTGCTCAATCACCTTGAGGAAACAACGTGATAGCCTAAGCTATACAAACCGGCTGACTGTGGTTATATTCCTAGACCAAGACGTCATAGTGCTATTCTGGATTTGTTGATCTTCACGCGTAATAAAACCGGCTGGCCCAGCTTGTCCGGAGATTTTGGCTAACCTAAGAAGGCAAGTTGAGTTCGTTTGGACGCTTAACTGCACTAGAACTTGAGCAATAAACATAAAATGTATACGATCATTAGGGATATATTCATGGGGGGCGGGGGCCGGGGTATTGGGGCTAAAGCTTACACTATTGGCTTTATGCAGTTGTATAGAACGCAAGGGGAGGGATATTGGCCTTTTGACAGCCTCAATGCTTTGGATCAAAAGACGGAGCTGTCAGCTCTCTCACAGAGAGACGGACCTGCAGATGAAAAGGGCGCTAGGCGATCGTAGGTAAAGCCAACTGTAGCTTTTATATTTAGCATATCGCAGGCGCTTATCACGTCTGGCGGCTATGGCTGCATATAAAAGAACTACCTGGCCATCAACGTATTGGGAAAGTTGGTTATTTTTTAGAACGAGAAATATTTCGATTTTGAAGAAATTTAAGGAGATTACAAGTAAGCACGCGCCTTGAAGCTTTAACCTACTATTGTCTCATTATATCAAGATACAGCAAAGTGCTCTCGGCACTGGGCCTTTCGTCAAGACCAAAGTATGGCTTCCAGAAATAAGCCTTTGCGTGTGAGCGCCCAGGGAAAGTTGAATCTGGTCCGACGCGGGCGGGTGCGCTTTCATACACAGAAGAGGAAGACCATCCTTGGCATTACGCTCACTAGAACGCAACAGGAGTGGTTCTTGAAAGAGATGGAGTTGAGCCCCTTTAAATCTCCAATACTGAGGTAACCCCAGGGTCATAGTAGCTAAATGTCCTCTTGGTATACAGTGGATTGGATTAAATAAAGCTATCTCAGTCCAAACGGATCTCATTTATTCCATAGTATAGATTTCCAGTCAGATGCATCTACCTTTGTATATTCGTATATAGTAATAGACTTATAAATATCTGAAGATATTGGGGACATTGCTGCAGTAATAGCAATATCCCTATGGAATTTCAGCATCTGAGTAGGTAGAATAGTTAAAACGCAGATGGATGCGGTCTGCACACGGGTGATCAGTGCGATTCGCGCAATGCACCATATCTACCCATGTACCAACGTACACACGTGGCCTAAAACGCCAGCGCTTATTTTTGCATTTGCGGTTCTCCACACCCCACGTTACGCCAGTTCGTCCCTTTCCTACAGTTCATCCGTTTCCTGAATATTGTCCTTTCTGTGCAGTCCATACATTCTGTACAGTCCATCCACCAGGTATTTTCTTGCAGGTTCCTTGAGTCTGCTTCTATTTCATACATTTCCTACCTGCCCCTCCAGCTCGTCCGTTTGATACAGTCCATACAAATATCAAGTGATCATCCTTGTTGCGGCTGACTCAGCATCAACGGCATATATCCCCAAGAGGTCTTTATTTAAGGTATGGTCCCAAAATACAGCCAGTAGTCTAATTAAAAATACACGTTTTATAAGGCCCTTGGCCCAGATTCGCAAATGCACTATTCATTACATTGCTCTCCCAAGATACCATGGCATCGAAGGGAAAATCGGCCTATGAGGCTTTGGTGCTTGAAGCAGATCAGGCGCCAGCCAGATATAATATTATCGCCAGTGCCTCCAACTGGGTTTTGTTGGCTGGCTTCGCCTTTCTCCCCGGCGCATTCGCAGCACTCGGCCATTCATCGCGCCTTACTGAAACAGACGCTGGAAAATCCATCCAGAATGCAGTCGGCAACATTCCGCTGCTGGTCATAAGATGCTTGTCATGCTCACTTGGCGTGGCAGGGATTATCTGGGTGTTGCTGAAGGTGAAGAAGAATTATGTTTGGTTCGCCAACCGCATTTTCAGGTAAGCGTACCTCCCGGCAAATAAGAAGACTGCTCTAATTCAGTAGACCTGGTCTCATAAATGCCACCACGGCCCTTCTTATTATGTTAGTGAATATCTTTACAGCACAAGACGGCGTCTGGTCACCAACAGCTATTGCTGGGGTCACAATTGCTGCAGCTTATGGCTTACTTATGGGTTTTATGGTGCTTATTTTTGAGTATTATGTTTTTGAAAATTTAAAACAGATGTCTGAAACTGGCGAGCAGATCTAAGGGTGGAAGGTGGAATAAGAATCAGTATACTTTAGCAGTAGAGGGGTCTCCGGCTTCGATCACATAGGGTAGATACGAAGGTCACTGCTGAGTCATATCCGTGAATTCACGGATATAACTAAGCAAGCAGTCGATTGAGATATTTAATCCGCCTTCCCCTTCCAGGTTGACAAGGGCATCTCGTTCCAAGGTATTTCAAAATGGATGTCCTGCGAAATGAGCTTTTGCAGTTGCAATCCGAATTTGACCAGCTTGCCCAAGAATTTTCGCAGCCTCCGCCACCTTCAGAGAGACCGCGTCGAAAGGCATCTCGCCGCCAACGCCCTGACCCGCCCAATAACTCCGTCCCTCCCGGGATTATTGAACGTTTGCAACAATTTGGGAAGCGATTAAACGATACTTTGGATTTGGTGAATTCGCAAGCCTCTAAAACAAGCGCTGAGACGGCCGTTGCGGAAACCGATGCTCCCTCTGTCGACAGCATACGGACGGCGGCAGACAACACATCTGATGCCTCGCGCGATACTCCTCGAAGTACGGACAGTATTAAGAACAGCCAGGCAGCGGAATACGATGCCTCCCTGACGAGCGCGACCGACAATGCACAAGAGACGGTTGATGCGAATGAGGGGGTGATAGAACATGACGCCACCTCGATGACCGTGACCGACGACGCGCAACCGATTGAAAATACATCTGATGCTTCTCTCTCGAGAATGGAGGGTATTGAGAATGAGCAGGCGATAGAATGTGTCGACGCCTTGCCGACCGCGACCGACGATACGCAGCCGATGGAAACTACATCTGATGCTTCTCTTGCTACTCCTGTTGAGGACACTCGGACCGCGCAGACCCCGACAAATATCACGCGCGCGAAGGAGTGTAGCTCTACGCCGTCTATAAGTACCACGCATACGATGGAAAGCACGCAGCCTCCCACTACTCCGCTGGATCAGGATGCGGATATCGCGACCAGTGACACGCAGGAGATTGAAAGTCCACAGACTAATGTTCCTACTACTCCCGAGAGTATGGACGAGGATGCGGAGACCACGGCCAGTAACACACAAGCGCTTGGAAGTATGCAGGATAGTATCCCTACTACTCCCGACACTATGGATGAGGATACCGAGACCACGCAAGCAACGAGTGTGGAAGCCACTGAGACGCAAGCTTCCACGCCAAAGGCTACGAACTTCACACTTGGGCCTGAGGATATAGGTGCCAAATTCGTACCCAAAATTGCCGAGCTTGTGGAAAACCAAGATGAGTTTTCTTATACACTCGATTGCACCTCGATTCTCGACAGCTCCACTCTCAAGGCGAATCTCAAAGCAGCCCTCCGCCCCTCTATATCTGATCCTGACTATACGGCCAATCATTATAAGCCTATTGATGGGCAAAGTGGTTGTTCAACGCTGAATATCTCAACCGACTCGGAATTTCAATGGCCCAACTTCACCGAGAACGCTCCACGGCCCAGTTATGACAAAGCTTTGGCCCTCATTGAGAGGGCTATTAGTAAACCAAGAGAGGACCCAATATCATATCTCGGTGGAGTCCCCGATCACCCAGGGCCTGGTATACTTCACTCAGGCGAACAGCTATCAAGTCTCAAAGATTTAACAATTGCAAATCAAGAATATCACCATATCGGCGAAGCTTATTCTGCCACGGCCCTTCATCATAAAGATGCTCATTTCTGGTCAGTGAATCTTGTGCTTGCCGGCTATAAAGGCTGGATAGTTACCGGACCACAGGAAGCAGATAAACTCAAAGCTCTGGTTAAACGGATATCACCAGGTGAAGCCTGCGATTGTGACCAGTTTGTCCGCCACCAGAATATCTTGATTGCTCCTTCGAGGCTCAAGGCCGAAGGTATCAACTTTGAATTCTATATTGATAGGCCTGGTACAGCGAGAGTTATACGCGAATGCTGCTACCACTTGTGTGTCAACCTGACAAATTGCGCCAGTATTTCTACCAATCTTCTACTCCCTGATAGAGCGCTATTTCCCGAAAGCGTCAAAGTATGCTCCGACTGCGGACTATATAATCTTCATCGGAAATATAATTTCCAGGTTGTTATCGTCAACAGACGGAAACGGAAAAGATTTGAAACTTCGGCAACTGAACAGCAAAGCTCCCGTCTTCTCGAGAAACAATGTTTTCAACTTCAAGATATCTTATTGGAAAAAGATCCACTATGTATTCTTCCGTCGCGTACCAAATACACCAAACCAGAAACCTACGAATTAGCAGCCGCTATATACAGTAGGGAAGCTCTCATCCAGTTTATTCGGCTGGTCGATGCATGGAAACTCTTTCAGACGCCCAGAACTGTTCCCCAGGTCGAAGTAGCTTCGGGTGGGCCTGATTCCGTTCGTTCACTTTTGGCCCGCCTTATCGCAAGCCAAAGGGACGGGGACCTTGGCCTATATCGTACTCGAGTGCATTACCTTCAACTTTTGTCCTCTCGAACCAGACTACCACCGGATCAAGTTGATACAGTATGTCATAGCCTTGGGTAGGCAAGATCTGATTACCATAATGCCCGAGACACAGCCAGACGGTACTTGAACGTATGCAATCCATCTACCATCGAGCTCCCGGGCAAGGAAGGATTTCATGGTCTGTCACCATTTATACCATTGCAAACATTTGAACCCATACAACCTGAGATACATGGGGCGTCACCAAGCAGGTATATAAGACTGAATAAGGAGACCCTCAAGGATATGCATAATATTATTCCCTTCGAGCAACTAACGACCCAACTTACCGCAGGGCGGGTCTTGGAGAATGCCATTGCAACTGATACATATGATTTTAGATTTGCCTTTGAGGATGCAGAGTCCAGGCCCGATTGGAAGACTATATCTCAGGAAGAAGTTAATTCTTTATTACATATGGTCCAGGATTACCAAAGAAAATGGGTAGAGTAATTTGGTGCTAAGTATTTCCTTCGCTTTTTTTCCTCTTTTAAGCGATTCGCTTTTATTTTAAAGATTTTCTCTATGCCAGAGTCTAAAGGCTGAAAAGTCCTGAGTAAGTTATCTCTTGTGGTTATATACCAGCTTGCAAGAGGGATATACATTGCCTGCAGTGCTCTTCTAGACGTTTAAGATCATAATCATCAGCTACACTTAAGTTACCATACGATCCATCAAAGTAAGCTCACGTAGTAGCGCTTGGTATTTGCAGCAAAATAGACAGCTAAATATGGACCTTGATTACAAATATTAATCATTTAAGAAAGGAATTAGGAACTAATAGATTTATTAGATAAAGTGCCTATTTTTAGCAAGCCTTCTTAGAATTTTTTTTTTAATATTACTAAATCTCTTACAATATTGTATGAAATTTCAGAGGGCCTAATATTGGTACAAGTTTTATTAAAGGATCTACTTATTGAGACATTACCGAGCCTAAATATTCGAGGTTTTTCCTTCCATATATACGAATCTTGTCCATCCCCATCGCAGAAAACAACGGCTTACAGCTTTTGGTCTATGAGAATTGTAGTTAACATATGTTAAGATAGTGCTGGCTCGTAAATAGTTCTTACCGAATATCAATACCATGCTCAGTTAACATTGCTTCGGAAACCTCTTTGGGTGGTTTATAGCGGTGTAGTTCGAACTTTAGCTTATGCATTGTCCAATTCTGGTATTTTCTCCAGCCCCAGGTTTGAAAATGATTAGAATAATTTGAAATACTGACCAGAGTTCGGTCGATTAGATATAGATATTGCGAGTTAGGGTCTTTGATTCGTACTCACGTAGCATAAAAATCATGCTTATCCTTCATAATTTGGGCAATATCTTCTAAGATATATCCCATATCACAGTAAATTTCAATAGTTAGCTTCATTGATTCCCATTCAGCAGCAGTGTAGTTCCTCTTCTTCCCTGATTGAGAGTAATTAATTATTAGCTGGTCTCCTTCATTGATCTCTTGTCTGGCTTAGATATACCTGGAAGTAAACAGTCCCCGGCCTTTCGATAGTAACTAAGGGCACTTCGAGACTTAAAAGTTGAAGTACGCAGCTCGCATCTAGGTCCTGTATTGGCGGCAATACATATAGTCGCTTTTGTTCGGTTTACCGAGCATACTTTGTCTGTAACAGCTTCCTTAAGATTATTAGATTCTTCATCGGAGCTCAGGTCTTCTTCAGGCCTGGCGAGGAGCTATAGCCTCTTGTCACGAATCTCATTTTGGTTAATATTCCACTCCGCAGGGTTAGAGGAGAATGCTCCATCATTGAGCGCTTGCAACTCGAGCAATTGATCCTCGCAATCACATTGAGCCCTATCTAAGGCCTTTGCTACCCGGGATAGAGCTTTGGATAGTTCTGTCTGGGATAGATGTTTTCGAGCAACATATTAATAAATAAGCTGCAGGAGCTGTTTGTTCTCATCGTTCGTCCATTCCCCTTTCCTAGAGTACCTTTTTCTTTCTTCGTCGATCGTTGTATTCATGTCCTAGGAAGGATCAATCATTGTGTCGGAGCGTCGATAGGTATTATTGGAGGAGCAAGGAGTATCAATACCCTTATATCGCTGTCAGAGCCGCAGTCTATTGAGCGTAAATCATGTACTTGCAGCGGCTTGTGGGGGAGTCGATAGTCCCGTCGTCTCGGTGATAGGACCGCTTCTCTGACGTTGGAATACACAATCTTGGTGTTATTGCGGCCAGCCTGGGACTGATTGGTGATTGTCAATGATTTCTTTAGATCTGTAAAGTGTTAGGAAGCAAGCGATAACTTACGATAATGAACGTTGTCGGATAAGATAATAGTCTCTAGAGGTGTAAATATTAAATCGCATAGATGATAGGCCAGAAAATTAATCAGGTACAATGTTTTTGAGCAAATGAAATGGCGAGTAGGATACATATATAGCATTTAATGTGTCTTTTGCCTGCCCAGCTAGATCGTCACACCCTTGTACCTCGTTATTATGGGGAGGGGCGTGTCATAATTTTCAGCTCATTTGTTGTCCTGAACAGTGCGTCCGAGGCTGGCACTAGACCCGCGTTACCTTATAGACCCCCCATTCAGCGACAGGGAACACACATGCTTACAGCTTCGGTGTACACCTGCTAGTACCAAAGTTCTTGGGGTGGTGGGTACAATAAGCGACTCCATTATCAAAGTACTTAACGCTCTGACCCCTTCACTGTATCGGAGATCGTCTTCACTTCTTCTCCAGGAGTGGGGAACTTGCGGAACTGCTATCACAGATTCAAATCAGACTTTAGCTTTTACGAAGTTAAAAATAACTTAAATAAGAAGTAAAATTTAACACTAATGATTATACAAGTTTAGTTCCTATACAAGATAATAAACCCATTCCTCCTAGCATCATCCGATACCTCTTCCTTTAACATAGGAGATAGATCCTGGAATCGTACTTTGGTCGATTTCCAACAGGCCCAAAAAGGAGTCACCCTTGTTCCCTTAGCGCCCTTATGAGGCGGAATGAATTTGCAATCAAATTGCCATTTTTAATGCTTCGCTCCAAATTATCTCTTGACATCAGACACAAGCCCTTTGAAGGCCTGTAATCTTTTCTTACCCTCAAGTGCGTAGGCTTTAAGGATTGAATCCCTTAGAGCAGAAGATAGATCATCATATATGATACGGGTTGCCTTCCAGACGACCTCGATATCGAGCTCCTCTTCGGAAACAGAGGAGTCCTGTGAGAGTCCATCTGGGTACTGGATGTAGAATGTATCTACCTCCCAGAGCTCATTATCAAGAGGGGTATATTCAGGGCCCCGTTCCGTATGAGTTTGATCTTGAGAGAACTTGATTCTCTTCTGCAACTGAGGATTCATCTCATTTTGTTGTATCAGACGCCTTTTCTGTGTCGTTAATGAACTTGGACCTGGGCTATCTGATTGAATTCTCAGAGTTCCAGAATTAGCAAGGGTTGGCTGTTTGCCAGGCATGTTTGATAGCTCCTATTATAGTGATCAGTAACTGTGAAGTAGTACACATAAAAGATATATAATTAGAAACTACTAACATTAGGGCTCTGAGAATAAGTAGGAAAGGCAGACTCAGGGGGGTAAATGTGACTGCTACCCCTATTCGGAGTAGGGCGAGATATTATATTACGAGTCTGGCTGCGAGTCTGGCTGCGAGTCTGGCGCATAATAGGACCATTTGGATCATTTAATATAGCTAGAGAGCTGGGGGGGTATTAAGACGATAATTGCCTCTGGCTTGTGTGGTATCGTGAATAATATTATTCGGAATAGTATCGTTCTCAGCCGAAAAGTAATCTTCATCGCTGTCCCGAGCGTTGTACTCATCATACCTGTCATCATTCAACACGGTAGGATCATCACTGTCACTCGGATAGGTATTGTAATCACTCTCTCCCCAGGTGGTATCGTAATAGCTCTCTGGAGCGCCATGGGTGCTAAAATGCCGGTATATTGGCGAACTCGGTAGAGGGTGGCGCTTATAAGCGGTATCATACTCCTTACTGAGAGTCTGGTGTGACGAGGGAGCCATTGGACCATGAGATTCAGTTGGCTGGATAGGCCCAGGGAGGGGGCGGGGCTTATTAATATCTCGACCACTCCAGTCTGGGTCTGTAGTGGTGTTATATTTCGCACCCGAAGTCTCGGGCGCTGGTGGCTGAGGGTTGAGGATCTTTGAAAAGCTCATTGTTATTTGTGTTCTGGTTCTTAGTGTTTCTGCTGGGTAGAGGCAAGATGGCTGTAGTGGGCTGGTATAGTGAAGAGTAAAGGAAAGAATCAAGATGGGGGAGGGGAGTGCTCTTTAAATACCCAGAGACCACCGGCAGGCTTAATAAGACGAGCCTCTCAGTAACCTTGCAATAATTGAACAGCTAGGCTAAAACAAGGGCCCAGATCTGTTGGCACCAATAAGAAAGGCCAGGTAGATACTATAATGAGAGGATGATGCTCTCCCCTGCCTTGTTTACGATAAGCTAGATCTAGATAGGAATATGATAAGTGTCCGTATCTCAGCCGGCCTCCTTCTCGACCTCCAGTTGCCCCAACCAAGGCTATGTCTGCCTGGTTGTATGGGCTAGTGCAAAGAGGATAGGAAAAGGGGGCCTCGGACGGCCCGATATCTCTTTCCTCAGCATCTCAGCCGGCCTCCTTCTCGACCTCTAGTTGCCCCAGCCAAGGCTATGTCTGCCTGGCTGTATGGGCTAATGCAAAGAGGATGGAGAAAAGGGGCTCGGGTGGCCTGAAGTTTCATTCCGGACATGATAATAACGAGTCTTTACCTCTCAGCCGGCCTTATTCTTGACCCTTAGGTGGTCTTGACCATGGCTGTGTATACCATGCTGTATGGACTAGCGTAGAGAAAATGGAAAAAGGGGGCTTATATGACCCGAAATCCTTCTCTGAAGGTGATGATGACGAATATTTGCATCTCAGCGGGCCTTATTCTCGACCTCCAAGTGCCTCAGCAAGGTTGTATCTGCCTGGCTGTATGGACTAATGCACAGTGGATAGAGAAAGGGGCTCGGATGGCATAACATCCTCTTCCCCTCAGCCGGCCGATCTCGCCAAGAGGAAGGGAAGGGCATGAGATAGTATTGGCTATTAAGGCAGACCCAAAGGTATAAAAGGATGGCCTTCGCCTTTTCTTCTAGCATACAAGTCTGCTTCTATCACCATCTCTAAGCCATCTCTCAATTTGCACTAAATACATCTCTCAAGCCAGCTCTCAGTTCCAACTACATCACTCATGGATAACATTCCCTTCTTAGCCCCGACTTAGCCGTTCTTGGCTGTCGATTCGTCCTATCCCCCTTCTATCGATATATTGCGATATAAACGCATGAAGGCATACCGTGAGGGCTTTGCCGCCGCTTATTATTCTTACTACGGCCATGCCAACTCAGTCACTCCAGGATATTACCCTACAGCTCCCACCAATATAAACCACGGTTCTATTTACACATTGCCAGAATCTGGGAACTTCATTGCACCAATTGACCAAGTATTCACCCAAGATCTGAGCATTACATCCGCCTCAGATGGCTCTACACTTTTGCCTCCTGGCGCTCTCCAGATACCATTTGCGCACTCCATGTCTCAGGGACTGCCCCCCAACAAGCGGTTCGGAATGGCCTTCATATTCCTGGCGCATATTTCGAGAACCTCCACTTCGATGCTCATGAGGGGCAGTCTATCCATACTGCCATTTCAGACAACGCTGTTCATTCCTCTGTCACGTTGGATAGGCCTGGGGAGTCTATCGGCGCTGGGTCCAGGCCTCAAGGGATAGATAGCCATGGATTTACTTCACACGAGGCTCCGGAAATATTGGGTACTTATCAAGCTTCTGTAACGCCAGAGCGAACTACACCAGCCAGTGCCATGATGCCAGAGGTATACAGTCCATCCACGACTAGCTCTACCACGGTGGAGGCATTTAGCCCAGCCGCCTCCACAACATCAGAAGCAGCCTCAGGGTGTTCAAACTCATCAAGCACGTATACAACGAGCCAACCGTTCATTACCAACCTGCTTAGTGATTCAGGGCCAGAAACATCAAAAGAGAACAATAACCATCGATACACGAACTCTACAGAGCAGAGTATTCAGGAAGTTGGATTGAAGAGGCAAGCGACGGCTAGTCCCATTCACGACTTAAACCACCGCAAGGTGCAACGTCATTGTTCAACCAAATCAGAGCAGGCCAAGCCTTGGAAATTTCATATCCAGCGTGGAATATTTCAACCTCTCAAAGGCACTAGAAAGCTAAGGGTCTTGTGGGATGATGAAGAGAATACCTGGGTTACATCAATGTCCCGAGCACCTCTGGACATGGAGGAACTTTTCAGCTATTATAAACCAGAGGCCCTTGTCGGAGTATTGCCAAATGGAATTAAGATTATAATCTTTAATCAGGGGACTGGTTAGGAAGGTGATAATGTTGATGAAGACATTTGGGAGGTAAAGACTGGTGTATTGGATCTCGAGGCAATCTTTCAACCCATGTCATCAATCCGTGTTATTGATTGCGAGGTGTTTTATCTAGGGGAACCATATAATGGAGGCTCTTTGGAGGATTTGTAGGGAGTTTTAGAATAGTGAATTAGTTATTTGATACTCTGATATTCCGCTCCGACCGGTCAAGTTGGTTGTTAACTCGCATATGGCCTTGCAGTATCTATAACTGTTTCTCTCTACCTTGATGCCTGGGACAGTATTTAGTAGACTATTAGATTGAGGTCGAAGTGAAAAACTTGAGATAATAATGGAAGAGCTTATTTTGAATGAGAGTTCTAACATAGTAAAGTGCTTCATTAAAGCTCTCATTGTAAACTGGCTAATGGAGATTGTAGGCAAAGCGTATCACAGTGGCAATCCTAGTTAGGAGAGCAGAGGCAGCTGCAGAGGCCTATAATTAACGCTTTTGGAAACCAAAAAGCCAGGACCACGACTTTTACAGATAGCCGGGAAGGGTCTGCATAGTTTGTCTCTAAAGCTTGCCTCCTGTTTTTTTTCATTAACCTTTAATTTGCTTGTCTATTTTCATCACTAGATTGCCCCAGTGGCAGCATATACTTAACATAGGATCATGGTCGCCTATATCTCTATTAGCCAACACTCGCTACCAGCTAAACAAATAAGTATAAAGGCTCTGGTTTGAATCGCTTGCCAGGTTCATATCTATATAAAACTAACATTGAAGTTCTCTATGAAGGCATTTGCCCATGTAATAAAAATCCATAACATTATAGTGATCCTACCCTAGATAAGGTTTTTCCTGGCAATCCATATAAGGATTCTCTTCGGCTTTTCATAGGGTTACTTCAACTGAGGAGAGTTTCACTTGAATAGCCAAACAGTCTAGGCCATCCTCACCTTCCCAGCAGCCATTCACCATTTCTAAGTCTATTTGAAAAAGACTTTTGAAATAGCCGTGAATAGACACCAGAGCAAACCGTTCGAGAATCTCATTTCCATAACAAGATATATTTGACTTCTCGTCTACCCACTTCCTTATTGTTTGGTTCCAGGTAAGAGTTATAGTGCCTGTTGTTGGAGATTGAACTTGAACAGATTCCATCAGAAACCTAGGTGAAGAAGGCTTCTTGTCTCGTACCGCGAGACGCTTCCTCTTGCGCCGGCTCGAGTACTCCTCATCATCTGATGAGTCAAGTATGGCAAGGGGATAGGACCTGGTGCCCCTTTCGCTGTCTGGCGAGGGGGCTCCAGCTGTTAGATTCGTTGCATTGGGCGGTATTATCATTTCCGGAGAAGTTACCATTGTCCGGCCGACACCCGCATCATCCGCACTGCTCTGCGTTATTGCTCTGTCTAGGCAATCGTGTGGCACTGTCGGGGTTCTGGATTTGCTGCTTAGGGGAGACCGTGGCCTTAAATCATCGCTCTGCGGCGGTATATAAGTATCTATTTGCAACTCGCTCGAATTTCCAGCCACAAGCTCACACGGCTGACATGTAGTGGGTGTAGTCGGTCTTAGGCTTGACATGGGCTGTTGATTTGTTGCACAAAGGTCAGCAGGCGATAATGCCCCCTTTGATGCGGCAGTTCCCTGCTCGGCAGAGGGTGTTGTTACATCGCTATTCCACTCTGGGATGTGCAAGAAGTCGCTTAGTCGAAATTCAGGGCTCGGTGGGCAATCTGGAAACAGAGGCTCGGCGAAACTAGGGTCAGGCGCTAACTCTGCACCTGAGTATACCACGCCTTCAATTGCGGAAAGTTGAGTGGAGGGGTCAATTACTATCAGTCCTTCATTGCCAAAAGATCGATTTCTATTGGGTGAAGCGACAGGAGACAGCAGGTCTGATACACACATAATCGAGCTTGAAGCATCAACTCCAGACTTGTATCCGTCCTCAAAGCCCCGTTTATATCCATCAAGATAGGTGTCTCGTATCCTTATTGCTAATAAGGACATATCGAAGAGATCTAGCGGTACTATTGAGGACTGATTTCCCGTCCATAGAGTATCAGGCAAGGGGATGTGGGCTGAAGAGAAAGACATATTGCAGAGTTTGAAGAGGAAATAAAAGAAAGAGTTAAAGTTGAAGTATCGACGGGCATTAGTCTCCTTATATACCTCAGTAGGTAGAAAGGATTATGTGTAGTAGGGACTGGAAATCGTTGTAGGGTCTTGAAGGTGGGTTATGATTGGGTTCAAAATGTTGGGGGAAGTCTGCTATTAAATAATATTCTGAGTAGGTTTACTAAGCGTTATGGCCCGAATAGAGTATTTAGAGGGAATCCTCAACGGGAAACCCGAACACGGTGGCAAGCAGGATTCTCAGGAACACCGGAGCTGGTCTTAGTAGATACGGCTGAGCCAACCTAGGTCACATTCAAGGTCGACTGGATACGGACCTCGCTGATATCAGGCCATACAAGCCCCTTCCTCCATCCTCTCTGCATTAGTCCATACAACTAAGAGCATACAGCCACGGTCGAGGCCAACTGGAGGTCGAGAAGGAGGCCGGCTGGCATATCGAAACTCGTCATCATGACCGTAAGGAGACTGGCAAACCCCTTTCTGCAGCCTGTCTCTGCATTAGTTCATACAACGAGGAGCGTACAGCCACGGTCGAGGCCAACTGGAGGTCGAGAAGGAGGCCGGCTGGCACGTCGAGACTCGTCCTATAACCGTAAGGAGCCCCGTCCTCCTCCTCTCTCTGCATTAGTTCAAACAGCGAGGCAGACACAATCACAGCCAAGACCGACTGGAGGTCGAGAAAGAGGCCGGCTGGCATGTCCAGACTCGTTACCATGACTGTAAGGAGACTGGCAAGCCCCTTTCTGCAGCCTGTCTCTGCATTAGTTCATACAAAGAGGAGCGTACAGCCACGGTCGAGGCCAACTGGAGGTCGAGAAGGAGGCCGGCTGGCATGTCCATACTCGTTACCATGACTGTAAGGAGACTGGCAAGCCCCTTTCTGCAGCCTGTCTCTGCATTAGTTCATACAAAGAGGAGCGTACAGCCACGGTCGAGACCAACTGGAGGTCGAGAAGGAGGCCGGCTGGCATATCCAGACTCGTTGCCATGACTGTAAGGAGCCCCGTTCTCCATCCTCTCTCTGCATTAGTTCAAACAGCAAGGCAGACACAGTCATAGCCGAGAGCAACTGGAGGTCGAGTAGCGCCGACTGGTGCAGAGGGCCATCATTTTCCTATCCAGATCTAGCTCATCGCAGACACGTCGGCGGTCTTTCGCTTATTTAAAGAGCACTCCTCCTTCCCCGCCTCCTCCCCTTTTTTTTGTTCTTTTCACTACTCTTTATTGCACCAGAACACTCCAGCCACCTTTCCTCTATACAACAGAAACACGAGCAACCACAAAAACACGCACAATGATAAGACTTTCGGATGTTCTCTACCCTCCCTACCAGACTCTTGATGCGGAACATTACTCCGCTCCACGTGAGAGTGGTCGTGATGCCAACAAGCACCGCACTCCTCCTCGCTCTACCCAGGCAACTGAGCCTTATCACCCAAAGCCCCCCTCAACGCGCCAGACTCTTAGTACCTCTCTTGATGGCGCCGGTCACAATACGGCTACAGATAAGAGTGGTATATATTCTCAGGAGCCTCGTGATCGATTGAATAAATCTTGCAACCTGATAGCTTCGCCAATCCCTCCTGATGTTTTAATGGAGCAGATCACTGCTCTAACTAGGGGTTATATTCCTCTCACGCCGAGAATTAAGCCTAATAGCCTGAAGACTTCATCTATTCTCCAGCAGATTGTTTCTGGGAAACATCCCACTATCCAAGCAAAGAGCGATTAGCACACCATTCTTAATAGGAGGGATCATCATGCTCACAATCTGCATAAGAGATCGAGTATTATTGTTTTGAGTAGCGATAACGAGAGTGATAAGAGCGATGACGGCTTTCTACACAAGGGTAATAAGGACACCGAGCAGGATGAGGGTGGTGACCATACCCTTTCAGATGAGGGTGGTACCCATACCCTTCCAGATAAGGGTGGTGTCCATACCCTGCCAGGCGAGGGTGATGGCGATACCCTGCCAGGTGAGGGCGATAGCAATACTGTCCCATTTGATAGCGACAGAGATACTGCTTCAGATGAGTACGATAGCCGTACCGGTCTGAATAAGGGTAGCACCTATACCATTCTAGATAACGTTAATGGTAACACTGTCCCGTTTGATAGCAGTAGAGACTCTGCTTCAGATACGGGCAATAGCGATACCAATATCCATGAGAGGGGTAACCACAATATTCTGAACGAGAGTGTTTATAGCGCCACAATAGGTCCATCGCGGTCCCAAAAGAGGCGTACGACACAGCAGGATAATACCGATCTTCAGAGACAGAAGAGATTGAAGTCCTCAGAAGATCAAGCTTACAACGCTTTAGATACTAGAGCTACTCCTCTCAGTAGCCACCTTGATAACGACAGTGAAAATTGGGATATCGACTACTATTATATGGACTATCCTCGTTGCACTATAAAGGATTCTCTTTTCTTTGAAGAGAAGCTCACCATTCGGATCGGCTAGGCTCCAACCCCTATCAAATATGATGATCTATCTGATGCACTAAGGAGGCAAATATTTTCTTCTTTTACAAAGGAGCCTTCACATAAATTCAAGGAACTACGAAGATTAATACCTCGGGTCAAAAGAGCATTTAAAAAACAGTATCCAGGCTGGTCTTTTGATTGCACTTTAGGCGGTCCTTTGAAGTATTCTCCAGGGGAAGATACAACACCCTTTCAGGCTTATTGGAAAGTATCACCAGGAAAATTTCATAATCTATCTCCTGTCTTACAGGAAAAGGTATTGATGGATATTAAGGAGATGGGGTATATACCTATGGGTTTTTAGTCTTATATTTCCTTCGTGGTTCTATTATCTAGTCAATAGTAAGAGACCCAAAAATAAAATATCTTTACATAATCCAAGACCAAGGGGAAGCTTCGGGGAGTCCTGCAAATAAGCTTCCTGACTTTGCGGCCTCTGTTATAGTCCAATCCTCTTGAGCCAAAGTCTTATTCAGTGTGCTTTTGATTGAATGGACAATCCCACTCGAAGCGATGATATCCACCAAGCGATAAGGTCCTTTGCATTGCTGCTCAGCAGTCCAAGTTGTATATGACATACCTTTGCGGAGACAAGCCATTAGACTGTAAAAGGAGACTATCTGGCCCCCAAATTCGGTCCACTCAATGCTATCTATATTCTCTCGGCGCTCCTGAAGCCACTGGTCTAAAAGGCTAGGGTCGTACATAAATAGTCGATAGAGATCTCCATAGTCGACGAAGAGCGCCTCATCATCTTTGAAATGCCTAATCTTTGGCATTAAGGTGGCTGCATCTTCAAATGAATACCCTCGTCTGCTATACTTCTCGATCCCTTTTTGGACTTTCTTGTCTCGTGTCCGTCTCCAGACGATGGCCTTCTTATCCTTTGCTTGGCGATAGTACATATGGCCTGCACACCAACCGCCGATGAAGCACTGAACATGGGTAGCATAGAAGTCCTTGACCATGCTTAGACAGCTTCTAATACCAGAATAGTAACAGCCAACGATTAGTTGGACTGGCTCTACTCCAGTAGCTCCCTGGATTGTCCCGCGTATAATGCTGAAAGGCTCCCCTGATATATCTGTATAGCCCGTCTCTGGTGGTGTAGTAAGCTGGGCAGAGTGAAGGCGAACTACTATCTTATCGTCTGAAGATAATGTTATTGTACAGCTACTGGAATAGTAGTAGCTGAGATTGTACTCCTTGAAAGCTTTTAAGACTTGCTGTAACCGAGGTCCGAAGGCATCCGGGCATTCTGCCAACCATAAGGAAAGAGTCTGTAGTACTTGACACTTGACTGTCACCTTTCCGCTAGCCTCCAATTCCACACTAATATAATCGCTCTCTGGATGCCAAGTGACGCCACAGAGAGACAATACATTGATCATATCAGCCACTAATTCTTTATAACCAGGAACATAGAAGTCCCAGTCCGATAAGGAGTCGATCGAGTCAGGGACAAAAATCTCTAGAGCGTGAGAGCCGCTTAGAATACCGCCGGTATCAAACATAACCGACATCAAGGCAACTGGGTATTTGAAAGTTTTGCCTAGGAATAAGACCGGGTTAAGAGGGCGGATCTTTAACTCGCTTTTAGACCAGAAGTGCCACCTGGAGTCTTTCGTGAATGAGCGCCATCACGGCATCTTGAGTTGATTCATTTTTAATTTAGTAAGATCCCATTTTCTTAGAACTCGCAAACAAGTGATATGCAATGCGATTATATATCTTATTCGGTTAAATAAGCAAAATCTTAAAATAAGCAAGCAGAAGGGCATGTTACTGGTCTGTATTTAGACACCTGCAATGGAAGGTAGGTGCAGAAGCGCTAGTGGGTCTGCTACCTGGGTGACCCTCCTGGCAAGCGTTTAAATCCGTAACCAGTAGCCCTACTATGGCGCCTACGCTTGCCAATTATGTTACTTTGTTTTGAACTAGTAATACTTTAAATACGCGACCAGTAGCGCTATTGCGTTCTTACGCTTTATCAGTGCAGACTCACATTGAATACTAGTAATACCTTAAATACGCGACCAGTAGCGCTATTGCGTTCTTTACGCTTTACTAGTACAGACTCAACTTTAATACTAGTAATACCTTAAATACGCAACACTTTACCAGTACAGACTTAAAGTTAATACTAGTAATACTTTAAATACACGACCAGTAGCTGTTGCATTACTAGTATATATTGTAAGTATATGACTAGTATCAATATTACTACTAGTATTAATGCGAAACAAGATACTGGTAACTACTATACTACCAGTACATACCTTAGATTAAGACTAGTAACACGTACGCCTTACCAGTAGGTATTTAAATACATGACCAGTAGTAGCTTGCCCTTCTGCCTATCTTACTAGTAGGCATTTAAATATATGACTAGTAGTAGCCTACCCTTCTGCCTACCTTACCAGTAGGTATTTGATTTAGTGACCAGTAGTATACCCCTCAATACCTAGCTTTACTAGTAGGTGTCCAATACACAGACTAGTAGCATGCCCTCCTGCACCTCTCCTTACCAGTAAGTATTTGTGTCGGTAACAGGAAGGTGCCCAATATACAGACTAGTAGCATGCCCTCCTGCACCTCTCCTTACTGGTAAATATCTAAATACGTAAGTGCCCCTTAAGTATCTAGCCGTACTACATATGGAGGTTACTAGTATAAGTTCATATGGGGAGGCTCCATCTTCCATTGCTGATACCAGTCACTCTTATGCAGCCGCAGCAGATGATCAGAAATCGGCGCGTACGACATTTATCAAGTCTTTCCCCGTAACTTTTCATACGGCCTCGTACCTTTCGCTTCCATTCGTCACAACTGAAAAGTATTCAGACTCTTTCCGCTCAATTTCCCCAGGCTCCAGATCATTAGATAATATACTTGCTTCAATAGGTTTCATTGCTTTATCTTGCCGCATACGCCGAATCAGTAGTAGCAGAGACCCATCGCATAGAAAGTCGAAATGATCATAATCACAAAGCGACTCCAGACAAGTCCAGCGAATAAAATGCCAGACCCTCTCAGCCCAAGTCCAAAGTCCGTGATTGATCAATCTTGTTGTATCAGCTCTCTCAAAGCCTGCTCTGAAGGCGTCCTTATCTGCGGTAGATAGCGGATCTATTAGGTAAGGTAACCCTGGTACTGCAAGCAACTGGGTAATAGGGACAGTAGAAAAGGATTCCCAGTCGACTATGCATATAATAGCATAGTTTTCATCGATAAAAATATTGTTGGTACTTAAATCAAAGTGACATAAGGGGAAACCAGAAGTATAGCTGTTCAAATGTCCAGGGGTGATAAGATTTTGTTCAATAGTAGCATCAAGTACCATTTCAGCAGCATAATAGTTCAGACGGTTCTTACTGCTATCCAGCTTATCGCCTACGACCATGAAATCATTCCAACGATCTGTGGCCTGCCTATAGCCCTCAAAATGCCCGTATTGAATGCCTGGATTAGAACATTCCCGGAAGCACTCCTGGACGCGGATAATCTTATCAGGCATTATAAGATAGATACCCTGTTCGGAATGCTACCAAATGGCATTAATATCATAATATATAATAAGGGGATTGGTTGGGTAGGTGACGGGGACAGGGACTACGATAGTTGGAGGGTAGAGACCGGTGTTGGATCCCAAGGCAATCTTTCAACCCGCATCATCAACCCTTACTGTTGATTACCAGGTATTTTATAAAGGAGAATCATATAATGGAGCTTCTTTAAAGGATCTATGTGAGGCTTTAGGCCTATGAACTATTTATTTGATACTATAATGATTTATTCCGATCTGACTGACCAAATTGTTGGCATGTGACCTGCAAGGCAACCCGTTAGGCAACCGATCACCCCGCTTTTGGAAGGTTAAAAGAAAGAAAGGTTGTTGGTCGTAGACGTGCTTCAGAGCCAACAAGTTCTGTCGGTTAGAGCCAACAAGTTCTATCGGTTAGAGCCAACAAGTTCTATCGGTTAGAGCCAACAAGTTTTATTGGCTTACCTCTATAAAAATGGTCTTTTATCCCCTCATCAGACTCGTATTCCTAAGTCTTCATTAATACCGAGTTTACTGGACCTGCTGACTCGCTGTCCCAAACCCCCTCCTGTACGTATAAGCATATGTTACTACCATCAGATCCGTTGGGAATGTGGCTACTGGCGATGGGGCCGTTTCCGTGAGCAGTGCGATAGGGAATACCGCATAGGCGAGACTTGTGGCCTCATGCTAGTCTATAAGACCGAGCAACACTCTAAAATCTGTGCCGTATATTGCCAGTTACAGAAGAAGCTTCGCCGTTACGACAAGATGTGGCAAGACGTTTGCCGCTGGCAGCATGAGGGCGGGAAGCCTGCCACCGTTGAGCGAACCTGCGAAGAGATGCATATAATACTCGGGCAGATTCATGGGCTCAAAGAGGATCATAACGCCCGCTGTCAGCCGTTGTCTCTTAGAGTATGCGCCTTCCTCCTCCTTCTATTTTCAGTTTTGCTCAGTATTTTCATTCAGTAGCTAATTTCATATCCGCTATTAGCGCAACACTGAACCAGTGGTAGTTCCGCAGACGAGATAGTCGCATACTCACAGGTCACATCAAGGAAGAAGAAAAGGAACCAACTGAGTATAGAAGCAGAAGCCCCAATGCCAGTTTCAATTAGTCTTCCTACACTGGCACCACCGTCCTTATCTTCTCTCTTCTCATCATCATCCTCGTCGCCGCCAACGTCATCGCCTTCAAACGACGTCGCACCAGTTTTCGGCTACAATCTCGGCACTTGGACCTTGACCGCCGGGAATAATAATGCCAGTAGGAGTGAAAGCGCGGGGCACACGTGGCCATCAACCACAATCAACAACAAATAATGTGAGGACTCACTACTGGACATGGCCATATCAAGTTATTAGCATAGAAGTGGAGCACGCATATATATTAAATAAATTAGCAGCTTCTAGCGATCGCAAGTGCCTTGTTCTATGGATAGCGTAGTTTCTCGGGTGCGATGGGCTCCTGTCAGGTTTCTTATTAGATCGGATTCAGGTGGTAGCTGCAACATATACGTCTTATACCATAGCCAAAACTCTCTCCTCATCCAGCTAGCCAGTCGCCGCACCCCTGCGACAACTTGAAACGTCCCGAGCGGTGTCTGCGTGCTTCCAAACTGCCGACTGGCCCAGAGTCTCTATCAAAATGCATTAATAACGTATCCTTGACAAATAGCCATCATATTGGCTTACCGTCTTACCTCCGTTGTTCATCGTGACAATCAGCTTCCAATCATGACCTTGGACAATAATACCTGGTATGAATGCCAGGTAATTAATATGATCCCCTGCCTGCTCAGCAAGCAGCTTCCACTAAGCTGAGTGCCATATACCCAGTTAATACTCCGCCTTACGCTCGTGCCCGCCGTATCGTTTCGTCTCAATGCTCACGCCTATAGGTCGATAGCGAAGTGGCGCGAATCCTGTGTGGTTAGCAGATACTTCAGGTAGGGTGCATCGCAGGCGCTGGATAGCGTTTTAGACACCTGGTTGGGGGTCATGTTCGGGATTCATAACAATAGCGTAATCTACTCGCGTTCCTAACTTGGATTGGAGGCGCCATTCCGGAAGGATGCTAGCTGACATACTAGAGACAAGCGGTTAGCACTAGAACTAGATGGGGATCATCAAACTCTTTACCAAGGGACAAATCCAGTTATGTGTCGTGACTGGCGATCAAGAATTGTATCCAGGAGTGGTGAGTGAACAATATGATTCCAACCTGTCTCATCCTGTTCCATTCGTTGACATTCCTGTGCTACAGCGACCGTCTTTAAAACATCCTTAAGGAGCTGGTCCGTATAGATCTGATCTCCCTCATCAATCTCTGTATACACATAATCTCGAAATGAAACATATGATCTCGAGTTTTTCTTCAACTCCTCAATATTACTCTAGATATATTTCAAGTTATTTATGAAGATGTCTTGACTAGATAGATGCACAGAGGGTCCTACCTTTAGTGTAGCGGGGACGACCTGATGACCAGCAGCAATAGTGTCTATTTCCTCAGTCAACTGTTTTGCGGCTTCAGGCATATCAGGGTCGTCGAGGTCGAGAGGTCCAATCTCAAATCCAGCCGGATCAAGCTGTAAGAAAGGCGACATCTTTGTTGGCGACCGCGCTGAGGTCTGGCTCAAGCTCTCACTACTGGGGAGAGAACCTGTCGAGCTTGTATCATCATCGTACCGTCTGGAACTCCTGGCCCGGGGAGTTAATTGCGTGTCGCGGTTATCCTCGGTTGTTGTCTTGCGCTTCTTGGGCGATGTGAACGAGGAAGCCATCGTTTGGCCTTGCGTATTGGGTGATGGACGCGGGTTGCACGACGAGGTAGGCGGTGATGGAAACTGGCTATTGCAGCCACGCTTCCGCTTTCTCTGGAAATCTGGTCGCCCGACGATAGAGTAAAGGCTGTCGGCAGGGTTGATCGAGTCAGACACAGTCGGCGGCCCGACACCTTGTAGCCAGTTGACAATTATTGGATCGGGTTGTGAAGCCATTAGAGGGGATCATGGATGTGGTGTAATGTGGGCATACTGCGCATCGTTCGGGAGGTGGCGAGCTAGTGACTTAGGTAATTCTGGGGCTTGGCAAGTTGGCAGGGTGAACATAGAGAGGTCCACTTGCAGCTTAACGTTCCTGAGATTATATAATATGGCGCTCTGCGGCTAATTTTCGGTAAAGGTGCGATGTAAACTCCTATAATTACATATTCCGATATCTGTTTAACAAGGAACACTACGGGATTGATGTAATATGCATGGGTAAGAGTATTACCCCTTACTAGGCTACATCGAGATAACGTAAAATATCCTACAGTTATGGTCACCGTTTTCCTCATTTCAAGAAGCATTGTAGAACAGCTTTAATTGAGGACTCATAGCCGCGCGGCTGGCAGATGAATTAGTATCATTGGACATTACAAGCATTTAGGCGGAGACATGTTTTGCTTCCTAAATTTAGTATACGCAGGGTTGTCCTTATTTACGGGCAGATTCATAGGTGCTTGGTGCATTGCGTCCATTAAAGGAGACATTGGCAGGCAAAAGAAGATGCCTGTGAGTCTGAAAACAGAGGCAATGGGCTGTCGGACAAGAGGTACACGGGATCGCGTGTTTTCGAATGGGTATGGTCGTATGTGGTGGTTAATGCTATCGTGGGACCTATATGCCCTAGTCTCCACAACACAGAATGATAAGAATATTTCCAGCCAAAAGACATACAACCACGGGTACTCGCAGTAAATGTTTGGACCGTGTTTCTTTGAGAGTTGTAGCGCTAATATGCGTTGAAGCATCGAAATCTCAGGACGAGAAAGGTATCACAGTCTTTCAAACTAACGCTCCCTCGTTATCCTTGGCCTTTGCTGCTGTCTGGAACATTTTCTCTATGTGAACAAGCCACGAAAAGCCGAGAGTGAATACCTTTTGCAAAATTGGAGCATATAAAGATGAAAAATTGGAGGGGAAATCTTTACAGTGCACAGTGGAAGAAGTTTTGGAATGCGATGGCTAGGCACAGTAACGTAACGCCGTGTTGTACAAAGGTTGGCCCAGATCACCATCGTAATTGCCCCTAGGACTCTCTCAAATTCAATGAAACCAGAACCAGCTTTAATAAAACCCCCCATACGGCTTGGAAAAAAAAAAACCAAAAACCAGGAATGCATTGTGGGTACGAGCGGTTTCGCTGATGCGGATACTGAATGCCGGAATTCGTTTCCGAATATTCTCTGTCCGATACGTGAGACCGAGAGTTCCATGGGCATCGGATTCGAGGGGTACCATGGTAGAGAAAGAGACTGGAAAAGATGGGAATACTCACGGAAATATGAAAATTCGGACAAATTACTCTCGCGGATACTAAATTCGAGAAACCTTAGATGCAGGTAATCTCCTGATGTTTAAGAACTCAATGGGCCATATTGCGGATTGTATACAATATCTGAACCTTCTACACATCTCCAAGATATTGGATCATTGCCATCAATAACCAAGTATACGGCAAGCAAAATGACCGAATATACCAAGGAACTCAATGCGATCATCATCGGCGCCGGCCCAGCAGGCATTGCTATGGCCTATCGCTTGAAGCATGATCTTGGGTTTCACGATTTCACGATTTATGATCGAATGGACGGCCCTGGAGGCACTTGGAGGGTCAATTCCTATCCAGGATGGTAAGTTTGTCGGTGTAGCACGTTGACTATGGATCGTTTCGATACTTACATGTTCATAGTGGTTGTGATCTCAAGTCCCACCTGTATTCTTTCAGTTTCAATCAGAACCCCGACTGGTCAAAGGAGCTTTGCGAGCAGCCTGAGATTTTACAATGTAAGCAGCCTCGTCGATTTCGACTAAGCGCGTTAATTACAGCACATCCTTGAACTATTGCTGACGTAAATTAGATATGGAAGATACTGTAGACAAATTTGGCCTACGCCAACATATTCACACATCCATTGACTGCTATGGTGCCACTTGGAAGCCAGATCTCGCAAAGTGGGAAGTGAAGTTGAAAGATATCAAGACTGGGATTGAATATACCCGGCTCGCTTCCGTCTTTGTCTCCGCGGTTGGCGCTTTCTCTGCCCCTCGAGATGTAACATTTCCCGGAATGGAGCTTTTCCATGGCCCCATCATCCACACTGCTCGATGGGACCACAGCGTTTCATGGAAAGGCAAGCGCGTCGCCATCATTGGCAACGGGTGCAGTGCAGCTCAAGTGGTTCCAGCCATGGCTAAGGATGCCGCCTTTATCAAACAATATGCGCGCAGTGGTCAATGGTTTCATGACCGTCCCAATCGCAACTACAATGCTTTGGACAAGTTCGCATTCCGCTGGATTCCGCTCTATCAGCGTTATGTTCGACTAAAGATCTTTCTTGATGCGGATGAGGAGACCAAGACGTACTTCTCCACTCCGGAGGGACTCAAAGAGAGGGCTCGAGTTGAGGCCGAGTCCAAGAAGTACATTCGGTCAAAGGTGTCCGAGAAGTACAGCAAGGCACTTATCCCTAGTTTCCCATTGGGATGCAAACGCCGAGTTTTTGACCCGGGATATCTCGATAGTTTGAACTTGCCCAATGTTCAGCTGTTGCCTGAGGGAATACAAGAGATGACGGAGACTGGGATCATTAGCAGTTCTGGCGTTAAAGACGACTATGATATCATTGTACTCGCCACGGGTTTTAAGGTGTCGGAGTTTCTCAGCTCCATGGAAATTGTCGGCTCTACGGGCGTAAGTATTCATGAGCAATGGAAAGAATGCCGAGGAGCCCAGGCTTATCTCGGCACGCACGTCCACAACTTCCCTAACATGGCAATCATTTTCGGCCCAAACGTATTCCCGGCCAACAATTCCGCCTTGTTTGCTTGCGAGACCCAGGTTGACTATACTATCAAGTCCCTGTTTGAGCCTCTCATTGATCATCGCGCAACTGTGATTGAAGTCAAACAGTCTGCAGAGGATCGCACCACCAATGCCATCCATGAGCAACTTGGAGCCACAGTCTTTGCTGGCGACTGCTCCAACTGGTATATCGGTAAATTCGGCCGCAACGCTGCTTCTTGGCCAGGCAAGGCCGCTACATACTGGATGGCAACGCTCTTTCCTGACTGGTCAGCATTCAACATGTCAGGTAAAAATCCTCTCTGGCCGATATACACTATTTTGCGAAACCTAAGGAATGCCTCTACTACCACCAAGCTAGCTGTTGCAGGATTTGTAGCTTTTGCTTGGTATTCAAAACATTTTTCGGCCACATCTGTTATCGAGCAGGCTTCCAATGTGGTGGATATAGCGAGAAAGACTCTGTACGACTAGCTGACATTCCAAAAATCAGCTTTGTGAAATACGTGTGGGCTCTGAGGTTTTGAATTGGATAAATATGATCATCGTTTCATGGGGGGATTTGTATTATTGATAATGGAACTAAGTTGCACATTTAAAATTGAAAATTGTCCCTTCTACTCTTAGAATTACAAAAGGATTACTTGCTACATTTAACAGTATTGTGCTTGTGTGAAAATGACGATACCAATCCTTTTGGCCAAATAAGATTCCATCAACGGGTTGTTTTAGCCCTTCTTTGCCGTACATCGGCATAAACAACTCGAGTCAGTAGTTGCAACCAGTTCAGATACCTAGATAGTTCCATCATGATGTAACCAATATCATGTCCAAGTGCCCCGGTCGTTACAATTCGTAGTGGCTCATTCTCGATGACCTTGACAATGGGGTGTCGGGAAAGTTAGTATCGGGGGTTGCTCCGTTGGTGTGCGACATCGCTGGTTACCGGTGGTGCTGAGCGGCTTCAATGAATGCGGAGCTTGGAATCAAAATCCCATATTACTAACTACATGGAAATTCGATATAGGCAATGATATTCCGCCTCCGAAAAACGATTCATGACTTCAAATCCGGGATTTCCTCCGGTCCTAAAATCCGGGGGCCGAACCCACCGCTCCGGCTTTGGAAATCCGATCTAGGTAGCATATAGGCTCTTTCTTATCAAGTGAATGATGAAAACGATTAGCAGAGCAAAGGCGCTGTCTAATCTTATGTTCATTCGTTTATTCTACAATTTTCATCTTTAATATGTCCGAGTCGTACCACCAAACTGCCATCGCAAGTGTGAGCATGAATAACCGATTTGTCGCTCTTTTCATCGTTGATCTCTAACAAATTGTAGCTTCGCGACGGCAATCTCTTCATCAAAGATGCTTTTATAGAGGGGAAATGGACGGCCAAGGATGCCACATTTGATGTCTACGGTGAGTTTTCCAGGAGTTGAGACGTGCGGTACAGGTACTAACTACAAAAAGAGCCATCCACTTCGACCGTTCTTGGTCGTGTGGCGAACTGTAATCGGGAAGATATTCAAAAGGCGGTTGAAAGTGCTGCAAAGGCACAGCCAACCTACTTCCGGAATACCACAGGGAAAAGCCGAGGCGCTCTGTTAAGGAAATGGCACGACTTGATTATGGCCAGTACAGAAGATAGTAGGTAACCGCTCCATAGTGAAAGGAGTTCTCAGGAACTAAAAGACAAACAGTTGGAACCATTTTGTCACTGGAAAATGGCAAAACCTTTTCTGAAGCTAAAGGCGAAGTTGTGTACGCCGCAAGCTTCATCGCCTGGTTCGCCGAGGAGGCCACAAGGTCGTACGGCGTTACCATTCCATCCTCAACACCCGATACTACCTTACTTACGGTTCGAGAGCCTGTTGGAGTGTGTGGCATCATTACTCCCTGGAACTTCCCCGCGGCCATGATTACTAGGAAGGTCGCGCCAGCGCTTGCTGCTGGGTGCTCTGTTGTCATCAAACCCCCTAGCGAGACTCCTTACACTTGTCTTGCCCTGACCAAGCTAGCTGTTGAAGCTGGCTTTACACCGGAACTCATACAAGTCTGTCCTACGAAGGATCGTGAAGCGGCAACAGAGTTAGCTACAAACCCGCTTGTTAAAAAGATTTCGTTCACTGGCTCTACAGGGGTGGGCAAAATGCTCGCTCGGCTAGCATCAGGTACGCTGAAAAAGGTGAGCCTGGAATTAGGCGGAAATGCCCCATTCATCGTCTTTGATGATGCAGATCTCGACCTAGCGGTGGAAGGTGCTATGTTCTGCAAGTTCCGCTGCTCAGGCCAGACCTGTGTCTGCGCCAACCGGATCTACGTACAGAGAAATGCCGCCGAGGAATTCACCGCCAAGCTGATAGAGAAAGTATCAGCGCTGAAAATGGGCCCTGGCCTTGATGATTCATCTACTCAAGGTCCTCTCGTGAACAAGGCTGCGGTCAAAAAGGTACAGGAACATGTTGATGACGCCGTCAGCATAGGCGCCAAGGTAGAACTGGGAGGAAGTGCCCGACAAGACTCGAACGGTTACTTCTTTCAACCCACGATCCTCTCAGGTGTCACTAAAGAGATGGCTGTCGCTCGGGATGAGACGTTCGGCCCCCTGGCCCCCATCTTTGAGTTCGACACAGAAGATGATGCTGTCACACTCGCAAATGACACTGAGTTTGGCCTTGCCGGATACTTCTTTTCTCGTGATGTTAGTCGCGCGATGCGGGTAGCGCACAAGCTGCAGGTTGGTATGGTAGGCGTTAACACCGGAAAAATCAGCGCAGCCGAAGCACCATTTGGTGGTGTCAAGGAGAGTGGGTATGGAAAGGAAGGCAGTTTATATGGACTGGAAGAATATCAGATTACGAAGAGCATTACCTTTGGCAATTTGAACGCCGGTTTATAGGACCCGGGCAATCTTGTATTCATTAACGATTATCATAGGAAAACGATAATTTGGTCTACTTAAGAATCAAACTTCAAACTCCATCCCAGACCTTATTAGGTAGAAGGGTCTCGGGATTTATACTTCTGAAGAACTGTTTGGAAGACACCATCCTCCTTCTTGTCTATTACCACAATGAGCACTATCAAATAGAGAATAAGACGGCTAAATAGCCATAAATTCCTGCAACTGGGGCTGCGAAATCACGTTTTGCTATAATTTGTGCTTGAGGTGCTCAGCAAGGTGTAAGAGGCGACGGGAACGTATTTCCGAAGTTTCTGAACGGCCACTACTTTGCTGCGGGAGTGGCTGTGGCTGAACCTGCACAATCCTGGGATGTTGATTCCGTTGCAAGTCCCTGAGATGAGCTGAGACTAGGGGGAATCTAGAGACCGATCTCATCTCTCAGGCGCGTTCGGGCGAAAAACAATCTCGCACTACCAACGGTCAAGCATCCAACACACATCAATGTCCCTCCGCAGACCTGCGCCCACAAGTATTGTCCTTTATTAGCATCAATTATAGCACCCATCGTCGGGGGCCCTGCCAGACTGGCCACCCCGCAAAGACCAAAAACCATCCCCAGGCGGGTGCCCAGCTTGTCTGTGCCGATACTGAGACTATTGACGGCGCTCGGGAAGATGCCTTGCGCTGCCCCGTTCAAAAACCCCATCAAAACGGAGTACGCGTACATGGCAGGTTGGGTACGGACGCCGGTCCATGCAAATAGCATGCCTGATAGGAGGAAACAAACCAGGTTCCAGGTGTTCACTTCCCCAAAAACATGGTCAGCAATCATCCCCGACATCGGCCGGGCGAGAATGGAGGCAGCGTTGGAGATAAGCAAGAATTGAATTGACTTGCTGGCCTCAAAACCGAGTGTGTTTGAGGCAAATGAGTTGATCTTCGGACGTATTAGTAGACGGCACTCCCGCAATGTTTTCGTGATAAACAGGGCTATGACACTTACGTAGATGGTAGCTGCAAAGAGAGAGAAATATACCAAGAAACCACCAAGACAGAACATCCCAAAAAAGCCACTCTCAAATGCGGACCAGTCAATTAGGCCACCGGATTTCCTGGTATACAATGGTGGCCGAGCAAGCGCATTTGCCGTGATCGAGGCTATGATAGAAAGAAGCCCGCAGCATCGAAGAGCCCAGGGAAAGCCAATAACAGGGATGAGATACTGAACAGTTGCGGCATAAGAGATGGCACCGATACTTGCACCACATCCCGATAAGCTCATGGCCAGCGCTCGTCTATGCCGCAGGCGAGATCCAATAGCAGCGGCAGCAGGTAGGGCCATCATACCGCCCCCTAGACCGACACAGACACCGAGCGATAAGATCACTTGCCAGTAGGCGGAAGCAATACTCGCTGTCATGATTCCTATGATGTTGAGAATAGATCCGAGCAAGATGCAATGCCGAGCATACCCAGCATCTGCCAATCTTCCGGACACGGAGCCGCCAATAAAAGTCAGGAAGAGCTGAATTGAGCCCACCCACGAGATCTGAGATGAAGACCAACCTGTGGTCTGAGAATAATACAGCTGAAATACTCCGTACGCATTGGGCATACCCCAGGTCATAAAGTTGACGAAAAATCCAACAATAACTTGATACCAGGGAGAAAGCCTATCGAGTGATCTCTCAAGCGACCGTATCGTGCGTGAAGGGCGGCTCAAAACATTCGAATCATTTCTGAGATGTAGAAAAAGATGTAATAATCGTCGGGAGAGTGATGGGGCCATGATGAACTCTTGTCGATGAATGTAAAAGGGCCAAAGAATAGGATTGTCCAATTCTGGAGGGTCAAATTAATTACGTTACTCGAGACTAAACAAACACACGTATAAGATCATGACTAAATACGGTTGTCATTATTCTGTCGCTGCGAGTATCGGCTGGTACTTCCGATCTCGCAGTTGGGAGTAAGCTTGTCTTCCACCGGGAAGAAATAACGAGTAGTTCCCGCCGTTTCCGGCCATTGCGCCGGAAATGTATCACCACACTATCTGTGCCTTTTATTCAGACGAGCCGGGGCATATTCGAGTAATAATGGCCGCCAATGTCAGTAACCCATAGCAAAATCACGATTGAGAGGCAGTGCAGCGGTTAACAACATAAGGCTCGAGTACGATCAGTGGTGATGCTGCTGGAGTAATGGTGAGTGCGTTCTGCATTGGACTACTAAAATCTACTGCGGCTGTTTATACAGGTCTTCAGACTTCTACGTCAGTCCATTCGTGAATCTTGACAGCTCCGACCATGAACCCGCTTTGTTCGTCAATTAATTAAGCTGCACCTATCTATTGAAATACCACAATTGGCTCAAAGGTAAGGGGTCATACAATCAGGCGGGAAAGTGGCAGGAGAACTCTGCTCATGTTCATGACTCCAAAAAGAACAGAAGATTGGATGGTCTCACCTGCGTAATCAAAACGATACAGCGTCAGCAGCATTCGGGTTTCGGTACACCAAATGGCCATCACAAGAATTGGCATAGATTCAATTCGAGAGTATGAAATAAAAGCTGATGAGCCGGTCTATAATAGCCCCTAGACGTGGTCCCTAATCAGCATGACGTTCCTTTGACCTGAGTAGCTGACGACGATGGAATATGACACGTGCCGTCGCGTATGGCTACGCAACTTAAGTAAAAGGAACTTTACCTAATCTGCCGTGTAAGCATGTGAAATACTTGAGGGATAATGGTCATGTGAAATTGGCATCCATTCGTGCCCTCAACATGAAAAAAATGGGGGGCCAAGGGTCTCAGTTATTAAACAATGCGGTGCGACACTGAAAAATCGGGCTGTGGATGTTCTCACCTTCTGAACACAAAGTACTATGGTCCAGAGAGGAAGGTGAGATGTCTCTAATGCATGGACCTTGGCTACCTACAGTACAACTACGCAAGCTCCTACTCGTTTTGGCAGCTCAAAGTTAAGTTTCCTTGTAAGCTTGACGATCCTTGCGGGGGTAAGCAGCCTATATATCTCGTGCACGAATCGCGGCCTTTTATTTCTCTTGACTCGAACGTTCGTCCTCACCTGTGTGAGAAGTGTCTTGTTATCTGTGACCGAGGATGTATTGCCAAGGTTTTGCTCTAGCCTTTGCTTGCGCATTGGTCAAGACCGCCGCCGCGGTGAAGACGAAGAACTTCATCTACATCGTGCCTGATGGATACGGCATCTCCTCACAAGTTCTTGCCCGCGATTTCTACAGTATTACCAACGGAGAAGGCACAGTTGCTCGGCCAAACACTGCAGCCCTCGGCGTAGACAACATTGTACGAAAAGAAACGTTATTCTCCTGGGGGAGTATTCCCTGTCAAAAAACTTTGCTTGCTAATTAGATTGGTTGAGTAGGTCATTGGGTCGGTCAAGACGCAGGCTTCTGACAACCTTGTCACAGATTCGGCTGCATCCGGTACTGCATTTGCCGCCGGTATCAAGACCTACAATGGAGGTTCGTAATAAACTCTACTTTGAGTTATGTTCAAACTGGTCAAAATGGTCCGCTAATATATCTAAACAGCCATTTCCGTAAACGACGATGGGCTGCCGGTGGCGTCTGTCCTTGAAGCAGCCTATCTGGATGGATTGAAGACCGGTCTTGTTGTTACATCTCGTATCACTCATGCTACTCCAGCTGTGTACTCTGCGCATGTCCTTCACCGAGACTCTGAAAATGAGATTGCCGCGCAGCAGATTGGAAAGGCGCACCCATTTGGTCGTTTCGTGGATATCCTCATTGGTGGCGGTCGCCAGCAATACTTGCCCACTTCTGAGGGTGGTGCACGTGATGACGGCGTAAATCTCATTAATTGGGCTATTGAGAAGGGATACACATACGCCGCCGATAAATCGGATTTTACCGAGGTGCAAACGGAGGGAAAGCTGCCTCTCATTCCTAGGCCTCTTCACATCCAGCCACCTGACCTACGAAGTCGATCGTGACATTGAAAAGGAACCGTCCCTGCTCGAGACCACAAAGGCGGCAGTCGATACCCTCGAGGATGCTGTGAAGGACTCTGACAAGGGGTACTTTCTCATGGTTGAGGCCTCTCGCATCGATCATGCGGCTCATTCTAATGATGCCACCAGCCACCTGCACGAAATCCTTGTTTTCAACGAAGTGATGCATTACCTCAAGGAATACGTCGATGCGCATCCCGATACGCAGATCCTTTCAGCCGCCGATCATGAGTGTGGTGGCTTGACCCTCATTGATGGCTACGACCCTACATCCTTGGCAAAGGGGCAGTCTTCTGGTGAAAACGCTGCGCGCGCCCTGGAAGCATATAACGGAAACGACCCTGCTAGCCTTCTCCGTGACACAATTCTCCCCGGCATGGGTCTCTCCAAATATACCGACGAGACTGTTGAAAGTTTGGTCAAGAAGCATGCTTCCAGTGGCTCAGAGGCCGTGGGCAGAGACTTGGTCGAACGCTTCGCGGCCGAGGCCGGTATCAACTGGTCTACTGGCGGGCATTCTGCTGCCGACGTTGTCCTTCACGGGTATGCAGGTGAATCCCAAGCAGAACTGCGCAAGGAGATTGGGGGATTCCGTGACAATACCGAGCTTCCTCAGTACGTTGCCAAGTCTCTTGGTCTTGATCTGGCAGCGGCCACACAAAAGCTCCGCTCCAATGGCACTGAGTGGGTTCAGAAGCGTAGCATGCTCACCGAGATTAAGAAGAGAGCGAACGAGGCTGCTCGAGCTCATTCTCACGAGTCTTGGCTAAACTAATGTAGCACAGTCGGGAGCCATTTCAGCTATAGTTTACTGGAAACTTATGTCGCCGGTTATTATCTGGTTTCTGTCTGCTAGCTGACATCTAAGTTCGAACCGAATAAATTTTGTGTGCATTCTCTCATTCGTGAAGAAAATAGCAGATGTGCTTAAGCTCGCTACTGAAGTATCCATGAACATAGAGCTCAGAAAGCGTCGGTGTATTATCTCACTTCAGGTCTAGTTCGCCTGAGCATGTGCTTCAATCGACGTGGGTGAGAATATATTCCCGCTAGATATACATCAGACTCGGACACCGCACTATAAGATCACGAGCTTGGAGTGAAGGGAAGTTTGAGTAAGTACAAGGAAGAAACAGTTAAGAAGGTGCCGGAAATGTTGGTGGAAGATCTCGAAGGAGTTGAGAGACTGTAACCCTCGAAATCTTGCGCCCGCCTCCGATGATGTTGGAGCATGAACTTCTCACTAGAAGCCTAAAATATGATAGATCCTGAATGTAATGTGGCCGCATGTTGTTTAGTTGGCGAATCCTGAGTTCACGGGTGATCAATAGTTTAAAGCTGGTTTTGCTACCAATATCAAAAATGCCAGAGTGTCTTTGGCATCGCGAATCATGATCGGCTATTTACCTTTAGATACATCCCAAATCGCAGTCCTGGGTTTCCATTAACTCTCACAAACGAAAGCCCTTCGAATCACACATGTCGTCTTAAAAATCGAAGAAAAACCCGCAGAGGGCTGTGTTGTTCCAACTCTTCGTCACATGCTTCGCTCTGTACGTGTTGGAAAAGGCCGCTCATATAAGAAAACGGCACAGTACAGCTCGGGCATTCAAAATCAAAGCCATAGTTTCTACTCGCATAATACTGTGACAGGCGACACTGAAACGCGAGATCAGTAACCCTCTCTCTATCGACGCCGGAGCTACAAGTGCCTTCCTCCAAATGCAGAAGCATGGCAAAGTGCGTTACGAAGTCGCGTTCGCAGCCACGGCAGCCAATTGTTTTATCCATATGCGTCAGTTTATGCTAATGATATTTCTTAGTCAATTTTTCAACATCAAATCAAGATAGATTCACTTACACATCTCAGATTGTTTTCTGAGGTGAAATATCTTCCACAGATGATGCACATGCCGTGCTGCAATACGTCGTGCTGATCGAGGTCTTCGGCACTGTCAAAGGATCGGCTGCAATCCCTACAGTAGTCATGACAATATTCGCAGTGTTCTTCCAGGTCTTTCCTCAGTTCGAAGTGTTCATTGCAGGCGCCGCAGAGGTTGTGCTTGGGCGAGTCCTGGATGTGTTGCTCCATCGCCGATGGAGAGTTGAAGTACCGGTCGCATCGGGAGCAAGAAGCCCAGTCCATCTTAGGAGCATGAGGATAGTAATAGCTCTTATTTGATCGATTGAGGTCTGAGCAGATATGATTGCAAGACTCGGAATTGAAAGTTGGGGTGTTATGAAGAAGCCCCACTCTAGGTTAGTTGAAGCTTTGATTGTAGTTTCTGGCGCTGATCAATCTGCCCAGGGAAAGGATAATACACTTGATAATCTGATAGCACCAGTCGCAGACTCGAAGGCAAGCAGCTTACTTCCATGTTGTTACTGTGTCTCAATTTCAATGTCGTCCACTTGCTGGACTCCCCCTTATCGAGTGTTTTGACCTCCTGATTTCGGCGCTACTTGTGATATTCAAATCAGAAACAAAAGAATGTCTCAGACAGCAAAGAGAACAAGCTAGGCTTCAGATGAAGGGGGTGCAACCTCGACTAGTCCTACCGATGTTGATATTCAACGATATGTCCGGGATAGTGGGCAAGGGGTTGGCCATCCCTGTCACAATTTCCAATGTGTACCATAACATTGATCTGCTCCCACTTAGAGGATGATGAGAGGATACGTGCCCTGCTCCTTAATTAATGTTGATGATAAAAAGCCGTTCGTCTATAGTAAAACATTTGTCAGGGTTCGTCATCGTCTGCATTCTACGGCTTCGTAAACAAATTGTTCGTCGAGAGGTCAAATTGTCCAAACCAAAGATCCTACCAATAATTCATCTTTATTGGATCTAAATCGTGGGTTATACTCTCTATATGACAGAAGAATGGGAGTCAACAACAACTTTCCCAATCGCCGACGGTGACTTTAATGATAATCATGGTGTAAGTTATATCGTAGCGTTCATTTCCCTGCCAGGACCAAAACAATGGTTGGAGGACTGTCGTCTTCGTGCTATATCCCCTACTCAGGGCTTGATATTTTAATGAACAAGTTTGAATGCTGATAGTATCCGATAGGCTCCGAACACCCTCATCTCATCGGCGAAGTAATCTTCCTTTTCTGGCTCAGGACTGGTGGGCTGACACCCGTCCAGGACGTTCTAAGCGAGATCAGATTGCCATGCTTTCCAAGGAATTAATTCGAGCCTTCTGTGCCCTGGCTTCGATGGAAAGTTCGTTATTTAGCTTCCAAATGCAAATCCTGGCTGGTTTCTTGACTCCAAGAGCTTGATACGGACCGTTGGCTACTATAACGATGGTCAGAAATCATAGGAATAGCCAGACCCAAAGTCCCAATATTACCCACGACACAAAAGAAATATCACGCAAGTTGGAATTACCCGCAAACAGCCCTAGCTCCTGAGTTACATCGAGTATGTAGTTTGGTGGCGCTAGCCTCAGTGCCTACAGATGCACGATGACAAAGGGGGAAATGAGCCGAGGGTTTTGTCCCTCTTCGTAGGGCACACGACGTAGCAGAAGCCCAAGTGAGGCGAATAAGGAATTACAGCATCACAAAGACGCATCACCGAGACCGTGCTCAAGATCATTATGTCTGCTGTTTTTCAACTGACAGAGAAGCGAAATATTTTTAAGGCCTTTTCTTTATGGAAAAGCCCGAGGAGGACAGTAACAAAAAAGCGCTTGAGCCTAAATAGAACCTTACTGCAAGGAGCAAGGGGCGTGGAGCTGGTGGATGATCCTGACGGATCAGATTAGATTGATAATGAATTTTGAAGCTGACCGCATTTGAACATATGATTCGTCGGCTGGAGCGTAAAACGGAGCCGGCTTAATCCAAAAGAGAAGTTAGTAGTATGGATCATGACGGCAGTGACTGCTTGATTGACATAGGGCAGGGATAGTCTGTCACATTCAATGCGGGTAAGCCCAAAGATGGTGATGATAGTCTTGCAATACGGACGATCTTCGGCATTCTAGTGGTCAAGCACATGCAGCCGGCATGGATGAACACAATCAGGGATTGGGAAGTAGGGAAAAGCGCGCACTGCCGACGCATAGAAAGGAAGGCCCTTCCTGTTGCGTATATAAAGTAGCGCACAATGTTGCCTACACAGAAAAACTGGCATCAAATGATCATCATCCGATTTCCTCTATTCCAAACATCATGGATGGCTTCACTCTCCCAGAAATCCCTCCTCACATCCTCCAGCCTGGGGTGAAGAAGGAAGACATTGATGCCGAGGCGATAATAGAGGGCTGGCTTTCTAAGCTCAGCGAGGTGTTTGAGTCCAGATCTTTCATCGGCAATCTTGACCACCTTTTCATCGATGATTGCTGGTGGAGGGATATTGTCGGCCTCCATTGGAATTTCTCCTCCAAGCGCGGCAAAGAAAGTATCGCAGAATATCTTTCTTCAGCGCCCAACACACTATCCGAAATCAAAACTTCCCGGTCCGGCGGAATTAAGCCCTTTGTGATTGAAGTTCCTGGGATGATATGGGTCCAAAGCGCCTTCACGTTCAAAACATCTTTCGGTTCAGGGACAGGCTTGGTCAAGTTGTTGAATGTTGAAGGAAACGAATGGAAGGCATGGACCGTCTTCACACAGCTGGAGAAGTTCGACTTCCAGAAGGAAATCGAAGTAAAACGACAACAGCACCCCGCTACACGAAGTAACAGTGATTCTTTGCCCAATAGTCTAGGGACCCAAGAGTCTTCAGCTTCACGCGAGGATCCGCAGGTTTTGATCGTCGGAGCGGGTCAAGCAGGACTTTCCCTCGGCGCTCGCCTTCATCATATGGGCATCAAGACGGTCATCGCGGAGAGGCATGCTCGCGTGGGCGATGTCTGGAGAAAGCGGTATCTCTCGGTCAGACTGAACACACCTACGTACACAGACCATCCGCCGTTCATGAAGATTCCCGAAACCTGGCCTCGTTGGCTGTCTGGTGCCCAAGTAGCCAGCTTATGGGAACACTACCAGGAAATGATGGGTCTTGACGTACTGACGAGTGCAAATGTGGTCAGCGCAGTATACAACGAATCAGAGAGAAGATACAAAGTCGTTATCGAGCGCGATGGTTGGACCATGACTCTGCACCCTCGCCATGTGGTCCTCGCTACAGGTGTCTTCAGTGACAGACCCATCGTTCCCAGCTTCCCGGGCCAAGAGCAATTCCAGGGCCGGATCTATCACTCGAGCCAACATAGTACAGCTCAGTCAGTACAAGACCTGCACCAGAAGAACGTGGTAGTCATTGGCCCGGGTACGAGTGGTCATGATGTGGCGCAGGATTTTGTCAACCACGGAGCGAAGGCGGTGTCTTTGATCCAGCGCAACCCTATCTTTTTCCTCTCCGCAGAGTCATGTGAAGCTATCCAGCTGTTCCTTTGGAAAATGGAGGGACTCACAACCGAAGAGGCTGACCTGATCGGCAACTCGACTCCTCTAGCTGTTATCCGTACCATGAGTATCGGAATGACGAAAGCAATGGCTGAGATGGACAAGGACACCATAGCAGGCCTGAAGAAGGCGGGGATGGTACTAAACACAGGTGAAGATGGCTACGGGCTCGCTGATTATCAGCTTATCTATGGTGAGGACTTGTCTATCCCAGATGAGAAAAGATATCGCATTCTAACGCTGCAATTAAACAGGAGGAAGATATTATCTGGATCAAGGGGCGAGCGAAATGGTTGTGGATGGGCGAATTAAAATCCACAACTGCGAAAAAGGTGTAAAGGAAATCCAGCAAGACGCCATTGTATTGGAAAATGGCTCCCAGGTCAAGGCCGACATCATCGTGTTGGCTACTGGTTATCATACCAATGTTGAAACAGTCGAGAAGATCCTGGGCTCGGGAGTTGCCCAGAAGCTCGACTCGAACTTCGGCCGCATGGATTCTGAGAATGAGAGAGCAGGTGTAAGTACAGATGCCTACCCACTCCCATCTCTCCTGTTATGTTTATGTCACACCGTCGTCTCTTCCAAGCTCCATGTGTACAATACGAGCCTAGTGCTAATATCTACCTTACAGTGGTGGCGTCCGACGGGCCAACCAGGCTTTTGGTTCATGACGGGAAGCTTCATGTGGTGCCGCCAGTACTCCCTGGCCCTTGCGCTGCAGATTGCAGCAGTTGAAAAGGGATTCAACGAATCTCATTATGGGAAAATGTAACCATTCAACTGGTTGAGAAAAAGTTTTCGTGTTGGTCAATTAGATACATCTTTGCTTTGAATGTGATAGTTCCGATGCCGAGACTCAGTGAAAAAGCTATGGATGGGTTGAGACATTAGTATTCAATATTTGTAAGAGCAATCCGCACCTCGCATACATATATTAACACTTCCTACATGAGTTCTCACTGGGGCGTAAGAGGTAAAGCTTTATCAGACAACAATCAATGAATGAAAACCAACCACATTTTCTTTTGCTTTTCCCATCTACCAGAAGCCTACGGCTCTTCATCAAATTGGATCAAGAAATTAATTTTAATTAGTCCAATTTTCCCTTCACTTTTCTTTTCACCCAGGTCCCTTATCATTATTTTGGAAAAGTTAATTAGTAGACATGTACTCATAAGAACAATGCTCAAATCTCTAGCGGAGGTGTTGTGTCACATTCATCTCTAATCGCGATAATATGTTGCAATAATTCAACAAAATACATGTATTTATTTTATGAATAAGGAACCAGTCATCAAACACGGAGTGGAATGTTTGTCTGGGTCGGGTTCGCTGGATACTCATCATATTTGGTGGTGCTTGATCGGCTTTCCACCTCGATTGATCCAGCGGGGTTATCGTCCATACAGGCAGACAGGCTTACGAGCCTAATAAGAAAATCATTGTCAATGGCTTGAATCTTAGGTTGAAACAAATGTCCGGGTTCCATGGATAAGCAATTTATACTTATCCCCTAAGTCCGCAGAATGGATGATGGCATCGTCTAAGCCGGCAGGCAAATGCATCTCCACTTATGCAAGATCGTTACGCGCTAAGAACTAATCAGGAGGCCGAACTCTCATCAAGCCTCATTTGATTGGTCACAGATTTCGATGTTCTCGGCTGCGGAACTGAGTCTAATGCAAGCAGCTTTCATTTGATAATCACACCAGGTTTCCAGCTACCGTACTTCAAGACCATCAGACGAGGCCGGCGGACGAACAATTGCTTTCTATTTAATGTGCGCTTGCTGCCCTGGTGGATTATGAGACTCCATCCTCTCTACTTCCGTTTTTTCACCCACACCTTACTCACTCTCTTCCCTCACTCGTAATTCTCAAATCCCACGATCCAACTATCTAACACCCTAGCCCATAATGGTACGCCTTGCTGGCTTCGCTGACTTCAATCCTGAAGAAGAAATCCCCTCCCTTGAAGCAAAAGTGATCTTTGTCACTGGAGGTAATTACTCTCTTACCTATCCCTACATCCCCTTTCAGTGTCATTATGAACATTCAGACCCTAATGCGTTCCTTAGGTACCGCCGGTTTGGGCAAACAGTCAATCCAAGCCCTTGCCAAACATGATCCCCACCACATATACTTCACTGGTCGCAGTCGCAAATCAGCCGATTCTGTTATTAGCGATATAAAACAAGCAACTCCCAGTGCCTCTATTACGTTTCTAGAGATGGACTTTACTTCATTGGCATCTGTTAAAGCTGGCGTAAGCAAGTTCAATCACGATAGGCTCGATATACTCATCTGCAATGCCGGCGTCATGGCAGTGCCAGCAGCAGTCAGCAAGGATGGTTTCGAGGTTCACTTTGCCACCAATCATCTCGCACACGCCATGATTATCCGTGAACTGCTTCCTGTATTGGTCCGGACCACGGAGATCCCAGGCTCCGACGTGCGCGTGGTTAGCTTGACCTCGGAGGGCTGGAAGGGTCATCCGAGCGGAGGAGTGCGGTACGATAAAGTAAGGACCGACACTGGAGGTTTTGCTTCGTGGCTGTTCCGATATGGGTAGGTATCCCCTTTTGTTCCTTATTTCTTAATCCTTTGATCTTCAAAACTAATTCCATCTGCAGGCAGAGTAAATTTGCGAATGTTATTTATGCTGCTGAGATCGCCCGTCGCTATCCAAAAATCACATCCGTGTCTGTCCACCCGGGTGTTGTCAAGACAGACCTTGTCAATAGTCTAGGCTGGGCAAACAAGGCTTTGGTGTATGTGTCTAATTACTTTATGGGAGTCACGCTCGTCGAGCCTGAGCAAGGGCGTTTGAGTCAACTCTGGGTCGCAGCTGGAGCGGAGAAAAGTCAGCTCGTCAATGGCGGCCTTTACTACCCTGTCGGGGTGTTGAAAGATGACGAGAAAGACAAAGATGCTTTGAGTGAGGACGGCGCAAAGAAGTTTTGGGAATGGACAGCTGAAGTACTCGACAGTGTGAAGACGTGAGAACTAATGTTCAGATCGAGTGATGATCTTGTATTCTTTTCTTCTTTCGTTTGTATCGGCTTGATTCGAATACCCAGTAGCATCAATCTAGTTAAACTAATATGAGGATATACACTTGGGAGCTAGTAGCGCAATCATTGACATCGCGCTTAGGTCTTTTCACACCATGCCCTGGTATACTTGCACTTTCCTCGTCATCCAGACCTGATGCACAACGTGCTGAAATTGAAGACCGCTCTGGGTAGAAAACGAAATTCGCCCCAAAAGGAACGTGATAATATGCATTGCCGGCACATGGTCAAGATCTCAACATGTCAAAAAGGATTTCAGAGGGGGCCTTTTCATGGGGTGGTGAGGGAGTTGCCATGGAAGCTGGGATTCACAAATTACTTCGTTTACTTTGAAATAAACATCACGGTAAAATCTGACGCCCACTCTCGATGCAAGAAAACTGTGGCAAGCGGCGTCGGGATGATCCCGCGGATACCGGCACATTAGGCTTGTGCATGACATTCACATTTGCAGGGGTCCTACAAATGAATGCCGACACCGTAATTCCAATGAGGAGATGACGCCTGCTTTAGGTCTGAATCGACCGTTCTCTATCATGAACAGCGAGGTCAGGTCGGATTTGTAGCGATCTCTCAATCTGTCGCAAGACAGAAACATGTATGTAGGTCAAGCCGTAGCCATTATATCTATAGGTGGTCTAGCCACTATAGCCATGTTAGCTACAGTGCTCATGAGATCGATGTCGGTCTTCTGGGCCTGGGGGAATAACACCTAATCGAATGCAGAGCAAAATCCCATTTGCAAATGGAAACATATGATTCCCATTTTTAATGCGCAATAAATAGGCATTTACATGTCCATAATTCTATTTTATATGCGATGTGATTTGGTATAACCAGCAATTTTCACAGTAGAGTGCCGATCAGCCGGGCTCGAATCACGCAATAGAGGAGCTTGATAATGAAAGTCGGGCATCGTATAATCACGTCCAATGAAACACTGATCACGCAATACATCCGATGTCCAGAGAAAGAACATTGGATAATAATCAGGCTAAGCCTTCTTTTACGATTATCGAAAATACATTTTCGGCGGAATTGGATCGGATGATTCAATTATCAGCATACTCAGATTCCCAGTAGCAACTTCGCGCAGCTCCCTCAGCCACCATGCCTTCCAACATACGTAAGGATGGTAAGGCCGATAGCAGCCAGCCAGAAGATGAGAGCGATCATGCGGGAGAGGGGCAGGCCGAAAGCAGACGAGGCGCGGCTGTTGACGAACGATTTGCTGACGAGAGTTACAAACTCTTTGCAAAGGTCAACGCAACAGAAGTTTCACCCGAAGAAGCCAAGAAGTTGAGGAACAAATGTCTATGGCGTGTTATCCCCTTTCTTTGTCTGGGGTACCATTTGATGTATGTCGATAAGCAGACGGTATGTCTTTGTTACCGCCCAAGCTCTTTTCACCTACGCTAATCATGAATTTCGGTATAGTTGGGAAGTTCTGCCATCCTGGGTATTATGGAAGACAACAACCTAAGCTCGAACGAGTATAATTGGCTCTCGTCCATTTTCTATTTTGGATATTTGCTCGCTGAGTGGCCTCAGAATTGGGCTTTACAGAGGTTTCCAGTAGCAAAATGGCTTTCATTAAATCTAGTCATTTGGTATGTATAAGTGATTGCTCATTCAGTTTTCTGAAGAGGGCTAAATTAAAAAAAAAAAACAGGGGCGGAATCATTCTTCTCCATATCCCATGCAAAAGCTTTGGGTCGCTATTTGCCGTGCGATTTTTACTTGGGCTGGCGGAAGCTTGCATTGTTCCAGCATTTCTACTCATCATGTCCATGTTCTTCACCTATCACGAACAAGCTGTTATCATGCCTGTTATGTGGTCTATTGGAAACTCCAGTCCTATTACTTCTGGTCTTCTATCATATGGTGTCTTATGGATCGATACCCCAGGATTTGCACCTTGGAGATGGTTCATGGGTAAGTGCGCCTTTCTATGCAATGTTCTAACTGATGTTAACATTGTGCCACTAGTCATCACCGGTGTTGTGACAGTCATTTTTGGGGCTTGCGTCTATTTGTACTTCCCGGACAGTCCCGTACATGCACGCTTTCTTACTCTAGAAGAGCGAGCTCAGGTCATCATTCGGATCAAAGAAAATCAATCTGGTATTGAGCAAAAGCGGTTCAAGAAATATCAGTAGGTCATGGGTTATCTTAGGGTATAGAGCATAGGCTAACGCAACGAAGATTCATAGAGGCCATCAGCGATCCTAAGACATGGCTCTTCTTCCTCCATGCCTGGTCCCAGGAGATGGCAAATGGTGTGACAAACCAGTACTCTTTGATCATCAACTCGTTTGGGTTCACAGTTTTACAAACAACCCTCCTCGGTATGGTTACTGGTCTTGTTGGGTTCGTTTCTCTTTCTCTGGCCGCAATTGCATTATATAAGACCAAGGTTAGAAATGTTTAAGAGATGCAAGATTGCAAAAAGCTAAATAAATCACAGAACTGCCGAGCTTGGATCTCACTAGTGGCCTACATTCCAGGAGCTCTTTCAAGTATCTTACTACTTGGTAAGTCTAGCCCAAGCATGGTGGTATTTTCATCTTCTAATCAAGTGAAGCTCTTCCATGGTCCAACAGGTGGGGGCTTGTGACTGGAATTTGGATTCGCTCAGCTGTCGGGGTTCCATACGCCGTTGTTATGATCTGGGCAGCAAACGCATCCGCGGGACACACCAAAAAGACGACTGTCATTGCGCTATATCACATTGGATATGGGTTAGGCAACATCATATCGCCACAATTGTTTCAGCCGCAGTGGAAGGTCATTAAACGCTATTCTGCAATTCGAATATTACCAAGCTAACAATCTTGCTAGCCCCGATATCGCCCGACTTGGATTATTTTGCTTGTTGTACGTATATTACACCTGCAGAGGTTGTAGACTTCAATGCTGATCACCATTATCAGGTCGCCGCTATTCTCCCCGCCATGACCATTGTCACACTGTGGGTCTATCTTAGTAAAGAAAACAAACGAAGAGATCAACTTGAGAGCGATAATCAAGTCAACGATACAGGAGTTGTTGAGACTGTTGACGCGGACGGCACACGTATAGCACACGTTGTCGACAATACTCAACTAGACTTGACAGATAGAGAGAACTTGAAATTGTATGTGATTACAAGAACCCTTGTTTCAAAACATTTGCTAATTGAGAACAGCCGATACGTCCTTTAATCGGCCACATTGAAGTTCATTCTAGACCAAGATTGAAACCCGATATCTTGTTCCGGATGGAGATAGAATCTAAATGGCAATTTTAGATAGAATAGAAACGGTAGAATTGAAAAACATAGACGAACCTCCTTCAACACCTTGCATGTCCGTTTTGGCGCTTCAGACTATAAAGTTTTCAGATATGCCTGCCTCTCTCTAGCCAATCATTTGAAACCCAATATCAACCTCGCTTTCACAAATTTGTGCGATAGCTTCCGAGCAGGTAGCTAATATATAACTGAACATTTCTGTTGCTGGCGCCCACCGCACTTCGAAAAATCTCCGAAAAGCCTTTGGGGCTTTGACAAATATCAAAAACAAGCCGAATCTAGATGATCTATAGGCCCAGACTTTCTCACACATACTCTGCACAGTTTAATGGCCCTCCAATACCCATAACCTCTCGTACTATCACGTTCGGCGCAACTCTTACCATCCACAAGTTATGGTTCGGAGTAGTCACATTGCCACCATCATCGCCAAAATACTCGATGACGCCCGGTGTGGGATCAGGGAAACCATTTTCTCTCAGGCATTCCTCCGAGGGCATGTTCTGTCCTCCCATATCCGTCAGTCGGAATGTGAGGTTAGCCTGCTGCCATTCCCACCAGAGGCGGTCTAGGTTGGTATGATGAAGGTAGAAGAGTGGTTCGCCAGGGCTTGCGGTGGGATCACATCTAGGTTGTATAGTATTCATGTTTTTTTTTTTTTTTTTTTTGGAAAATCAGAGGTGACCTACTGTACCACCAACGCCAAAATGACCTGCCGTATGTGGCAGCGCCTGGTAGCAAGAATAGCAGTCCTCATACTTCTCGAGTTTGAAGCTTCATCAATATTCTCCTGCTTTGCAGTCGTGAATGCGGTGGCGTTGAATGCACGTGACAGACAGTAATTGGCAGATGTTGAAGTGCCGTTGATATGCATCCTCAAGTTCGTAAAGGGGCCATCAAGGACACACTCGCTGCCCTCGCCGCCAAACCCAGTGACAGGATCAAAGATCACGGATCCAGCAAAGTTATCAACGTCGCGAACTCGGTCCCAGTAAGGCTGGCCACTTTTGTAGCCGCACTCAGTTTGCAACAGATATTCATGAACACGCATATAATATTGATGCCAAGGTAAAAAAGCCCCCTAATTATATCAGTTACTGTCGTAAACTTCTCGTTTCCCTTTCCAATAACAAGCCCACTACTTACTACGTTATGAATGATGTTTGACTGGGTTATATGAGCAAATTGAAGTTCGTCCCAGAGATTCTGGGCGCCTTCAATTCCAGCAATCGGGGGACGGCTCCATTAAACAAAGCTCGGCATCAATGTATTCCTTTCTCTCATCCACCGACATCCTGTGCCTTCGATCTTATGTTAGCTTGCATGAAGGGAAACCTTTCGCATTGGCTTGCCTTACCATGCTTTGCGCTGCGATTTCTTATGGCATGTGCCATTCCAAGCAGCTGAGGCCTCGGCTGCTAGGAGCAGAATAAGGCCAGGAAGGAGACGGACCATTGTGAAGGTTTGTTTGGACGCAGCTTAAAGCCTTCCAGAAAGATTCTACTTTGCGAACTGATGCGATCCCAATATATACAAGTGACACACTCCATGCCGGCTTAGAGAAAAGTTTCATACAGCGTTATATTGTGGACCTCCAGCGGTGGCATGTCTCGAAGTGGAAGGACCTGCCCCTGTTGTGGCATGAGATATTTGTATATCCATCGTTAGGTAGCATATCTCTCGGGGATTGGGCCTAATTCGATAACGGCGAACGTGGGTCAAGTGTCGTCCTAGCTTACAAGTATCTTGCCAAGATAACTATATCTCGTGGCAATTAAGATGTTGAAAAATTCAAGCCCTGTATGGGCAGATGCATGGACCATCAAAAATTGGCCATCTAAGGGCGGTGTATCCTAGGTAGTAGATTCGAACAAACGTTTTCTAGGCCGGGCCCAAACAGAATGTGTCAGATCTGCGGATCTCACCCAGAAGATTGTCCCTTTTCGTACTTGGTACGGTCCGTGCTAGTGTAGAAAGAAATGCGTTCTTTGATTTATAGGAGTTAGACCCTTGGCCTCTTCTCCAGAGTAGACACCCCGAGTTGATAGCGCGGAGGACGGTGAAACGAAAAAATCTTTTCTCAGCAGGTAGTACGTATTACTCGAAGCTCATATTGCTCGCCAGGATATCGTGGTATAAAACCAGTGACATGCTCTCCTGGAACCAGATGTAGCAGACATAAAACCATAGTCAAACCAGGGTTCAACGCAATCAACCCCACTCCAAGACGGTCACAAGTATGGCGATGCGACTTTGAACGCTTACCGGGGCGGGCCATAAAGCTTGTGTGCCCTTCATGTATATATGAAAGAGAGGGGGGAGAATGCTTATTCGACAGATTTTACTATATTACTGGTAGGAAGTGAGAAGAACAAGACATACATTGAGGCTCGTTCAATTTCCATAGTTGTACATCCACAATAATTACGTATCGCTTATAAGCCAATCCTTTTCAATCTATTAACAATAGAGTCAGGGAGGGGGCTCTTAGCCCCTTAATAAAAGTGACCAAAAGTAAAAAGAAGGTTCAAAGTACTTAGAGTAAGTTCAAAGATTGATAAAATCACCCCATCATGAGGCTGACTGACAAGGCATAATAAGGCTTACTCCCGGCAACAACAGCTTATGCTTGATACGATAACTCTTTTCGTCATCATAGCTCCTCTCGTGGACAGAAAAAATCCTGCGTCCCCCCTATTTGAAATCCTCTATGCCTGGTCCGTTGCTGGCTGGGCCGTACCACTTTACGATGTGAGTAAGTATAGGGTAGGGCAGAAACGAACCATGACCCACGAGCAACATTATTCCTTCTCCGCCTCACAAACAGACACGCAACAGACATCACAATCAGCCTATTTTTGGGAAAGGAAGCCACCAACGCACATATCCAATGTCGTTTGTCTACCCGCCACTCACAGGAAATCAGCCGATAAGGCTCGTGAGGCTTGAGCCTGCTTTGACCCTGTCGCAGCCGATCCGCTGCCACCTGGAACAGGTCTATTTAGATGACTGTCGCGGAAAGAAGCCAACTTACACATATGAGGCGTTATCGTATACTTGGGGTGCAAGAATAGGCACCGTCGCCATAAACTGCAATGACAGTTCGCTCCTCGTGACGCCGAATTGCGAGTCCGCGCTGCGACATCTCCGACACAGGACGAAGGATCGCGTCTTATGGATTGATGCCATCTGCATCAATCAGCAGTCGGTCGAGGAGAAGAATAACCAAGTGCCGCTGATGGGGGAAATATACCGCTCTGCAGCAGCTGTCATCATTTGGCTTGGGCCAGGTCTCCAAGGCGAAGAGGGAACTCTCCGCTGGGCTCATCTTGCGGGCTGGGCCATTTATATCAGAACGCCGCCTGGAGAACCCCTCCCCACAAATAAACTGATACGTATGGCCTCGGGAGCTATCTGTGAGTCGTCTTTCCTTCCAAAACATTCCCCGACTCTTTATCTCATACCTCCAGTCGACAGCATCGAGCCAAGTGAAAAAGGCGCGTCGTATTTGCGACAACCCGTGGTTCGGGAGAACCTGGACGATGCAAGAGGTTCTTCTTGCAAGGAAAGCCTATTTTCAGATCGGCCGTGCTGCCTGCCCGACGTGGTCTCTGTATTCATACCGCAACTTGATTGATACCACCAGACCCAGCCTTACCTCGGTGGACCAGAGTCCCTTCCACATGCGGATCCGTGCACTCGAGCTGAGACGAAGCCTGGGAGCCGAAGAGCAAGACCTCGGGGGTCTTTCATCCAGGCTGGGTCCTGCCTTAGAGCCCTTTGGCGTACGATTAGAGGAGTACCTGACCCAGGTTCTGATGATGGCATCTCGAACTAATGCCACAGACCTGCGAGATAAGAGTTATGGCGTGATAGGTTTGATCAGTGATATAATGAGTCTCCGGCGCTATAAGCCACCGCAGGTGGACTATGACAGACCAGTCGCCGAGGTGCTGGAGGATTTGACTTGGAGCTTGATTCATTTCACAAAGACACTGCTGCCCCTCGAGCTCATTTCACGACCTGAAAAGGATTCCCCTTATGATTTGCCGTCGTGGGTCGTCGATTTGCGCAATGGCGAATACGTTTCTTCGCAATGGGTCCCGCTGCTCCGTCGAGAAGAATCTCATTCTAGGGAAGTCATTCTCGATACACCTCGTATACCCGGTAAACTCCCTGTCAGAATCAGGATAATTGCAGAGGTTTCCGATGTCTATAACAGAATGCCTATACCCGCAACAGGCCAGCCCGGTGACGATGACAAAAAACGAAGAGATTGCTACTCTCAGTGGAGTACAGTTGCCGATCAGCTTGACAAGAGTCCCGACCAGGGCGTGTCCAACTTCGCCAGGTACCTTGAGGACCTCACCCCGAAACTCGACGGCCTCCGAAAACGACACGGATATGAGAGCCAGCGTGTCAGGGAAGTGAAAGATAATGCTCTGGTTGCCGGAGAGCCCGGCGAGACTCTATACGGCAACGGTCTATATGATGGTACTACTCTATTATTGACGGCATGTAAAAGACTTGGGCTTTCCAAAGGCAATGTCGAGAAAGGAGATAAGCTCTGCCAAGTCGTTGGGGCACGATACCCTTGTCTCGTACAGCAATTGGTTGCTCCAGGTCCAAAGATGGGTTACAGAGAGGACGGTGAATATCGATTCAAAGGCATTGCCGATATATGCGGGGGCGGTGTTAACGGTCAGATTGCCTGGGAGAAGGACTGGTTCGGTCGAAGCAGAAGCACGATATATGCTTACCTTGTCTAGCTAGTAGAATATCCTAGGATTTATCTCTTACTAAATTCTCTTTTATTATCTTTTTAGGGGCCAGGAAGTATGAATATCAAAACTATCTATTATTAAGGTGTAATTCCATCTCCTTTCCTCTCTTTATACTAGTATCATTCACTACTATACCTATTCTTCTAGATATAAATAGATATTTATAATAATCTAATTTTAAATTTAAGAAACATTTATTACTCTACTCTCTTACTACTCTTTTAGAAGATATATTAAGATTTTATCATTTAAGATTATAAATTCCTCCTTATGGAGCTCATGAAAGATTAACCATCTCTTGACTCTTTGGCAATTCCTTTCTCGATAGATCCTCAGATTCACCAATCCATCCATCCTCAATATGAATATACCCTACTAAGCGCTTCTCATACTCGCTAAATTCCTTCTCGTTGATGACATTGAGGTCTTTCAGGTGAGCCAATAGGTTCGTAGTAAAGTCTCGAGCAAATGACGCACAATCGGCAACGAGAAGGCTGTAGTCTGGCTGACACGATGTGAGGGCTAGGTGCCTCAACGTACGCTCTGTCGTCGAGATGCGGAATATGTCAAAGTAGCGGTAGCACTGTATCGCCTTATCTTTCGCGTCTAGAGCAAGTACATACTCAGCCGAACCACGCTCCTTGAAACGGAGGTGAAGAAGTCTGAGGTTGCCCTCGGCGCGTAGCGTCTTGCCGCTCTCTATTTTGAATTCTGGTTCTATAGACAGAGTTTTGTCGATCGGTTCACAGTCTCGTATGACGATTGCTGCGTGGCCTTGCTTGGGACTCGGACCGATAAAGCCAGCACCCACCAGATAGGTTCTCCTTTGATTTCCGGACTGAGGTGCGAGAAAATCTTTCACTTTACCCTTGTCTGCATCTGGATGGGCCATCTCTACATCTTTTTTCGTAAAGCCAACTGGATTGTCGAGTATTGGCTTGCGGTGGAGAACCTCAAAGAATGTAAATACTTTGCGTTGAATTTTACTGGGCTTTCCACCCATCTTGCACGATTCTTTTGAGTGGAGATCAGTTATCTGAGCACCTACTGGTGACTCCTCTACCAGTTGAGGGAAGGGATCAAAACTTGCTTACCGGCGGCGTCCACGGTGGGGGAAAGCTGTGAATTCCTCTGTAGGTCCTGGATGGTTAGGGTTAAACAAAGGACAGACTTAGAATGAATGATTAGGATAATACTACGCATTATTTATGAACTCCCAATCCCCTTCTATTCACGTCATATATGACATGTGTTTCTTCTCACGATGCGGGGTAGCTGCATGCATGGTGATGAAAGGACAGTGACGTGGCAACCTCACTTTCGTGGAGATTGTAAATATCCCTGCTTTGCCTCCAACCCGGTTTGCTCCTGGCTGCTTACACGCTGCGCTCGTCGGATAGCAATCCAATTTTTGCAGGTGACTTCGGCCAATCTGACCGATGGGTTGCATAGCCTCAACTTACCGGGATTATCTCCCGCGTCTACCTCAAATGTGCCAACATTGTACACCCCTGTGTATGAATGTTGTCGATGATACGTAGGGCTAACCTTACAATAAAGGGTCAATAAACGAGAAAGTCACTGGCAGATGCCATCGCGACAAAAACAACAAGTTTTATGAAGTCGCCTGTATCAGGTGCACAACCTCCAACATAATGTTACTGCTTTGGCCGAGTTTGCGGTTTCCCCTAGAAGCAACTTCAGATTTACCGGCTGATCCGTCCATAATGTGATTGTGTCGTACCAGGACCTCTAAGTGAGGCCTCAAATCGGTGATATCACCTTGATTCTTCAAGTGGCCTAGCACGCCCCTGAGAAAGTTGTATGCAAAGGTGGCACAGTCAGCGACCAGATAGCGATGCTCGCTCGGGCAGGACTGTAACGCAATATGTTTCAGCGTCCGCTCAGTCGTGTAGATGCGATATAGACTGACGTGCCGGTAGAACCTTCGTGACAGTGGAATCTCGAGTGCTAATTCCAACTTGTTTAACTTGCCAAAGCGGATATGGACGAGTCTAACGTTGTTATTTGGCAGTTTGCCATCGCGCGTTATGCTAAATCTCGTTTCAAAGCGTGGCAGATTCCCGTCCGCCGCCAAATTGCATTCCTGTAGGACAACAGCTGCATGTCCTCTTTTGCCCATAAAAGCTAGCCCAATGTTGTAATGTTTCTCTGGGTTCTGGTTGTCAGGCGCAAGAAAATTCTCGACCAGTTGGCTCTTTTTCTGGGCTTCTGGGCTGGCCATAGTTATATCTTCATGATCAAAACCAATCGGGATGTCGTGAATCTGTCGAGAGATTCTGGAATAATACTCCTTGTAATTGACTGACTTGGCTCGTTCCTCCTGGTGGTCGTATGATATTAGTTCGTTTGGCTCGAAAATTATTAGTCTGGGATTTTCCTGTCTGGTTGACGACCCAATCATCATGATCCAGACGTCAGGGAGATTTTGAGAGCCGTATGCCTTGAAAAAGTCGAGGAGTGCCAGAAGTGCAAAGATCAAGAATAAGAACAAGACCGCAAGCATGATCCACGAATACATTAGTAGTGTTTGTGTTTATATAGAACTCAAACAGAAGGAATTTGTCGTCTACGTAAGCGTTAGCGTCCTAGTTTCCAGATCTTAGCTGAGGGGGCCAGAGTTAAGTAGGATAGGCTTCATCTGTCAGATGATGTTAACTTAAGCTATAACTCTAGTGTAGTCTGACTTCAAGGAACCTAAAGGTACGTATAACGTGATAGGGTTTTGATCACAGGGAACATTCCATAATAACCTTTCCTTTATTTGATAAATAAATAGCTTATTTACTAAACCCTCTTTAGAAAACGGGAACAGGAAATTTAAGTTCCGCTCCAATTAGTGACCTCCAGCTATGGGGGGTCGTGATAGCACTGCCACGCTCTGGCATCACAGTTGTGGTGGCTCTTTACCTGCCCACCAACGAGAAGGAGTCATACGCCACATGCAGCAATTTTGTGTGGCTGCAGAAGTAGATACCCTTACATTGGTAGCATATTTCACTTGATAGCAACTTCAAACAGGGGACCTCCAGAGTTGGGAACCTCCACTACCATACATCTTCAGTTCTTCACAAGGACGTTTTTGCGCTCTTTCAGACAGGTCCCCGCTGTTGACCTGCCCAGCCAATATATCATCCAGCGTTGTTTCCAACTAAATGGCCGCCGAATATGAACTGCCGGCAACTAATACGGAATTACGACTAATCGAACTAAGCCAAGCGGCGACAGATATCGACGTATCTCGTGCTAAAAACGTCAGCGAAGTTGGCGGAATCCCTACTGGACATAACTTGGCACTGGAGTTTGTACGCAAGACTCGGGACGGATTTATATGGCTGTCACGAAACAATCGAGGTCTTGGCGAGCTCCGAAATGCATTGCCCAGGGCTGACTTTGGTGAGCTCGTGTTGATTGCAAGGCTACTGATTCAACTGCAAGAATACCTTCACGTCTAGGTATGCACTTTCATCGCTAATATTTCTCATAGACTCTGTCAAATTTTCCCAGAGATCTTAACCGTCCTTAGACATCATAATGATGCTGGGTACGTGAAGTCGTCCAATGAGCTACCCGCAGCTACTGGGGAGTTTAGCCTACGTCTACCTCCGAATGGACACACGAATATCTGGGCTGTCGGACATGCCATTGACATGGCGCCGCCTGTCATTGACCAACAAGATGAAACTTTCTTCGTCTTCATTGCAACAAGGCCATTGCAAAACTGTGGCAAACCTCGTCAAGATGGCTCACCAGGATACCCCACAACAAAGTCAAGATGGTTCGCCAATGAATTTCAGAATTTTATTCACAAAATCTGGGAAGAGCTTAAGGCAATGCACATTTTCTGCCATTGGAGTGTTCTAGTGGCGCCCAAAAACAATGGCCACGGGGGTCGTTTATTCGACATAGGCGTTGAAGGGACAAGAATGCGCCATCACGTAGTGGAATGGCAACAAGAACCGGGTTGGACATTATTACATATTGGTCACACGGGTTTGGAATATCACGAGATTGAGAATACGCGTGAGCTTGCACAAGAGCGGCCGTTTAATATACACCTGAACTAACGAGAGAGTAGTCAAAAACCTCCTCGACGAAATCGGAGACTACAAGCTGTTCTCTCTAAATTGCCAGGTCGTTAGCAGCATGCTTTGTTGGCTTATATCAATCCCGCAAAACCATCTCCAATTGACTGAGGACCCAGACAGTACTCCCCGAAACTCCAAGGATTTCACCCGAGAGCGACGACAAAAAGACTTGGAGAAGTACAGTGGGAAGCTCCGTACTCCAGCCGATGCCATGCCGAAGCGCTTTGACCACGTTTGGCTTCTTGTTCTTAGACTCGCAATCCCTTCACTTATAAGCTTAGCATGTCTAATGTACAATGAATGGGGCCGGTGTTGGTCATTTGATTTCTGTTGTTTGATGACTCTATGTTTGCTACAGGCCTCGAAGCTTCCAAATGTGCTTTTTCGGTCTGGGTATTCTAAAAGGAACTGGGTCTTGTCTCATCATGCCAATTATCATCAAGGTGCTTACCAGATTCAACCGGATAAAAACTACCCCGGGGAAGAAGTTAATCAAGCGGCGGCTTAATTTGTGAAAGAGCAGGATTATACGGTGTAGGATTCCATGAGAAGCACATTGGAGCTAGGACTTATTATGCGGTGCTTTAGACCTATGAATGGACAACATGTACAACCCCAAAGAGAACTCATTTTCGCGGGGAACTAAATAAAGCCTTTTTTTACGGATTATAGAGTTTAAATTAGCTGTTTCTTTATATGCTAGATAGTGAATATATCCTTCTATGGGCACTCCTAAGGTAGCTTATACGTTGTTAGCTATTGCATAAATCATTACGTGAACTTGCCAGCCCACCAGATCAACTTCAATGACACACACTACTTCCCCCAGTCTTGCCTCCCCGAATGGCCGACAGCCTACGTCGGCTTCAATCCCATTCAAAATCTTTCACTCCTCTACAAATGATACAACACGAGGAGGGCTGGCGGTTCCGGGCGAGAAATCCTGTAGTCAACGCAACAGTGGCCGTCAGCGAATGGCATCGCATCAAAATTTACTTGATTGACGAATGCCCCGTCAATGTCCCCTTCGCTTGTCTACTAGTTACTATAGTAAGTAGTATGATAAAGATAAGTCCGTCTAATAAGATCTATATAAGAGGGAGAAAATTCTATATAACTATCTATTATCTATACTCTCTTACCTATTCTTTTCTTCATTCTATAATACCTTATACTATATAAACTTTTATATTAACAGTTAAACTTATAATGTCTATTCTTTTTTTTTAAAAAAAATTGATATAAATTTAGCTATTTCTCAAGTATATTTTATACCTCAAATTCAAGTCCAGAAACAACCTGGGAGCGTGCCGCAATCTTCTCCGCAAGAGTATAAACATCCTGGTGGGCGAAAATCTCAGATGACTGCAGGCGTGTATCAAATTCTCTCTGAATCCAGTTTCGGAGCTCTATTGCAATCAGAGAATCCAGTCCCAAGGCCAGCAGAGATGTACGGTAACGATCAATTGTTGAAGGGTCGGCGTAGATAAGCTTAGCTAGTTGGATGGTAAATCTCGTAGCTATAAAGTCGATAATTATGTCAATGTCGCCAGAGGCAGCAACCTGCGCAAAGTTCTGGGCGGTAGTCTCGCGTTTTGGCTCTGTGCTATCTGTGACACCATGCAAAACATGACTGAACATTGGGGAATAAACAGTGCCGTTGGTGGCAATAGACTGGGCAATGACCCTTGGTTCAATCCCAATTACGATTTGGGATACGTGGTCCTCAGTGGCCGAGGATGCAAAGGAGTAGTCGAGGTATTTGTAGAGAGACTCTGGCCCTACTGGGGTAAGCCCAGCGCGAAGGATGGCATTCTTGCGAACATCAAAGTCTGACGTCAGATGGGAGTCTTCAACCCACCCAATGTTTAGGGAGGTAAAATGGCAGGAATCTCCTCTGTATATTTGTGACATGATGTCCTGGGCCACATTGCCAGCACTGTAGTTGGCCTGACCGCTGGTACCGACTACAGCGACAACGGAAGACATCGATATGAAGAACTTTAAGCTGGGAGATGACATTGCGTTGTAAAGATGTATGGAGCCATCCACCTTGATATGTGATGTCAACTGGTAGTCTGCGAAACTAATCGTCTCAAGTGTGCTGTCCTGGAAGTAGGTTAGCACTGATATAGCAAGCCTCTTGGGCGTATTTCTTGTTAACAGAGAAAATGGTGAGCCAAAAGGCTTGGGTAAACTTACGCGGAGTACCGTAGAAGACTGTATAATTCCACAAACTGGTGGAAGTCCTAGATCCTTGATCTTCTGAGCAGCCTCCTTGACATTGCTCTCGATTGAGATGTCACATTCAATACAATACAGGCGGCAGCCTGGTTGAATATCCTCCAGAGCTCTCTCAAGGCTTTTTAGCTTTTCGGGCGTAAGGAAGCTTCTTGAGAAAGTAACGAGTGACCTTGCGCCACGATGTGCTAAGATCTTTAGACACCGTTGCCCTAAATCGCCTAATCCTCCCGAAACAACAAAAGTCGCCTCTTGGCCCTGCCACATGAAACTCTTCATAGCTCTGACTGACGTCTTAGAGTCTGCATTGACTTGGATGACCGCTTTGGAATACATGTTGCTGTCGAGGAGTTTCAGTACCTCAGGAGTCTTGGAGACGCCATTGACTAGAATGTCTAGGCCACCGAGGGAGACGCTACTCAGTGTAGCAACAGCATCAGGAAGAAGAGAGGAAATCTTTTGGGGACATGCTGCCAATAGCTCATCGATGTTGCAGTGGTATAAAGTGGCATTTGCCGGCAACTTGCCTGGCAGTGTGGTCATAGACTTTTGGTGACTGAAACAGTCCGTGAGGATCACAGACCCACCCGGACGCAAATGTCTCATGATTTCGACCGGAAGTGAGGCTTCAGTTGCAATGATAACGGCGTCTAGAGCGATGCTAAACACTTGCTCGGCAGAGAGGCGACTGAAGGAGGGCCGAGTAACGAAAATATCACCGGCTAAGAATCCTTCTCTTTCCTGAAGACATTTGGCATCAACAGAGTCAGCTGCAGTACAGGTGATGCGTAATCCAATGGCCTTGGCTGCCGAGATGGCCGCTCGGCCAGCCGCTGTGGCTGCTCCGTGGATCAGGACTGCGTCTCCTAGGCTCAACTTGGCCAGTTCTCGTAACGAGTAAGTGGCAGCCATTGCATTTAACAGGAGAGCCGAAGCTTTTGCTGGAGGTACTCCCATGGGTAAACGAGCCACGTGGGCTCGGGGCATGTAGGGATGACTGGAACCCATTGAAGATCCCAAAGCAATCACGGTATCCCCGATGGTGAAATGGTTGACCGATGAACCAATCCTAGCGACGGTGCCAACATATTCACACAGTTGGATTGAATGGTAGGATTTTGGCAACGACATGTATTCCACAGCCAACTGAACCTCGTCCGGGGCCAATGCCCTGGCGGATGGTGGTTGTTCTTCAGAAAAGCAAGGACCGTTGATTTCTCGACCATCACTGACATGAAGTCTGACGGGCCGAGATATATCGGTAATGGGGCGTTCCGTGATTTCACAAGTGTCGCTCAGCTCGGCTCGAATAGCGTTCGTATATCCATCGTGTGCGCGAAGGCGAGGCACCATAATTGTGCCATTGTCTAGCATACGGTATTCTCGCTCTCTATTGCTGTCATCCACCTTGGAAACGGCGAAGGCAACCAATTCATAGAATCGAGAGCCTGAAGGTGACTCAGAGCCCACGTGGATGGTAGTAGCACGTAAGTTGTCGTTCTCTGCATGGGCTGTTCTGATCACACCGGTGATCTGATGCATCCGGACGTCCTTTTCCGAGCTTATCCATACTATCCTCGCCGGCTGCTTCAACAGAGATATTCCTGCTTCGAAACACTTCTCGTCTGACAGGATTGCTGTAGACTGATCTTCGATAACCAGCGTGGTCTTGTCCGATGTGGCGCTGGCAGCAACAGCCATGCTATTCAACGTGGTAGGAGCACCTTCGATCTCGACATGGTAGGAGGGTAGCGTATCAACGAGGTTTCTTGCCCAGGGAGAAAGGGAAGACTCTTCTGAATGACATATGACTTGGACTGTATTCCGGTTTGCCATGGTCTGCTCGCTCGAGGGGCGTATCATCGTGATGGAAAGTTTTAGATCATTATCCCTAAAACAAAGCTGGCTCTTCATCGGGACTGAATTCATAGGTGGAAATTCATCAGTCAGCTCTAGAGTAGGGATTAAGACGCCACCGGGCTTGAGCAACGAGGAGGCAGCATGTATCCACTCGGAGTCTGTGATCAAGATAACATCATAAGCTGACGATCGCAAGCTCTGCTTGATACCTCCGAGAATATCAGTTCGATGGCCGTTGACACCATTCATACCATGAGGTTCAGCGGCGGGCTCCACCAGGTCATAAATGCTCACAGAACCCCTACGTCCCTGGATCACGTCAGCGACAGAGATTGCATTGGCTCGCCGACTGGGCCCAATGTCCAAAACGGAAAGCCCTGGAGTTTTGAACGCTATATGACCGAGAAGTTGCTCCAACGTGGGATTCACTCCTATGTCTTCGGCCCGGAGGAACTCCTGGTCAGCTCTCCACTCAACTTGGAAGCAAGCCGGGCGCTGCTCTTCAGCTGTGATTTGGCTCGCATCCTCCGCACTGCCTCCCACTTTGCGCATTTCAGCGCCAGAAATCATCATGACGGGAATATTGCCAGCTGTGACGGAGAAATCGGTATACGCGGTTCGGAAATGGCCAGACGAGATCTTAGTCTTCACTTCCAGCTCGAAGCCAGGATCACTGGGAAGTTCTGATGTGGCGGACACAAGAAGCTCCTCGATGTACACGGGCATTATCGAGCCTGAGCCCAGGCGCTTCTCAGCGACAGGAAGGGATGTATGTAGGATTGCATCGAGAGTCGTGGGATGTATCAAGTGAGGCTGTTGATAGCGAGCACGCATGGTGACAGCCACGTCAGGAACGGCTACAGTTGCTGTGGCTTGAAGCTGATCCTCAGATGTGTACTTGTAGGACCGGATCGCGGCAAAACTTGGGCCGTATGCGTTACCGGCTGTCTTGAGCGTCTCGTAAAGTTGACTGGCTGGAAGATCATGCCCATGAACCGGCTCAGCCCGGGCGGCCTGAGCGGCATCTTGAACAGTCTCCAAGAGCTCATCAACGAGCAGTCCCTCGATAAGGCCCGTGCAATTTTCATTCCACTGATCATCACATAGAGTTGAGATTGAGAAGGAAAAGTCGAGGCCAATGGTCGTTCGCGGCTTAAATCGCAGATACAGCTCGACCTGGCCACTAGTCGGGATGACGAGTGCTCGGAGGAACGAAACCTGTCCAAAAACTAAAGACTCAAGCTTCCTTGTGGGGTGAGAATCCATATGTATCTGCCGAACTCCCTCTGCCGCCATGCACATATACCCAGATCCAGGAAATATGGATAGACCATCAATGATGTGGTCTGCGAGCCACGGCAACGTGTCCAAGCCAATGACATGGCGCCATTGAGGTTCGTTGCCGGCGGAGCCTGGTATGCGCACACCAAGTAGATCGTGGTACGGGTGACGTCGGAAGCGATGTTCAGAGCTGTGGCGGAACTCTCTCCAGTGATCAACTGAGTGATCCCATGCATAAGATGGTAAGTCGGGGCATACTCTGGCCGTCGAGAGTCGAGGAGTCAAATCGGCGAATGCACCAGACGCGATGGGCACGCCTCTCTCAAAGAATCGACCTAGCAGTGAGAGCGCACTTACGACGGCACTCGTCTTTCGCTGGAGGACGGAGCTGTAGTCAAAGTCGAAGCTCTTTCCTGGGAGTGCACCCAAAGACTGACGAACCGGGCCTGCCAGAGCTGGGTGCGGACCAATTTCGACAAAGAAAACATGAGAGTTGCGTTGACTAGCACTGTAGAAGTCTCGTGATGCAGCTTGGACGGCATCGCAGAACCGTACAGGAGAAACCAGGTTATCAATCCAATACTGTATATCAAACTCGCTTGATTTAGCAACTCCTGTGACCGAGGAGATGAAAAGAGGGCGCTCGGTGGTCTCTTCAGGCTCCATGTGCTCAATTGCAACAAGGCGTGTGCGATAGTCTTCTGCTACAGCCTGCATGTGATGGGAGTGATAGGCTGTGTCGACCGCCAAGCGGCGATGAAACGTACCGTTTCCATCAGCTTGTAAGATTGAAGAAATTTCGTCGAGGGCAGCTGCATCACCCGAGATGGTGACATTGCTAGGACTGTTAACACATGCAGTGACAGCCTTTCCACTCTGGAGGCCTTGAAGAAGCTCGGTTGCTTCATATTCACCAAGACCTACAGACATCATGCCGCCGGCAGGCCAATCCTTCGACTTAGCCGTTTGGGCCATGAAGCCACGGTGGAACGCGACGGCGAGGGCCGCGTGGTGAGAAAGATAGCCCGCTGTATACGCAGCTGCAATCTCACCACTTGAGTGCCCTATAACGACATCGGGCTTTATGCCCTGGCTACGTAACAGGGATACTAAGGCAACTGTGAAGAAATGTCAGTGGCCGAATGAATACCTATATTGCTACTTATGGTATTCTCATTTTTTGGAGCTTGAAAGTGATTGAAGGCAGGCGACATACTGAGTACCAGTTAGCAATCGAACAATCCATGGGGAGGGTGAGACTGGTTCCAGGAACATGCCTTTGTAAAGCGGTGGTTACAGGCTGCGCCAACTCGGCCGTGTTGATCAACTCTGCTTCTGTTCCTGTTCCCGAAAGTGCCACCTCCAGGTTCCATGTTGCACCAAGCGCCAAGAGAATCTTGGTGGAAGCGTGGATCGAAGCGCAGAATGCAGAAACTGTGCCGTTTTCCTCCATCATCAGTTCACGACCCATGCCAATCCACTGGGCCCCCTGCCCGGTGAACACATATGCAACGCTCGTCTTCTTTGAAGGAGTGGCCTGGATCGAGTCGGCCGCGCCGTCAGCCAGCTTCTGTGCAAGCTGAGCATGCGTTTCAGCAACGCAGCTGAAACGCCATGGGAACGCAGTGCGGCGCTCACAGAGGGTGTATGAGATATCGACCAGCGATTCGTCCTGGTGGAGCCTGAGCCATGACTGATGATTTCTCATGATTGCCAAGAGCGATTCCTTGCAGTCAGCAGAAAAACAGAAGAGAAGAGGTGAACTGTTTGAGGAGCAGTCAGCGGATGAGACTGCTGCTTTGGGAGCCTCTTCCAGAATCGCATGACCGTTTGTGCCGCCAAAGCCAAAGGAGTTGACAGAAACTAGTGAAAGTCGACCTGATTCCTGGGGCAAGGGTGATAGAGTTGTTGGCAGGTTGATATTATCGAGCGGTAGGCCCGGTTTTGGTTTCTCAAAGCAAGCTAAGGGAGGGATCTCTTTACGCTGGAGCACAAGTATCGATTTGAGCAGTCCAGCGAGACCGCTGGTGTTCTCTGTGTGCCCTATGTTGCCCTTGATCGAGCCTACAAACAATGGCAAGGAGCGGTCTGCGCCTGTGAAGGTGTTGGAAATGGCAGATAGCTCTTGGAAATCACCGGCCAGTGTTCCCGTCCCATGAGCCTCGATGTATGAGACGTCTTGGGGCCGTAAGCCAGCTCTTGCGTAGGTATATCTAATAAGGTCCTCTTGAGCCTTACTGTTGGGATATGTAATGCCCTCGGGGGTATAACCGTCCTGGTTGATGGCTGTATTTCGAATCACGGCTTGGACTGGAAACCGACCATCAATGGCGTCTTGCATGCGTTTGAGAATAATCACAACAAAGCCCTCCCCACGTCCATATCCATCTCCTCGGCTATCAAATGGATATGAACGCCCGTTGCTATTCAAGAAATGTAGATTGGCCATTTCCGCTGTATGGTCAGGGCTCAGCGTGATATTCCCGGATACAACAATAGCTGTCTCGCACTCTCCACTGCGCAGGGCGTTGCATGCCTGATGTAGAGCAACCATCCCCCCTGAACAGCCAGTATCAAGTGTCAGTGACGGGCCGTGTAGATGAAGTGCGTGTGAAATTCGGTTTGTGAGTATTGCCTCTTCAGTTCCCAGCAGAGTATAGGGTGACTTTCCGATAGTGTCCTTGAGCATATTACGATCAAAGTCGGTGATAAACAGAGCGCCGAATACTCCAGTATTTGAGCCTCTGTATTGCTCACGAGGCATGCCAGCGCTCTCAAGTGCTTCATAAGTCATTTCCAGCAGGATGCGCTGCTGGGGGTCCATGACAGCCGCCTGCTGTGGCGATATTCGGAAGAAGGAGGCATCGAAACTTGTTATGTTGGCATCAATGAAGTGCCCACCACGGTGGTTGTTGCTTCCATTGGGATCATCTGGACTAGGGTGATGAAATGCACTCTCGTTGAACCGGTCCTCTGGTACCGGTGACCACTATCCGAAAAGAGAATGTTCAGCGGACGAGTTTGGTGGATGAAATATATCTAAGACATGAAGTGTGGATGTCGTGGATCGATAAGGGGGTGGGGGAAGCCGATGATCGAGCTGGAGATTATGAAGAGGCTGAATCAAACGAGTACCTACTACGGTAGACGTTTACGATGGAATGAACTTACTGTGTCAACACCATCCTTCAATAGGTCCCATAGCTTGTCGGTGTCATTGGCACCGCCAGGTAGTCTACAGGAGATGCCTACTACCGCCAAAGGGCTAATCGGGTGTTGCCTGTCCATCCCGAGTAGTTTGTTATCTCTCAAGGCCGCCAAGTCTGCCAAGATGGGGTTTGAAAATTGAATAGAGGGTTATGCAAGCCTGGTAGCAGATGTTATACTCGGTCAAGGTGATAGCGAGGCGGCTGCCCACCGCTCTTATTATCCTGGCTGTTTGGAAACACACTCAACTGCAACGCTTTCTTGCTTCTTCTCCATACCTGAGCATGTATCCATATCCCCACCAAATTTGAATGTACTATACTATCTAGAAAAGAATTTTATGCTTGATGAGTTGTACATTCCCACAAATGAGTATTGTTACAGGGTCAAGTCTCCTACATCATTTAATAGGTAGATAAAGTCTACGGGTCCTCCAGCTTGCGTTGTATACCTAAATCCATCCAGCTAATCACAAGGGATATAAACGGGTACATGGCAACTTGCTAAACGACTTGGTTTGAACAAAAAAGTTAGCAGCTGCCTGACCAGGGGTCTATGTAAAAGTCCCTACTCAGTGACTGGTGAAGTTTACGAGTGCTATGTATATGTATGCAACCACACTTCAGTCCCCTGTCCCTGTTGAACTAATTTCTACCGGGGTTACTGGCACCCCCTGTCTTCTCCATGTACAAAGTGTGTACATGTGAAAGCAAGAGTTCCCAGAATGGTGATCTTTCCGATTCAGCCCTTCGCGGGCGTCAAGGCAGTGCAGTAAGGATTGAGCACCGGGTCGCCTCGAGTGTGGACGAGTGCGGAGACCTGTAGAGGGGACAATGGGCCATGGAGGTACTCATGGTGTTCAAGATGGGGCCCACGCCTAGGTAAGTCTGTTTGATAAACTGGTCTAGAAGCTTTTACATCAAACAACTCGGTGTCCTTCCATCTCCTTGAAGCCGTTTCTTTATTGCCAAACCTGGGCAGAACAGATGCTGAACAGGACCAGCCTATCAGGGCCAAGCAACCAGCAGGGTGAAATCCCCCTACACGGCGACAAGCACAAAGCCTTACCAAATTCGGACAATATGGCCGGTCAGCAGCCGAACCTCGTTGGTGTGAAACCGAACAGCCCAATCGCTATAATTGTACGCAACGCGGTTCTATCAGTGACGGGGTGGGATCTTCTTGACGACGAAGATGCTTTCTTCGACAAAGGCTTGGACTCTCGCCAGGCACTACAGATCACACGTGCTTTGCGTCAGGGATTGGGTCGCCCGACTCTTTCTCTTTCCATAGTTTACAAGAATCCCACAGTGAAGCAGCTGAGTGCGGCCCTTGCTGTTGCGCGCCAAGCAAAATCTGAGGGCAATGCCCATCTCATCAACTCGCTCCAGTCTACATTTACAAGTCGTGTCAAGTCCATTCCCGTGCCTACAGATGGTGAAAAGGCCGTTCAGAACCCCATCGGTGTCGTCTTAACCGGGTCGACAGGATACTTGGGGGCATACGTCTTGAAGTCACTTCTGGACCGTGAAGACATTGGCCACATCTTCTGTCTTAATCGTGGTGAGGATGGTGGTAAGGCTGCACAAGTCAGAAAAACTGGCGATGCCACCCAGCTTGAGGCGCGAGTGACCTTTCTCAAGGTGGACCTGGCTTCCCCTAAACTTGGGCTGAACGATAATGTATACCAGAACCTCACTCGTCGTGTTAGTGTCATCATTCACATGGCATGGCCTGTAAACTTCATTTTTGAGTTACAGGCCTTCCGCCCTCACTTGGAGGGCGTTGTCAATCTCTGCTCTTTGGCAGCTGCCTTGTCGCACCAGCCTGCCAAAATCGTGTTTGCCTCATCGATAGCCGCTGTCATTTCGGGGAAAGGCAAGAATGCTCCCGAAAGCATTATAGATACGCCTCCAGCCACCAACCAGGGCTATGGGCAGAGCAAGTATATCTCGGAGCACATCTTAGATGCAGCAGCCAAGCATCTAGGAATATCTACTATAGTTGTCCGCGTTGGGCAGATTGCCGGCCCTGCCCGCCAAAAAGGTCTGTGGAATCCCACGGAGTGGTTCCCCAGCCTCATCGGTAGCTCACTGCACCTGGGAAGCCTGCCCGACAACCTTGGCGCTCTGGGCAAGATTGACTGGATTCCATCGGATATTTTTGGTGATGTTATTGTAGATCTCACGACCGGAGCGAGCGAGGAGAATAATGGTTCAGGGGCACAGGTATTCAACCTGAGAAACCCCAAGGTTACCCCCTGGGCGGGTCTCACTCCAACCGTTCTGCAGGCCGCCAAGGAACTGCAAGGCAAGGGTCTGGAACTCGTTTCACCCGCTCTCTGGTTGGAGCAGTTACGCAAGAGCCTTGCCGATCTGAACGCTGACGGCGATGCTAATAAGCTCACTGCGGCAACGGCAAAGAACCCCGGGCTCAGGCTGTTTGACTTCTACACTCGCAATCTGTGGGCAGATGGGATTGAAAGCAATCTCATGCAAGTTGGCCGTGCGACCGATCTGAGTCCCGCGTTGCAGTCGCTACCAGCAGTGCACTCAGCGTGGATGCGCAAGTGGATGGAGGAGTGGATGGAGGAGTGAGCGACGGGGAACAACTGATCCGGATGGGGTTCAAGCTTGAGTTGATACGGTCATCTACCGGCAGGATATGAAAAAAAGTTCTTTTACTTTCCATGCTCTAATCTTGATCCTCCGTTGAGTAGCACATAAGACCGACAACTTCTTTACTTCTGTACATATTTGGCAATGCATAAGCCAACATGCATCACAATCCTACGTACTCTCAGTGTTACATCAGCCAACATGGGTTGGGTCGCGTATGTAAGTTGTGCGAACCGCCCATTCCGACGCGCGCTCTGCTGTCAAAAACATCTACGAAAGACCCCTTTGAATCAAGAAGACGCAGATTCTGTTTGGTTAATTCTTTCTCGTTTTCCTTTCACGTTCCTTGGGTTCCATCAGTTGCAACCATGGAGCCCGACTCCACATACATAGGATGGAAAGCCATTGTTGTCAGCGCCCTCTTCATCCCCATCCAGGTGGTTTTTGTTGTTTTGCGATTCTGGGCGCAACGCCTTAGCAGAAAGAGCTATGACTGGGACGATTGGCTTGTTATAGCCTCTCTTCTTACCCAGATAGTCGCATCTGCATTAGGCATAGGTAAGTGGTCGCGGGCTTGGGCGTGGTCGCTGGTGAGGTCTAATCATATTTGCTTGTTGTAGGCGTTGTGTTGCAGGGAGGAGTTGGCTACCATATTGAATACCATGCCGCACATGACCCCGAGAAGATCACCAACTATTTCAAGTATCTTGTGGCCATCTCCATCTGGTATACAATGACAATGAGCCTCGCCAAGCTCGCTATTCTTGTCGTGTACCGACGATTGTTCCCGCAACGACTCATGCACATCAGCGTCTGGATCGTTGCTGTCATTCTCATTCTGCAGAGTATTGTCGGGACCATTCTTCTCTTTGTTGTTTGTCGGCCGTTTTGGGTTAATTGGGGGCCGCTGGAAATGCAACAGACCCATTGCTTCGACAAGATGTCCTTGTTTCTCTGGATAAGCTTGCCAAACATCATCACCGACTTGGCCTTGATTGCCCTTCCTCTTCCAATTATATGGAAGTTGCAGCTATCCAACAACCTCAAGGCCGCGTTGACTGTCACGTTCCTAATTGGAGGCAGGTATGTCTATGAAGCAGTCCCCTTCATTCTCTCGTCTTTCTCCATAGATGTACCCATTCTAACCTTGCATGAAAGCGGTCTTGTCGCCTCAATCATGCGATTCAGGGAGTTTGCCAGCAACCACTTATTCCCTGACGTTACCTGGAATGCCGTCGGACTTGTCATTTGGACTGTGGTGGAGCCCGGAATTTATCTCATCTCTGTCTCCATGATGATGTATCGCCCGCTGCTCGAACGCGTGGTACGCACAGCAAAGACCACGGTATCACAGCGGAGTACGGGAGCCAGAATGGGCATGTCATCAAAGTCTGACGGGTTGGAACTGACAGACAGAACTCAAAACAGCAGTCACCGGTTCGAACGGTTGAATGGAGAGAATGACGAGGAGGCTCTAAGGCCAACTTATTATCACGCAGGGCAGATCGAGGTCAGAAAGGACATCGTGGTGACCAGATCGTAATGGCGACTGTGGGAGAGAAAGAATTGTGTCTCTGCCTTTTCTAACTTTTTATCATACTATTTCATTCAGCATAGTTTGGTGCCTTCTTCCTATTTTACTGATATAGCGCTGGCGTTAGAGGACAAAAGTAATTTTAATATTGATGGCAGGTAGAGAGTATGAATGATGAGCATCATTCAAAGCCATGTACACTTGGCCAATTGACGACTCATTGTGCCTGAATCTTATTATCGCTCTATCCAAGCTCTATTGAAACTGCATCTCTTCGCTCTTGGTACAACGACTGCTGCCTGTATGGATGGCATTGTATACCAACTGGGCTCGAGCACAAAACTTGCCCAGATACTCTAACCCCTAATTCTCTTGAAGGTCTGCACAATCCGTTTGTGGCGGCGAGGTGGCGAGGAACGGCATGTCACAGACCATGGAAGACTAGACCACCAACGCTTGGCAAGGAGGTGATGGAGTGAGTACCCCAAGATGGCTCTATGCCATTATGAGATTCATTCCCTCACATCCTACCCATCTCGCCTAGGAAGGGTGTTCGGACCTGTGGGCCCTGACCCTAGATGGTACTACGCGGTCCGAGATAGAGTCCGAGATATGAGATTGTATCTAATAAAACAGGGTAGCCCCCCTGCGGGCACTAAGGGCAACGCCCGCGGAGACTGGTGAGCAGGGTCAGGGGCCAGGGTCAGGATCAGGGGCATCGGGATGCAGACGCGGGCAGAGTACCAGGGAGGCTAGTTATGTTATATTGCCTGCCTAGCCAGGCAGGTCGTAAGATCACTACCCCGCGTATATTCACGGTGCAACCTTCTTAATTGACAATTGTTTCTACCAAAATAAGATCTCTGATGGACTACGGGTAAGTCATTGCCTGCCAACGATAGAGCGATACCGGCACCGCAACCTTCCTCTTGTATCAGTCAAGATACCGACAACTTGGAACCAGTGGTCGTTGTGGGAATTAATTCCCTAGTCACTCTCAATCTAGAGAGACGAGATCTTGAGATACGATAGCCCATTTTCTCGAATAATTCGGCTCCTGGTTTTCTGACCCGCTGACGCCACGTTTGATGCAGCCCACCCAAATAGGTCAGACTTTCGAATCCTTCCGTCAATCTAGCTGCCCTAGCGGTGTCCTGTTTATCGCTATAGCTTCATTAGTTCGAATTCGACTTGTAGTACACGGCTGTGCGATCAGGCTCCAGGCGTATAGGGCTTGTCCGGAAGGATTCAGGAGTATTACCTTAGTTGGGTGGGTTGCATGAAGGGTGAAGATCTAGGTCCAAAAAACCGGGGGGGAGGGTCAAATTATTCGAGAAGATACGAATACAATGCTGCTAGGGCTTCGCCGTTGACTTTTCCGACCGGGAGTCAGGGGTCCAGACCAAAGATCCTCCGCTCACTACATGTTGTGTTGATCAACGAGCACACAGCTGCAGGATGTCATAAAACTCCTTCAGCCACCGGTGGTCTCAAATTGCTATCCTAAAGGAGCCAAACTCCGAGGGAAAACCGACGAGGTCTAGCGCGACATGATACATACATATGTGCGCGAGTGAGTTCGAGATCCACCGAGGCCAGCTTGCACCTTTCTCGAGGGAGAGGGGAAACTACAGAGGCAGGCAGAACTCTGAAGGAATAGATACCCAACACCTTGCGTCTGCAATGTTACAGTCCTCCAAATACCCTAGCCCGGCCAACAAGGATCTGTCAAGGACCTAGGCGTCTTATGTGTACAGTCTACATGAAATCGACTTTCTTCATGCATACAGGCAGTCTTCCGAACGACCAACAACCAACATCGTGCTTCCTCGTGCAGTTTTTTACTGGGGACACATAACTGGTGACCAGAAGGCGCCAGGGAAGTGACATTGTACCTAGAAAATAGCTATTGGAAGGTACCCGAGTAATGAGGGTATATTAGTAGAAGGATTTATACACCGCCATATGTTCTTTCCATCTGGTCCCTCAGTCTCAGCAAATTGATTGCAACACCTCCTTTTCAAGCCCACGTTTACAGCCATCCACCCATCCATCCGCAACCATGAGTATCGACTTCACCGTCTTCAAGGGATCCAGCAGCGGGGAGATTGTCGAGTCCAAGGGTCACCGTGACCTGAAGCCTACTGAAGCGATTGTCAAGATCTCTCACTGCAGTCTCTGTGGCACAGATGAGCTCTTTCTAGGAACCGACATGGGCCTTGGCCACGAGGGCGTTGGCACCATCACCGAGGTTGGTTCAGCAGTTCCAGAGATCTCCGACTTCAAGGTAGGGGACCGAGTCGGCCTCGGCTGGTTCCATAAGTTCTGCAGAATCTGTGACTCTTGCGTCAAAGGTGAGACTCGACAAGGAGAAACAAAACACCTCAGTTAATCAATTGAAAGCCCGAGTTGCAAGCTAACAAGTGATTGCGTACAGGCCGCCAGGATAGGTGTGAAAACATGACCATGTATAGTACTGCTGATTGGGATCAAGGATGCCTTGCTTCCCATGTTGCTTGGGATGTCTCAACCCTCTTCCACATCCCAGAGGAAATCTCCTCCAAAGATGCAGGACCGTTGATGTGTGCGGGTGCTAGCGTCTGGGGTCCATTATACTCTACCGGTCTCCGAGCAGGTGACCGTGTCGGTATTATTGGTGTTGGTGGGCTCGGCCATCTAGCTATTCAGTTTGCTTCCAAGCTAGGGATGGTGCCTGTTGTATTCTCAAGAACTGAAGACAAGAAGCAAGCCGCATTGGACTGGGGAGCTGCAGAGTTCCATCTCACAGATGACTCGGTGGACTTCTCTAGCATCAAGAAGCTTCAAACTCTGTTGATCACTACTAGTGCCAATCCTGATCTTAAGAAGTATGTATCGCTCTACAGCTTCCCTTGTGAGAAAGGCAATAGCTTACAGAACCACTCTCAAGATTTCTCCCCATTTTGTCCATGGGGGTGACTGTGTTCCCCCTGACGATGAGCCCCGCGGAGATCAGTATTAGCCCAATGACCCTTATCTTGGGTAATATCCAGATCATCGGCTCAGGTATTGCGTCTCCCTCTTCTGTAAGAGCTATGCTTGCATTTGCTGCTAGGCAGAACATTCGATCCCAGATTGAGGAGTTCCCCATGACAAAGGACGGTATTTTGGAAGCCGTAAAGAAGCTTCGTGACGGCAAGATGAGATATCGTGGCGTTATGGTGGCTCAGTCCTAGGTTCCGCCAGCTCGCATGGCATGAGGATGTCCTACTTTGTCATACCTGGCGAAGAGAAGAGGTACATTATATAAAGATGACACATTCTCATAATTTGACAGCCCTCAATCATCTATCGTCAGTGCGCGTACACCGCCAGTTCGACAACTATAAATGAAATAGTCCGTCCAAAAGGCACAGCGCAAGTATACAGGTTAAGGAAGACAATGAGAGTCTTGCTGCATGACTTCAGTGGAAGACATCCTGATCCACTAGCCAAATTGCTCTGCCATTGCCCAGATTCCATGTTCCCCATACGGCGTTGCTATCAATATTGCACATTTAACAAGCTCTATCGCATTTGTCCTCTCAACTGCGTGTCCATTAGCTCCTACTACCAATGTCCAGTATTACCGCTCCAGCTTTTCCTTGTCAGCTGCCTGAATGCCTCTGGGGTTTTTTCTTGGCATGCTTACATTTTCTTTGAGGCCATGTGGAAACAATTAACTTTACCTGGCTTGGGATCCTAAAGAGTTGCCTGAGCGGCGTGGAGGAGTTTGAAGCTCCCGATCCTGCCGAGTGGTGTCCTAGAGGGTACGCTATTGTCCAGCCTAATGCGAGTGGGGGCTATAGCATGAAAGGAGACCCTCAGGACACAACCTCGATAGATTGAACCCTCATTTTTTGCCGGGCCGATTTGCCAATTATGTAGAAAGATGTCTTAGGAAGGACGAGATGGATATGACTCTATCTATCGAATGGATTGCGAAGCAAGACTGATCCAACCATCTGTCGACCTTGTTAGCAGCTACCTCAGTTTAGCAACCAGTATCTCCAACATACGTGACAGGTACATTGCTGCCAAACGCCCGTCTTCTCTAAAGGCGATTGCACCTTGGGAAGGAATTGGTAGCTTCTACCGCGAGGGTATCTGTCGCTGAGGTATCCATATCTTTGCATTCTGGGAGTTTCTTATAAAAACCTTTAATAGAAAGAATAGAAGAGAAGGTATCATAAATACAATCAAGCAGTATCCTCTTATAAATAAGTCCTATGAGGATAAGAAGCCCTAATAAGAGAACATTAAGGTGCCTGTATATGTATTGGCCAGCTACTCCACGGCTCTATATACAGAGGGCTCAATTTAGAAGTACTCCCAATCCAGGGATAAATAGTGAGACTAGCCATGCCCAATCAACAAAAGACAACCGCTATCTTAATCTTTATCCACTTCTATAGGTTGAGGATACATCCTACACAGGAATGAGTCGATAGCTACACGCCGGGAGCCATCGACGACCTATAACGGTTACTCGGCAGCTCCCTGGTGGCCGCAAACAATTGCCAGGAGTTATTTCTCCTCAGATATAATGCCCCCGCAAGCCCGCACTTGCTGGGAGAGCCCATTGACAGCGAACTGTCAACGTCTATCCACTCGACCATCTTATCTCTTTGTTAAAGAACCTTATGATTTTTTCAAGAACGTGAAACGTCCAACTAGCCCTACCCGGGATCCAATAGACCTAGAGTGTTCTTAAATTTGAGTTTAACTAAGTAAGAATTTGCTTCTATCTTCAGTTCTTAAAACCGCTAAAAGCGTATGCACCTGCACCATACATACTGAAATCAAATGTCAGTATTATATGAATTTGTGGTGTGCGAGAGTTGGCAAAAAACGTCGTTTTGTAGCCACATCTTCTTTCGACCAACTAGACCATTCAGCTAAGATCAAGAGTCTACGCTGAGCAATATTCCCTGCTATGCCGTGCGCTTGGCCCGCCAAACATGAAGCTGCAGAACTTGCCCACCCTAGGGCGACAATGTACTGAACTGCTGTAGGCCCTTTCCTAGCATACTGTTCTTGAGTTTTCCGGAGTGTTATATGATACCTCTGTGATAGCCGCAGCCGCAGCAACAGCCACTTCCACCTGTTTCCCAAGGGGGGCAATGTTTGCAGCTGCAGTCACAGAGTTGATTATCCTCCACCAAGACTCATACATCAAATGGTCCAACTCATCCTCAGACTGAGGAACCTCATGTCGTTTAATGGCTGCAGCAGCCTCGGTGCAGCCATAAAGAATTGCCGAAGAAAGAGCTAAAATGTCGCATGAATCGTCCACAATGCTGAGTAGACTGGGAGTCACTCGCCCCATAACTGCATCCACGTCTTGAAGTATCTGAAACTGTTGGGGCTTGGGCAGACCGAGCGCTTTTACAGAAGCTTCGATTTCATAGGATGGCGGCAGAGTGGGAGGATCCGGTAAATCGTCATCGAGGCTGTCGGGAAAGTCCGGAGGATGCTGGAGGACCTCTTCATCGTAGGTGTCATAGGGTCGATGACTTAAGAGTTCTAATGGTCTTGCGGGAATGACCCGTCGAACCGCACGCCGCACTGACGCGGGAAGCGCTCGCTTCATTGTATCCCTCGACATTTAGCAACTGCTGTTCCGGGGAGTGTGTGGATTGACTCGATCGCGTCGACTTTCACGAGTTTCGCCAATGGGAATCCCAAAAGCAGTTGTGAAATAAATCGCCATGATACCGAGATAATGGGAAGTAAATGGATAGTATGAGGGGAAGAGAACAGGCAGAAGAGGCCAGGCTTTGTAGTGGATTCAACGAGCGGCTTCAAGCTTAGGCCTGATAGATCGTTGAACTAGCGATGTGCGAAGCAACGGGAGCGATATACAAACGAGATGTAGGTACGGAGTGAATTGGAGATATGCAGTTCAGTCAGGCCGAGATGACCTTTAAATAGGGAAAGCAGGATCTTAAGGTGCGCAAAGAGAGTCAAGCTGGGCAAAGAGTCACGTTGCCGAGCACAAGCTATTTTTAGTGTTTAACCTTATATACGGCCAGGCGTAGGCCTTATAGCCGGGGTAAAAGGCTGAACTTTGAGTATATTATCATGCTAGGGATAGCCTCAATTTGGTAATATCTTGGTGTTTAGAATTTGCCCCCCTTTTTACTTTCAGCAGCTAGTCATAGCCTACGTATTTCTCACTTAATTAACGAGCGGCTCGGTCCAACGGCAAAGGAGTCATCCAGTGAATATTTTGTATATAGGCTTTAAGGCTTGCTGATTTTCTTTCTTCGCAGCTTGATGTAGCAAAAGGGATTTTCTAATGTCCTGCAAACTTTAGCATTGCTATCCTAACTTTATAGGCTTGGGCTTGTGAAGGGAATTACTTTTATCTTCCATGTTTTACTTTTCGAGACAAAGTCTCTTTTTCATCCAGTAAACATGGCGTGAAATGGAATGGAGCTTCGTCTTTTTTCCATTTTCTCATTCAAGGTTCAACTACCAATCTTGGGCATGATCAGGGGTTGATCTTGGCGTTACATCTCGTAAAGCGCAAGCTTTGTCTATCAGACCCTGGCTTTCCATTTCGTCTTAGTTCCTGTATTATGAATATTAGTTAGAAATATATATGCATAAATTACTACACCGATATCTTAAATTTTGGTATTGTATTGATTCTGAAAGGCTATTAATAAGAGGCGGTCGTGGCCTTACCTCCATTTGAATACCTAGTCAGTAGCGTTCAATCTATAATTTCAATTAGAGAGTTGTTGAAACATATTGTGTTGTTGATTGCCAATTACGATCTTTAGACTAGAGCTATCTGATTTAGATTAACTTATAAAATCCACAACGTTAACAACAAAGAAGATAGAAACTTCAGCCTATTGGGGCTACTATTCAAGCCATATTAATTCAAATTAAGACATTGTCCGATGAGAGAAACAGGTCCAATTCTTTTTGCGTCCAGTCCCAAACCTTTTTGGCCAACGCATCGTCTTTGCCAAACTCGCTAGCCATATTTGCAACGCCAATAGGCTCGTAGTACTCGCCACTAGTCACATCCTTGGACACCGAGGCCCAGAGCTGGTTCTTCGCCCCGTCTTCTGGTGTTTTGAATGGCATGATCCTGGAGATCATTCGAAAAATAGTCGGAGTCCCCGAAGACCTCTTCATAAGGTCCGTATGCACGAGGCCCGGGTGGATGGACGCTGTAATTAATTGAGGATACTCTTTGGCCAGCTGTCGTGCGAAGAGGACATTGGCGAGCTTGCTCTGGAAGTATCTGCCGTAGGCCCCGAGGGATTCGGCTGTGGTCTTTGGGGTGTCGAAGCGGAAGCCCATCTCCTTGTTAACGCTTTTGTGGCCGTATGAAGAGACGGAGATGACACGGACATCAGCGTCGGCATATGAACTCTTTGTCTTTTCGAGAAGAGGGAGCAATAGCCTGGTGAGAAGGGCATGTCCCATATGGTTGGTGCCCATCTGGATTTCATATCCATCTTTTGTCAGGCCTTCGGTGGCAGCCATGATGCCTGCGTTGAGTAGCAGGATGTCAAGACGCTGAGATTGGGATAAGACGGTCTGGGCCGCCTTTTTGATTGAATCGAATGAGGTCAGATCCATCTCGAGCGGTGAGATATTCGCTCCGGGGACCTTTCCAATGATTTCTTGTGCAGCTTGGGTTGCTTTTTCAAGATTTCGTCCCGCAAGCCAAATCTGAGCTGGGTTATGCCTGGCATACTCGAAAACGGATTGTTTGCCAATCCCAGTGGTGGCCCCAGTGACAAGAATCACCCTTCCGTTTAGAGAAGGAATATCCTTTGATGGATCAAACGATACGCTCTTGCTGAAGAACATCGAGAAAGCCATGAGCTTGGTCAGTTAAAGAGCGCGAGAAGGTGAGTGTTGGGGGAAATCAAATCAAGTTAGATATAGGCATGTGAAAGCTGTGATGTGATTGTCATTGGGCTACAGAGTTTGTCATAGCCGATCCAGCCTTCTTATACACAACTACACTCCGGAGATACCGGGAGACACAAGACACGATGACATTCCAAAGAGCACACTTCTCCAGATTCCTCTTACATAGCCTCTTTCGGGGTTGATCACCAGCCTGATACTTCCAGTGGAAAAGACGCTAGTCCTAAAGTGGCCATCAGTCTGGGCTTGGCTGGCTAGTCCCAAAATGGTTCGAAATTCGGTCTTGGCACGCATTGCCGATGAGCTGACCAGAATCACGGATTATGAATCATGCCCGTCGCGTATCTCGTGAGACACATCCTGCACATGTAACCTCACCAACGGCAGTGTTTTGCGACCCAGTCTCTATCCGGAAACGCCAGAGTCTCTCTCTCCAGCTGCCGGTCGGACTTGGTACAGCATTGTCTTCTTCATCAGCAAGTAAGCGAGCCCCTCGACATCATTTAGCCTCTTCAGCCAGGAGGAATGAGACCCCTAACCTTCAAAGTGACCAAACCGCTGTGGATTGTCTCCACCTCGCTCGACCAGCCCGATGAGGCCACCAGAAGGGTGATGCGCAGCCATGTCATGCGCGACAAGAACACCCGCGATGCCAAACGACAGCGGAAAGTAGCTCGCCTGATGGCTGACGATAATTCCCGTTGGGCGGCACGTAAACTCTCCCGGGCGGCTCTTGAAGCCCAAGGCGACGTGGCCGAGTGGGTTCCGAAGTCCTCTGGCAGGCTTGCGGCTGAGCTGTCTCTCGCCGGCTTCGACATAGAGCTCACCCCTCACATGCTAGATCTGATTTATCGAGGTGGGTGATATCCTAGTCTTTTCCCCGTAGCCAAGGATCCCAATTGTAATGAATTTCCCGCCCCTGGCAGCGTTCACGTTGATCAAGCCGGCAACGTTCAGCCTCGAGAATGCGCTTGTTGCTGGTCCACAGCAGACCATGTACTGCTTCGATAACATCGCCCACAACCCCGGTCTCGTCCACTCGATGCTCTTCACAGCCCAGTGTCTCTATGATACGACCCTGGATGTAACCTACAGCGATGCCGCTCGGTGGCATCTTGCCAAGGCCCTGTTCTATCTTCAACAGTACCTTCAGTCGGAGGCTTCTTCAACCAGCAATGCAACAATGGCTGTCATAGTTTCGCTAGCCACATCAGCAATCATGCTCCAGGATTTTTTTATGCTCAAGGCACACATGGACGGCCTGTACCGTCTAGTCCAGCTGCGTGGTGGGCTGGCTGCTCTTGGTGAGGGCAGTATGGTCGAGCACAAGGCTCAAAGGTTGGCACAGAGCAACCCCATTTTCTCTTATATCCTGTACTCATCATTCTTTCCAGGATCGATTTTGCTTTGTGTTTAGCCACTGGAGAACAATCGAGGTTCTTCCGTGAGGTGCCTTGGGTACCTCATATCGCCACCGACGGTGCAACCAGGTGCCCTGAATTGCGCCATGTTTGCCCAGGCCTTGACTCAAGAATACGAACCATCTGGGCTGACTTGCGAGAATTTTCAAATGCGGCAAACGACGCAACAAGAACCAATGTGAAGATGACACCGGGGTTCTTCTCTCGTCTCAGTCAGTCGGTTCCATATCGTCTGCTAGCTATCGAGTTCGATGTAACCTCCAACTCGGAACTGCTGCGTCTCTGTATGCTAGCATATGTGAAATACCTACTTACTCCCATCAAAGGGTTCGGGAGGCACCTATTTTATCTGGCTAAGCGAATCAAAGCTTCGCTGCTTGCACACCAACTAGTTCCTGGTAAGGAGGCCGATGGGCTGATTGTCTGGGCGCTTTTCGTGGTTGCCAATTCTGTGTATGAGGATTTTGATCGAGAATGGATACAGGACATGGTGATTCAAGCAGCCTCGAATCTCGGCCTGCATACCTGGGAAGAAATGTTAGCTGTCCTGGAGCGCTACCTGTGGATTCGTGTCACATTTGAAGGCCCTGCGAAAGCTCTGTATCGCCAGTGGTGGCCACAAAGCAACTCTAGTCTGGGGAAATATCCAGTAACAAGTGCAAAAGTAGTCTAATATATGCAAGGCACATGTGTTCTCAAGCTCTCAGGCCACTGTCGCATCGTTTGTGAGGTCTTGTTGGGATAAATATTTATCACGCCATCAATACCAAAGGGGGCTGGGCCTGGGGGCAATGACCACAACTCTCGAGTCAAGGTGGCAATTTACGGACGATAAACCTGGAACCTTAGGCACAAACTTCTGAGATCTAATCAGTTATTGGTGGCAAGTGAAAACCGCAGCCCAGAAAGTTCCACAGCTTAGGATCTTATCTCTGTTCCTTTGATGATGAGGAGATCATGAATTATAAGCCTTTGTATCTCTATTATATTATGTATACCCGTCTAGGTCTATTTTAGAAATGCAAGATACCAAATCCCTCCGCCCTAAAATATGAAATAACTCCGTACTTTGTCCGTTTCTCTAAAGTGTATACATGAAATCAGGTCTCTTGTCACCCTTGATCAACAGCTCGTCTTTAGACAGCTTCTCAAACATCGAGTCTCGCTCTCCATTCTTTCTCTTCTTGTTCTCAGCGGCCAGTGCGAAGTGCACAAGCAGACTTCCTCCGAGCAAACAGACAACCAGGTAGGCCAGGACTGTAGCGTGGCCGGTCCAGTATCGTGGCTTTTCCTTGGTCATGTAGATGTTGCTGGAGACGGCACCGTTCAGTGTTCCAAAGCCAATCACCATTCCGAGGGCGATGGCGCGCTTCAAGGAGCCTTCAGTGTTGTTGGAAACCCACGAAAGGGAGTTGGGAATGGTGGGGTAAATGCCCATGGCACCGAGGAATGTGCCTGCGTACTGCGCGTTCACGTTGTCGGTTGCAATCAGAATGACGAAACCGACAATTGCGAGCAGGGTTGGGGCGATGTTGCACCAGCCACGGCACCGAGTGCGATCAGCTATGTAGCCAACGATAATAGTAAAGACGGCCGCACAAGCATAAGGCGGAACGCTCAGAATCTGGGCAGTAGCTCCAGACTTTCCCATTCCTTGGATGATTCTGGTCACAAATTTGTTAGAGTCTGTCTGTCTCCACTATGGAGCAATGCTGGAACTTACGTTGGCAAGAACAGGGCGAAGGCGTAGAGAGGCATCAAGCAGCCAGTATATACAAGCATGTATCCGTAGGTCTTCCAATCCTTGCAAGCCTCATAAACATATCGCTTGTCAAAGTGTTCGCCGACGGCGGACTGCTTGTCGAGGAGAAGACGTCGCTGGACACGGATCCGATCTTCGGCCGAGAGAAAGTGTGCGGTGGCGGGCCAGTCAAGAGGCATGAACCAGCAGATGACACCGGAAATGAACGTGGCAATTCCCTCTCTAAGTCCTCAATTAGCCTAAATTCACACGCACATACTGATTTATCGTATCGTATAACTCACAAGATGAAGATCCATGCCCATCCCTGAAGTCCAGCAACACCGTCCATCTTTGCGATGCCGAAAGCCAAGAGTCCTGAAAAGGAGCCAGCAAGGGCAGCCGCTGAGAAGAAGACGGCACTGCGCAGACCGATCTCACTGGACTTGTACCAGCAAGATAAGTAGTAGTTGACGCCCGGGAAAAAGGCTGACTGGGCGACTCCGAGGAAGAATCGCGCCGCCAGCAAACCCGAATAGTTGCTGCAGAGTCCGGTGAGCGTCACGATAACGCCGGAAACAACCATGATCATGGTGAAGAAGACACGCGGCGATGACTTTTTGAGAATGGCGTTGGTAATGGGATCAAAGAAGGCGTATGCGATGAAGAAGATGGTCAAAGACATGTTGTAGTCGATACCGCTCATCCCCAGAGCGGTCTCCATGCCCTGGAGCTTGGCATTGCCAATGTTTGTACGGCAGATGAAGCAAAAACAATATCTAAGCGATTGTTAGAGTGGATGCCGGGGTTTGAAGGCGCACAGTGATGACGACTTACAGAACCGCAAGCCATGGCACGAGCCAAAGATCGGTTTTCCATACTAAATCTCGATCCTAATTGAATGTACGAGTCAGAATCCAGTGTGGTGAAGAACAATCTAAATCGAGTGGCTTACAATTTTCTTCTTTTCTTCGTCGGTTTTGTCCTTGTCCTGGTCGGGGAACGCCTCTAGGGCTGCCGATCGTTCAACATCGACAGTGCGACCTTTCTCCTGGTCGCCCCCGAGAACCATGACGGTCGAGGTGGATGTGGCGGCACTCATTGTGCGATTAGGCAAGAGGAGGTTCTCTATGAGGAAGTGTTGTGTGTGGAATCAACTCGTTAGTTGATACAATTCAATTGCTGATTGTGATGAACAAAAAAAGATTTTGATCCACCAGGCGTTCACTGTCTATATATGCAAAACGGACGTGGCTCAGCATTGCTCGCGAACGTCAAAATCTCGTTACTCTCTCCTGGAGCCCGCGGTGATCGCCATCCGGATTAGTCCTCGAAGGTGGTGTTACTAGTAACATGACAAACTGTAACACCAGCCCAGTCTCACGGACGATTTAGCGACGGAAGGGCTGTCCAGGGGGGGGCTGCGATCGGATGATGGCAAGGGAATGATTCATTGTTGCAGGCATACGAAAGATACATCCCGATAGCAAGATTTTTCCTGCCGGACCGCTGCAAAATCTTGATCCCTGGCCGGTTTGTAATTGAGGTTTCATTCGTGTATGGAAGCCGCCAGAGCCTGCGCCGGGAATTATCGGATCATGTCCGATTAGGTGGTGCGTGGTCTGGAACCTGGCCAGGGATCGATGATGGAGGCCGTCAGCGCACACCGAGAGAACAATTATCGTATCGAATATCGGCTAAGCCCGACCCTCTTGCACTAGATAAGCATAAGAGGTTATTCCCATTGGTAGATATTCTTGAACGTGCGTCCAGGTTGGCATCTTACAGGTTTTCACCCGGGCGTTGTCACCCCGAATTCATTGCTCGGGCCTACGGTCTTTTGACACACCGGCCGATAATCGGCTTGGCTACTGCAGGGATCAGAGAACTCCCCTGGCCTTGGAAGGAGGGAACATTCTTTCCCTCAGCCACGTCTACAGAGGCGAAAGGGGTCAGGCCGGCAGCTCTCGTTCGACGCAGTCTTGTTCACTCCGCTCCGCCATCTCCATCCAACAAGCGTATTCGTCTTACAGGCGGCCATCGACGCCTCCCTGAAACCTCGAACAAGCGTGGACCTCGAGGGCCAGCGTGGAATCAGCCCTTCTCTGGGCTCGGCCAGACAAGCCCACGTACCGGAGCCCCTGCGCCTCATCAACGGGCGTGATAAGGGGGCTTGTACATACTTCTCGCTTACATGGTTTACGGTGGGGGTCCAGGCGCGACTCTCGATCGACCCAAGTCGGGCCGTCATCCCTACGGTGACATTCCTACCAAATCAGGTTATGACCCCTGCTGAGGGTGGCATGAGGTGTCGACATCGAATTTTCAAATGTCGTTAAGGGGAAAGAAACACCAACGGCCAAATACGCCGTATCTTTCTTGTCTCGCCTTGCTTTCAAAGTGATAGCCTGATATCTTGGCACTTTGCTCTCAGGGAGTCATCCATCATCATCGGCCCTCAACATCACACCACTAACCGCGAGACTGAGATAACCGTATTTCATTAGCTGGCCCGGATGAATTGTCGAATAATCCGTAGAAAACTCGTAATCGGAAAAGAAACGGGCTGCCTTGGGCACCTTTTTCTCACCGAACAATTCGGCCCTGGCCGATTCCATGCAAGAAATTATTTTCTCCTGGTTCAATTCTCCTCCTCATTGAAGTCACGCCGGTTCTCGTCCCTCCAATCTCCATTTCAAACATGTTTTCCCGAGCGCATCTTTTCATTTTCCAAGTCAAGGCAGAAAAATTTGCAGTGCTTCGTCACAAGGCGTCATCATAAAATTCGTGGCAAGCTCCAACGAACAATCGTCTGCATGCCTCTGACTAACTTCATTTCTTAGGATTCCGTCAAAGAATTATCTGCTGGGTTCACACTGTTCACAAGTCAGTCTGGGAGCGAAATCTCCCCGTCTCCTACTTCGAGTCTGCGCAATCACTAGAGCAACTCCTCACAAGTCGGCATGCAAGGCATCTTTAACGAGTATTGACCCCAATTATGCCTATATTAAAGATCTTCTCCGTGTACCCACTGAGTAAGAGCACCGTGAGTCTATCTACAAGCGAACGGGTCCAGATCTCTACCCAAATCGTCGGTGAGGCAATTAATGTAATCTCCAGTTCGTGATGTTTAGCGAGCCCCTCTTTCGAGGTCCGTTTTTTTTACCTTATTCTTCCTCTTGAAGAACACAAAAATGGACATTCGTGTAGTTTTGTGTAGATCAAACCCCCACAGCCGCTTCCAGGCCGGGCATGCCTATCAATCACGCATTCTCCGGGGCAGATAACAACAGATATTGAGGAGAAGCTTAATGAAATCCCACACCAAAGAGCGAGACCGAAATGATCATCCTTCAAGAACAAGCTTCGGTACCCGCCGCTAAGATGCCTGAGCCGAGTGTGTATCCAGCGGGCCCAACGGCGGTCCATAAAAGCGGAAGCAGAAAACATCTGGCATAAGACCCCCTGAACGTAATTAGCGAGTGACTGGGGGCGATGCTTGGGTGACCACACGGCTAGAATTTGCCGTTCAAAATATTCTTTACGGTCGCAGTTCACTTGAAAAAAAGGTTCAATGTTGCTATTTCTCTTATCCTAACGAGTATGTTCTTGCTCTTATATCGAGCCATGAACAACCTCCCCATCTGAACGCTGAAGCGGCTTGCCGTTGTCGTCAAGTTTATCAAAGCTCGTCCTTTTGATGTTCTAAAGAATCATCGGGCTGACCGCCACTCTCCCTGCACGTGAATGAACCATTTTCCCAATTGGCTACCTTGGGGTAGTTACAAACTGGTGTGCCAGGCCGGTTCCCCTCGCTGCCCAACACAACAGTCGACAGCTCCTCTGGCGCGATGCCCTCCTCCACCCACAACCGTAAAGCCTCAAGAGCATGCATAGGATATGCAACTCCATCTGCGGCTCCGCAATGGCTGGCGCCTGGCACCTCGAAGTAGCGGTAGTAGTCGGAGGTGGTGATGCCATGCAGCTCGTCGGTCGCCCGGACTTTGTCAAAGTGCCCTCGCATATGCGATAGCGGAATCACCTGGTCGTTCATTGCATGCCAAGCCAGCATCTTGTTCCCCAACATCCTAAAACGTTCCAGATCAGGTTCGTTGCTACCAAACAGGTGCCCCCATTCCTGCCGGGCGTCCCGGAACATCCGAGCGTACTCCTCGTGGGATAACTTCGCGGGGCCAAACTGTGGATCCTTCTTGAGCATGAGCCGAATCCAATCTGTGGCAATGGTGAAAGGCCGGCCCCGGGCGCAGTTGTTGTCCTCGTCGCAGACAGTGTTTGCAGTTCCAAGGAATCCAACGAGGTTTGCTCCTGGCGTGGCTCCCCCGATAAGCTCATTCTCTTGCGGATCAACAGGCCCCTTCAAGATTGCTTTGTAGACTTCTAAAGTCTCTTGAGATACTTGAAGCGGCTTTCCATTACAATCAATAACCTTTCCAGCCAAAGATTGGAGATCGAAATGGCAAAGATCAAGCCTAGCAACAATTCCGTCAACATCACCATCAAGGCCATCGCAAGCTTCGGTGACCGCCCGGGCCAAAAGCTCGAACTCGCATGCATGAGGATACACGTTCCGTTGATTCATAACGAACTGAGGCCAGTACAGTGACAAGACTAGCGATGGGTAGTCGACTGCAGGGCAACTTGCGAGAATGCCATCAAAGTCTTCCGGGTACTTGTTGGCAATTGTCATGCCCTGTCTCCCACCCGTCGAGCATCCATGCCAGTACGCGAACTTGGCCTTCGCTCCATAACCCTGCGCGACAACATGTTTGGAGATGACAGCCAACTCATGAAGACTGCGATGAGCAAAATTCACAATCAGCGGGTAGTCCAGGTTTCCGGGGCTCTTCATCAGCCAAGGATCAGCGGTGCCGAAATGGTTATGGAAGTATCCTCCGTCAGTCGAAGCAACTGCATAGCCTTGCGAAGCTAATCCCGTCATGACTTCAGCACCAACTTCTCCAGCTGCCCAGCCTCCTCCACCAAGGCCCACGAGACGCTCATTAGACTTGGCTGTTGGGAGCCAGACGTGAACAGATACTAGATCTTCGTGCGCGGGATGCTTATAGGAAACGGTGACATTGCAAAAGTCAACGCCACCGGGCTCGATGAGAGCAGCTTCGGGTCTTCCAAATGCTACGAAGCCCGTATAGCCTCTGACAAGCGATGCAGTAATGGAATGAAGCTCAGTGCCAAGAATGGGAGGGAAAGAGAAGGCGTCGGGAGAGCAAGTGCTCATCTTAGTGGCCAAAGAGTGGCCCGCAAAGACGCCCGCTACAAGAAGGTTCTTTGAGACTCGCATGATCTTAAGACCGGTGCAAGCTCTTGATAATCTGATGCATTGAGAACCTTCCAAAGGCCAGTTATACTGGACAATGACTTCCGCAACTCCGTCACTGTGCTACGGAATGACGGTAGAGCAAAGCTCAATAATGGTTCGACTGATCCACCTCCCACCGAAACCCCGTCAACCGTGAATCAAATCCCTGTAGATACTTACTTCAGCTAACAGTTTTTAGGCATAAAGTCTCACTCGAGGTATCCTTAGCACATGAGTGCAAGAGTCAAACGGCGAGCAAGTCACAATACTGCCCCACATGAGTGCTCCAGTGTTCTCAATCAATCTCGGGTTGTTTTTCCCAGGCTGGTCTGAGGAAAACCGAAAAAGCCATGCGACAACCTAATTGAGGGGAAAACAAGTTATAGAATAAGATTTTAGCTCGTTGAATGATTCAGAAATGTCGGGACTACAATCCAGCCGCTCTGTACCAGCCCCGCATCCACGAGTGGATTCTCTCCATTAGGGTAGCCTGAATAGTTGCGACTGTTTTTCCCTTTCAGGAACCATCCTCCAAACAGAATATTTTTGAGCAGACAGTCTTACGCATAAATGACATACACCTTTGCTATATTCGTATATGAGATGATGACCTAGCGTATTGTCGGAGTAAATAAAGGCCGTTGTTAAGAGAAGTTCTAGATATAAAACCAGTCCAAGAGTATCTGTCAAGTCAACGTTACAACGCATTTTTTTACTCTGTTTTAGCAAGTCAAGAGTATATACTCTAAACCGGACCTAACCTTAATAGTTGTTAAAAAACATCATCAATGAAACAGCAAGATTTCCATGTGAGTTTTCCATACGATGTAGTTTTCTTAGTTTGCACTGCTTGTATTCAATTCACATTCCAGCTGCTTTGTTCAAAGGTCGTATTTAAGAACTTGTATGAAATTTGAATCAGAGACATTTCGCTATGACCTACAGGTGTGGCATCACTGACCATGGAAAAACTCTCATTCATCCTTGAAATCACAGATGAATACATATTCAGTTAATCTCTAATGTTGCGCAAGGCTCCGGGTTGCGGGACTGAGTAATGTCACCCGCCTCTTGCTCCGGCCCAGATTTCCAGTGCATCAACGGTAATTTCTACCTTGAGAGAAATAAATGACTATGCATGGAAAATCCCACAGCTGTAGCACGAACAAAGATTCAACAGACCATGAGCATGTAGCGAGGTGAGTTAACTTGCTGTAGCTCGCCATGACATCACACCATAAGCCCTAAGCATTAGCGGCCGTTACAGCACGTCGGCGCTATATTAGGCGCTAAATAGCGGCAACTGCGGGTCACGTGGATGACGACGGCTGAATTCATCCATTGAAGGACGCGCGGATTCTACGATTGTTCCTCAGAAGCTTCTAGCTCTCCCAGGCTTCACTTGCGCTGCTCGATCCAATATAATTATCAAATGCCACCACGCTTGTACCATACCAAGTCTAAGACGGGATGTTTGCGCTGCAGAACCAGGCGCGTCAAGGTATGTGCCCAAACAGCTCTGTCTAGAGAGTGGCACCATGATGATTGCTCTGACTCAGCAGCTTTGCAGTGTGACGAGACGCAACCAACCTGCGTGAGTTCGTTCTCCTCAGCAGCCTTGGTCGCTGCCGAATACACTAGGGATGGAAGGACTAACATTTACATTGATCTTGGTTTCTTCAGGGTGGATGCACTCGTCACAGGGTAGCTTGCGTGTATGACCGGCGCCCCGACAGCACCAGTCCCAAACCTGATAGAGGAGCGAAGCCCGAGCCTGATACTTTCTTCCAAGAGACGCAAGAACGCAGACACCGTGAGCTCCGACTCCTCCATGTGTTTGTCACTCAGGTTTGCCCTTACATCCCGGGAACCCACATACCTAAACTGCTGGAAATATGGACCGTGGGCGTCCCCGAGATGGCACTCGGTTACGAGCCTCTTTTGCATGCCATCCTAGGCTTTTCATGCCTGTACGAGGCCACGTACAAGCACAAAGTCGCAGCTGAACGCCTCCACTGGCGCGCTCGCTATCTCGAAAAGACCCTGCAGGCGCACCGCGCGGCTCTAGGTCATTTCACGCGTGAGAACGCCGACGCGGTAAGCTTCACTACGGTCGTCATCACCCTCGACGCGTTTGCGCATCTGCGGGAGCGAGATTTGAGTGGCCCGTATGAGCCTCCCATGGACTGGCTCCAGCTCTCCCGGGGGATTGGCGATGTATGTAAATGCGCACTGGCCCTCCTCCAGGATGACAAGGATGCCCTCATCTGGCCCTTGGTTCACACCAGCGTAGACACCATCCGAATGCGCAAGTCGGACGATCTACCGATGCTCGGGGCCCTCTCGCATCTCCTCGTCCCAGTGGGGAGCGAAGATCTGGGGGACGCAATCGACGAAGAGGCGTATCGGGAGACTGTAAGATTACTCGAATGGGTCGCCTCGGGTCGCGAAGCCGGCGAGCCTCTCAATATATTCTGTCGAAGGTTGATGTATCTTTCGACGCTGCTTCCGGCGCGGTACGTCGAGTTGCTGAGTATGAAGCGGCCGAGGGCGCTGGTGCTGCTGGCGCACGTCTTTGCCTTTTGTTCGTACGCGAGTGAGATGTGGTGGGTTGGTGACAGCGCAAAGCAGGAAATCAAGGCGCTTCAGGAGAGCGGGCTCTTGGATGGGCCGGAGTGGGAAGCCATGATGCGATGGCCAGCAAGTATCGTTGCCGGTGAGCAGTTACCTTGTCGCTTGGAGTCTGGTAACATGAAAACAGCAGTTGATTAACGGAGATAAATAATAGAGCAGGAGAAGAGTTGACACTCGGCGAAACCAGAAAGGAGCAATGTCAAGGATTTAAATTGGTCTGCTGCCGATCCCTGAAGCCCCTCCAGTCTCGTTCCTCGTTCCTCGTTCATCGGCATCGGTATCGTTTAGTACCCACATTTCACTCAGCAACCAGATAGTCCGCAGTGACACAGCCATACGGATGTTAAGTGCCGAAGAGAGAGTCATCTCTCGTTCAATGCTCAGGTTTTGGACTTCACTAGAGAAGATGTGAGATGGAATAAAAATTATATATAGGTGCCCTTGGGTCATTTTTCCTCAGGATTGTTTACGATAGCCCATCCTCATTCACGACACAGTCAAGCAAGTACAAGAACTCGTCCAGCACAGCATAAAGACTCTTCCAACATTGATATTACAATGGATCAACTCTCCATCACCCAATTAGCCATCTACTCTACTCTCAGCGTCCCTGCCTTCTATATTCTATGGAAGCATGGGGCCACAGGACTACTCGGCTGGGGGTATCTACTTGTATTCTTCTCACTCCGCATTGTCGGTTGTGCCATGCAGCTCTCCGGCAGCACTTCAGCAGCAATTATCTCCAACATTGGCCTGTCGCCCATTCTGCTCGCAACAGCGGGAATTCTCCATGAAGCGTATGTCACCTGCCAAACAACATGAAGAAACTCCCTCACTTGAAGAAGTGGAACTGACTCAGCCGCTGAATGATAGCCAGGTGTATCTGCGTCCTGAACTAAACCGAAAATTAGAGTGGTTGAAGGTGATTTTGTATCACGTTCAAGTCACTGGCGGTATAGCTCTACTAGCTGTTGGTGCATCCCGACTACAAAGCAGCCCCAATCCCACAGCCGGCGATCGCAACATGGCCAAGGCTGGCATGGGCATCTTGACATCAGCATGGACAGTCCTCGCCATCTGGATCATCCTGTCATGCCGGCCCTTTGCTAGGTTTTCCCGGATAGAAATGGACATTGGCAATATGGTACGTGCATCTCCAACAACCTCACCCGCGCCATGGAATTGATCATCAGTCGCTAACGGCGTCACCTTACGCACAGCTTTTAATATCGACACTCGTTTCCATCCCAATTTTAGGCATCCGCGTCATCTACAGCTTGGTTTCGCTGGTATCTACAAAGGCTAGTGACCCTTCGATGGCTGTTAGAGTCGTTTGCACCACCCTTCCGGAAATGATCCCAGCAATCATCTTCTGTGTTGTTGGACTTTACACGGCTGTCAGGCTCCAAACGCATGAAGTCACGGGGCGCACCATCCACAATGACTCAGGGAAATCCCGAGTGTAGTTACTTGGAATAATAGCATGTAATTTACATAAATATTCGCTTAAAGTAGCAGGAGAGTACAAACTCAGTGACGAGTTCTTCGCACGGTCAAGATAAGAGTTGAGATTACAGGAAACGCAAGATCGAGTACGGAGTTTTTCAGCAGACATTCAACTGCTTGATTTCTTTTCCACATTGTAAAATCATCTGGGTGTTTCAGTCCGTGTTTTTGATTCGATTACCTAGGTAGTCTATGGAGCCTCTGCATTCATGTCAAGATAACAATTAGACTGAAGCTTGTTTCCATTCCCCAGAGTGTTCCAAAGCATCAAACAAAGCATGTCTGTTATTTTGGCCTCCCCTTTCCCAGCTGCATATGGTTCCCACTGCCGCCGCGACAATCCTCACTTCCGGAATCTACCAGTTCATGTTGATTTCGTTCGAGTACGTTCGTGTGTGTCGCCTCGTTCCTCACTGACCGCCGATCCAGCCCCCGTTGGGGCAATGGACTCTGCCCTTGACGTGGCAGCAGCTTCCGTCGCCACCCCCTTGCCGACCTAGATAAACATGTGGTTAGTTATGAGATGAAAATTCAAACAAGGCTTTCGCGTTGTTTCCGTGATAATCAACAGAAGGGTACTTACGCATTTTCCAATCTCACAGTCGAGGTTGACACCGTGCCACTTGCAGGACAAGCCGTTGCATTGCTGCACGAACACATGGTTAGCTGACAGCTTGGTAGTTCTAGGGAATGCACAAGTGTTGACTCACTCCGAGATAGTAGCCCTCGATGAGAGAAGGGCAGTCCTTTTTGACAAGCTCGGAAGAATGCTCGGAAGAATCGAGCTCGGGGGATGGCGCTGCGATGATGGCAGGCAAAGCCGAGAGGCAGGAGAGGATGGTAGCAGCAAGGCTGAGCTTCATCTTGAGGGCGGTTGGAAGAAGCAAAGTTGAGATGAGTGGAACGTTGTTGTTGAGTTGTATGAGCAGTGGAGAGCAATGCTGGAAGCCAAGTTTGATGGAAGAAGTTGAGAGTTGCAAGCAAAGTGGGATGGAGGAAGATGAATCAGGAAGAAAGAGGCTTCAAGAAAAGCTGCAGGTTTTATGCTCGGCAGGAAAGAGCGGTGCCTGGCTTCAGTCAAGTAACTGAGGTGAGCAAAAAGTGAGCAGGAGCGCTGTTTCTAAAAGTAAGACTGTTGCTGAAGAGCAGTGAATCACGCACCTTTATGTTCATTAACTGAGCAATGCACAGTGACACAAGGACTTTAGACACCAGAATGGCATTTATTTTCATTGGCACGCTTCAATCCTTCTCTGCCGTGTACCAAGTATGCCTTTTGAACAAGTCCCCGTATAGCTAACTGATGTCCCGCCATTTCACTGTTTCAAGATAGAAATCCCACCTCAGGAGACTACCAGTAGAAAACACATTGCTTTGTCAGGCTGAATTGTGACATCTCGAGTTCATGTCTTCAAAAAAAGAGTAAGCAACTCCACATGTTTGCGTTTGCTCGAGACCAGGACAAAGCGTGCTTGATACGTGCCTGATGTGCATTCATCTACTTCTAGATTCCCAAGCAGTAGACTGCCAGATTAACTCAGTGACTCTGATTCAGACGGTGCCGACCGACTAGGAAGGAGGTCAGGAGGATGCGAGGAGGTGAGAAGGGGGTGAGAGGGGGTGACCGAAGATTTTCCTACGCCGACAGAGCCCACTGGTGATCTAGTTTTCTCCGCCCTGTTCAGCGAGCACCCTCACCTGCTTCTCACCAGCAACCTTTGGCACGTTCACCTTAAACCAGCCGCCCAGGCTGTCACTCAACATATGAAGATTGAAGATGTTGAGCCAGGGACACGTGACCCAGGGTTTTTGAGATCAAATTGACATCCAGCCAGGGACATTAATCGATCAGCCACCAGAGACGACAAGGACAATACGACGGTGATGAGATTTTTATTAATTATTAGCTCCTACCCTCCCCCATGAACGTCAGGTATCCGACCCGTCCGGTGCATGGCAAAACTAATGGCCATTGCCTCTAATTGCTTCTCTCCTCCTGGATACCGCGGCTTGTAGCATTTCACCGCCAAAACCTGGCTAAGAAGCACCGCTTTCTCCGCCTTGTTCGCGCCTTCTAGAGAGAGTAGAACCGGGCCAAGGAGGTTGACGGCCGACATGGCATCGAGCTTGGCGATGTACGGGATATACAGCCAGAATCTAGCGCATGCGTCACGATACCGGGAGTACACCGCTGCATCCGGCTGCCCATAGACGACGCCGAGGTCGTAGATCATCCGCAATAGAAGGATCTGGAACATGATGCCGCCGGCGAGGACGTGGGCGAAGAAGGGAGATCGGAAATGAAAGCTGTGACCAAGAACGGAAGTCGCATCTAGCTCGTCAATGATATCTCCCGCCGCAAGGGCCGCCTCGGTGGTAGTGTGTATCAGTGTTGCGATGGGTCGCTCCAGGTCGGACAGAGAGCAAAGCACGGATGCGCTGAGTTCTTTGTTCTCGCTTGGGTTCATCCGTATGGTTCTTACCTCCGCGTTGAACTGGGCTAGTCTGCCGAGGGATCTGTTCAGTATAAAGGTCTCGCTGGGGAAGCATTTGAGTTCATCCATGGCCAGGTACTCTCCTGCCACTGTCTCCATCAGGTTCATCCAATGTGCTTCTGCTAAGTAGCCCCTACTCCCGTTGAGAGATGCCGTGTGCTGGTAGTAGGGTGGATGGTTAGCTGTATCTGCAGGTGGGGTGTCGAGGCAAAGGTCGCAACTCACCAAAATGTGTTGACTCTCGAACGCCAGCGTCACGTCAAAGGGGTCGCTGAAGTTGAGAGTCCCCTTTCTGGTTAGCACCCACTCTATGCCACGGTACTGTGCCTCCAGATTGGTCACTTGGTCGGTCCCAAACAGCGTCCCCGTACGCTCCAACAAGATCATGGCGGCGAGCGTCTCTACGGAATACGGGCTCTCCTCTGCGATGGCGGCCTGGACACTGTGAATGGCCCTGCTGTACAGACCAAAGGTGAGCAGCTCCCGAGAATCCTCGTAGCGGAGATATTCCTCCCAAGCAGAGCAGAACAGAGCGGCGCAGTTACGTAAAGACTCACTTCGAGATAGTCGCATCGGGAGGTATGGGAGATAGCCCATCTGCATGCGGACGCCACTAGAGCCGTTCGAGTCCTGCTCCATGATGAGGATGAGACGCGTAGCGATGCTGTCGGCCTCGCTGGTGAGCGCGTACTGGGGGGCCTGCATCCGGAAGACGGCGTACGAGCCGATCTTGTCGCCATAGGACCTGATTGGATTCCAGTTTACAGAGGTCGCGGGTCGCCATGCATGAGGATCCCCGCTCTCGAGGCGCTGCTGAAGCTGCAGCTGCAGCTGGGATGCATTGGTCACGGGGGACTTTCGGCGCCGGCGGGCGTCAACGGCAACGACCAGGCCCTCGTGGACAAACTTGAAGAGGGCAGACGGGCCCGGACAGGTGTGGTGCGTCCGCTTGCATGGCGTGCACGTCGGCCAGACCTCATCACACTTCCACAACGTTAGCCTCAGCTGGTTCTATTGGAGTAGCCCCGGACGCGCCGTTTTCTAGTGCCTGGCGTGTCTTACTTTAATCTTCCGGCGCTTGCAGACTTGGCATCCCCGAGAGTAGGGAGTGCCGGGCATCTCTGGGAGTCCAAGAGGTCGCTGTGATTCCGTCCAACGAGGCAGATACAGCTCTCTAGTCTGTCGCGTAGGGCTGATGGTCTGGAAAGGGGGAGGAGGAGTGTGGACCAGCTCCAAGCTACGGCAATGTGCTGCCCCTAGACGAATTCCCGGCTTTTCGGTGAGGCCAAAGGATCCGTGCTTGGTTAGAGTGAGTTCCCGTTTCACAATCACGTGATGCGGCGCGGGGATTCATTTCAAGCTGTCATCGGTCCCTCGTGATTGGAGACCATCGCGATGTTTATTGTTATATGTGAAACGACTTAGGGCGGGTATATACGTATTACAACGATTCGGGCGCAATGAATCAATTGAGGACACAACTTTTGTGTAGGGACTTTGGTGTCTCACATGAGAAGGACCCGGTTGTTTGGTAAACCCTTGGAAGCAGGCTCTCAAGTGGGTGACATGAGAAATGAGATACTCGAACATTAAGCTACTTATTATCAAGTCTGCAACCGGTATTTTCAAATTATTGAATATCAATAATACCTACTTGAGAGATAAGACGCAAATATTGTCACTTTCTTTCGTTTTATTCTCTGAATTTCTTGATTTATCTTCGAAAGTAGACCCACTCTTCCATTGGGTGTCTGTGTTATTTCTTCTGTCAACCGCTTGGCTGTATGAACGGCACATTGCTGACAGGATCGTAATAGCTTGAACTGTGGGGTATGGCTCAATCCTAGTGAATTAAAGGAGACAAACTTTTTATTTCCTCTACAACTCAGAGATGAGAGTCATTGCTCTTGCAGCTTCCAGTCGCGTTTGTTGACAGTGTGTAGGGTATGTTTCTGCCTGAAAGCTCAGGAAACAAGTCTCGGGGAAGCCAAAAACAGCCGGTCCCGCCATCGCCTGATTCTCGGATAAACAGATTGGAAACAACCCGTGCGGCACCTCCCTAAAGCGATATGCATTGCCCCTCTTTCTGGGTGCTACTGCACTGAAGAGTCTCAGCCAACCAAAATCCGCCGTGTTTAGCCGTCGATCGACACACTGCGACAATCCCTCCAAGCGGCGTGGCATTGCGCATTTGCCTTCCTCCTTCTCTTCTTTACGATTCATCCTTTGAGCATTTCTATCTTGTATGTGAAGAAAAAGAGCCAGAGGAGGAGCAGTGAAAGACCCCAGAATGCGCCTGATCCACGCCGTCGTGAGATTGCTCACCACCGCCCTCACCATGGCGGTGGTGTCAGCTACCGGTGTCACCTCGAACGGGACGCGCTGTCTCATGTATCTTACTGGGTAAGTATTTTAGGGCCGAGGATGATGGAAAACCACGGCGCGCGCCGGCCCAGAGAGGTCATGGCATTGACGCATCTGTGATTTTGCAGCCAGCATCCCATCATTCCTGCGTTCGACCTCGCGTCGTCCATTACCCACGTCAATCTTGCCTTTCTCACGTCCGATGTCTTCACCGCTGAGACACCTCCCAATGAGTACCCGCTCTTCATGAGCGTCGACCAGGTGCGCGCCGGATTCAAGCCTGGGACCAAGGTCCTAGTCGCCATTGGTGGCTGGGGTGATTGGAAGGGCTTCCAGGAGGCCGCGCTTACTGCCGAGTCGAGGAAGAAATGGGCCGAGCAGGTCAAGATCATGGTGGACAGGACCGGTGCTGATGGTGTTGACATCGATTGGGAGTATCCGGGGTCAGTCGACTGCCTCCCCAACGAGATTGCTCTCGGCCGGTCTCTTTCGTACTGACGTGTCTTCAGCGGTAACCGTGACGACTATAAGGAGATACCCAACTCGGAGCGCGAGTGGGAGATTGAAGCCTTTGTCGCGCTCCTCCAGCAGTTGCGCGCTGTTCTGGGCAAGAACAAGCTCCTCACTATTGCAACTCCTGGGAAGGAGATCGATCTCATGGCCTTTACAACGGCGACTCTTCCACGTATCATCCGCGCTGTGGACTTCATCAATGTTATGACATATGACATGATGAACCGACGAGATACCACCGTTCAACACCACAGCGGCATCGCAGATTCTCGCGACGCCATCCAGCGCTATGTAGACCGTGGTGCCAAGCCACACCAGCTGAATCTAGGTCTTGGATACTACGTCAAGTGGTTCCTCACGACCGATGGATGCGACCCAAGTGACCCGATTGGGTGTCCGACTCTGCTCCTGGAAGACCCGAACACTGGCGCCGACCTTGGTAGGACGGGTGGTTTTAGCTATCACGATGAGACCCCGTCCGAAGTCATCGACTCGTTTAAGCGGGCTCAGAATGAGGGTATTTACACCGCAGATGGGAGCTACGGGTACTGGGACAAAGAGGAGGCTAGATGGTGGTCCTTTGATACCCCCAAGGTGATCGAGTCCAAGATGGCAGAGCTGGTTGGGGAGATGGGGTTGGGAGGAGCTTTCGCCTGGGGTCTTGGAGAAGACGCCCCCGGCTTTGACCACCTGAAGGCAACCATTAATGGCCTTAACAAACTGAAGGGACGTAAAGGTGAGCTCTGAACTGGGGAATTTTGCGGGAACAGGAAGCATGCCCCCAGTGACGCCACTTATACCCAGGTGATTGGCAAGTGACGGCAGTCATATCGGACCGTGAATTCCTCATCACGGCCCGTTTGGTTTTTGGACCCCGACATGCAGATTCAATAGATCGGATTGATTCGTAGCCGCTGAATATGACGGATTTTCTCTATTAATCTATAACGCTATGACTTTGGTCCTCAAATGACGAACCGCCCTGCTCTGACAAAAAATCCCAACCGAAAGAATCCAGTAACCCCCTTCTTTGTCTGCCGCTCCATACCCAATGAGACCCTGATTCAAATATCCCAGGAGACAAGCCGTAACTCTCCATGGGGACATCCCCGTCTTAGGCTAACCCCAGACATCCTCGAGCCACTTGGCGCCCTTCTTCGCCGACTCGGTCCAGCTTCGAGCGTCCGCCTCCGTCCAGTTGTTCAGCTCCTTCATCGAAGCCTCCACCACCTTACCAACCTCCCTCGCCATGGACGCGCGGCCACAGATGTACATATTCGCGCCGTTGTTCAAAAGCTCACACACCTCAGCCTTGTATTCCGCCACCCGGTCCTGGACATAAGTCTTGGGTTTGCCCTCCGCCCGCGAGAAGGCAGACACAATCTCAAGCACCCCCTCCAGCCCGGAAGCGGCGACGTCTGCGAGCTCCTTCTGGTAGAGGAAATCCTCGTCCGGTCGACGGCAGCCAAAAAAGAGGAGCATGCGCCCGACGGGCTTGCCAATCGCCTTGAGGCGCGCGCGCTCGAGGATGAAGCCGCGGAACGGCGCCATGCCGGTGCCGGCTGCGACCATGATGATGGGCGTGGCGCCGACGGTGGGGAGCTTGAATTGGGAGCGGCGGATGCAGGCGTGCACCATGCTGCTTTGGAGGACATTTCCCGGTCCGGAGAGCTGGTAGGATGGGGAGTCGATTGCATTGCTGGGAGTTCCGTTCATGTGGTTTGAGAGGGACAGTAGATAGTTGGTTGTCACTCCACGGATTTCAGTGGTTGGGGAAGCGGCGAGGGGAGTGCTGTCGACACCGACTGTGATGGCGATCTTTCGAGCCGATACGACGCTCGACGAGGAGATGGAGTAGTAACGGGGCTGGAGGGTTGGTAAGGTCTCGACAACGTAGGCGAGAGGGAGGTTCGTCCAGATACTGCCTGGAGCTGCTAGAGAGAGGAGACGCCCAAAGGTGATGTGATTGCTGGCGATGAACTCGGCGTACCCCGTCTTGTCTTTTCCTAAGCATGCAAGCCTGCTTGCGGCTTCTGTTGTAGGGGCGAATTTGGCTAGTTGGCCGACAGTCTCGCGGGACACTGGGGCACAGAGCTCAAGATAATGGCGGAAGAGAGCTGTGAGATTGGTTGGGCTGGGAATCTTAATCGCCTGGCCCTCTTCTAAGGGCTGGACCAGCAGAGGTGTGTCTGCTCGGTTCTCCAATCCCAGGGCCTGGAGGAGTAACTGCACCTCTTGGTCCGGGTTGACGGGATAGACGGCAAGATGGTCACCGGTTCCATATCGTAGTTCTGGAATGTTGGAGATATCCAGCTCGACGTGGAGGCAGTTCCGGCTGGGGGAGTTGTAAAGCTCATATGACGTTTCGACGGGCAATGGTTTGATGGCGGAATATTGTTTGACAATACGAGCGGGCCCATGGCGGTTGTCAAGAGGCTCACCTAAATTGAGATCAATGACATCGAGGGACTCATCCTCAACAAGTCGTATACCAGGGGTATATGGAATATCCTGTTCTTTGAAACCCAGCTGGCTGATGAAATGCTCATAGAGGTCATCCTTCCAGGACAGGAAGTCTTCCTCCGTCCCGCCATTGGCATCGTTGGCCCTGCCCACGGGCATCAAGCGCTGTGCACCGGCTTTATCGAGAGCCTCGGTTACTACGTCTATTACTCGGTTGTAGTACCTGTAGCTTGTGTTGCCCAGACCGAATGCCATGTAGCGCAGGTGCGGGAGCTTGATGCCGGCAGCATCTTTGTGAAGCCACTCCCAGAGCCCCAACGTGTTGTCGCTAGGGTCGCCCTCGCCATAGGTGGAAATAATGAAAATTGCCAGCTTATTGTCAGGAATAAGTGCAATGGTCTCGGAATCATAATCACAGAGGTCGGCACACAGAGTCTGAAGACCGAATTTTAGATGACATTCCTTAGCCAAGCGGCCTGCGAATGTCTCTGCAGTACCGGATTGGGAACCCCAAAAGATGACGACATTCTTGTTCTGGAGAGCGGAGAATTAGTAAAAAGTAAGAGAGGGATGGCCTGGGAAGCAAAGACGCTATCTCGTTGTGTTTTTTGGTTTGCGATACTTACTGATTCCTCCAGCTTCTTGGCAATGTTGCGCGTTGCTTTGCCACCGCCGCCAACACCACTTCTGGATTCCATTCGTCTGAACCAGACATCATGGTAAGGGTCGGGTTTGTTCCAAACTATGCCATTGAGCATGTATGCTGCCGAAGCAACTCCGACTGCAGCAAGAGCTACTCCATCCGCGATGGTTTGTGGTGGCCCGAGTTGGGACAGCCGCTGGATGGCATCTAAGTGGAATGTGCTGGTCATGACGGACAAAACAGCTTTTTATACCCTCACTGGAATTAAGCAAGAAGGTGAATCAATTTCTGATCGTTTGGGTTCAAATGATTCGGACGAGAGTTGGTGAAGGGTTCGAATGCATTGATATTTCGATCTGCTCCGCCCGCCACCAGAAGCACATTTCAGCTCGATGTTGCATACATATTCCCTGACTCAGATCCACAGCCAACCATAGCAGGTCTATTTCTCACTGGCCTCGTGGAGTCAGCATGTGGGATCCAGGCGAGGAAAGTCGCTTCGCTAATCTCAGGTGCGGTTGGCAAATCTTTGTTAGCATGAGATTAGCGGCCGAGAAAGTAGGGCAGAATTGCCTCCCTCGGTAGGCTGTAATAGGAAACTTCCCTGTTCAAGACAGCCCAGAAGAGAATTTTCCTTGTTCAGAACGTTTCTCCACTCCTCCACAACTTCCTGCGAACTAGTCAGGCGACTGACATAAAACATGGCACATCCAGAACCTCCAGCGTTGAATTTCAACACAATATCATTACAATACGAAAACAATTAATCAGTAACAACCACAATAATAGCTAAATACTGTAGGATAATAACTGTTAATTTTCTTATTACTGTGTGTAGCATTATGGATAAGAAACTGAGGTCTCTGACTTGTGTGAACAGAGCTTTGGTGTGCCGTGTTTTTATGTCACTCCCTTGCTAGTGTCAGCCTCCGGATCTCGATCACGGGACCCCATCCAACATCAAGATGGAGAAGTGTGGGGGAGGGAGGACTAGAATCTACGATCCTGGGCATGCGGGTGCGCATCTTGTGGAGAGTTCCGCCCCTTTACCCCTCATGGCTTTGCCTCTCCTCTTGGCTTCGTGTTACAACTGCTGTCACATGAAGCCGGGCTGACTCCCGTAACAAGCATGGCGCTTCTAGCTCCCCGTGGGCGTTTCTAGATGTCCCCAGATGACGACTCGAAATGCCGATTTAGGGAATTGCCATATTGGAAATTGGAGAAGGAGAAGCGCCCCTCTTGTTCTGACAACTGTCAGAATTGTAAAATATGCCCTCAACGTATTGACGTTTGCTCATCGTTTGTCCATGCAATCATATTTCCTGGCCAAGTTCTTTCATGAATGGGCAATACTATTCTGAAGCGATATAACACCAATTATTTTTTTTCAACAATTCATATTCCATTTCACCCACCATAGATCAATCAACATCCCCCATCAACAGCTGGCTTCATTGAAATCTGAATTCTGCCCTCCATGTACGCAGAAATTGTCGTCGTAGTCACGACTACAGCCTTGATCGGCTACTTTATCCTTTTCCCCATCATCACATACTTCAGAGATGCGAAGGGTTTGCGGAGATATCCCAACTTCCACCCTCTAGCCGGTATCACCAACATCCCCTTCATGATTGAAGCCCACCGTGGTTTCCGTTCCGACCTGCTCTACAAACTGCACAAGACACACCCAGTCATCCGAACCGGCCCCAACTCCCTATCTTACGGCTCTCCAGATGCCATCAAGGACATCTACGGTCATGGTACAAAGTGCACCAAGGGCGAGTTTTACGAAACTCTAGCCGGCACGCACTTTCATCTGGCTGATGTCGTTGACAAACTGGATCATCAGCGCAAGCGACGTGCCCTGTCCGCTGCCTATGCGTTGAAGAACCTCGAGAACTGGGAGTTCAAGGTGGCCGATAAGACTGAGCGATTCATCAAAGCCGCCGACAAGGCTTGTACTGCTCCTCTGAAGAAAGGGTTCCGTCCCGATGCCACCGACCTCACCTTCGACTACCGAGCCTTTACAAACTTCTTCACTCTTGATGCCATCGCCGACATTGGCCTGAGTGAACGTCTTGGTTTCCTTGACCAGGGCCATGATCGTGTCAAGGCTGAGCGCATGGATGGCTCTATTCACTACGTGAACTACCGCGAAGCCCTGCACTCTACTGCCCGCGCTCAGTCGATTTTGGCCTGGTCTGAGAAGTGGTACAACTTCAGCGTTGAGCTTTCCAAGTGGGTCTCGCCCGACTTCCGCAAGTGGTGGAAGCTCAATGAGAACTGGAACGACATTGTCTATCACCGTGCCACTCAACGTCTCAAGCGTTATGAGGCCGGCGAGCGCCTGCCTGATTTCTTCCAGGCCATCATGGACCACAACGATGCGAATGATTCCGGCATTGAGTGGGGTGAGGTCGTTGCCGAGGTCTCTATCATGATGAACGCTGGTTCAGACACTACCGCTATTGCCATGAACAATGTCATGTTCTGGCTTCTCAAGAACCCGAAATGCATGGCTAAGCTCCGCGAGGAGGTCGACGCTGTTCTGGACGCCGATGAGGTGATTGCACCATACGACAAGGTGAAACATCTTCCCTACCTCCGCGCGTGTCTTGACGAATCTCTTCGTATCACTCCGCCTACTACCTTTGGTCTGCCTCGTCGAACCCCCCAGAGGGTTGCAACATTCTCGGTGATTTCATCCCTGCCGATACGACGGTATCAATTTCTGCCTGGGTGTCTCATCGTGATCCCAAAATCTTCCCCGAGCCCGAATCCTACATCCCCGAACGGTGGCTGGGAGAGAAGGGCAAGGATCTCCAGCCCTACTTCATCAGCTTCAGCGCTGGCGCCAGAGGCTGTATTGGCCGCAACATCAGCTACCTTGAGCAGACTGTCCTGCTCGCTAGTGTTGTCCATCGATACGAGCTTGCCCTTCCACACCCCGATTGGGAGCCCAAGCGGCAAGAGGCCATGAACCTCGGGCCCGGACCCATGCCTGTGAAGCTGTGGCGTCGGGATTTGGGCGTGTCCGAGTTCAAAGAGAAGCAGTAGAATGTAGTATGACAATGTTTGGTGGAATAGAATGGTTATGAGTCCATGTATCTAATATTGACTAGTGAGACAAAAGAGGACGAAGGGGCTGAATAGCCGAAATAAAACATGGCACACAAAAGCCTCTTACAGCCTCACATTTCGACACAACATCAAAACAATCAACACAGTTATGAATACAATATCAAGTTAAATAATATACAATAATATATTATTTTAGTGTTATTATTTGAAATATTATTAATCACAGAATGAGGTCTCCAGCTTGTACAAAGAGCTCTGGTGTGCCATGTTTACTTTCAGCAGCTTGGGGGCATGTTGAGCAATCTGCCAAAGCGCACTACTCAGAATGACGTTTTTTTCTGATATTCTTACACCCAACTACAAAATGCTCATCTCAAACGGCGTCCTAAACACCTTAACACATTTACTCTGTTCGCTCAGTTGTGATAGGTGGCATCTTTAACTGCTAGCTTCCTGAAGGTGGCATAATGCTTTCCTCTTGGTACGCGTTTTCATGATACATGATATTTACATAACCCCCGTAACGCAAAACTGGCATCATCTCACCGCCACTCAACACCGAACGCCGAAAACCGAGAGTCCAAAAAGACCAGAGACTCCGAGTTGCCTGAAATTCCCCTGCCCGACTCCGCTCCCAGCCCTTGTATCCCCGTTTCCACCCACCACTCTAGCGAAATACAGAAATACATGCATGGTACGACTACCAAAGCCTAGTCGTGAAGCATGGCGATGGCCGATGCTATCGACTCCGCCAGTTCCACATGTTGCTGGACATCATTAGTTTCCACCTGGGGTTGCTCAGACACCAAGTCCGGCGAGAGTTCCCGACCCCAGCCCTCTAATAGATGCCGTTGGCTTGAAGTTCGGGTCAGCTCAAATTTCAGGTGGAGATGTCTCATCAAGCACTTACATTGGACCCGTTGGCCAAGCAAACCGAGTGTCTGCCTTTACTAAAATGTTTCTAATGGCATCTTGGTGCTCAGGGTCGGTAAATCGATCCCCCGCCATTGTAATCGCTAGGCAGACGTATGCATAAGAGGCTTGTGTACGATCATTTGACTGCGAAAGGAAACAATGTCAGCAGGAAATCTCCTGAAAGAAAGAATCGTAGCGTGCAACAAGGGATGGTAATACCTCGGCGATGCCGCATATTGTGAGAACGCTTTTCTTGATATGTTCGTTTGTCTCCCTGAAGGACTTTGCCTGGCCTGGCCCTAATCTCGGGGTCTTGGGGTTGTGTGCGGCGAGCAACACTTCGACCAGATAGTAGTGTAGCATCCCTGTGACGATTGCATCGTTCAAGTACACAACCTCTGGGAATACGCCACTGTTCTCGTTGACGTGCATGGGATGGAAGATCCACGGTCTCTCTATCCATATCCGGTCTTGCCGTTCTCGAAGCTCCTCCCAGGTGGCTATACTCTGCTCTTCCGAACCATAGCAGTATCGGATACAAGAAGCACAGTGCAAGATTATCAGATTTGCATAGTCGCAGCCGGTGCTATCTGGGACCACTAGGCGCGATATCATATCCAGGTCGAAATTAGGATGAACCACACGACCCTGGATGAACGCCATGTGGATCTCTTGGCGGAGAGCAACTAGGAATGCTGCTCGGCGAAGGCCAGAGAAATCACTCATCTTCTCCTGGGCTGCGATGAAGACTCGGGTACCCACTAGGTGGGATTCCGAGGTCATCCCTGTTGATCTGCAGGGGACGTCTAGCTCTTCCATGAATCGTAGTATGACAATGGTGGTCAATAGATTCTCGTCCATGACGGCGGCGAGGCTCGACAGAGCAGGGATAAGCGTTTTGAGGCAGTTTTGATGATATTTGTCACCAATGTAAGAGTCGAAATTACTCACCCGCCTCAATCGCTTAGCTGAGGCGGCCAGGATGGCGTTCATGAGAGGGGGGCATAGCGCTGCTCGGCGCGGCACGACGGTGGCGAAGTGTCTGTCGCTATCACAGAGATCAAAGAGTGGCGCCAAGTCATGGACGTAGTTCTGGAACAGCATGGCCTCAACGGGGTCTTCAAGTGGCCAGTTTGGTGTCTCGAGATAGATGCCGTCGATGACTTTTGCATGGCAATCACCCAGGGGTGAGTGGATCGAGGAGACCTGGGGACTTGGGAATGTCTGAGTGTCCAACTCTCTGTGGAGACCGAGGAGCAACTGCTGGGTAATGACCGGGGAGTTGGAAAAGAGACTGAAGGGGCTGCCTGCTTCTGGGATGCTTTGGGAATAGTGAGAGCCGCGACTTGATGTTCGAGCATGAATTGGATCCGATCGTGGAGCCCCTGACCATGGTGTGAGTGCTGAGTGGCTCAAGGTCCGCTTCTTTTTGGATGGAGGGCCCCCGGAGGCGGCAATAGGCGAGGGCAAGTCGGCGTCTAATTTGTCAGTGCCGGAGCGGTGTTCTTTGCTTGGTGCGGAGGGCGATCGCGGCTGAGAAGAGTCGAGGCTGCCGGTCTCGGTCACCTGCATGAGATCAGGGGGCGAGTCGATGGAGTCGAAATTGCTGGTGCCGGTTCCAGAATCGAGCAGATTGATGACATCGTTGGTCTCGTCGACAAAGCTCAGGGTGCGATTGGTCCTTACCCAAGGCTGATCATGAGCGAACTGGAACTCGCTGCGTCGAGATGCATCTTGGGCCCTTCGGGGTTGGATGCTGGGGTTCAACCCATGCCGGAATCGCACGCTATAGTTGCGGACGCATTCAACATCACTCTTCCGACAGTTGGAGCAGGGACGCTCTAGATCGCCTATTGGACATGACGAATTAGCAATCTAGCAAAAAAAGCAAGACTCAACTCGCCGTTCGAGCACGAGTTGGGAAATTCCAGGGTCTGCATTGATAGTGCGCAATCTTACATTTCTGATGTCTAAACGGGGGCGCGGACGGACTCCATATTAGCTGGGACTGATATCTCAACAAGGAAAGTAGCAAGCCAAGCAAGCCAAGCAAGCCAAACAAAGTAAGACGATGTAATGCAACGGATGGAGGGGAGGGCACTGAGCTGTCCCCGGATGAATCTAGAACAAACTGACCTCTGTTTGCAAAGCTATGGCAAGGCAAGCCGAGACACCATCAGTAAGTCTGAGTTTCACCACAGGGTAAGACAAGCACTGCGGGCGAACTTACTGTACACGGATCCAGCGGCTTGACTGTCGAGGTCGCCGTCGCCGTCTGCATCGTGGTCTGACGGTATGGCCGTGTGGGGTGTGGCCTGAGCGATCAGGCTCATGCGGAGAGTGTGGTGCCACTGCTGCCGTGAAGCCCAGAGATAAGCAAATCTGTCCCGGATCCCAGTCTGGAGGAGAGCGGAAGGAGATGCAATTTCTGTCTTGCCTCTGCTCATGGCGACGGGCGATGGTGATAATAGACGAAATGGGAAGGAGCGGCTGAGAAGGGGAACTTTCCTTTTTGACTCGGTTTTGGCAAGTCGGGCAGGAGCAACCCCGCAAGCAAACTCTACCCCATGGGCGCTAATCCGTGGGGAGCCAGTCATAATGCGGGAAATAAGTCGGGGGTTTCCATAGTCTCCAGCTCGTCATTTTCCTCCCCACACCTCCTCCGGCCGGACCTCCTCGAAGGCCTGCCCAGATGCACTCCGCTTGCTCGCCGTGTTCCCCGTAGTCCCCATGGGGAAAGCGTGACTAGAATTGGCTTCGAATTAAGGGCTGGCGGGCGTGCTGCTGTGGTTATGCCGTCGAGCCCTTGATGCGAACGCCAGGGCTGGTGTGAGTGGTGGTGACATACAGGAGCCCCCAGCCAATCACGGTGTTGGATTTCTCATGCCTGGCTCACATAGCACTTTTACATTCTCCACCTTGATTCCAGTAGCCTATCACCAAGCCATTATTTACATTTGGGGTAGACAGCACGAGTAAGTCGCACTATCACCAGATAATGGCTAATGCCACCAATCCCAGCCGCCCCACCCCTTTCTCACCTGTTTCACGACAACCGCGTTGATTCTATCCCCGCACACGGACCATCTGCCCAGAACGAACCATACCCAGGCTCGTTTGGAGAAGTATATAAGGGAGCGGCATGATCTTCGCTTCCCCAGATTGTCATGCATCAGCAGCTCCATCCTTCTCAGTTCATCACTTCTTCATTCAGAACCATCCCAGTCAGTGGTTCCCATCCACTTTCCTTCATTCCAACCAGAAACCGTCACCATGTCGAGCGACGACATCAAGAAGGACATCAACCACGTGGAGGACCATGTAGTTGCAGACTCCACCGACCTGGATGACCTCGATTCTATCGAGCTCACCAAAACAGGCAGGTTCTCATGGCTCGTCTCCATCACGGCAGCCATCGGTGGCATGCTCTTCGGTTACGACACCGGTATCATCTCTGCCGTGCTGGTCTACATCAACAAGGATCTTGGTAAAGACCTTACACCACAGGAGCGTGAACTCATCACTTCCATCACCTCTGGCGGGGCCTTCATTGGTGCCATCTTCGCTGGTGCCACCGCTGATCGCTATGGTCGCAAGGTCGCCATCTATGTTGGTTGTGCTCTCTTCACTGTTGGAGCCATCCTTCAGGCAGCCGCTTTCTCCATTGCTCAGATGACCGTCGGACGTCTTGTTGTAGGCTTCGGTGTGGGCTCTGCTGCCATGATTGTTCCTTTGTAAGCCATAGCCCCCCTGAGTTCTATTTAAAAGCCTTCCATTAGTCTAACAAGCGAACAGGTACATCGCCGAAGTCTCGCCTGCCAAATACCGCGGCCGAATGATTGGTCTCGACAACTGCTCCATCACCGGTGGTCAACTTATAAGCTATGGTATTGGTGCTGGTTTCGCCTATGTTTCCGGTGGCTGGAGATATATGGTTGGAGGCGGTGCACTCCCTGCCATCTTGCTCGGCGCTCTGCTGCCATTCTGCCCCGAATCGCCCCGCCAGCTCATCTACTTCGGCAAGAATGAAGAAGCTGCCGGAGTCCTCCGACGGATCTACCCCAACGCCACGGAGCAACAGATTCAGGACAAGATCCGCCTGCTCAACTATCACGTCGATCAGTCCAAGACCATCAACGCTGGCAAGTCTGGCTGGTGGGTCTTCAAGCAGATGTATACTGTCCCCGCCAACCTCCGAGCCCTCTTTGCTGCTTGCGGTTTGATGGCCATCTCCCAACTCACTGGTTTCAACGCCCTCATGTATTACTCTCCCACTCTTTTCGCTACCGTCGGTTTCTCGAACCCCGTCGCTGTTGGAACCGTTATCGCTGGTACCAACTTCATCTTCACACTGGTCAATCTCTTACTCGTTGACCGAGCTGGTCGTCGTAGGGTTCTGCTTTGCACTGTTCAATTCATGGGTCTCGCACTACTCGTCGCCGCAGTCTGCTTCAAGTGGATCCCAGTCAACAAGGACCTCAGTGTTACGACTGATGGTAGTATTGGATGGCCTGCTATTGTCGTCCTCATCAGCATGGTTCTCTTTGTCGGTTTCTACTCTTCCGGTATTGGTAACACCGCCTGGCTCAGCAGTGAATTCTTCCCTCTCGAAATCCGCGCCATGGGAACCATGATGCTCACCATGACATGCTGGGGATCCAACATTATTGTCGCCTCTACTTTCTTGACCCAGCTGCAGAGCATGACTCCCAGTGGCACCTTTGGCTTCTATGCCGGTCTCTGTCTCACGGGTTACGCACTCATCTACTTCTTCTATCCTGAGGTCAAGGGCATGACTTTGGAGGATATCCGCGAGGTCTTCCAGGAAGGCTTTGGTGTTGCAAAGGCCCGCGAGATTCAGAAGCGCATGAAGGAGGCCCGAAAGGCTGAGTCCACCAAGGCTTAAGCGTCAGGTAGGATCTTGGAGAAGTCTTCGTCGCCAGGAAATTAGATACATTCTGCCTTAACACTAGCTAGGCAGCGCAATGGCGAATAGAAAACGATGAGACATCCTCAGTAGCAAATAAGAACCTGTAATTTTCACATCTCCAAAGATTTCAACTGCGTCTGTATGATGTGAGCTTAAATTTGTCCAATAACTAGTACCAGTCATAAATTATCTCGTGTAGTATCACACTTAAACCCTACCATGAACCTAATTCTAACTCTTACGTTCGGAAAGGTATGGGTATGCCACTTTCCAAATAGTTAGGCAGGTACACTGATTACAACATTATGTTTCATACCAAGAGCATATAGATATAATCAGTGGTAGACACATGGCTATGAAGTCTGTGCTTCTCACCAAGAAGAATTGTGCGGCAACACATTCTAGCTATATTACATTTACCCAGCCAGCCATTAGTATAATCCAAATAGTGGCCTCAAACATGTCATTTATATGATAGCCAGGGCAGGACAAAGTTGGCGTTGTTCCATAAGTAAGAAGCATTCGTCACTTACCTGGAGCTTCGCGCGCGAGAGAAAGCTGACCCCATGAATCATTAGGCAACAAACGCTTGCAGCACCAGCCCTCGAGAACCTATCTGCCCACTTTCTAATCATGGTTCTGGTTCAAATGGAGAAACAGTATTCAGAGCAAGTTTGGTTAAAAGTGAAAAGGTATTTCATGTTTTGTCAGACTAAGATTAACCTGGTAGATGTGAAGGAGAGTTGGTCATCACACCCGGAACCCTCCATTGTATTGCCTTGAAACCCACCAAATCGCTCCCAAATCTGACCAACCCCATTGACGCTCAACGGATCATGATCGCACACTTAGTAAAGACCAACAACGACATCACCCTTGACACGGGCAGTCAGGTGGACCTCGGCCTCGAGGTCGAGCTTGATGCCCAGGAGGAGGGCGGCGTCACGGAGAGAGCCGTCATCCTGAGTGGCACCCTTGATGAGCTGGCCTGTATTCAATTCAATCAGTATTCAATAGAGCACCAAGTGTTAATGACGATGGAAGGCATACCTGCGGGCTCGGCGAGGCCGGTGGAGGTGGGGAGAGGGACGGTGAACTGGGCAGACATGTTGATTGAGGTGGGAAAACGTTGAACGTTTTGGTGAAGGTTGGTAGATTGTTGGTGGTGAGGAGAGTGATGAGAAGATGAGTGATGATGAGAAGCAGTAGGATTAATTGGTGAGTTTCACGGCTGTTTAAATACTCAGGAGTGGATCATACCGAAGAGAGGGATAGCATAAAGTCCACATGAGTTGATACTGCTCTCATCTATCCCTAGTCACCAAGAATCCGCCTGAGCGCATGGCATTGTAATGCAAAATCCAATAATAAAGCACTCTCAATTTTTTTTGTTGGCATGCCATTGTCCAATCAAATCTACTTCCTCATAATGCTTTCTTTGACAGCATGTCTAGAATGGCAAGCGAAATTTGTCAGCCAAGGGCAAAAAGCAAAACGGAGGGGGAATTATTGGGCAGCATAAGGGCCTGGTAGGCGGATATGCAATGCCAACGAGGAACGAATGGGTCATGTCTCCTTGTAACGCCGGGCCGCAGTGCTCAGCCGATGTCCCTGATGCCCACAATGTTTGATATTCAGATGATTCTAGAGGCTGTTGGCAATCAGCATCTTTCATTCGATCTGAGTGTGCAACCACCGATGGCCAATTAATGATTCCACAAGAGCAATTTGGTGAGAAGAGTGAATTTTTCTCCCTTTCCCTTTGCTTCATTGAAATCCTAGCCAACGTATTGCTCACAATACGCCTTTCAGCAGTGGAGCCAAGATTCATGCACGCACACAGGTGGTATCAGCATCGACGTGGCCTGCGTCGGGCAATGTAAAGCCGATTAGTTGATTAATGGCAATGCCGACATGGCAAATCTAATACTTGATTCATCGTACGATGGGATCTACTTGAGACCCCATAGGAACTTGAACAGCGAAGTACCACAGTCATCTGCCAAAATCACGGCAACAACACCTAGGGCAAGTGTTCAAGGCTGGGCTGACCACTGAAAGGAGGTTTCCTGTTCAGATCATTGAGCGCGTTAATCGCAATACTTTCTATGCACTTTGGTAGGTGATTAAGCGAAACATCGCACACTGATGCCTATTTTATACAAGACAGGACCTTATTTTCTTATCATAGGTAATACTAAACACAATAATAAGAGAATAATAAACTATTGTAACTATTTAGCTAAATGTTGTCTTTATTATTAGCTTAATTGTTTTGTTATTGTGTCGAAGTTCAACGGTGAAGGTTCCAGGAACACTAGTGCCATAGATTACATCAGTCGCTTGCCTTGGTAACCTCTTGTTTATGACTCGAGACATCCAATAATCCCCCCGGAGCGAGCCTCCAGATCATCTGACGCTTACTTGGGGGATGGAGATGCAGTAACTTGAACCGGGTGGTTACATGATCTATCTGTACTTTCTCGCTGTAACCAAGACGCGTGGATTTGGGTGGATGATTAAAGGTTTTGCTCTGAAACGCGTGTGTTTCTTGGAGATGGGATGATTTGAAAAACGAAAGGACGAGCTAGAACCTCAGGCTTAAAAGACTTCCCACTCAGACGTCAGAAGCCAGACAGGCAAAGAACAGGGGCGTCGACCAGAATGTCCAGATTGCCAGGAAAGAAAAAAAGCGGCTGGGACTCCACGCTACACAACAGCCGATCCGTATTGATTGAAAGAAGAGATGAAGACCTTGATGGCCAAGAGAAATAGGGATGAGATTTGATGCGCGCAATCACAACGCGTTACTCTGTCGTTGTCGCCAATGCCAAGTCGATTTTCTTGTTCGCTGCAGGCGCTGCCGGCAGATTTGTTGAGAGCGTGAGCCTGATTTCGACATCGCGACCAAAACTTCCCTCCACGTCGGGCTTCTAAGGAGTATTTTCGTATGTCTGTCGAACAAGTAGTGTTGCAGCTGGGTTTGGATTTGGCTCAGGGAGGGTTATCTTTCTCAATATCGACCTGGGTGCTGACAATACGTTATATGTGCTCCTCAGCAAGGCGTGTACTTGCCTGTCCGCGTATGTCACGTATTCGTCGTCTGACAGCACACGACGCACCTTTGCGTCCAGATGTACCTGAATTGAATAAGAAGTTCTAAGGAACTGGTGTCGAAGGAGATGAACAGAGGGGTGGGCACCGATTTGAAAGGCGATGGCAAGTCTGTGCTTCACTGTACCTGATTCTGTACGAATTCTAACCTAGATACCCGAACCCGGAGGTACTTTCCTACCGAACTCAGTCGCCCTGGTATCTTCCTGTGTAGTCATCCTCGCAGCATCAGAGTAAGGACGTTCACCTTGACCGGAAGGACCTAATCGAGGCAATCTCTAAGGCGGTCGACGACGACAAAGAAACACACACAGTAATAACAACGAGAACAGAAGGGCAAATTATGAGTTTGACTTGCGACCCCCTCTATTAACTTGGAAAAGATGCATATGCAATGGCAGTATTGACAAATAATATACAACAGAAAACCACATGGACGACCATAGGTTGGAGAATCAAAAAGGGTGTATTGTTCCAGTCGGACTACATCGAGCACCTGAAAACTCCCCTGTTCGATAGATTGGGTTCGATGGCAAACCACCAGGACATCAAAAACATCACGGTGTAGAAGATCGCTATTTCTTGGAGGGACGCCGAAAAGGATAAAGGTAAGGTAGGTATGTTCTCTTGCACCCGCATGATGTCCGCTGCCTGAGGCATCTTGGCTTGGTAGATTGGGAAGAGGAGGTATATCAACTGATTCAACCGATTCAAGTTGCTGCAACTCCATCCCCAAATAACTTCACAAAAGTACAGTTTTTATACAAGTAGGGTCAGAATCACAAGTACTGCCAAGGCGTTTCCATCTCAACTTTCTAACAGGTCACAATATTGACAGAGAATAGTCTATAACAATAATATCTTTAAGTCATTATTAGATATATTATATATTATTGCACAATGTGAGGTATTATTATCTAAATGACTGCCACAATAATCCTATGTGTTTGGCTGCCAACTTGTTCACGGTACGGCAACCAAAGTGATAGAGGCGATATACGTATAATGATAGTATAGATATCGGCTAGTCCTGCTTCTTACAATAAATTCACGTTTATCTGTCCTATCTTCTTTAGTGTGCACTTAGTTGCAATGAAGAATTTTCTAATAAAGAAAATTTAAAATCTAGTATTTGAGTGCGGTTGGATCGAGGGATTTTGCACTGCCCTTCTACAAATGCTCGGCACCTATATGGTAAAAAATGCTGGAAGGTGTGATGGAATTAAACTCGGTTTCTTCAGTCTTACTGTTTCTATAGTTTCGACTGAAAGATGCAAAATAGGCTCTGTTACGAAGGAGAATGGCATGATTGGGACGAAATCTCGACTGCATGTAGAGAAGTTTAATATCGCGAAGATAATTGAAACATAATTAATTTGAATATTTAACAAACCAATCGACATCATACTCGCGTACTTTTGATTAGGAAACTGGAGTCTGGGGGTCTCCTCCAGCTTTGGGGTAGACTGAGATTCGCATGACTCATAATAACACTTCCCCAAAAACGTGCAGGCCTCAGACGAATCAGGAATGCGCAAATGCAGAATAAAATTATAACAAAGCACGACGGCACAGGTGCCTGCAGGATCGTCCAGGGTCTAGTTTCTGTCAGCACGGCACCACCATGCCACCCTTTCACGCCATTTGCTTACTCCTAATTGGAAACAAAGGCGAGAGTTCACAGCCAATGGCTCTGCCGTTATTGATTGACCTTGAAGATCAATATTTCGGTCCACGTTTTGGTATCACAAAATCTTTCAATGATGCTGTCGCACCGGTCATGAGAGTGGAAGCGCTTGTAGGGCTGAGTCTGAAACGGCAAGCCAAAAGTGGCCTGGACCGAAGTGAGAGCCATCCCCCATTCAGGAAGAAATTTCCGAGGAAAGAGGATACGAAGGAGTTCGCCGTAATGAAGCTTGGCGGTGTGTGGCTGCTTGACTCACTTCTTATCCTTGGCGGGAAGGTAATTTGCGAAAGAGGTAAATAGCCTATTAGGCGTACTGCGTAATCCTTCGTGCTGCCATGTAGTATATAATCTCTGCTGTTTTTGGAATGCTCTCGCCAGCCTTTTCTTTTGGTATTCTTCTTCTACAACATTACAGTCTCTCGTTCTAAAATAGTCACTCGTTATCGACATAAAAAACGTCCAAGATGCATACCTCCATTCTCTCCGCCCTGCCGCTGCTCATGCTGGCTAAGCTCGCCGCTGCCGGCTGCGAAACCCACACCTACGGAACATGCGAAGACAACATTGTTCACTGGTACGACCCGAACACTGGCGAGATCTGCGACCCTCTGGACTGTGGCGGCGGCCGTGCTCCCGTCAAGTACAACGTCCCGGGTTGCGCTGCCTACACTGGCACTGAGACTCGCAAGACCGAGCCCTCGTATATGCCCTGCTTCTCCAAGACTGCCGGAGTTGGCAAGGCTGCTTCTACTCTGGCGACAGTCTCTTCTGTCCAGACCACGACGGAAGCCAGCACCGCATCCGAGACAACAACGGCTGGGTCGATTGCTTCTTCTACGAGCGTAGAGAGCACATCTGCGCAGCCCACGTCGACAGCTTCGGGATCATCGTCCTCCTCCGCTTCCACTTCGGTCTCCTCCGCTGCTTCGACCTCTGCTACTACCACGCCATTGACAACTCCAGCCCCCGTTCCTTCAACCACCAATGCTGCACCCAGCAACGGCACTATCTCTGCTACCAGCGCCTCCATCCCTCCAAATGCCGGAAACAACATGCGCGGTTCAGTTGCCGGTGTTCTTGCCGTGGCGCTCGCCGCCGCCGCTTTCATCTAAAGGCCGAAACATCTGAGGGACATGTGGTTGATGAAGTTAGATTTTAAATGATAATTTTTAATGGCAATCCATTTTCATAAATCATAAAAGTTTCGTTGAAATTTCGTGGCTATCGAATATAAAGTAAAAAAAAAAAAGGCAAGAAGAAGGTGAAAATGAAGCTGATAGAAATGTACGTTTCTAAGTTTATAAGAGGCCAAATGTCCACGAACTTGACCATTTGTAGGTTTCTCCGGGCCCGGTGAGTTGGTTGTCCTTTCTATCCCACTCCGGGCTGCAAATCATTAGCTTATAATTGATGAGGTGGGCTTATGGGCCTATAAACTGACTGGTTAATACCGTCTGGGTAATCATGTGCTTCGATTGCTACGCAGGAGCTCCGGCCAACTTTAGTCCTGTCCTCAAGACCCTGCGTGCTCTTCAAATCTGTCGTGCCGCCGAACCAGTTGCAAGTATAGACCTGAACGCCCGGCTGATCAGTTCTGAGGTCGGCCTTGATTCCTGAAAATTGGCTCCCGAGCGACACGACTACGGCGTCCTTGGGTGCGTCCTCGATGAGGAAGTAGCCGTTGTAGCCTTCACACTGGCCACCCGCTCCGCAGTGTCCGGAAAATGCGGGATCGTCCGAAGCATGGCCCAGCTCGATGCCTGACTCGCTGGCAAAATCATCGATGCTACCAGGTTCCGCGACTCCGATTTCGCCCGTGGGAATGGCCGAGTCGGAGTTGACGAGATAGCGTTGCGAGTATGGCATGTACAATGTGTGATTCCAGATCTTTTCCGTGTCAGGGTCCTTGTATGCATCCAGGTTGAAATAAGTATGCTGAGTCAACATGACGGCTGTGAAGTGTTAGATGTATGCGCGGTGAGTCTCGAAGAAAGGGAATATGATACGCACGAGTCAGTGCCTGGGGAGAGGTGGCCTCCATGGTGATTTTCCACACAGAGTCCTTGACGCTGTACGTCACCTTGGAGTAGACATCACCAATCATTCCCTGGGAGGAATTGGATTTGTCGAGTATCGAGAACGTGATTGAATCTTTGGTGAACCTGGTCACGTCCCACGTTCGGAATGACCAGTTATTTGTGCCGCTGTGTAAGGTGTTCTCTCCGTCATTCTTTTCGGTGTGGAAAGTCTCATCGCCGATTGTGTAGGAGGCGTTGCTTATCCGGTTCACATAGCGCCCAGGGATGGCATTATACACGGGGTGAGATGGGTCAACAGCTATGACGCCACGTCTGTTAGATGGTAGGGATTCAATGGGGAGAAGTGTCTGCGAAGTTCTCACGGTAGAAAGCGGCATCATCATATCCAAGGACAACATCTACGTCATTTCCATCCTTGTTCTTGACGAACAAATTGGTCAAAGTCGCACCGTAGGGGATGAACTAACCGAAATCGAGTCAGCACCATTTGTCGGAAACCTCTTCACTACCAATTACCTGCGCTTTGATGCCGTTGGCACGAATTGTATATCGTCCGTCTGCATCAGGGGACTGGGCAGAGACAGCCCCAATAAGAGTCAGGGCGATCGCTACAGGTCTCAACATTGCGAAGGGGATTTTGTGATGTCAAAAAAGATAGTCAGAGACAGTGGCCAACATTCAGATAGGCCTTCCTTTGAGAAGAGGAAGGGCTTCCATCCTCCACGGCCCGCACCCAAGCCTTATAAGCCCATGAGGATCTAACCCCGCACTATCCATCCTTTCTCCGGGTTCCAAATTTCCGTTTTCAATGAGAATCTGAGTGCATGGAGGGACTGAATCCCACGGAAGGTCGTGAGCCGTCCCAGAATAGGCACACCCCTGCCACTCTGAAGCCAATGGTGAAGCTCAGTTCTCCGTCGAGGGTCGGATCAGCTGCCCGGGTACCTGGTTGAACTCCCTAGATGCAGAAGGTGGCTCTTAGACGGGCCTTTGATTCCGTCTCTCTGTTGGTAAATAAATTGAACTTATGATCATGCGTGCCGCCATGATCAATTGTGATTCCATCTTGTTGCTAGGTGAGAATATGTGATGGGATCGAACTTCGCTGAGATTGGATCCACTTCCCGATGCTTAGCTCGAGATTGATTTTTGCATGGATAAGAACAGGCGCAAGAGAGGCCAAAAGAGGTCTGGAGCAGACTGGATGATTACGATTCAGCAGTGGAACAACAGCTCATGATAAGGTCACATAGGTTTCGCTAAGAGCAGCAACTGTGTTGCATCACATTTCCATTTGTTTGGCCTAAAGGACTACAGATTCCAAGGTAAATCCAACTAACTTGATTATGGGAAATCGGCTCCCACCATTGCTGTACCAAGTCTTCTCAAAGCTCTGTCGTACCTGCCAGTGCGATCGCACAGTCGGCCAAATCACAAACAAGCCTTCCGGACCAGAAGCTTAGATGGCGAGGCGCTCGATCTTGTCACGCATGGCGCGGATCTGGCCAGCGAGCTCGCTGCCCTCGTTGGTGGTGATGCAAGCAGCGATCACGGAGCGGGAGACACCGCAGGCTCGGCCCAGGTGCATCTTGCTAGGCACGTAGACGTAGGGGGTGTTCTTGTCCTCGGCTAGGAGGGGGACGTGCAAGACGATCGAGAGGGGGGTCGTATCGGCGCAGAGGACGGCGATTTCGCAGACACCACGGTTGAGGGCCTTGGTAACTAATTGAATCCGACTCGTTAGCAACTGGCCAGGCAAGGGAGCTTCTAGGATTCATAAACCAACCTTCGTTAGCACCCTTCTTGACCTGTCGGAGGTGCGTCGCGCGCTGGATCAAATCGAGAAGCTCGACGGTCAACTTCTCGTCGGCCAAGGGCCAGGCTGCAGAGCTCGAGTCAGAAACGGCATCAAAAGCAGAGGGTTTCACATGAGGAAGGACATACCTGCAGATTCGGAAGACATTGTTAATCAGTGGCTCACCCTAGGAGAGATCACTGCCTTGCTGAATTCGGATTTGTGAAGGATTGGGGATGTAGAGTTTTGCAGAGAATCTTCACAGACCACAAAAAAAAAAAAAAGTTGAATGCTTGGGTGTGGTGGGGACAAAGGCACGTGATCTACAGGCGCCACATGCACCAGCCATGGCGAAAGAGTTTTCACATCTTCACCGCCAGCTTTTCAGCAGGTTCAGAATTAGCAGATTGAATGTATCTGCCGCTAATATCCTTACATCAGGAGAGAGCGGCTTTAGTTGATAAATGGTGAGTTGGATTTGGTGGTGAAGAGGAACCCAGGCTGTACTCTCATGATGCAGTGCATTGATTCATCCGGAGAGGAGTTGTGAGGCGCGCAGCAATTAGAGGCTGGGATAAGGTGCAGCAAGACCTCAGCCACTACAGTGAGGGGGACACACCAAACCACCCTTGGCGGGAGGTTAAAATCGCTGTGCTGCACCTGAAGTTTGCTTGATTTTCAGTGCTATTCGCCATTTACAAAACTTCGATCCTTTGAGCCGCCGTGATAATTTTCATCTTGTAGGTCTTCATGAGCAAAGGCTTCCTTCAAATTAATTGAAGGCTACCTTCTGCATGCCTACTTACTAGGTACTTATTACTTTCAATACTTGGCCACTCGATTTTTCAACCCATCCAAGGACAGTCCAAAGTGTCGCTGCATCTCTGAAAAGAAAGCACATTCAACCATATTTTGACGACTTATAGAGCCTTGTAGACTTGTGGAAGAGGCAATAGGGCACGAAAGTAGAGCCTAGCACTAAAGGCCAAGTGCCCGTGCTGTCGAACCACCTTTCTGCGGAGGTTGAAATTGCTGTGCCGTGCTCGCCAAGATGGAATGAGGGTACGGCTTTTCCACCTCTGATGTGCAGGTAAACGGTGTCGCTGCATGTGATTTGCCAGGCGGACAGCGGGGCATTCTTCAGCCGCTGAGAAGCTGAGGGGAGAGCTGACATCTCCCCGCCTGTGACGATCTTCGCTAGGCAACCTCCTTGGAAGCAACTCGCGGCGGAATGAAGAATGTTGAGGCGAATTTGCCGGAACCATGGTCTGTCTAACGCGCCCGAATGGCATATACCTGAATTTGCACTGACGAGGCAACAGCCGTTGCGACAGGTCTATCCTGACCCTGAGACACTATCAGGACCTACCTCTACAAGGGTCGAGTAAGTTGGCGCGTCTTGATCGAGGGCTCCTACTAACCTAGATCAGTATTGTCGCTGTGCATGGGTTGAACCCTCGGAGCAGGGACGATACCGAGCACGCGTGGAACACATGGCGGAACCGGGCCAGCGGGAGACTGTGGCTCCGCGATGACCTCCCACAATCCACTCCCGATGCCCGCATCTTCATATACGAGTACAACGCGACGGCAGTCTATGGCAAGGACAAGAGCACCTTCGTTGAAAAGTCGAATGAGCTCCTAGAAGCGGTCAGGGCAGAGCGAGATGATGAGGAAAGGCCGATCCTATTTCTGGCCCACAGCATGGGCGGACTTCTCGTCAAGCAAGCCCTTATCAATGCTAGCATGAATCCCAAGTACAGGATGATCAAGGACATGACCAAAGGGATCGCCTTCTTTGCTACACCGCACCACGGTGGGGACATGACGCTGGTCAGCCTTGGCTCCATCGCAACCAAGATTGCACGAACGGCAGGCCTCCAGCAAGGCGACGATGTGCTAGAAACCTTGAAGAGTGGCAGTATATTCTCCGATGTTATGCATGAACACTGGAGGCATCAGATGGTGGAGTACAATATCGTCTCGTTCTGGGGAGCATTAGATACCGTGAGTTCTTCGGGCATCGATTTGAGAATTGTGATTCATCTCTAACGATGCATCCATAGGTCGTTCCGGGGGAAAGCACCAAACTAGGCATGTCAGGTGACAGAGAGCATATCGTCAAGTTGAACGCTGATCACAAGGGTGTTTGCAAGTTCGGTAGAAGCCAGGTGGATGAGGATAACTTGGGGATTGTGCGCCGTAACGTTCAGGACATTTACGATGCCGCATTGCAAGAAGGCGAGCAGGCCCCCTCCATCTCCCTTGGATTGGGTAACAGGCTGATTACCACTGTTCCCGCACTAACAGTCCACAGTAGGCATAGGGAGTCAGAACACCTGTCAAGCAGGTACTTGGCATGGTGTTACCACTCCGACTGAGATGAACTCATTGAACCTTTCAATGTCAATAAACGGCCTACGAGCAGCGACAGAGCATCTGTGCTCGCTAATTCAGTCCTTCTCGGCGTCCTGGAACTCGACTAATCGTTTGAGAGATTGCCGACAAGAGATCACACTCGTCGGAATTGGATTGCGATCCTTTGAGCGATACCTTCAGCGGCTTGATAGAGTCGACCCTCAGCGTAAAAAGCTCATTCAAGTTGATGACATTGTCATCACATTCTCCGATGCGATCATGGTATTTTCAGAATTCGAAGAACTCCTCCAGCGACTTAAGACGATGAAGAATGCTGGTGTAAGGATAATATGGGTTCACTACTCCAAAATCTTCCAACAGCATCTTGAAAGAATCCAACGACTCAAGGAATCGCTTAAACTGATGCTTACTATAGTCGAATGGTATTCTCAGGATCCTAAACGTACCAATCTGTCCTGGAAATGCTCGCATGCTAATGACTAATAGTGACACGAACATTGAAGCTCATGAGAACAGGGAGAGGCTTCAAGAGTTGGTCGAGACCGTCCTTAACGAGAATCAAGTCCTGAGATCGAAATTGAGCCTGTTGGAGGATCGCTTTGATGCAAGAAGCACCTTCACCGGTGATGCCGATGAGAGCAGCGAAACTGCCACAATCAGACATAGTGATGGGGCGACTCCGTTCCGAGACTCAGCCCGTCCTCTCAATATTTCGAATAGAATCTCGTTCGCGTTTGAGAATATTCTTCAGCAGTCGTGGGTCTACAAGCGAAATGAGAGGAATGACTGCGACCAATCATTTATTACCACGACAACCGACGCTCGATCGAGGACGTGGTCAATATTTTCAGGCATAAGCATGGCGAATATCTCCATCTTGTCTGTGATAGCAATGCCAATTACCCTTATCGACATCAACAATGGTCATTACTACGGAGTAAAGTCCAGGTTAATGGATTCGGCCCCGATCGCTGATAATGAAGCGTACATGTCAGATAATCGCCAGGCCTTGCCACATCAGCCTGAGCAGCCCCAGAAATACAAGTCAGCAGCCGATTTAGCGAATTAACAGTAGACGAAGACAGAACAGAAGACGAGGATAGTGATGGGACACTGAGTGACGAGGCAGTTGACGAAGAAATCTTTCCGTGCAAAGGTTGTGGCGAGGTAAGTTGCCAAGTTGAGGGAGTCCCAAAACTGAGCCAGGCAGGATTAACCTTTAACTTAGCTGCTAGAGGAAGGCAAGGCCTATGAGCTTGGTGAGTAATCTAGTTTTTTTTAGTTTTTTTTTTCCAATTTGACTGATGAGGGCAATCATACTAACAAGCGTCGCAGCTGGGAATCGATGGCATGTGGGCTGTTTCAGGTGCCAGACGTGCCGTGTCCTGCTGGATCCTGACTCGAACCTCTTACTTCTGGGCAACGGATCACTAATCTGCAATGAATGCGTGTATGAATGCAATGCCTGCGGGAACAAAATTGAGAATCTCGCTATCCTGACAGGGGACCAAGCCTTTTGCGCGACATGTTTCCGTTGCAGGAACTGTAAGTTACAGATTAAAAATCTGAGATACGCCAGAACCTCGCAGGGCATATTCTGTTCAGACTGTCACGAGAAGTTGATGGCCAGAAGGAGAAGAAAGGCGGCTACGGCTAATTCAGGAAGCGAGAGAGTTGGGGAAGGGAAAGCCCTGCCTCCGCTTCCTGAGAATCCTCCGATTGAATGGCGATATTCTGATTCAACAAAGGGAGAAGAAAAAGAATAGGAGCCGCCGCCACCTTCATATGACAACTTCATATAGTTATATCATATAATGACATAATTTTCCGAAATATCATTGTTCAGACTCAGACCACTCGGAACTAGCTTGGCAAAGATTGTATATATAGAAATATATTGTGTTTATATCAGACAACTCGTCTAAAGGGAAGAAATGCAACCCTTCTCATTGCGCTTAAACTAACATCATTTGATCAACTCTAGGGGGACAACACCCATCTATGTATCTAAATTACCACATGCGCGCCCATGTCCTGGCGACGAAGTTCATCTCCGCCAGACGGGCCCTCTCGTTCTCCTCGATGCCGCCCTCCTCCCACTGGGCGCACTCGGCGTTGATCTCGGCCATGCCGCTGATGAGGTCAGCCTCCTCGGGCTTGACCCAGCTAAAGAAGGGCGCGCGGCCCTGGTAGGCGTACATGACCTTGCCGAGGAGGAACATGAAGATGCCGAAAGCCACGGCGAAGTAGGACGTGATGAAGCCGCGGACGCTGAAGGGGGAGAAGACGTCGAAGCCGACGAAGATGATTGTGAGCGAGCAGATGACGAGGGAGAGGATCGGGGTGTAGGGAGTCCAGGGAGCGGCGTAGGGGAGGGCGTCCTTGGTGATTCCCTGGGCCTTGCAGGCGCGCCAGAAGCCGAAGTAGGTGATGAGCATCCAGATGTAGGTGGCGATGAGGGCGGTGGTGGTCAGGTCAACGAACCAGAAGAAGACTTCGACGGCGGCGTTGGAGGAAACGAGGAAGGTGATGCAGGTGATGAGGGAGACGATGGCGACGGCGATAATGGGGACACCGTTGCTGGTGCACTTCATGAGGAACTTGGGAGCTTGGCCGTCTGAAGAGGGTCAGTATCATAGAGTCAAAGGGGGAAACTGCGAATGCTCACCTCGCGCAAGACCATAGAGAGTTCGTGAAGCAGAGTAAAGATAAGCGTTACCGCAAGACCTGGCTCAAGTTAGAACGGGACGAACAAGTTGATTGTTTAACTCGGGAGAAACTCACCATCCAGAAAGAAGGATGAAGGCGTTGACTATATGGGGCAGGACGCTGATGCCCAGGTTCTGGATACCAATGACCCAGGGGGAAGCATTTGCACCAGATTTTCCAGCAGAGAGAGCCTCCTGCAGACCAGGGTCGCGAGAAGAGCAGATGATGCCGACAGCCAGAACACCAATGACGTAGAAGCCAACAATTCGGTAGAAGATGAGGCTGGCAACTCGGGGGATGGTGCGGCGGGGGTTCTGGATCTCGCCAGCGGCGAGAGCAATCATGTCAGGGCCGGCCAAGGTGAAGGCGGCGTAGATGACAACCTTCCAAACACCGAGGAATCTGCCCGCGCCACCGGAGGTGTAGTATGAGTGCATCGCTCCAGGGCCCCAGTTGCGGAAGCCGTAGGCGTCACCGGCTGGGTTGCCTCCCGACATGGTGATGAGAGTAAGGAGGACGAGCATGACGAGGAGGATGATCTTGGTGAAGGCCATGACGAACTCAGCCTCGCCGAACCACTTGACAGCAGCAATATTCAGCAAGACACAGCTGCCCATTGCCATGGCAATCCAGGCTGCTGCATTGGTATCCGGACTCCAGTATCTATCGAATTGTGACGTTGTTAAAACCAACTCGGCGTGTATAAAGGGGGAGGGTAAACTAACTGCATAACAGTCGCGACGGCACTGTACTCGGTGCAGACCAGCATAGTACCAGCAAAGAAGTATGTCCATCCCATCGCAAAACCAACAGCTGGGTCGGCAAATCGAGAAGCCAATTCGAAGATGGAACCGCGGACAGGGAGGTAGGCGCACATTTCGGCGACGACGAGGTACAGAGGCCAGATGGCGAAGCAGCCCCAGATGGCATATCCGAGGATCAGAGAGAGCGGACCGGCCTTGCTCAAGACACTGCCAATACCGACCTGCACAGAATTATTAGCCAGAAGTCAAGATTCGTCGAAAAACTGCAAACTTACCCAGATACCAATACCGATGGAACCACCGATGGCCATGAGATGGACATGGCGAGGCTCCAGGCCACGCTGGGTGACACCGTAGGCAGCCGACAACTCGGCATCACGGCCGGCTCCTTTGATCTCAACGTCAAACTGAGAGCCCTGTCGGGGGCTCGTAGGGCGAGCCGCCTCAATGTTCTCCTCGGCCTTCATTGTGAATGTGCTACAGGAGGAAACTGGTATGCAAGTGGGAGGGTGATGAATGGTGAGAACCAAGCGAACCTGAAGCAAGGCCAGGCAAACGGCGATGCCACGGGCTGGGCTTTATAGCTGGACCAGCGACGATCAGGGTCGAGTCATGGTCCAGACACAGCGTCTAAGCTTATCTTCCAGGGTGCCAGTTTCTCCAGTGACATTCCCCTCCAAATGGTAGTTTTCAGTACGTAAACTCTGGGGTTTCGGTTTCCATTACGAGAGGGAAAAACCAGGTCCGCATTTCGCTGCCATCTACACGGCTGAGATCTGGGGAGAAGCGAACGGCTCTCACACTGGCCACGCCGTCCAGGCCCAGGCCACTGTAGGCCGGGGGCCCCAAGCTACAGAGAGACGGCAGCGAAGAAATCGCCTCAATCAAACCGGAATGGTGGTCTGACTTGCCGGTTTCGGTGGGGCGTCTGTACCGGCACGACTGAGCATGGATTCTGTAGTCCCGGTCACTGCACCGGGTTTGGTGGAGCAGACTCCTTGATGAGCGTCTGGCTCAGTTCCATATCGATCGACTAGCTCTTTGATAGGAATGGGAGCGAGGACTATGGCCAGTTTCTAATCTACTTGGCGTGAGTCTCCCGCCGGGTGTTCGCTGGAGGCGTCTTGCTATGCAACTATGCATAAGGGTGGCGTGGTTTCGCGCCCACCCTGATGCCTTGGGCTAGCCATTCTCATCTCTGAGAGAGACGAGTGGATCAGACTCTGCCATGGATGGTGATAGCCATGGCCCTGTGATTGGCGCGCTGGGCCGGGCGAGTCGAGCAGTCGAAGACTTCTGGAACCATTCCACTTTCAATCTTCCCTACGCCCTGATCAAACTAAAACATGTGATGTACTGTAGGGCGCGCCCGCCATTGTCGCGGCTGCGATGCGCGCTTTTCCTTCGACCGGGCTCGCTCAGCCTGCCCATTGACTCCCCTCCTCACAACCGGGTTGTTCGGGTCAGCCTCTTTCTACGAGTGCTCAACTAAGCACTTGGACCAAGAACTACTACGCGACGAGCTGAACAGATTCATAGTTAATAAAGAATGACTCAATAGTGATGGTCGACTTGCTTGCTTCGAGACGGAAGACCAGGGTTGACCTGATGAAGCCACTTCAGGCGCAACGCGTCACACATTTATTAGTGCAGGGGTCCAATAAGGGTGACACTCGGACGGTAGGATTAAACAATCACATTGGGCTTCCCATTGGGTTGGTTCATCGACATTGATAAGCATAGCAGACAACCTTGGTTTTCGTTAATTAAAGTTATCCCCCAAACCCCACAAGCGGCTGCAAAACTTTTACGTGACAAAAACATGCGTCGTCCGGGGTCCAGACCAACAGGAGAAGTAGACAAGCCCAACTGGCTTTCCGACCGTCGGAGCGGAAGCTGCTCCGGCTGATGAGCAGAGAGTTGCCACCGGCTCAAGTGGTTTGTGACGGGATGGCCCACTCAACGAATTCATCTTTATTATTAGCAGTACGGCCCAAGGTCAATAGAGGGTGATGAACGCCCGGTGATCCCGTTAATTCAGTCTGCTCCCATTGGCTCCTGGTACACCTCGTACATTGTAGGCCGTCCTGATACCGGTCTGCCCAGTCCGCATCAAGGGGAGCTGAGCTGTAGCCGGTTGCCTAAGCTTGGAACATCAGAGTCTTCATCATCACTTCTCTATAATATAAGAAGATTACTGAAGGGGATCGGATTGGTCAAGGGGAAGCCGTCTTTGCATCCTCACCCTCCATCAGGACACTGACTCAGTAGAGTTCTAAATAACTTTATCGTAGGCCCAATCTGCGTATTTCTAGTGGCTGCATGGGAAGAAGCTACGCCATATCCAGGTGGCCAACAAGCTCCGGCCCCATGTGCCGCTCGACAGAAGGAAAAATGACAAGAGACTCCGAGAGCAATCAGCACTGACTCCACCGTTATCAGTATGCAGGGACCAACTTCGGTTCATGGTCCACCAGATATCGTTTACGAACATCTTCTCAGCCATATTAGATATCGAAATGTAGTCCCTAGTACACTGGATGCGCCCGTTGGCGAGGACGATTCGAAACCGGCTCAAACACGAGGAGATTTCTCGGGATGTTCTATCGAATTGATAGCTTGGTTCGCAATCCTAGCACAGCAGCGGCCACCGACGAAGAGCTCGACAGACCTCCATCCACGTCGGGAACCCCAGCTCCGTCTGCGTCCCAATCCTCCCGCCGCGGGAAGTGTGCTCGTCCCGCCGTTTCCAGGTCTCCGCGAGTATCTCCTTGGACACGCTGTAACTTACGAATCCCGACTTGGCCGAGGCCGCATCCAGCCACGCGACAATCTGCCCTCGCTGCTTGGCCGTCATGGCCTCCGCGCCGGCGACGAAGGCCGCCCACGCCGTCCCGGGGCCGAGAAGGCCGTTCTGCCCCAGGGACGAATCGAACTCTTCGAGGGACTCAATCACGTCGCTGATGTCGTGCCGCATCGCCCAGGGGTTGATGTTGCGGACCCTGCGATAGAAATAAATCATCAGCGCTGAGTTAAGGGCTTTCAGCATGTGCATATGCGGTCTGTTCGTGTCCGACATCCCCGGCTCCGTCGTATTGGTGGTTTGATTGTTCGACACGAAGGTACATATCGTGTTCTCGAGCCGTGAGGCCCGCGGCTGCAAGGAGGCCAGGTGCTCTGCGTCGAGTGGGTTCTTGCTCGCCGTCAACCGTTCCATCACGTTCGCCAGGCGGGTGGTCTGCGAGACGAGACTGAGCCAGGTCTCGGGCACGCCGTATATCTGCATACAGACGCTGTCGCGGTCCTGGCGGGCGTCCGGCATATGTATGTCGCCGACGCTCGAGTCCGAGTCCTCCTTCTGGACATGAGGGTTAAGTCCCTGCCCCGATGGGACTCGCGGCTCCAGGCGCAGGAAGTTGTCGAGGGTTACGTCGTGGTGGCGAGTCGGCATCGCCTGGACCGGGTGGTGATAATGGTGAGTTGGTGCCCTCGCAAACGACCGGCCGGTTTCACTATTTTGGTTGCCGTCTGATGTATCTTCATCGAGTGTAGAGTCCTCGTGCAACACGTTTGTGCTTTCAGAGACGATTCTCATCCAGGCATAGACCTGATGCAGCAGTCGCGCTCGACGTGAGATGCCCTTGCCAGTCAACCCTCGAAGCCGAATGACCCTCTCCATTTCCGTCAGATACCGCCGTGAATCACGCTCGTTTCCCGATAATACCTATACCGCATGATGGTCAGCGTTTCGTTCTGCTTCTTTCTTGCTCTCGCTAGATTATAGGGAACGAACCGCAGTTGCGAGGGTGGCATTTATGCTCATGAGCTGGTCCTTGTATTTTGCCTTCCCAGGGGCCAAGGACTCTTTTTCCAAGGTCAAGTTGATATGTAACTTTGCAGCAGCATACGCCTGGTTCGTCAGTCTCTTCCAGTGGGCGACAGTTCGGGGAGGGTCGGGGAAGGACGCGAAGTTGAGGGAGAGGTGGAACGCGGAGACGGCAATGACTGCGTAGAAGTTGGCCAACGGTGCATGCTTGATATTCTCCCTCTTGGTGAGAAGTATCGTCATCTCGTTCAGAGTCATCAGGGCTGAAGACAGATTCAGAATTCTCCAAGCTGATTTCTCGTGAATTGGGAGCGATCCCATCTGGTCGATGACATGGTCATTAAAGTGGCGGAAGAGCATAGGCACATCCACCGCCAAGTCTATTTCTGGCCACAAGGGATCTTGAGGTCCTTGCTGCACACCAGAGTCTGGGTTGTTTATGACATCGCATCCCGTGTCAATCTCCTGCCCAATGGGCCAAGTCCAGGTCTCAGCTACAACGGTGTCCAGCGCACATGGAGCAAAGTTGGAAGGCTGGGCAGTGTTGATCCCCGTGATGTCCTCGTCCCACGTGAATAGATCTGCCCATTGAAGGAAATCCACCGGTCCTGATAATCCGTCCTCTGGTGAGGGGAAACGACTGATAAATGGCAACGGCTCTGCAACCGGTGGTGCTGTATCTAGTGTTCTGTGCTGCTCTGATATTGGGCTCGGGCGACTTGAGGATGGTGTCTCTACCGACTTGTTATGGTTGACTTTAAAGACACCGAAAGGCCCGACGGAAAACTCTCCAGAGGCTCGAGCTTCGAAAGTTTTTGATTCATCGTCCACTTCTACGAGAGTAGTTGCCAAATTTGAAGGACGTGTCGCTAATAAGCTTTGGCACATGGACTGCCGGCTCGTTTCTAAAGTTGGGGGTTGTACATTAGTCTGTATTCACCGCTCAGGAACTCGCATCGTTCAACGCCGAATCACGCATTTTACTTCGGGATAAGATATCCAACTACATACCGGTATATAGCTGCCGTCTGGCGTATTGGTCAGTCCCGTCTTCCTCCGGTGGAGATGCCTGATCCGGGCCTGTAGACACAACCCAGCGCAAAGCTGAGGAGAACCCCTCGCAAGTCAGACCCGATGCCTGGCAGCGGTTGCAAGCCGGTTCCGTCTGGTCACATTTAAGATGACGCCTTCGACAAGTCCTACAGCCCCCGCGGCCAAAAGTCTTGCTGCCCTCCCTCCTGGACACGTTCCATTAGACGATCCGGAAACACAGCAGGGAGACGAGGGTCATCCCCATCAACACCCGGCAGTAGCCGGTCTGGATTATTGAATAGGCCGGTTGAAAGATATCTAACGGTTCGCTCGGACGGCCTTGCCTTGATATACCTCGTCGATTCTCGATGCGGAATGTGGGAATGGCTAGTGGCTATACAAGCTCCGATTTAGGCCGCACAGCTCGTGGAAAACTTCCTCATCTGTTTCCTCTCACGTCTTCGGCCCCAGATTCCGAGCACAGTCAGGGCACTTATCTTTCCCACAAACTCCCTGGTCTGGCCTTACCCTTTCATAGCAATTTTACCCCACCCAGAGCGGTCGCAAAAAAATGATGCAGGTCACCGCGGGCGGCAGATCTAATCGAGATCGCCCCACGGGGATGCGGCGATATTATTTATGAAATCGGATGCACATTACGCATGCTCTGAGTATTGATAATAACTCTTGTTTCCTGGTATCTATGAATGAAGAGAGCCATTGGCCGCTACTTGATTGGAGATCAGCCAAACTTAGGGAGCGGGCACTTGGAAGTTCCGAGGTCGGATAGGCAATAGAAGGTTGCACTCGATGCGAACCACATACATTGTCTCAGTTCATCTTCCAGAATTTCATCATAGATTTTCTCAGAACATCTTCCAGAATCTCGTAGAACATAAGCAGGAATGGAAATTTCCACCATGCGATAGCTACAGGTGTGTGCTACCCTAAGTCCGGAGGGAGCTCTACTTTGCAAATCACAAGAAGTCATTACAAGTGCCCGACGTCATACTGCTCTTGAGACATACATGAGCTGAAACGCACAGGTTCAGGATCGACCGTCTTGGGATACAGGAGTCGAACCAATAGCCTCAGTGATTCATGCAGCTGCAATCAAAAGTGATGTCAACGTGTGCTACGATCGGTACAATCCTTCACGAAAAGAGAATTTCCACGAGGCTACAGCGGTAATTTATTCACGAGGACGGTTCGGCTAATTTGACTATTGAAGCGTGCAATCAATCGGTGTTCTCGCCTTCAACCTCAGTTTCATGATCGTGGGCCCATTCGACTTACCCGACAATAGGATAGTTCAATTGACACAAACCCTTCATATACGAGAAACCCCTGTTGAATGAAGTTTCAGACTATTCAACAGCACAAATGTGCCTTGTTCCTCAAAATGGAAGGGTCAGGCCGGCAGGCATAAGATGATCACCGCGCTGACTGCAGGTTGCAGGGCCAACTGATGCTCGAAGCCAGATGAGCGAAGGAGAGCTGCAAGATTGGGTCGTACCGAGCTGGGTAGCATGTAAGATATTGGATGTATTGAGAGGCCTGTGAGGAATAGGTGACATGATTGTCATAATTCACGTGTCTCGAAGACATAAGGGACACTAAGCACCCTCGCATAGCTCTCAAAATCACAATGTCGGCCTTCCACCCAGAGCCACTTCAGCTCGTTTGTGACACCAACAATTGCATAAACTTGGCTGATACCCAACCCGAACGATCCCATTGGGTTTGATCGTCTCAGTTGTGGCGCCGCTCTTGCAGCACCGTATCGGCAGCCGACCAAACGAGGTAACGAGGTCAGAGTTATAGCAGTGCTCAAAGTGACACAAGTCGGTAGGTGATTATAAAGTCAGGCAACAGTGACACGGTATTGAAAACCCGAACCATTGCACGGACAAGCAAATCATCCACAACAGCCTCTCTGCAAGACTCGAACATGGCCCTCAACATGGACAAGTTCCACTTCGGAAACAAAGATGAAAAGAAAAGATTCTGCACCGAGCTTCTCGGCTCCTTGAAGGAGCGCGGATTCGCCAAGATCCGGAGTCATGGGGTTTTCAAGTCAGTTCTCGGCCCGCAGTTCGACCAAGTAAGGCTATGGTATCCAACCGCGTCGAGTTTCAGTTTTTAACATGGGCTGGTTCTAGATACGTAGATTTTTCAACCTACCGCTCGACGTGAAGATGAAGGTGAAGCACCCTGCCCAGGCCACTCCCAACCGCGGCTACAGCTACGTCGGCCAGGAAAATGTTGGCAACATCAGTGGCTACAACAAGGGTCTGGGACCTGCAAACACGCGCGATATCAAGGTAGGTTGGCCTCCCTGACCTCAGTCCTGGAGAAGGAAATCGCGGGCTAACACTGTGCTGCCGGCTCCAACAGGAGTCTATTGATTTTGGTTCTGATATTGATGACCTTGTCGAAAATGTCGAGGTCCCCGAGGAAGATGTCCCCAACTTCCAGGTCGAGATAGATGGCCTCTTCCACAAGCTATGCGAGACCCAGCGCCATATCCTCTCGGCCCTGGCCATCGCCCTCGGCATTGACCAATCCCATCTCCACTTCATCCACGACCGCGTTGAGAACGAGTTCCGTCTGCTGCACTACCCGGCCATCCCCGCCTCGGAGCTGCGCGACGGGACAGCAACGCGGTGCGCCGAGCACACCGATTTTGGGACCATCACCTCATCTTCCAGGACGCCGTCAGCGGCCTGCAGGTCGAGGACCCGGCTGAGCCCGGCACGTTCCGAGACGTCGGGTCGTCCAACCTTTCGGACCTCATCCTAATTGTCGGCGACTCTCTCCAGCGCCTGACCAACGACACCATCAAGGCCGGCCGCCACCGCGTCACGTACCCCCCAGGTGTGGACAGGGACAGCGATGAGATTATACCCGAGCGCTACTCCATGGCCTACTTTGCCAAGGCAGACAGGAACGTATCGCTGCTCCCGCTGAAGCAGTTTGTTACGGAGGCTAACCCCTGCCGGTATGAAGACGTGACAGCCTGGGAGTACAACAACCAGCGCAGCGCCAGCCTCTATGAGGGATAGGATGGGCGGCGAGCTTAGACAGAGACCATATGATCAGAAACCATCCCATAGTCAATTGACAGCTGGCAATGCATGATGAACCAGCAGTGCTGGCAGATCGGCAGCACGTGAAACTGTGAAACAAGGCCTAAACTCCCCTGTTGGCCCAGTGCCCTGCTGCCGGAACCAGCCCCTGTAAACACCCAGAGAGGCCTGTGCACCTCCCTGGGCGAATGAAATTATAGTGGACGATCGCTCCCACAACAGCACTCTCTCCGTGCCTTGACTCGAACCACGTAAACATAGCGAAACAGTGCTCCGTTACCCAAGCGGTAAACGCTCATTTCACATTGGCACAATTCATTTGTGTCAGCCAGGGGGGGAAGAAGAGGGGAAAGAGGGAGGGAGCGCTGTTGGCCGCGGCCGGCATGCAGCGCCCTGTCCTACCAACACCGCAGCAGAACATGAGACAGGCCGGGCGCATAAACCCCCCGAGTGGCCTCTGTGCGCATTCAAGCTGCATTCACGACGGCAGCGAAGTTCATGCGACTGTCTTGGCTGCATGTATGATGTATGATTGAATCATCCATCCTGGCCTGTCGTCCCCGGATCGACCTTTGCCCTGCTATCTATCCTCCGCACGGCAGGGCAGCATGTTAAAGACGATGCATGATGGAACCGCTGTAGGTCGGCATGTAACTCACGAATTCCACTCTGGTCCCGTAGGATGGGCTAACCCCCAAGGTGAGCAAAATCCATCGCTGCCAACAACGGGGACACAAATATAGCAGTGATGAGTAGCTGCGTCGTGCGGCTGGGCGCAGGCTGACACGGCACAGCAGCGAGAGCCCAAACAGCGAAAAGGCCGCAAAATTGCGAATTGGCCCGTGGTACTTCAGCTGACAAGGGCCGGAAGAGAAAATCTACGGGCGAAATCACGCACTGTCCGTCTCTGTCGCCACACACTGTCACGGCAACTGAGTAGTAAGCACACAAACAATGATTGTTGAGATCAATTTCCATTCTATTCAATTCAAATCCAAAAATTCTTTTGTCCTGGTATCAAAGATAAATATAAACAATAAAAGAAAAAGTAAAAAAGAAGAAGAAAAGGCTCTACATGGAGCACTAATCCGGTGAAAAACAAAGCCAGCCCTTTTTCATCAGTCGTAAAAAATTGGTAGACTACCAAAGGTAAAAGAAAGAGTCTACTCTAAAAAAGGCCCACAAGCGAGCATGCAACCACACTGGACACAAGGGCCACCAGTGACATCTCGACTCCACGGCGTCCAGCACTGACTGGAGCAGTGGTGGACGACGTAGAAGGAGTGCTGGCCGGCGTGGAGACGGTGACAGAAGACAATGTCGTGCTGGGGGTTGAGGTGTTGGTCAAGCCAGAGCTGGGGGCGATCACGCTCGACGAAACGGTGAGCGAGGGCACCGAGGACGAAACCTGAGCCGACGAGCTTGTTGCAGCCGATGAGGCAGGGGCAGACTGGCTGGAGGCGGGAGCAGCGACAGTGGTGGCAGCCTCAGCGGATGAAGCGCTGCTGGGAACCTCGTGGAAGACACCTCCGGCAGTGGTGGTTGGCTTCTGCTCGACGACAGTGGTGGGCGCAGCAACACGGGTGGGCGCGGCCTGGCTTGTAGAGGTGGAAGAAGAAGTAGAAGTAGAAGATGAAGACGAAGCAGGGCTGTTGTTGGTGGTGTCGGGAATGTCAACAACAGTACCATCGCCGCCCGTCCCAGCGAGGACTGTCTTGCCGGTACCGTACTGGATGTCCACAACAGGGCTGGAGAGAGAGAGCTTGGTGGTGAGACCAAGAGTGTTTTTGCAGCTGGGCTGGTTGCTGACATCCAGGTCAAGCTTGCACGACTCGTCGAAGCCCAGGGTGCAGATGGCATCGCAGATGTTGTAGAGGGCGTAGTTCTTGGCGACCCAGCTGTTGGGCTGGGCGAGGCAGCTGGTGAGGAAGTTGATGCTGTTGGAGGCGCTCAGGGGGAGCTTGTGGTCTTCGGTCTTGATCAGGCTGGCGCACTCGGAGGCATCGACCTCCTCGACCTCGACGTTAACACCGCCGCCATTGAGGGGGTTCGACTTGGCAGACTTGCCGGACTGGAGGTAGACCCAGGCGTCGTAGCTGACGTCGTAGGCGCCGCCGGACTGGTCGATGCGCAGGAGGTGGACGGAGCGGCCCTCGTAGCTGAGCTTGACGCAGATGTTGTTGCAGTCAACGGATCCGGGCCAGTAGGCGACGCGGTTGGTGTCGATCTTGCAGCCGAGAACACCGACCGAGGACGAGTACTTGTCGTGGGGAGTGATGGAAACACCCTTGGCTACCGCGCCAGCGGCAAGCGCAAGGATGGAAACAATTGAAGTCGAGGGAAGCATGTTGGCGATGCTGGTCTCGAGTGGATATTCCCAAAGAAGGAGTGATGGGAAGACGGTTTAGACGAGAGTCTGGATTGGTTTGATCTGGCGATCCGAGTCGGAAACTTGGGCCAAAGCGAAGCAAAGAGTGTGCTTAGGAAAGCGATTGATTGCGATGAGGCCAATGTGTCGGCCGGGGCGTCGTCGGGCTCTGGAAAGAGTGGTGACGGAGAGATTGTCGAAAGACGGGATCTGGCGCAGCCGATTTGGTGCAGAAAGAGAGTGGCCTGCCACAAAGTCGAGGCTTGCGAGAGCTGGAAAGGAAAGGATGACACGCGGTGTCGTTTGTCGCAATCAATCAACGAAGGCTTGATGGAGGAACGAGGATCAGATTCATGTTTGCGGGGGTGCCAGAGGCTGCTATATAATGGGGCTACCACCGGGGAACTGGCAGGAGCGAGCCTTCCCTGTGCCTTGCTCGTGCCTGCCACGACACGACATGGGTCGAGGGACAGGCCGCCTTGGGACAGGTACTTGCCGTGGGTGCTGCAAGGGAGCACGTTGCATCGGTGCCTGAACCAGGCACAATGTCACTGTGACTCGTGAGTGATCCCTGCCAGGCGCTGGGCCGACACAGTGGCTGACACGCCGGTCCGCTGACTAACCAAACAGCGCTCGCCCGTTGGCTGCCGTGGAAGAGCTTGCAGGAGCTAACCCTGTTAAATTTAGCAACCGGCTCCCCGTCGCCCAGCGGCCCTTGTTTAGGTTTGTTCCTGCATTGTCGCGGGTACGTAGCGGAACGTACTGCCTGCCTGCCAACGCTGCCCGCTGTCACATGCTGGGCACCCGTGCGCCGGTACAGGTACCAGTAGCGACCAAAAGGGACAAGCCGTCTGAGCCAAAAAAGATTTTCGCTCTTTGTCCCGGCCCCCAGCCGATCCGTGGCTGACTCTTTCCGCGCCGTTCCTGGTCACTAATTTAGTCCCCAAGCACTTTGTTTTTTTTTTGTTGGCTCTGTCTCTCCATTCACGGTCGCTCTGGCTGCTGCCGGCCGGTTTCGCGCTGTTCTACTCTGCCCTGCTTCTGTGGATGCGCTCATCCTTTCCCTTCTGCGTGGTTTTAGTGCCTCGTCTCGCTGTCTCGCAAGCCACACACGCAAGACACGCACCGCCATGGCCACTGGCTCAGCTCCACACCCCCTTCACCGTTCAATGAAAAAGAAAATTCAAGCAGCAAAAATTCAAACAATAAAATCTCTCACCGACTAAGACTCACAATAGGCGCGTCATCACATTATTAATCGTCGATTCTGACTGGTCTTGCGTTTGGGGCCTGAACTGAAATGGTTGAATGGTCGCACCCGGCACAAAAGTACCTGCACGATTACAACAATAATGTCTCACTGATGAGCGTCTCACACCATTGCCACTCCCTACCCTAGAGCTGCATAATCACTTCCTTATCCTAATCTTCTACCCAAGTTCAGATAATTCTGTCAATCACAGAACATCCTATTGAAATATCTGGATATTAAATTAATTTTATCCCTAATGCTGTAACTTAGGTGTGTTGGCTCACTGGTCTATTGAGACCAGTGACGACTAGATGTTTTGATTGTTCTCAAACGCGCTCTTGAGGTGGATCCCACCACATAAACTCTACCAACAAAGTATCTTGTGTAGTAATTGCGACAGTATGCAGGTCTCGAGTCTACTGATCCATGGCAGTCGGAGTGACATCTTCTCCCTCATCAAGGGCTTCTTCTCTTCTTCCCGCCCCGTATTTTCAATGCCGGGATTGCAGCGGCAACAGAAACGACAAGTATCAACAGAAATCCCTTATTCATTGCCTGCCCGTAGCTGCGCCGGACAAGAGCCGCAATCTCGGGATCTAGAGTCTGGAGCGACTCGAGGCTCTTCCTCACCTCGTCCACAATCTTACCTACGTCGAGATTGTCGTACTTTTGGAGCTCCACGGTCAAGATGTCGCGGAGGGTTTGCTGGATGACCGTGGACACGACTGAGACGCCCAGAACCGACCCGAGGTTCCGGAAGGCAAAGTACATGGCAGTCATGACGGCAATGTTAGTAGATGGGCCATTTGATACTAGAAGTGTGTTAGATGCGGTGTTTCCCGTCTTGTAATGCAGATTTGGCCGGGATATGCCCAACTCACTGAGAGCAATGAGTCCAGAAACGACCGAGTTCCCAATCCCAAACTCGGCCACAGCTTGAGAGATGATTAAACCTGTTGTAGATTCGCCGGCTGGCCCAGACCAAAGATAGGCAAAAATGCCTCCGGTGATTTGCAGCACTGAGACGAGCATTAACGCCCAGTAATACTGCCCTGTGTGCCTCATCCAAAAACCAGTCAGCACGGAGCTCACGACGCCTCCCACAATGGCCGGCAGCATGTAGAGCGACGCTTGCTGAGGGCCAAGCTGGTCCTTGACCTGGTAGTACAGCGGCAGCACGAAATCCAGGGCGACAATGGCAAAGAAGACAAGGAAGGCCGACGAGTAAATGGGTAGGAGCTCGGCGCTAAACGTAGACGCAATGGGCAGGATTGGCTCGCGAGCGACACGCATCTCAACATAGAAGAACCAAAGAGCTGCGAGGCCCGAGACGAGAAACGATCCATACGTCTCCGGCACGGCCCACGAGACATTGCTCCCTCTGTCGAGCCCAAACATGAAGGACGCAATCATGATAATAAGGCTGACAGAGCCGAGGAAGTCAACCCTTCTCAGCTTGGCCAGCATATCCTCGGCACCCCTCTCCCCAGAGTCCACGGGGCGGCCAATGTCGCCATCTAGGCAGACGCTGATCACTGCAATGGCAATCACACAGAGGGGAACCTGCCCGAAAAATGCCCATCGCCAGCCCACGGACGCGGTCAGCAGACCTCCGAGAGGGGCGCCCAGGCCCGCGCCGAGCGAGTACACCACACTCACGACGGCCTGCCAGACGCCGCGGTCCTCAAGCGGCACCAGGCCGGTCAGCAGGATGGAGACCACGGTACCCAGACCGGCACCACCCGCTGCTTGGAGCACGCGGGCGGCAATCAGCTCTTCAATCGAGCGTGCGAAGCCGCAGACGAGGCACCCGAGAGCGAAGAGCACGTAGGCGGCCAGGAGGCACTCTTTTCGGCCGAATATGTCACACAATTTGCCGTAGAGCGGCTGGATTGAGGCGAGCGTGAGGGCGTAGGCGGTCATGATCCATGATGCCAGATTCAGAGCATCGAGCTCGCTTGAGATGGTCGCGTAGCTGACTAGGGCAATTGTACTGTCTGCTGCGGCGAGGAAGATCTGCCGAGATGGATTAGCTCCCCGCGATGGATGTATTTGTCAGACGGTGGTGGTTAGGCTTCGTCACGTACACCTATGGTGATGGCGGGAAAGATGATTAGCATGTTTGGGGTCTTCTTTTCGCCCTGACAGCTCTCACGGCTCTCTTGAATGGCATCATTTGCATTGCGCTCGGGGTCATCGGTTTCGGTCACAGTTACGAGGAGTGGCGACCTTTCTGTCGTCTGCTTGGGCGAGGGTGCCATTTTTTTAACAGTGAGATCTGGTAGCACCACAAGAGGACGTACGAGAAAAGAACTATCAAATCAAATCAAATCTTGTCACTCTTACAACCAGAAAGAAGGACAGAGGAAGTAACGAGCATCCCGAACGAAAAATCGCAGAAGAATAAAGGTGAGACCCCTGCACTGATTCATTGCGTGACCGGAAAACTGACTGTTCCCCTCCCTTCCCGTCAGCTGCGGGGGGAACTGCACCATTATTAATTCTTGATACATCTTTGCGAAATGAATCTACGAGAACGGCGAAGACGTCTGATCCTAGTCAACCCATTGATGGTAGCATAAAGCTCTGCCGATGAGATATTAAGGCTTATCTATCGTCTTTTCCCCAGTCCAAAAACGCCATCGACAATACTTGGAGATGATGGAGATCCAAAAGGCAATTTTTCTCTCGAACCATCGCGGGGGAATTCGATTGGCCTATGCGGAAGGCCCCAGTTCTCGTCTTGTCCCAGCCAATTGCAACGACGAGATCGACCAAGGTTCGTTGGTCACATGGTGCCCCCGGTCCTGGCATGTCTTACATCCTGCCGACCTCGGGGTGTTCGTCTTTCGGATCTCCTCAAACGTCATGCCGAGAAGGTGTGAGGTCTTAGTTCAGTTCCTTCACCTTCCTTTTGGCTTCAATATCAGCAAAAACAGATAATAATTCATGCTAAGATGCCCCTTTTTCTTCTTAACACCGGCTGGAATCTCGGCTGGAATCTCGGCAGGAGATCCGGCTAGGACTGATTTGTACTCATCTTGGCCGCTCTAATCGAGCCACTTGCTCGTTCATAGCCTCAATACATGACATCAGTCTTTAAATGTCTCGGAATGACGGAAAGCGTGACGGAAGTCCCCCATGATTGCTTGATCAGGGAATCAGTTGCAGGGGGAGCTTCCGGAGGTTTGTTCCAAGTTCTCGTACCTGTAATGAACTCGGAGTAGCTGGGATCCCATAGGTTTCGATAAACTCCCTCTGGAACCAGTACCATTTCGTGGACTGATGGGATGAATTATAGTTCTTGTAAACTTCTTGTTGCAGGTGGACAAGGTTGACCGATACGGAGATAATCTCCACTTACAAATCTGCATTTGATGTCTGGGAGTTCTCACGTTGATATCTCTCATGGATTAATAAGATGGAAGATCGTTTCGATCTAGGCAGAACTGTCGCATTTTACCAATAAATAATTTATGTGACTGTTCCAATTGATATAAGCCCACGGCGGATTTCCATTACCTTTTCCCGATGATGAATTTCCTGGATTGATTTTACTATTTCCTTTAGGGTCTGATTCACTCCCTTTCACCTCTACACACTCATATACGCAAATATAAACCCAACCTAACTCTCTTGGCAATACGCCACCTCTTTAGAGCTTAGACTATAGTTGGGTGAAGCTGGGAAATTATTGGATTGCCAGTCTAAGCCGTCAGAAGAGCCATGGGCCAGCTTGAATGGGGTTTGGATATCCTAGAGAGCTCTAAAAGCTGCTAGCACCTTGTAGCCCTGGAATCTTCTTCTGATCTTTGTTCCCTTTGTGTTTTCTCTATTGAAGATCAGGGAAAAGGCACAGTAATTTTATCCTATTTGAGCCCTGCCTTCTCCATTCCGTTTTCCGACATTCGTGTTTATGCACATAAATTCATTAATAGTTCTTGGGCCAAGCTCTTACCCAGTCGCTGCCAGGAAATGTTTATTCCCCTGCATCGAATTGATCGCCCCAAAAGTTTTTTGCATTGAATACGGAAACGCATAATGCAAACGCCATATCACTCCGTAATCTATTTCCAAAAGGGGGTGATCTCGATCGCGTGCTTGCCGGTGGCTCTGACGCATTAGCTTGCCCCTCCCGATTTCCAGGCAAGCTCGTCATCAACATCCAATGCCATTGCTTCCGTCTGAGCGACTCACCGAGGATGAGCAGAAGTCGAGATAAGTAATAAGATGTGCATCAGTTATTGCGAAAACGTAATGTCACCGGTGGGGAGGCCATATATATCTCTACCACTGCCCGGTAATATTCCAATCGTGCTGCAAATTCATTCCCTCGCTACTAGAGGTCCAGATTCTGCACTACTTGAACATTGAAAAATCAATTTATAGATATCAACTATCATTCGTCTCGAAATGGCTTCGGAATCCTTCGCGAGTTCGGATCCCGCTGTATATGCCGAGTATGAAGCGAAATGGTCGGCACTGCCCAAGGATGAGGAGGAATGGATTCAGCGAGCGAAAGACGTTGCCGACGCCTTGAAGCCTGACGCTGCTGCCAGAGAAAAAGAGAACAAATCGCCCAAGGCCGAAGTGGCCCTATTGAAGCATTCGGGCTTGCTCAAGGCACTTGGTCCTGCTGAGTATGGCGGGGGCGGTCAGTCTCGCGCCGTTGGGTACCGACTGGTCCGCGAGGTAGCCAAAGGAGATGGGTAAGTTGATTGTCTAATTAAGCCTAGAAACGCATACTTATTAATATGCTCTCAAGGTCGGTTGGTATGCTACTTGGATACCACCTTGTCTGGTCTCACATCGCGGATGTGTTTGGCTCCAAGGAGCAAGCCGAAAGAGTCCAGAAGGAAATCATCAGCAACAACTACTTCGTCGGCGGCGCTGTTAACCCACGAGATAATGATCTGACTATCAAACCTGAAGGTGACAAGCTCATCTTTGACGGATTTAAGAACTTTAGTACTGGTGGTGTCATATCAGACCTAACAGTGCTCGAGGGTGTTGTTGCCGACACCAGTGACCACATTTTTGCGGTAGTACCCACGAATCAAGCCGGAATACAGTTCAAACATAACTGGGACAATGTTGGCCTGCGTTTGACCGAGTCAGGTGGTGTCGAGATTAAGAACGTGGCTGTTGAATGGTCCGACGCTCTCGGATGGGACCCTCAGACCAAAAAGCCCGATCCTGCTATTCTTGGCGTGCCTCTTGCTAGTCTATTCCTGCCACTGTGGGTTTTATAAGCTTTTAGAGATTGTGGCTATATGCTAATATTCAAGATAGCGTTCAACTTACCTTTGCTAACTTCTATATTGGCATTGCTTGGGGCGCCCTCGAATTTGCGAAGGAGTATACTCGCAAATATACTCGACCCTGGCCATATGGTGGCGATGTAAGTTCTGGCTATATTCCGAGGTGTTGAATCAGCTGTCTAACTCTTTAGCAGAACAAAGACAAAGCCGAGGATGAATTCTACATCCTGCAAACCTATGGTAACTTCTTCGCCCACCTTCGTGCTGCCACCGCCTTGGCCGACCGAGCCAACTCCGAGGCCGGCCGCCTCTTCACCAAGTACGTCAACCCAGAGAACCGCGCAAATTTCACCGCAGAAGAGCGCGGGGAGTTTGCCGAGTGGGTTGCTAGTACCAAGGTGGTAGCCACCGACACAAGCCTCCGGGTCACGGCCGGTGTCTTTGAGGCGACTGGATCGAGGGCCACGGCCGCCAAGGTTGGCCTGGATAGGTTCTGGAGAGACGTTCGAACTCATACTCTACATGACCCTGTTTCTTACAAGAACCGAGAACAGGGGAGATATTACCTGCTTGGGGAGGCTCCCGAGGCTACGTGGTACACTTAGGGATGAGAAACGTTGTAGCTAGAGTACTCATTGGGGATTGTGATTTCTCAGTGCAATTGAACATGAAATGGTCCCATATTGTGCAGACTAGGACTTGTGTCGATGGGGGGAATAGCAATTTTGGCCCCTCCCGAACAGTTGTTAACCTGATGGGACTTATGTGAATGAGGAAGCAGTTGTAAATCCCTAAATGATTATTAACCGAAATTACTCTCTCTGCATAGCATTTTTAACCCCCCCGGGCGGCTGTCAGGCTGACAGGACTTGTTGGGGGCCTAGGCAAATGAGCGTAGCATTGTTAAACCGACAACCAAGGGTCGGATGAGGGTAGCACAGCGATTTTAACCCCCTCCTGACGGTTGAAGCTGACGGAACGTGTGTGGTCGGCTGTTGACACAGCAATTTTACCCTCCCCCGGACGGTTGTTAAGCTGACGGGACTTGTTTGGTGCCTACGAAAGTGGACGAGCTTAGACGCATGCTTCGGAGCTAGACTTCACACCTGATGGACGGGATTTATGAGGATGGCACAGATTGAGTTTTTGTTAAAATAGTTCGAAATAAATCTGTGTACATAGAACTCTACTGACGCATTGTTTGCTAAAATATTTCTTGCCGTGGCTCCTTGACAATGCTGTGTTGTCTTGAGTACTGTTTTGCCTGAGATAGGTTACAAGCCGGACCTCCTTCCATCAAGGTGAAACATAATCCAATCCCGAGTGAAGTGTTGAATAAGCCAACGGTGCTCTCATTAATTCGATGTTCCTTCGCCTCCAATCTCTGTCTAGTCAGCGAGACTCGATGTTGGGTTGAGGTTGCTGGTGCAATTAATACGGGGCTCTTGAGAAGTGCTGCCGCTACTATGCTCGGCCATGTTCGGGGAGGTGACATTGCAAGGAGAAGATCCTCATTGTTGTCTGTTCTGCACTTGTTCTCCAGAGGATCGAGGCATCGGAACTCGAGGAGCTAGGTCCCAGTGCTAGGAAGACGTTGTACCTCAAAGGGCGGGATGTCTGTTGCATGGTGGCGATATGCTTAGCGATACCCCCGCAAGAGATGGCAAGCGATCCCGGATATTCTATGAGCAATGCGATGGGCGCATTCTGAGGAGGTGGCGATCGACTCAAATGGTCTCCCCGGGCTGAAGCGGCTGGGCAGGCTCGTCTGCGGACTGGCCATAGGTTCCCGCGAGCATGGGAATAATATCGAGCTGCATAATCCTCCAGGCCAGGCAGAGAGCAGTGACCACAAAGAAGACTTGAATTACGAGCTTCGTACAAGCGCTGCTCTGATCGCGGTTGCTGCGCGAATTTGACGGGCGGGGAACAGTCCCGGAGATTGGCAGCTGGTCGCCTTTCTCCATTTCGTGCTGGATGTCGCTGTGTTCTGGATATCTTTGTATGCTGATCAGGGTAGAGATGAAATGGTCTCAGCAGGCGTTAGGAGACGGGGTTGAAGATATGGAGGATGGTAGTTGGGATTGCAAGTGGCGAGAGTTGTCACAGACCATAGACGCATCATAGATGTCATCCAAGCCGATAAGCACATGAGGGAAGACATGTGAATGGATTCTGGACAGAGCGGGGAAGCTTATGACGGATTCTGGTTGGCTCACTCATTGCCGATCTCCAACGTCCTGCATATCCGTCCGTCGGCGATGGCATAGCGCCTGATCTGCCCTGGAAAAGCCTCATTGGCAGGCTGACCATGTTCACATTTTGTGCAATTGTCTCAGGTAGATAGATATCATCAAATGTCTTGCATTCTAAAACGAAAGTCCCAGTTATGTACAGCTCGCCCTCGCCTCCTTTTCAATTTACCATCGCGACTCTGCCTTTCAGAAGAAATATATTATTATGTCCAGGAAATCCTGTTGATCAAGTTACTTCCTCGGCTTCTGTAGGTTGAGGGGACACAGCTGGATGATACTGAGCCTGTAGATTAAGGCTCTGTCTACACAAGATCGAGATCCTCCGGCCGCATGACTACTTGCTTCTGCCTGCGTCGCTTGTCAGGCTCCGGATACCTGGCCGTCAGATTGACCAAAAACTCGGTGTGATCCTTGTTCCAGGTCCCCGAGGTCCAGTCGTACCGCGCCTCGTGCGGGATGCAACCATCCTCATCTCGCGCTGCCTCCTCTACACTGACTAATGCACAAGCCCCCATGAGCGTGCTCTTGATATCCCACGACGACTTGCGGTTGACAAGCTGCTTCCACACCCCCAGGGCCCCATGCCTCACATCCGCATCCCGGCACGAGAGCACAACCCTCGAGACACCCGCAAGCAGGGCGTCGTTGATGATGGCGCGGGCGTAGGACGGCATCCCGCTGTTGGCCGCGTAGGTGTACCGACCAACAAAATGCAGGCCCAGCTCTTTCTTCGTGTTCCATACCGTCTCCGCCGGGTCAAGGGTGCCATGTATCGCCGCGACGAGGAACTTGGCCCCGAGGTAGACCGCTGCAACCATGGCGTATGCCTCCATGTCCTTCTCCCGGCCGAGCCTGAGCCCTGCCGCCGTCTCCCACGCGCTCACCTGCCTGACCATGCCTGCGTACTCACTCTCGAGCATGTGTGTTGCCGTGGGGTTGTCGTTGTAGAGGTAATCGAATGCGCGGACCTGCCAGAGACTGCCGACGGTGACCATGCGCCAGAATGTGCTGCAAAATTCCCTGGTGCCCCATCTGGGATTGGGGGACGGGAACTTGAAGGTGTGCTTATTGGCGATCTCGAGCAGGCTCTCTCTCTGGCAGGGGTACATGGGTGACTGCTGGACGGTCCAGCACGCAGTCCGAACCAAGAAGTATTTGGCTTCCTCGATCCCTTCATCGTCTGTCCTGGTGGATCTCGGGGACGAGTCCGGCAGGAGGACGTCGTCCTTGAGCAGCATGATACCTCGTCCTGTCAGGGTGTCTGCACCAGTCGTATTGCCCTGCATGTACTCAAAGAACGAAAAGAGAACCGTGGCAATAATCATTGTTCGTGACACGCCCCCCGGGGTGTCAGCTATGCAGTCTCGCAGTTTTACGATGGCTCTGTTGTAGTGGCTCAGAGCCTGATAATAGTGTTCGTCGGGCTGGGGGGCCAGGAACAATGGACGGAAAACTGTGGCCTGGTCTTGGGCATACGCAAGGGCGCCAATCCCAAGAATGGCGTCGAGAATACAGCCATCTACAGTGCTTTCACGCAGGACTGACCGGAGCCAAAAGTCAACCGGGCCCTCGGCCTGGAAGCTCATCTGCCGGGCCACCTGGTCGCGGAAGCGATCATAGTACAGTACCTCACCTGGCTCTAGCATACGGCACGAAAACTGCAACAGATGGGGCCTGGGTGGGATGCTCTCGGCCGATCCGGCGGGCAGTATCTGCCTTGTGTCCAGTCTGCTGGTCGCCCGCGTCGGCGTTAAGTAGACGCACTGCGAATCGGTCCGGAAACATCGACCGCACGCAGGCTTCTTCTCGTCGCATTTGACATGCGACTTCCTGCACCTGGCGCAACCTAAGTTCCCACAGTGTAAGCATCATCCAGCCAATCTGAGTGGTCGGGACATTAAGCTGCAGGACGAGCTGCGCGGCTAGGGAAGGCTAGACGAACCGGCGTGGGCTTTGGCTTTGGGCTGGGTGCGCTTCGCCATAATCTCATGTAAGTTCAGTTGAATGCGGAAGTTAGGAAACAAGCAATGGTTGGTTCGAGTAGTCTGGGGGGTCGGAATCTAGAAGCGAGGTTGTCCAGATGGTGGCGTGGCAGCGTAGATGATGCCAGCACGTGCAGCAATAAGGGAGCACGGTCTCTGGGCTCTGACAGAGCGCGTTCAGATGAGCAGGGTTAAGCTACTTTGTCTACTGTTTCGACTAATCAGAGCTGTTCAGACCATGAAGCTAACCCGTGTCGAGGTAAATATTCTGGGGTCCCAACACATTAGATTGGTTCTGTTTCCGACCCCCCTGTTCATTTGGTCCAAGCACGGTTAGACCGGGGATATCATTACCAAGTAGGTATCTTTTCCTCGATTCCTTTTACTCTCTAAGATTCCCTTCAAAATTTGTTGCCGAGTAACTGGGCGTTGAGCATTGTTTGCGCTCTACTTAAAAGTATGATGGCAAGTATGGCAAATTTTACTACCCTTCATAGGGAACCGTACCTACTCGGTCTCGCGTCTTAGATAGTGTTGCGTTGAGCTCTTTTTGTTAAAGTAAGATGGGTGGACTCTGGAGTATTGATAAAAGTTCAAGGAGAGCTTGTACTACCATTATTTTCAGCGATGAACTATAGCCATGCCTGGGTATTAGGAAGAAATGGAAGTGAAGATCTAATCGTATCTACCGTCTGAGACTGGGCTTAGATTGGCACTTCTTGCGTTGCTTGTAGTTACATTAAGCATGGGGTCTTCAAAGAGCTTCAAGGGACCACATTGGATTTGTCTTTTACTCGTAACTGGAAAGCACAAAATAGAAATGTGTCTTGAAATAAAAAATCGGGTACTGTATATACGGGGTATGATCTTAAAAAGAAAAAATTTGTAATAATTATTCTTGATACGTGACATAGCGGCGTCGAGGTTCTGGAGTTTCGGCCGAATTGGTGTTTGCCTTCGTCGAATGCTAGCAGGGATAACACATTAAGTCATTTCGTTAGAACAGCTACTGGAAAAAACTGCTTGAGGTTGTGCATAATCAAAGCCTCGGTTTCTATTGTTGTTAGAGATGCCCGCGACAGCCTCCACTGGATAAGCTACACATGTATAGATACATGGCCTCGCAACTCAAGCCAGAAACGGAAGAGATACCCAATCTGAGAAGCCCAGCTGAGAGTTCTGGTGGCTTGCTCTGCTTGTGTGTTCTGCTTTCATTGGGTAGTGATTCCGCCACTTTCCCCTCCTTGAGTCCCCATTGGTTGAATTGTTGCACTTTGAAGCGCCCTGCCCAATATTCATGCTGGTTATGTGGACACATAACCAATGGGACATTTTCTGACTTGCATTTGTGAGACATGATTTTATGCAACTGGACGGGGGCGTGGTACAGCTTTAGCAAGTAAATTGATGCTGAGAGCAGCCACTCGAGCCTTAGCAACTCGTAAACAACCTGATTTAGTGGTAAAGCGTGATCAAGACTCCAAAATACATGTGGCCCATGCTACTAGGTCTAACGGCACAGAAAGCGAGTTTTGTTCTCAGGTTTCAAGTGGAGAGTTTCATGTCGGTGAAAGCAAACTGGCTGACCTTATTAAGCCTGCATGCTTAGTTCGATAATAAAGTGCTACCATGGCTAGGAGCTGACAAATTCAGGGCCACTATTGGACCTAATGGTGTGTACATATTACGTCCTTAGTACGCCGGTTTGTTCAAGGGCCTCGTTAGTAGGGATCATCAGTAAGCTATTTTGAGATTTTATAAGACTAAATTTTTTTTTTTTTTTTCCTTTACTTACAAGCGTTTCTAAGACTGATATTCTAGAACTAATAGCTATTTATCCTGATGGAGCCTAATTAAAAAGGTCGAATGTAGCGAAACCGTGCTGTAATAATACAGAAGGTGTGCTTTTCAAGATCGGTATAGACTTGGTTTGCTTTAGTCTAGTTACCCCACTAAGCTCTTGAAAAAATTACTTGAGTAAGTAATTGTAAGAGCTTAACTTTACTTACAAGCTAAAAAAAGTAAGTCGAGTGGGGGAAGTGGCCCGGGGGTAGAAGTGGCCCACCTAATTTTTAGCCTGCGCGTCTACCCTAAGTTACACATATCATAACAAAAACAATAACAAAAGCTTTAATTCGTATTTTACGAGCAAAATAGCTATATATTCAGAATTAGAAATTAATTCTGCGATTAATAATATACTTGCCGGCTTATCTGTATACATTGCTGCAAAGAAATAGGCAATTCCTCGTACAACGCTTAGACGACGATTGGAAGATGGCTTAACACGTGTACAAGCGCACGAACACCAACAACGCCTCTCGAAGGCGGAAGAAGAGAGAGTCAGGAGATGGATCGTATCTCAAGAATTACTGGGATACGCACCTACGTATCGACAGCTTCGATATATCGCTTCCCAGATCCTTTAAGGTCGGAAGGATCTCGAGCCTCTCGGCAGGTCCTGGGTTAATTAGTTTCTCAGCCGTCAGGAGGGCCTAGGAGTCAAGATTGGAAAGCGGATAGCGTCAGCTAGGCTTAATAGAGCCAATCCTGAGAATATTAATAGGTTCTTTAATAACTATGACTCGGTCTCTTGGATCAAACCGGAGAACATGTAGAACGCTGACGAGGCTGGCATTATGGAGGGATATAGTCTCAACAGCCTCGTTATCAGCTCTGACGAAGGAAGCCGTAAGTATACAGTTCTCAAAGGGAACCAAGAGAGGGCTTAGGTCACACTTATTAAGGCTATTTCCGCTATTAGAGAGACCCTAACTCCTTATATTGTATTTAAAAGTAAAGCGGTACAGCAACAGTGGTTCAAAGATAACTTTAATAAGAAGTAGCTATTTACAATATCGCAAAATAGATAGATTAGCAACGCCCTCGCGCTTAAGTAGCTTCAACGAGTATTTATTCCGGAAACTGCTCCTGCTGATCCCTCCGAGGCTCAGCTGCTGATAGTTAACAGCCACAGCTCATACGCAACGCCGGAATTTATATAGGAATACTTCCAAAATAATATCTTCCTTCTCTTCTTACCTGCACACACCTCGCACGTCTTGCAGCCGCTCGACTTAGGTATATTTTCTGCACTGAAAGCGGCCTATCGAAGACATCTAGAGCGGCTCGATGAAATACTCGATTCGACTACGATTGGAAAGGCCAACTTCCTCGAATGTTATACCAAAGCTCGCAAGGAGGCTCTAACAGCGAAGAATATCAAGTCAGGATTTCGGGCTACAGGAATTTATCCTCTAAACCGCCGGAAGGTGCTCCTAAGCAGCCAAATCATAGCCACAGCCAAGGCGCCCTCAATACCACAAAAGCCGGCCCAGAAGGATAAATACGACCTTCAAACACCTCGAAATGGCCTTCAAGTTGTTAATACTATAAGGTATCTATGCCCTGCTAGCCCTTGTACGAGAAGGCTGCTCACACAATATAGCTATAAGGCGGCGCGAACGATCGATTCATTAAGTATTCAACTAGTCTTAAAAGATCGGGAATTAGAGGCCTAAAAGGCCCTGAATGAACGCCTAAGTCATAAGAAGCGTAGAGCCGTTGAACCAGATAAGAATGAGATTTTCTGCTCACTTGCGCAGATAAAAGACGTACAAGGTAGGCTTAACGAATTGAGGAGGAAGAGGCAGCGCGTACGGAAGCCACGAACCTCTAATAATGATAATACCGATGCCGCCATAATCATCGCGACGAGCTGATCACAATGGTATAATTTTCATAGCTATTGGAGTTGAATTTATATAGTAATTATTAAGTTGCATTATCAAGACTGTCAAAAATGTGTGGCATTTGGGGTGGGCCACTTCTACCCCCGGGCCACTTCCCCCACTCGACTTAAGCAGTCTGACAAGCAGTCGTCAGCTTTGATACTCGTTAGTCGGTTCCGATCCCCTTGCCATTGTGATTGGACCCGCGATGGAAGATGAAAATCGATACGTAGTGAAAGAATGAGGGGGCATGAGCATAAATATCCATTCGATATCCGGCCATTTCTCCCCCCAATGGCATTTCAGACACTGTTTGAGCTTTGACACTACCATGCAGGCCATGTTTGAGGCACTCCTACAGCTAACAGCAAGACCAACCACTCTGTGGGCAATCGTGCTCACGGGCCTTGTCCTCTTGCTGCACTTGCTGACCACCCGAAAACCCTTCTCTCATGCAGTGCCGAAACTCTGGAAGCCCGACGACTTACCAATCCTCGGCGCCTGGCGCTTTTATACACACCGAGAGGAAATGTACCGCACTGCTCAAAGGTCCACCAAAACTGGCAATTTTAGCTTTTTTGTCGGGAAGAAGCATGTCGTCGGTGTCAGTGGGCCTGAGGGCAGGAGGACATTCTTTGACTCGAAAGATCTGGATCTAGGTGAGGGGTAAGAAGACGACCTGATGTATGCGAATCATATGGATAATCGGCCAACCAGAAGATAGTTTTAACGACTTGTTCGCGGGACTACCGGCGCAATCGGGAGGCGACGACTTCGACCGATTCCTTAAAAAAACTCTGGCCACCCTCTTGAAGTCGGAGAGCCTCAACAAAAACATTGGGATGCTAGCAACGGATGCACGGCGCGTGTGTGAGGCTCTTGCGGCGGCACCAGTCTCAGACTCGCAACCAGAGTGGAGGGTCATGAATCCATTCGACTCTATGTTCAGGCTCGTCTACCAACTCACGATAAGAACGATTGGAGCTCGAGAGATTGCCGATAACCCCGAGCTTTTAAACCATACACTGAGCATCTTCGAGCAATTTGAGAGTCGGACCAGTACCCTCAAGTTGTTCTTTCCTTGGTTACCCACGCCAAACCATATCCTTCGAATGTTCAACGGGGCAAGGTTGTACAAGATATTTCTAGACATTATTAAGAGCAGAGAGAAGTCTGAGAAGCCAGTCGATGATGCCTTGCAGCAAATTCTGGACACCGGAGCAAGCATATCTGACGTGATTTCAGTGAGTGAAATCCTTTGACTAAATAGGTAGAGGTTTAGACGGAGCTATGACTGACCTTCAGCTAGTTTGAGATTGGGTCCCTTTTTGCAGGACTTATAAATACCGGACTTCATGCCTCCTATCTTCCAGCACACTGCGCTGATAACCCGGAGTGGAAGGCCAAAGTCCAAGCTGAGGTTGATGGTGTGATTGCCAAGTATAGATCCACGCCAGAGCAGTCCCCAGCCATGGTCCTGAGCTCGCTCACCGTCGAGCAGTGGGAGAGCGAGTTTCCTCTGATTGATCTGTCCTTGCGAGAGTCGATTCGGGTTGGAATGCCTGGAGCTGGGCTCAGAAAGAACGTTGGCCCTCGTGATATCCCTATTGGCAACACCGGTGAGGTGATTCCTAAAGGATCATATGCAATCTACCTATTCAACGATGTGCACAAGAATCCGGACATATACACCGAAAGTCACAAATTCGACCCGACTCGATATTTCCATGATAGAGCTGAGGACAAGAAGATGAATCACACCTACTTGGGATGGGGTAGCGGTCGTCATCCATGTCTGGGGATGAGGTTTGCCAAGCTGGAGATGGTGCTATGCAACGCTTACTTTTTCGCCATGTTTGACTTTGAGCCTTCGGGGAAGGATGGCAGCTTGAGGACCGAGCCAGTTCCACCAGTCGATGTGAAGCTTCTTCAGATCCGAAAACCTGACGACCCTATATTCATCCGATACAGGCCTAGGGTGTACTAAATAGGAGCGGAATCGCTGCATCTGTGGACCTCCTGGATAAAGGGCTTGAGAATTAATCCAGGAGGAGGCACATTACTGTGAAATATCGATTTGCTATGCATATCGTATTGGAACCCCGTGTAGGAAATACTGAAGCGATTCCGTGATAGTGGGATCAATTTGCAAGGTCGTAGTTGGCCTTGTGGATGCTCCTGTTTCGGTATAATGTAATACTTGGCTGTCAATATCTGACCGCAAAAACAGAGAGAAATTCCGTATTCACACAAACCGATTGTATCATACATTGGATAGAGCAATACACACACGGGATGACACAAGTGCATGTATTGACTTCCTAGACCCTAGGTCGGTTGCTGCCGCCATATCCAACCTAAATGGTCTAAATAGACAGCTCACTTTCGTATCGAATGGTATCGACAGAAGTATTATATTTCCATATCCTCACAGCTTTGCTTAGCAGCACATCAGGTTGGTACCTGGCTGTCTACTTGCCGAGACCCCTGCAGCCTGTCCTGCGTTGAGACGAGCTGCCTAAAAAGGAAAATGCGGAATCGATCACCGAGATGGGGAATGGAGGATAATGGATGGCACGCGCCATGGAACATGGAATTTTACGCCAATGGGAGCTTGCAGGGAAAATTAGATCATCGGATTTCGTTTCATGGTTCCTTTATGCTGCCATCGGCCTTAAAAGAATATCCATAAATGAGAGGCCGCAATTAGTGAACGGCGTATTAAGCTATCCGGGATGAAACAACACGAAACGCTCAACATAAATATCCCGCCCGCCCTCATTCCATAACTGGTATCTTCACGAGAACATCACTTCACCTTCAACCTGACATAAAGAGCACTTGGTATTTGGAAATCTCACTGTTTCAAGCCGCCCGTCAGCATGAAGTTTCTTTCGTTGGTCTTCGGCCTGATCGCCGTCGCGGCAGCTACACCCACACCTACCATTGAGGATACCCCTGTCAACATTGAGAAGCGAGCTACCATCTCCGAGGCTGCTAACCTTGGTTACGCAACTCAGAATGGAGGGTAAGTTGACAAAATCTAAGGAATGAGCATATATGAAACATTCTCGTTAACTTGGTGGCAGTACCAAAGGAGGTGCTGGGGGAACAGTGACAACTGTATCCACGCTGGCTCAGTTTACCGCTGCTGTCGATGAAAAGGACACGACTGCTCGCATCGTTGTTGTCAAGGGTGTTATCTCCGGTAATACCAAGGTTCGAATTGGCAGCAACAAGTCTGTTATTGGACTTGCCGGAGCTGGTACGTCTCTGCACTATAGTTTCACTATGCCACCATACATCTCTTGCTAATTTTGAAACAGGATTCAACAACGTTGGTCTCTACGTCCGCCGACAGAAAAACGTCATTATTCGCAATTTGAAAATCTCCTACGTGGTTGCCGCTAACGGGGATGCTATCACCGTTGATGTAAGTGACGATGCTTGTTATAGAACAGTATGAAGTAGTCCGTCGGCAACCTGCTTACAGCTTATAGGCAAGCACCAATGTCTGGGTTGACCACAATGAGCTCTATTCAGCTCTTGTAGACGACAAGGACTACTATGACGGCCTTCTGGATGTCACTCATGGATCGGATTACGTGACCCTCTCCAAGTAAGTCTATCCTGGCCACGTTTGGAACAATATGTGGGACTCAATCTAACGGATTTAAACCTAGCAACTATCTTCATGACCACCATAAGTAAGTGTTGCAGTTTCCGAGCGAGCTTAGTTACAAACCCCCCCAACACCCTTGATTGAAACCCGTACTCCATGGAGAAATATACTAACTTATTTAGGGCTTCCCTGGCTGGCCATAGTGACAGCAACGCGAGTGAAGATAAAGGCCATCTTCGCATCACATATGCCAACAATTACTACAAGAATGTTGGATCTCGAACTCCACTCTTCCGCTTCGGAACAGGCCACATCTACAATAACTATTACGACACGTAAGTGATTTGATAACATTGATTGAAAAAGGAAACATCCTTAGCCTTACGACTGATTCATGAAAATAGTGTATCCGTTTCCGGAATCAACTCCCGAATGGGTGCTCAGATCCTTGTTCAGAGCTCTGTATTCAAGAACTCTCCAGTTGCTATTACCAGCCGTGATTCCGACGAGAAAGGGTATGTCGTACTTTCACAGTGTTTCATCCAATGGAAATATTATTGACACTCGTCCTACAGCGCTGTGGCCGTCTACGATGTCAACCTAGGTGGTGGTATCAATGACGCTCCCGTCGGAACCCTGACTCCCAGTTCTATCCCCTACAGCTATTCTCTCCTCGGATCTGGCAGCGTTGCTTCGACTATTCCAGGACAGGCCGGCGCAATCCTTGGTTTCTAAGGGTTACGCGGAAGAAAACGAGGTTATGCTACCCTGTTGACGTGCGAATGACATCGAATTATCCCTGAGTGTTCGTGCTCCTGCGCCAAGTTTCCGCGGAAGTCTTGTGGTTATTTATGTGATGTATCTATATAGCCACACAGACTCTAAATTTAGTAAAGCTGTTTATTTCTATTATCCGAGAATACATGGTCTCGCTCAGTGATATTGTCTGTGAAGCTCCAGTGCAATCAAATTGTGCCCAAGGAAGGGTTTCGATGTTGATGCTTCCTCGAAATTACTTACTGAATTTACCTAAACTTGGCAGCTTGGCATGGGAAATTACTATGAAAGTTTTCCCATCTTCGGCTTTTGGCAGCAATATGGCATCGGTTGCATATCTGCAGATGACTGGCGACCGGCAATATGATTCAGCGTTGAATTTCAACACAATATTAGAATAATTAACCTAGTACTGAATACAATATCAAGTTAAATATAACGGAACACCTGCTTATTATTGTCTTATTATTGCGTTTAGTTAAAAATGAGGACCCTGCCCTACGCGAAAAGAGCTTTGGTGTGCCATGCTTTATTTCACCCACTCACTTGCCTCGGGTATCGATTTGCTTACTCGGCGAGTTGTGTGATGGGTGGGGTAATCAACAATCAACTGGCCGAATCATAGACTCTCACCGGATATAATTATCATCATTTACAACCAACAAAGTGACAAGACCACTTCTCTGGCTCCACAAGGACCATCCTCCTTCCTATTCTACTTCATAAGACTGAACTGTTATAGCAGATCCATATGGAATTGAGGGAAAAGTCTGGGGCGTTTGCGGGGTAGACATAAATATCTTCCCGAGCTTTCGGTCTTAAGTGCGGCGTGCACCTGTAAGCCTAAGAATTCTTTATGGCTGGTGAATAAAGGGAAGCCGCTCTACTGAATCTCGCATCCAAGCTCAGAAATTGTTGTTTCTTTCGCGCACATTGTTTCACATCATCTCATCAATACCGCCGCCATGAGTGCCGAAAAGCCAGTCACTTCCCCTGGAGCGCCGCTGAAAGTATCTGATTCGGACACTGAAAATGCTCAAGTGACGCAACTGGAGAGGGGAGGCCAACTGTGCAAAGTTGACGAGAAGAGGACATTGAGGAAAATAGACTTCATGTGATCCCCATCGTCACAGTTCTCTACCTTCTTTGCTTCCTAGATCGAGGCAACATCGGGAATGCCAAAATCGAAGGCCTCATCGACGACCTTGACATGACTGGCCAGGAGTATAATATGTGTTGTAAGTCGACCAGCCGTGGAAAAAGAGCCCTGTGTGTGTCCACGAAAGCTAAAATCAGACGCCTTGTAGTAACGGTATTCTTCTTCACGTATGCCGCCTTCGAGTTACCCTCGAATCTGGTGTTGAAAAACTCAGACCTTCAATATGGCTCCCGATTATAATGATAGGAGTTGGAATCGTCATGGTGAGAATATTTTTGAAGTTTTTATGACTGCTCGTTCCAGGTGCTGATAGGAGCCTTGCTAGACATTAATGGGGATTGTGAGAAACTACCACGGGTTGCTTATTTCGCGAATATTCCTAGGCGTGACCGGTACGACATGGATTCTGAAGAATAAAATTATAACTGCTTACATATTTCTAGAGGCTGGCCTCTACCCCGGAGTTGCCTTCTATATCACGATGTGGTATTGCCGCCATGAAGCGCAGCTTCGCCAGGCGCTGTTCTTCAGTGCAGCCAGTGTTGCAGGGGCATTTTCAGGCCTACTCGCATTTGCTATCGCTGTAAGTTTGTGAGAAGTGCATGAAAGTGTCTCACTTACCTTGTTGCTCTTGCGTGCTCCTGGCAAGCTAACGATCCACGGCTACCTAGAAAATGGATGGTATAGGAGGTTTAGAAGGCTGGCGTTGGATATTTATTCTGGAGGGTATCCTAACTACCTTAGTAGCCATTTCATCGTTCTATTTCATCGCAGACTACCCAGACACTGCTAAGTTTTTGACGGAGGATGAGAGAGCCTGGGTACTCCATCGATTGAGGGAGCAATACTCTGGAAATGTCCAAGAATCGGAGAAATTCCAGTGGAAATATGTCTGGGACGCTGTTACAGACTTCCAGATTTGGCTTGCTTTGATCAGTGAGTAAAGGAATCTTCTCATTTTCCCAGTTGAGCAAGTTGAATAACCATCTGTTTCGTTAGCTTGGTACGGCATGGTCTGCCCGATGTATGGGATATCGTTCTTCTTGCCGACTATCGTCCGAGATCTGGGCTACACCTCATCACAAGCTCAACTCCTTACGGTAAGAACAACAGCCCAGGCAAATGCAGCTACGAGAATAGTTTAACTGAGGCCGAGAAATAGGTTCCGATTTATGTTACAGCAGCTATCATTGCGGTGGTTTCAGCATACTTCTCAGATCGCATCGGCAAGCGCTCGCCTCTACTGATTTTACATCTCTCGTGCATATCTATTGGATTTCTCATCGTCATCTCATCAGCTGGAAGGTCAGTGCCAGGGGTTGTATACTTTGGAATTTTCCTTGTCGTATGCGGTACGTCATCAAATTCATGGAAAAATTAGATGAGAAAAGGTACCTAACGCTAATTGTCAAAATAGGAATATACCCGGCACTTCCTGGAAACGTAACGTGGCTGAGTAACAACTTGGCGGGTGATTATAAACGAGCTGCCGGAATGGCTCTTCATATCGGTGTTGGGAACTTTGCTGGAGGTGAGTTTCCATCAGTTGCGAAGGAGAGAGTTAGTCTCTAACAAGATATAAAATAGCCATGTCATCCAATTTTTACCGAGCTCAAGACGCCCCTCAATACTATCTCGGACACGGACTGGAGCTTGGTTTCTCATTTGCCGGCATTACTGCTGCAGTTGCTCTTCGATATGCCTACAAGCACGTCAATAAGAAATGGGAGGCGATGGATATCAGGTCCTTCACAGAAGAAGAAAAAGCAAGGCTTGGAGATAAATCGCCCACGTTTCGATACATGATATAAAAGGCACAGGGCCGAAAATCTGAACTCCATAATAGGGTTTCTTTTCTTCTGTCACCCTCTGATCCCCTCACTTCGGATTTTATCATAGGTAGGTACTTCAGATAGAAGATCTTTCGAGGCTCCTACTGATCAAAGTGCCGAAACTTAATCACAAACAGCATCGAAAATCACAGAGAATTGGCTTGCATTAAAAGCTAGGTATAATTCGCGCGTTTCATCCAAGCAAAGGTGGATTCAAGAATGGAATATTAGTCATGATATATCATGATTATCAAGTTCGGTTATAATTCTATTAAATTCAATTCCAATGCTTTGCGATATATAAAGATACATTTACTCCCCAGTCAATTCCTCCAGCGTCGACTCAATGAATGCTTTTTGCTCGTTCAACCATTGCCGGATTTCCTCCGTGTCAAAGGGGCGACGAGCTGCCGCTCGCGTTCTCTCACTCTTCTGCTTGGCGCGGATGCGTTCCTCCAGAATTTCGAGGCGATACTCGGTGTACTGGGTATACATTTCAGACTTGTGGCTGATGCCCCGGACTCCGGTGAGGACAGTCTCGTCGCGGACGTGAGGGGACTTGGGACGGAAACATGTGACCATGCTGATGCGCTCGCGCCCGCCAAGGGCCTTCAATGCCTGGTGTTCAATGTATCGGCCCTGAAGAACAACTGCAGTGCCCTATAATGACTGATTAGTTCTCGTCATAGAGGTTATGTAAGGCTAGATGAGTGATCTTACCATTGCAGGCCCGCGAACCTTCATGATTTCACCTGAGGAGGTTCTCAAGGCGGTCTCGCCCCCAACCATGTCGGTGCAATCGGAGAGCATCACTACACAGACGAATGGGAAGCTGTCGTAGTGCCAGGCGACACTGGAAAGGCCATCGCTAAGAGGATTTCCATCGTCCTTTTTGGGCTCCGCAACAGGTTTGTCACTGCTATTGACGGAGATGTTGATATTGGCAACTTCGAAGTCGAATGAAGGAACGACATCGATACCAGCGACCTTGGAAACAGCGGCAATCAGCTCGGGCGAATTCCACGCGGCATAAGTGAAAGGAGCTCGACTATTCTCGGGTTGTTAGCATTTGACTTCTGAGGTATGAACACGATGGTTTCACTCACGCGGCCCCCATCCCTCTGACCATCTGCTTATTGAATGTGGAAGCAAACCGGCAATCCTTTAAAACCTCTTCGCTGAAAACCTCAGCTCGGATTTGCTGGACGGCCTCGTCGGTGAAAAGGCGGAATGGCTCGGAGACGGCGTTGGGCGAGATTCCGTGGCCTTCGAGTCCAATCTCCTTCATAGACACAATGTTTGCGGGGGCTGGAAGTTGATGTGCTTCGGAGCGTGGAATTCTTCTCTTGGGGTGCTTCTGGCTTGGTCGAGGAGGTACTGAGGGAGAGGTTCAGATGGACGGGTGACATTCTTGGTTGCTGGACCAATAACGTGAGGAGCCGGGGGAGGCTGAGCAACGATGAGGCCGGGCATTTTGCTGTTATGAAATCGGCGTCCCAAGATCAGAATCGGTGTCAAGTTTGAGTTTGCTCTTTGTGATAGTCTTTATTTCTCGTTCTTCCTGTCTTGTGAGGGAAAGAATCACGAACTCAAAGATGTCAACGGGAAGCTTTATACTTGGGCTAAACCTGGCGACTGCGAACTAGGCTCACCGTAGAGCTTGACTCCCGAGATCATTCCCAGCCCACAACGTCGTGTGCCCCGTGGGGGCGGCTGCCGAGCTGTCTGATTGTAATATTGTGGCCTGCTAGTCTTGCAAAACGATTTCCCGATTTGTACAATTACTGAGATGCTAGAACATTTTGCGTTTGGTGCTATCGAACTTGCTGCATATCCAGAGTTTGAGATATCTCCGTTGGTGATTGACTCTCCGGTAACGGTTCCCGAACCCTGTCACTCGACCCCTGAGAATAGCATGACTATCACCGTGAGAATCAAGCCATTGCTCTAGTAATCGGCGCGTAATGAATGATTGATCTAGTACTGACTTACAGCGATATTTGAATGTTGATCTCTCGTCAAATATTGTCATGGTTTTTTTTTTTTTTGGTGGAAAAGGGGCTCCTTGAAAAAAAGTGCAATGTTACGTCTCGGATGCAGATTAGGTTTGTCGTGTCACGAGACGGGCCACCCCAATCGGTATGGGAAGCCGAGTATCAATCTGGTGTGGGGGAAGATCCAATGGTCGTGTGCTCGGGATCCAACGCTCGGTAGAGTGAGAAGGTTCTCAAGAGCCAATCAGTGGCAAACCGCATCTCTTGGTAGGCATCTGGAATCATCACCGATCACATGAGTGGTATTATTTGCCGCCCGGACCGGAACCATGTTAGTATCCGGATGTGAAGGTATCAGGGGTTTGATGAACGAGCACACCTGAATTCACCTTACAATCCACTCTTCTTCTGATGGCCTCTGAAAGGAATGAAAAGCCTGTTTTATCACGAGCTATGCCCTCGTAGTCTCGTAGCTACGATGTTGAAAGGCGCCAATAAATCACCATCTGGCTGGGCACTTCCTACCGGATGTGTCTGTTAATTCTTACAAGAGAAGGAGACATTTTTTCCATAGATGAATGTATGGATCAACATGAATGAGAATTTGCTAACATGGGTAAATAATAAAACGACATATGTCCCACAGTATTTACTACTCCAAATCAGACCGGAAACTAACCCGTACCCTCGGGTTAACATTAATATGTGCAGGACGGCTCACCAAGCCCACCGGGCCCAATTCCTGTGGGAGAAGAGCATCCCGATATTTATGCCCCATTTAGGGATCACTGTTGCGTCGCAGGCCTTCATATTTCTCGTTCTCTGTGGGTTCTAGATTAACGGCGAAATCATCTCGAGTGGACCAAACTGGTTCGTAGATCGTCTCTGTTGGTTTCCCCAACAGAAGTTCCTTCATTCCAGTGCGAGATTTGCGAGAATTCCGCAAGGTTCGAGCGGCAAGAACGTCCAGGACGACCATGGCAATCGTGCTGAGTCTATTTTCAAATGCTGTCAGCTTCTTGCATCCGTAAACTTAGTAAAAGGGGATGTTTCATACAGGCCGACAGCACCGGCAGCCAGCAGCGTCTTATAAAGACTGCAAACAAGAATTCCACGATTATCGCCCCAGTAAGCAACAGAACATGGCGTTGTGATGGTCGACTTCATTGCGTCTATGAGCAGGCCGTAGCCGGCCGCCCAGGTCGCGGCTAAAATGCCGTTGACAGTGGCACTGATTTTCGGGATCCAGGATCGAAAGAAGATCCAAAGCCCCATGACCAAATTAGTGACAAGCGTCAGCATGGCTGATCCTTGAAGCTTTTGCTATGTGGTCAGTCGTCTGTCGGGGCTCTCTTCCAATAGACAGGTGACTCACGAAGTAGAACATCCAGGGAATGGATGACTTCTCCTTATTCAAGTGCGCTATGAAGAAAAACATGATGCCGGCGATGCAACAAGAAGACGTTATCTGCAACGTTTTGACAAGGTAGAATAAAAAACGTGGGTAGGGTAGAACCCCCTTGGGTAGCTTGAACGCTGGCATGGCGGCAACAGTGCTGCGATGTCGGGTATGTTTCGAATTGTTAATATGATTCCAAGAGCTTTAGTATGACCTGTTGACCATAAGTAGCACAATCCTTGCACCGGTGGAAGGGGGCAGCCGCTTTTAATCTGGGTGGCCGTTGCCAAGTCGGTCTGGCAGATGGATCGGTTATTCTGCTTGGCTGAGCAGCGGCGAGACGATAAAGAATGCGGCTGGCGGGGTCTGCCTTGTGTCTTACTTTGTGGCTTTAGGTTTGCAGTAGTGCAAGCCCTGTGTCATCATGAGACTTGATGACCTATGGGAGTTGCCATTGCGGCTCTAAAGACGCCAATTTCTATTCTAAGCTTCGCCGGCGTGCTCCATTTGGCAATGGAGGAGAAGTGAGTAGGCGCAGTTGTCGCTGGGTTGGGAAGATTGGGCAGCTGAGGCGGAATGGTCTTTATCCTTTGGGTATGAACACTCAACCGGTGTTTGTTTCCAATTGGCTTTAGAGGGTAATGGCTTGGTCTGGATTTCAATAGCGTGCCTTGAAGTGAACCCAGCCACAAAGATGGCGGGAAACTTTAGCTCTAAATGGTGATCCTAAATTCCTCTAAACGGTCTAATTTCTCAGCTTCACTCAGCCCTACAGTCCTAAGCAATGAAGCATAGCTTTAGACTTCTAATTATACTCCATGGACCGCACTCTGGAGGCCTTTAGTGGCTCTCTGCTCGTCTTCAGCCCTTGGCGCTAGTTCTGATCATGGAGGTGAGGAGGCGCCAGTCGAGGCGATGCAGTTTGAAAAGGGTCCGTCTGGGCTCAATCGGTCACCTGCTGAGCTCTTGACTTCACAAGCTTGATTGCACCGGGCCAATATATATCTCTCCATGATGGGCAAATGATATTGGAACACAACTTAAAAAATCAACCCAGAGCAAAAGAAGAGACAAATTCATTGTTTGTTCTTATTCCTTATAATAAGCCACAATGAAGAGCCTACTGCCATACTTCATCCTCCTCCTTCAGAGCACGGCAAGCAATGCCCAAAACAGCACCAATACCGGGGACGTCTCCAAATACGGCCTCACTACAGTGGACATTCAGTATCAGGTTCACTCAGCGTATGGTTCTTCCGACAATGTGACATCAGTTCAGCGCCGAGTTGCGTACTCAGTCATCAATGGCATGGCGACGATCGATGGCGATATAGTCTACGGAACCGAGGCCGATATCAAGCGCGATATTGTCTCCAATAGTCAGAGACGGGCTGATTTGGACTCATTGGACTCAGAGCTCGAGAAGCGGGCTTTCTCCATACGATCTCGAAACTCAAGATGGCCAGGTGGTATTATAGGATACAGTTTCGACACCGCTGGAGCCACGTTTTTGACACCTGCTCTAATAGAGGACAGAAAGCAACGGTTTCGAGACGCTACAAAACGGTGGTCGAGCCGACTTAAGTGGCTCGAATTTCCAGAGTTGACCGACTCTTACGACAAAGGTGCAAGCACGCCAGCCACTCGAGTTACCATAACATTCGTGGACGCAGACGTATCTTGGTGGCCCGTTGGAATGGCCGACACACAGAAAGCCAGTGTTGTCTTGCTTGGGAACGAAGACGATTCATTTTATGTTCACGGCATAGGCCATAGTAAGTCCCTTGATTCTCTGTCCCAAGCAGCGCTTCTGAATTAATGCTGACCTCAATTGAAGTACTTGGACTCCATCACGAACATCAGCGGCCCGACCGATATCGTTTCTTCAACTTGGAATGCGCAAACGTCATCGACTTCAACGGCGTCCCTGCCCAGTGCTCCCAAAGCGCGTGTCAAGGATGGGGATGCCAGTTTGCACCAATCACCAACCCTCTGGTGTACAACTATGAGGGTCCTTACGATACAAACTCTGCCATGCACTATTTCGAGTGGCAATTCGGCAAGAGCTTCACACAGAAGCCCTTGATGGGTGTTGACAGTAAGGTCTATGTTGGCAGGGGGACCAGACCGTCGCTCATGGACCTCGTTCGCGTCTGTGAAATGTATCCAGATGAGTGCCGCGGAATCTGTGGCGACGGGATTTACGCTCCATCCAACTACGAGGAGTGCGACCCTGGTCCGACCGGCTACGACCCATCAGGATACTGTACGGAAGATTGCAAGATTGAGAGCAGCTTCAAGTGCGGCAACTTCCAGCTGGATTCCGGCGAGGAATGCGATGACGGCCCTAGTGGAAGCGCCACATGTACACCTGACTGCAAGAAGAGGTCGTGCCTTAAGGAATGCAACCCTAATGACGCCAATTCGTGCGATATCACCACTAGCTGCATCTCAATCGAAGGCGGTTCGGTGGCGAGCCAGGGCAAGCACTACTGTGCCTGCCGAGCCGGCTTCAGGGCTCCCTTGGAACAGAACCAAATGAGGCTGCCGTGGTTTACTCCGATATCGCAAGAAGGGCGTGTGTTCGTTGAGCCAGGCCAAGCTTGCAATATACTCTGCAACGACTTCACGCTTGGAAGGGACGGCTGTAAAGAAGTATCTCTTTCTTCGTCATGTTATTAGATGATGGGCCTCGCATAGTGTTCGATGGTGTTTGGGTTAGTATGTTATCGCGAGCTTTTCTGTGGGTGAGATGTCCGGTTGCATTTTGGTCTCGCGGCATTGGGATTTTTCACTTCACGGGACACTTGCGCGATGTGAAGATATTGATAATCTCTTTTTCGCTCTTATTCTCAGTTCTTACAGTATGAACTTTAATTCTAGTACCGGTTCTAGGCAAAAAAGTTCCACGTGTGTGATTGGAAGAATAAGATGAAGCTTAGCCAATGGACTTCCTCTGCTTCAGATCTTGGTTGACCCAGTTATATGTGCAACATCCGCTCAATGACTTTGCTTCTCGTACTTGGTAACATATCTTGGGGCTTATGTCGCATGGTATTCCCCTTGGAGAAAGCGAAGCCCTGGAGAGCCTTCGCGATGTTGCAGCAATTGATCATAAGAGAGGCGTATGCACCAAAGAACATCGCTGTACGTCCCCTGATGTTGATGACGTACGAGTGATAACTTTCCTACGATCAACTGTCTGGCGAGATAGTTGCTACACAAGAGGGAAACTCCTATTGCTAATTGCTCAGTCGATCCTATCTTTCGTCACAATCCGTGGATGTGGATTCTCCGTTTGAGCCCCGTAATCGCCGCCGTTGGGCCCGGAAGATCATCAGTTTAGCGCTTGACATGGGAGCATGAGTCATACCTGTGGGCGTAGTTGAGTCTAGTGAACCTATATTTGTCCGCCCGTGGCAGTCTTATCGGTGATCATGTATTCATTTCACTGTAATAAGGAGAAGCTAGCAGATTTGTGCTGGCTAAAGAGCTGGCTTAGGCTGTGGGAGTCTCTTGTTGCATGTTGAGGACGACTGACCCGGGCAGCTTTGGCGACCACCATGACAAAGCTTTAGGACGAGGGACACGATGGGTACCACCTGATGTTTTTCTTTACTTTGAACTGCTAAATCACCGTCTAGCTTCGATATGTCGTCTCGGAAAAACGTCCGCATGACCTACTTCAGTGCAAAGTCACTTTCAGTCGCTTACTTATCCGGGTTCGATATCTCGGATAACACTCGAAGGTGGGCATATGCTTGAAGTTGGAAATTATCAGTAAAACGTGTGCCCAAAGCTGATTCAGCCTCCATACCCCTTGACGCGGGTGTGGGCTGAAGGTAGGTTGCCCGAGGAGTCAAGCTATTCGATTGCATTTTGCCGCCTCTCTCCGGCCCTCTAGACCTTGTTCCCGCCGTGAAGAGTGTACTAAGATCGTTCCTAATACGCATGCAGTCTGACAATGCTGCGTTAGGGTTGGGCCATCTGTAAAGATCGTCTGGCTTGATCTGCAGACGCCAAACACATGTTATGCAGGGACAAGAATGGCGCGGAGCCTGTGATCTTGGACCCTTGGTAAGCATGAGTGAAGGAACCAGTGGTAAGTGCTTGGAGATCGTCATGATTAGGGTGGCGTGAGTATTGGATATTAGTTGGAATAGCACAAGGACGGGCTGTCACTAGCCAGGCAAGCCAGGATTTCCTCTCCACCCACCCTCGATAAGCTCTAGTGAATCCAGCCAACAGGAAATTCCACGCTGGTTCCACTCCCATGTAAAACATTGGAGACCTCTGGAGTCTTGCCCTATGACTAATTGTTCCTGTCCACTCCCCCAGGACCCGGGGCTTGTTGATTCCCTGCTTTACATCTTGGCGTTCAGTGGCCAAAAGCATGGCGCATCCTGATAATACCACGCTAGACTGCGTACAGGCTGTAAGGGGAGACTAGATGAACGAATGGGGGAAATCGTCACGGAGATTGGGTGGTGCCCCTGAAAAGAAACGGCCTTAGCGATATTAAAAGTGTCGCTTGGGCTTACTTTATCACGGAAAAGTAGTGCACTTGAATCATGACTAGCGCTAATAGCTGAGCTGAGGTTTGCATTATGCAGCTAAGACCATCAAGGAACGGTAGAGAGCGATTAGCATGTCGTCTTCCCGCTGCTGAGCGAATTCCAGGGGCCCGTACATTGGTTATCTGCAAGCTATTCATACATACCTTTTCGCCTTTGCTTTTTCTTCATCCTCTTCCCAATTTATCTATTTAGATTCTGGTGATAGAGCCAGTCTGTCGGTTTGGAGGGCAGCGCCCAACCGTACACGATGTCCGATGCAACATCAAAGTCGGTGATTGTAAGCTTTCTTCCTCGAGCTGCCGTTGCATGTCCAGGAAAATTAATACTGATCCTCGCAGGCGGGCGAATGGGCTCTGCTATCTCTAGCCCTGGTCCTTGTTGCTGCTCGCATGTTTGCCCGCATACACCTTAACAAGGACAAACTCCATCTCGCCGATATCTTCCTCCTCATGGCGTCCGCTTGTGCATTGGCGTTGGTTGTATGCGACACGCTGGTATATAATATCGGCACCATGCACAACTTTGAAGATCCGGGGGCATACACTCTACTAGTGCGCTATCTTCGATCGTCCTGACTAGCCACCCTCGCTAAAGACTCGACGCAGATCAGGTTTACTGTGAATTACTGGTTTGATTTTGGGTAAGTGACGACTTCCAAAGGGAAAGCGAGTTTTGGTTCTGACGCATGAGACTAGGATGTACTTCCCCAAGTTCAGCATCATCTCTTTTTACTACACGCTCGTCCCGCGCACACAACCTCGAATGCGACAGGCGCTATATGCCCTCACAGCCATTACGGTGGCAAGTTCTCTTGTGACTTTCTTTGACGCGACGCTCTGGTGCGGAACGAATATAAAATCGAATTGGTACGCTCTTCCGCGTGTGCGCAGAATTCGGGGGAGGTTCAGGTCCGCTGATGCTATAATATCTCGAATACAGGTCAGAGGCTCCCGATTCTTGCAAAGCCTACGATTCAATGGTCATGATGCGCATCCACTGGTCACTAAACTTCACCACAGAAGTATTGAGTAGGTCTTTTATCATTCCTCGGAGTCTCCATTTCTAACAGCTATGACTAGACGTTATATTTCCTTTCCCTCTGATTCGAGACCTCAAACTCCCCAAGTTCAGAGAGAAGGTTGGCTTGGCTGCAATACTGGGACTTGGCATAATTACTATCGCTGTCAGCATCGGCCGATTTGTCAATATGGCCATTGTAGGCAATGGCTTCTCAAATTGTAAGTGTTGCCCTCTCTCCACCGACAGACTCGGTGCAGTCGATCCTAATCATCCCAAACAGATTTATGGGCCACATCCGAGTTGTGTGTCTCGATTATGGTTGTTGCACTCACAGCTCTGAGACCGCTCCTCCGAAAGATAGCTCGTCTGATCAACGCAACCAACAGCGACAGCGACTACAAGTATGGAGGGACCTCTGCCGGCTTGCACACAAAGACCGGCCGATCGAAGCCAACACACACCCAAGGCTCAGGCGTCTACTGGAGGACTTACAGCGGCCCTGGAACCACTAAAGATGGTGCGGCTGAGAGCGAGGTGGAGCTGCATGGCATCAAGACGAAGAATCATGTGATAAAGACGGAGGAGATCCAAATATCAACTGAAGACGCAAGGCCTGAGCATTCTAAAAAGCCTGTGGGTACCGAGGTATCAGTAATGGCATGAAGATATACTTCTTGATGGCGCGAAAGATTCGATAGAGGCGTCATCAAAACAGGGACCAGAGTCACCTCGACAGAATTATTGCTGCAGTCACATAATTTTGCTGCCTATTGTGTTATAATAGCTAATCCTTTGTGTATTAATAAACAACGCGTCTAACAACTGCTAAATAGTTTATTATTATTGTTAGACCTCATCAATATAATTTTCTGATTGTACAAGAGAGTTAAGATTTAAAAGCACTTTGCAACCTTGTTGTTCTGACACCCACATAAGAGGGTTTTTCACGTAGGGCCAGCTTATTTCGCTCACGAGCCCTTTCGCAGATGACCCAAATCTTGGTCCACATATAGTGGAACACACTCCTTGTGCCCTCACTACTATATATCAAGTCAGCGCACCCGTCCAGGCATGGAAAAAGGTTGAACAAACTGAATTAGAGGAAAGGAGCAAATGAGGGGAACAGGAGTCAATGGAGGATATAGAGGAGGAAAGAGGAGAAGTAAGCTTTAATGTTTGCTTCTAACCTTTCAACATGTTGGAATAATGCTCTTCACAATCCATAAAGAAAGGAAACTGTAATACATTATTTGTAGTTGATATTGGCTAGTTTTCTTAGCCTATTCCATTTTAAGGACAAATCTCATATCAAGACGACCGGGCTCTCAGGGAGCTCTAATAACAGCTTCTTCGAGATGAGATCGCCGTAAGTTCCCACAATCGTTCATCTCCAAAGGATCAAACTAACATAATGAGTGCATAGGCTTTTGAGCGATTTGAAGAGGTTAGTATAGCTACTGGATCGGTACCATAAGATATTACTGATATCGGAAACAAATGAAGACCGCCGAAGAACGAGTTGCGGTAAGTATTCACTCTTTGCCAATCTATTCTATTGACTTTGTTAATATATATTAGGCTTTGGGAAGCCCCCAGGCCCCGTCCTTCTCGCCCCTCTCAGAGGTAAGTGTTTTTCTCATATGTATACATATAGCCTATAATTACTAACTAGATATAGTAGATGTGATCAAAAGTGAGTCGCCGTACTACTAGTATTAGTTGGTAATTTTGTCCAATAACATTGCTTAGGGAAGAAAATGTACCATAGCTGTTGGCTGGTGTTTGTTGGGCGTCCAGTTCTGTTTTTTTTGTCTTTTCCGCTTTCTTTTTGCTGAATTAATTTTCTGTTTTGCTGTCGAAAATCTGCCCATAGGTGAAGTGATGTTCTTGCTATCTCTTTTGATTGTTCAATCTCGGAATGTAAATGGTTCTCACAAGAGGACATCGAGATGAATAGTTAGCATCTTGTTTACACCTGCAGTCTATCCAACCTTTTTGTATGCCCAGAGGGCATACTCACTTGATGTGTAGTAGCTTACTGTAGGCTCCAGCTATAGCGAGCAAGAAGTACCTTCTCGTCGTATTTTTCGCTCTTATTTCTAAAACCATCTACGTAATATGCTGCTGGCAATATGGACAGCCCGCATGCGGGTAAATGTATGTATATTGAACAGAGTGCAGCCACACACTGCTGGGTTTCTACATGCCACTTCGCTGTCTATACCCAGCTTCTACTCTCGTATGTATTTTTTTTTTTTTTTTTTTTTTTTTTTTTTTTTTTTAAAAAAACCACTAGTCCCAAATATACTTTTTGGTTTAGGGCTTCGACCTAGACTTTGACGCAAATATCCCGAGTATAACCACATTTTGATAATTAGAATCAGTGCCTCTGCTTTACTGCACCCTAAGACATTATCAACCTGGAAAAATAGTTAGCAGTGTGAGTTCAACGAGACACTTCAGCCCACACAAGGATCATCTACGGATTCAATATACCCCGTATACATGAACAGAACCCCAAAGTAATAGCAATACAGGGATGATAACAAAGCACCCAAATAGGCTTCATAACATGCATTTAGTATAAAAGTTAGTTCTTAATGAGTGGCGATAACCATTGCTCTCGCCTATTTGACAGGGCCCTTCCCCACACTCAAAGACATTTTCGTCTCGTCACACCAAGACCATCCGAACTATTTCCCGCTTCCAATCACAAAATCAAAGGCTTAAGGTTGAAGGCCAAGCTCAACTCGCAATGGAAAAACGACGCGGCAGCCGCAGCCACGTGAAGGACAAGATGACGAGCAGCATAGCTCATAGAGTGGGCTCGCCAAAGCCCTCGACACATTTCCATTTATTCCCTAGGCTTCCTGCCGAAATACGTGTAATGATTTGGAAAATGGCTTTCATTGAACCCCGGCTTCCAAAACTTCATTACTATTCTCTTTTCAACGAAGATCACCCAGGATATAGGGAGAGCTATCTTCCTTTACTTTTATGGGCTCACATGAACTGCCCTGAATCGGAGAGCGAACACAATAGGTTGCAAGATGAAGAGCCACTGCCATTAAAAGACCGCCATGTATTACGAACTCAGCGTGCCAACTTCGCTTGGACTGAGGCCAATCGGTTCCAGTATTACTGGAACGCGGGACTTCGAACTGCTTGCTGGGAATCTCGGTATGTTCTGATAGAATGCTGTACAAAACTGAGAATAGAAAGAGAATTGAAAGAAAAACCAACGAAGAAGCCTGCTCCAACGAAACAACCCAGAAAAAAACCGCCTACAAAGCGTCAGCTTTCATTGAGGAGGAGGAAAATCGCGGCAGGCCGTTTAAATGCTCTAATTAAGGAAGGTCGGCATACCATCCTCATAGACATCTGTCCCAGGGATATTATCTGTTTTCGATTCCCGGCAGAACACTTAGCTGCTTGTGTCTTCCTAGAATGGGACAAGATGCTCACTCGTCTGCCGTTTTTTCAACTTCCCTACAACTCAGATTTAAATCTTGCCTTTGAATTTGAGGATGATTGGAAAAAGGGCTTAGGGCGCACGGCGGAGTCAGTGCGCGGCTGTCTTTCTGAAGCCTCAGTCCGAGGACTTATTATGAGACTTCACTGGTCCTGGTCTGTTGGCAAGGTCCCTCTTTGGACTCGAATATACCTTGTCACCTCCAAGAAGGATATCCCAATTCGCCCAACCTTTCGTCGGAGCAAAGATCACCGATATGACTTCGACCTTCTTTACAGAGCGAATTTCAACTGTAAGCGGAAGCCAGATTATTACTTCTTCGATGGCAAACACAAGTTTATTGATGCTTGTTCTGGGTTTGGTTCTTGGTATCCTCCATTTTGGTGGATCAAGTCACCTATTTGCGACTTCATCTGGAAGATTAATAAATTTTGTCGACCACAAGGGAAAGACGACAATCATCAAAATAACTTACCAACGGCTTCAGACCATTGCCTCAGGATTCTAGGCCAGCTCTCAGCTATTCAGGGCATAAAATAGGGATTGATGATTTTTCAACTTGGTCGGCTGCTTGCAGCCTGAATCTTGACTACGGCTATAAAGGCCTTCTTTCCTTCTTCCCCCCTTTCCTTTTTCCCTCTTTCCTCTTTCCTCTTTCCCCTTTCCCATTTCTTCTTCTTCTTCTTTTTTTATCCTATATTTATTTAAAAGAGGATAAACTTATAAGGAGAGGATTTGGATGAATTAGAACGTAGGAAACTAATCATCATTGAAAGCTTAATGGGATCTTCAAGTTACCAGAGGGATCAGAACAAACCAGGCAGGTGAATATATTAGCATTGTCGCGGTGAAGACCACAGTAGATGTTATTCACATCGACTATACAGAATTGATGTTCTCAGCCTGTTAACCAGATCTTGGGTCGTTAGTCCTTAATTTAGGCTCCATACTAACTTGGAAGTGTGCCACAGTGGATCAATGATACGAGAGCAATGCTGTCTAATCTAAAATCGAGAATCTATCGAGGACACATCTGAAAGAAAGGAAAAATAAGGCAACGCCAAAGACATCATACCAGTTCTTCAATCGCTCATGTCATTTCATGGTTCTTATCCTCGACATATCAAACGCAATGCCATTGTCAAGAGATTCCGCTGACTAAATGGGCATTTCTACCCACGTTTGTTGCCGCTGCGGCTGAGAGTGGGACAGCATAACAGCGCTTCCTCTATCAGCCATTGGTCATGTGAGCCCGTTTCCTTAGAGAATCGTCTCCTCACCCTGGTCTGTTTAGGCTGACAGAAGGCGCTGGTTGGCAAAAGAACTCAGCTGAACTTTGGATACCTCTCAGCCACCACACCGCCACGCTGCACCTGGATGGAGCTGGATGCTAAATCTGCCGTCTATTCTTCGTAACCATCTAACACAGTGACCATTCTTCCATGTTCATTGATTCTCTGGCTACCGTATACACGCGTCGCAATGTGTGCCATCGATCCGAAGCCTCGAGATACAGGAACCTCGAGCCACAACGGCGGCCATAGTATTTTGAACAGCCAGGAGGAAAGACAAAAGTATCAAAACATTTACCGCTTTCTAAATAGGACAGATGTCGACCGTGACGGTATGAGCAAATTACACCACGTATGAGCCCCTAATTAACTCGTCGCCGTGTAGCCAAGATTGATCGTGCGCGTTTTTTCAAAGATAAAAAGCCCGTTTTTGAACGAGAGTTTCACGAGCAGCGGAGTTCAAGTGCTTCTTGCTTTGCGAGGGGCTCTCATGCACAGCGGGAAGCTGAGGTTATCATTGTGGAGGAGATTGATCCGGAGTGTTTGAGAGAGTTCCTTGCGACGCGGATTCACAATGATGCTCAGCGCCAGTCCTTTCTTACTTTCGTGGACGAGTATCTACACGATCATTCTAGCTTCAACTTCACAGATGTGGAATATAGAATCCGTGCTGCACCGTCGGTGCAGAACAAGCAGCAACACGAATTGCTTATCCATATACAGCTGCGTGAATTGGACCGACCTTTCAAGATGAGTTATTTTGAGATTCAGAACTCCGCGCGGGAGTCTCGAGCTCTCAGGAGCTCTTACGCATATGGGCCATTGAATCCAGTGCAGCGTCCACCGCTAACACCCGAGGACGCCGATTTTCCACCGCTTGCCGTTACAAGAGCTAGTCTAGCTATTTGGTTTGATGGCGATCCCTGGGACACTTGTGCGTCATAGCCTCTCTGCTCCTACCTATCAAATCGAAAAACCCAGCTGACTTTTCATCTGTCCAATGGTGCAGGTGTAATACTTGTCGACAAACGGGTGCCTTTTGTTGGACTACCTGGACAAGAGCGTCCGTCGCGTTATGTTGTTGGTACCCACGTGTATACGGGGCATACTTCCATGCGATCTCTAATAATGGACTGCTTTCAAAATAATAAGAATCTAAGAAACCCCGGTATACCAGCTCCGTTCACAGTCACGCAGGATCTTCGCAGTATTATAGGCTACGATTGGCTCAGGATCGTTGGCTTCGTCACTCGAGACCTCTACTCGATACACTGGGCCCTACAAGGAGGGGACCGCATGTCGGATGAGAATAACCAGGAGTTGTATCGAACAGCCTTGCAGCATTTGTTCTCAATAGACAGACGGCTTGCATGGTACTGTGGACTCATTCAGGAACAGCTAGATTCCTGCCGTTCTAAAGGAAAGCCATTATGGAATGGGAAGAGCTTGGGTCTGGAGCAAGTTCGAGTCGCAGACATAGTTTCCGAAGAGTTGGTGATGGACTTTGAGGATATCAAGGCTCAGATTACACAGACTAACGAGAGGTTGGACAAGAGTATTAGCTATGTCAATGGCCAGGTCAACGTCAAAGAGGTCGAGAGAGCTAACGCGCAGAGCAAGATTGTGCTGGCACTCGCAGTGGTGGGGGGCTTCTTTCTTCCAATAAGTACCATTGCAGCGATTTTCAGCATGGCAGATGACTGGGCTCCCGGGAAGGATGGGTTTGGCCAGTTTTGGGCTATTTGCATTCCCATCTCTGCGTTAGTAATGGTCATACTAGTCATGATTATTCGCTGGTCGACGATCCTACGATGGATGGGGAGGTTAAGGAGAGCCAGTTGGATGTGTGTTGAAGGAGCAGTTTAAACACTTCTATTGGGAGTTCCTAGAGATGGTTAAAAGGGCTCGTAAAAACCAACGTGACGTCTCTAGGAAACGCTACTCAGACGTTTAGTAATGACATGACTTGGATTTTAACTCCTCGTTTATTAGATAGATGAGTCAGTCTTTACATTCCTTATGTGGCTCTTAAATATTCTGTGCAGAGTGCATAGCTTCGTTCCATCCCTCAGGGCAGTTTGCGCTCGTATCTATTCCCATTGGGGATTCACTCGCCCAGCTCTCTGCCACTGGTCAATCGCTTGACTGCACCATATCGAACAAGGACCGCTGGACTTGGGGCAGGCCGTCAGTGCTCGGAAAGGATATCCAACCAGGAGCCTGTGCCATCCACGACATGTCGGCCATCGAGCCATCCGACATCGAGAGGTCATAGCGTGTGCCACTGTTGATGTCAATGCCCAGCGTATTCTGCATAATGCTAGCTAGTTAGCGCATGCCATACCCTTTTGGCCAAGTTGCAGTATGCCCGTAAGCTCGAGACATACCTTTGAATTCATTCCTGTCAACAGTGTCTCAAAGTCTGGGTTATGAAAGCCTTGTAACGATACACGAGCCTCTTCTGGAGGCATCCACCCAAGCCGCCTTAATTGAGCGGCGACGTCAGGATCTTTTCGAAGAATGTCCTGTATGTTGATTGACTGCATGCTTGTAGGCGAGTTCCCTATTCCCTCTGAAGGCATTCTCGCCCTTTGAGCGTACATTGCTGACTTCGCTGACTTCGCCTGCCAGTCTTCCAAAAGACGCTGCAGCGCGTCACCGCTCAATGCAGCGCATTTCCAGGTTTGACCCATTCCATAGAGCGCACTAATGCATTTTGCCACTGCCTCCAGCTTGGATTCGGCACTCTTGCCGCGAGCTACACTGCGTATGTGGATGGTTCCGGCAGTAAAGATGAACTGGGTGCTGGAGATTGGGGCACAGCTGAGACCAAATTTCTCATCAAATAGCTCTGCTATCTGTAGGATTTTGACTCTGTTATTTTTGAACGTCAGTCCATGCCGTACTCTTCATTGACAGGGAAATAACAAACCGGCCACTGACGTTGCCTGGTTACACCGATCGGTTGCAGAATACATTGTTGAATAATTAGATGTTGTTCTTAGAGAATGTTTAGATGTTGGGCTATCGCAATAGTCCGACCGGTTCAGTAAATGACTGCAAAATAGTACATCATTTTTGCAGTCATTACATGCGGCAGCAGTGATACATCTGAAACGTCACCTCAAAACATGCTGGGAGTCATGCGGAGGGGTCCTGGTAGCTCTGCATACCATTTTTCAAGAAGGACGTTAACAGTGAGAGCTGTTGGTTAATCAATGCCCGAGTCATCAAAGAGAGGCATGGAGTCTTCGACATACCTGGTTCCCTTCTTCGCACATTGCAATTCGTCAAGACGTACATTTCGTTGGCTAGAGTACCTAAAGAAGCAAGCAATGCCAACATGTACAGACGTTTACTAGCGATGAGAAGGGGAACTGTAAGCTTAAACATTCTCCAACGGAAGTTCTGTAACCCTAGCAAGTTTACCTGTCCAGACTATGGTCGACGACTGCCATGAAGGTACTAAGATATCTTGGCCTTCCATATTGTGGCCAATCCAACCGGCAGCATCTTCCTCTTCATTCACGTCTGGAAACGGCATTCAATAATGACGGAGACTTGGGGTAGGAGCTCTCTCGACATACGTCGACCAAACTTTATCCTGGATATACGCGCAATGCCAGACTCGATCTCGCGAGGGCTTCATTTCTACTGCAATGAGACGCTTCTTGACCCAGGAGGATGAGTCGATACCTAAGCTAACTACTTCATCATTGACGATGTTCACACAGAGAAGTCGTTGGTTTAATTCGGGGTTCGCTGCTGGTAACTCCCGGATTCGACTTAATCGTAGGCCGGGCCGTAAAACTGATCATACCATATAACTTTTAATCTGGAACTGTCACTATAGTATCTAATGTAATTCTGAATAATAGTCTCTCTTTCAAATTGGTCAGTGATCCGCGCGTTGAGTTATTTGAAAATCCTTCTAATGCAACTGACATTGGTGGCTATGGCTCTTTGCTATCTTGAGTGAGTTGAAGAGCACATACGCCAATTTTACAATATAAAAGTAACATATAGCTCAACCTTAACTTCTCGAGGTCATTGTTGTAGATGATAACATTTTGTTCTCAAAATCGTCCAAACAATGTTTACCCTTGCCTAGGGTAGTGCGATAACATGCTCCCCCGCCAACACATCAGGTGGTATCCCAGAATGTATTCATTTGCAGAAGCCATCTGCCGGCGATATTGAGAACACTTCGCATCGAATGCCACGCTTTATATGGCTTCAGTGAGGGATTTCTGCTAGTCTATTGTCTTAAAAGTAGATATCTCTGATAAAATCAAGTTCCTAGTTTCTTTATAACTTATTAGTAGAATCACTTCTTATTAACTTTTCTTAGTTTATCTAGATAAAGAATACAGCTAACTTAAAACTGCAAAGCAGTATCCAGAGTAAAGTAATACCATTGTTGCGAAGCATAGATGTGTGCTAGGCTATACGTTATCTATGACCTGTGATGCAGCAGATGGCATGTGCGCACTCGGACATGGCTTCCACTGGGGATTTCAAATGCGCTAAGTCGGTTGGGATAAGAGGAGTGATTGGCCAAGAGCTTGCAATAGGTCCTGATACTCTCACTCTTTGACCCTTCACGAGAACCCATAACCCCGAGAATGCTCCCAAGCACATGTAAGTGATAGGCGGCTTCTGGGCCATAACATGACGTATCACCACATGAAGGAAGACGAACAGTGGTAATTGATGCTCCGGGAAGAAGAGAAGAAGATCCAATCATTCATCTGCGTTATTGTTTTTGTTTCTTATTTAGCCTACCGTGACCAAAAGTAGAGTTTTACTCACTGGCGCAGGCGGTCTCGGCACCGTTTGCGCCTACGCATTAGAAGAAAGGAGGCTTGGTCGAGGTGACGGCGGTGATGCGGTTGATGTACAACCGGCTCGTTGAGCAGGGCATAGGCATCGACTCGGTCGACTTCGGTCGGAACATTAAATCCCGGTGGCCTACTGCGAGCATGTCGATGAATATTCAAAATAAATCACTAAAGCGTCACGTAGAGGCTGATCATCCCCCTCTGTTGCAGTCCTACGGGCGGTCCCCAACGTCGCTGCCGGGGAGCCGGAGCCTTTCGAGTTCATTGTCGTCACAACCAATGACATGATACGATTGTGCAGTAAGCTCTGACCATAATAAAGACGAACTGTGTGGTAAAAGATAGGTAGGGGCCGTCATGAGAACATTAGTTTGACTATTTTAAAAGCAGTTGGGTGCATTTGCCTTGCAACTCCACGTAGGGCCTCCGAACTCCAAGTCATCTTCTCCTCTAAAGTCTAAATATTTAACCCGTTATGGCCATCGACCATCCACCTCGTTGTCAACACCTTGCCGATTATTTGCAGCTTTTAGCAGCAAAGGTTAGCCGCGACAGGATACTTTGATTCCTCCAGTATTTTGCACGATTCTTTGCATGGTTTGCCGCTAGAAACAAAGATTCGGCGGGCTGTAATGCGTAATGGGCTCATCTCATGAAGCAAACTTTGCTCGTCCGAAGGCTCTCACGTTCAGGGGAAAAAAATCCAACACTTTCAAGATGCGGTAAAGATACTAACGGCAAAGAATGCAGACACTATCCTATTTACAACTTCGTTGGGAAACAAGTTGGGTCTCACTGCCTTCCTAACCTGTGACACCGCAATTGCTTTCGACTACTTGGGGTTCTATAAGTTGAAGAACTTGAAGCAAGTATAGTTGGAGGGTTCCCACTTATGGTCAATAACGGTGGTATGTAATATTGTTTCAAATCTCCGTCGACTGTCAAAATTGCAGCTGCTTGAAAGGACGGATAGTCCAGATGGTGATACACGCAATCGGCAACTTGCAATGTACGTGCCCTCTAAAAATTCTTTGGTCTTGTTCAAATACCTACATCCGTCTAGTTTACTTACTTGGTTTCAACTTCTAGCGACCGCCAAAAATGCTGTTTCCAAATTCTAGCCTCTCTATGTGACCTACCTATCTCTATCGCGCCCTTGGGCGTAGTCAAGGTTGGTAACGGTGTCATTGGGACTTGCGGGATGGCCAGTACAGTTCTCAATACACTGGCCTCAACTCAACTATCCGCATCCTCCAATTAGGCCAGATTAGGACGCTCAATAAAGTGACATTGTCAAAACGTTAAATGCATACAAAGTCACGATTCTACTCAATTCCGTCATATTCTTCTGTCTTTAAAGGTCTAGAGGGTAATCAGATCCAGAGTCGGGTGTTTCTTACTCGAAAACCATGGTGTTCAGCAGAGTACCAATTCCGCTTATTTCGACGGACACGACGTCTCCATCCCTTAGCTGATATTGGGGATTGGAAAAGTATCCGATGCCGGGCGGAGATCCCGTCATTATCATAGACCCTGCCGGTAACGTCGTTCCTATTGACACGGTCAGCTGGAGTCAGTCTTCTGATAAATCATAGAACGTGAGAAAGATGCAGAGAGGGGAGATAACCGCAATAGCTTAGGCCTGGGAAAACGCACCTTGCGAAAGAAAGCTCACTAGCGTAGCTGCGTCGTGAATCAAGTCACAGTCGCTATCCTGGAATGTCTTGCCATTGACTTTGGTAACGATCCGCTTGCTAGCCGTGTCGCCAAACGACTGCGCATTCGCCAACACTGGTCCCAACGGAGCGAAACCATCGAAAGCTTTACATCGAGTAAATTGGTGGCCGCCTCTTTTGGGGTCTTGGTATCCACGAGCTGTCAGATCATTGCCAACGGTGTAACCCAGTATGTATCCCGGAGCATCCTCAACGCTGACATTCAAGGCGTCTTTGGATGTGACGATGACGAGCTCTCCCTGCAGTACGAGTTAGCATGATCTTGAGCACAAGATAGGATAGCAGGATGTCAGTGCGGAGTACCTCGAAGTCGGGAAAATTGTTCGATGCTACTTTCGGGATTGCAACTTGGCCTGGTCCACGAAGGGCTTGCCTGGGCTTATACCACATGACGGGGTCAAGTGATACTGTGAGCTGTACTTGGTTGACATAGACTCTTAATTAGCCAGGAAGACAGTTAAAAGTGGGGTTTAAGACGCCTCACATTCGCCTCTTCTGCATGTTTGCGGTAATTGAGCCCTATGCAGATAATGTCTCCGTTATATGGTACAGGAGCCAAGAGCTAAATGCCACATTGAATTAGGTTTCATGTCAATCTCTCAGAAGCTTCATGCGAGAGCGTCCTTAGGCGGAGGAAAGGAAGAATTTGGGATACATGCCTGTTTTATTGTAACGAGATGTCCTTGATTGTTGTCAACAAGATCAGGGAACGATGAGAAGCCGGTGACACTCAAGCCCGATAGTCGGGCAACATCTAATTCAGACTTGATGGACGCAAAATATGTTTTACCATCCTCAGCCTCAAAATGGGCGAGATGTGTCCAGGGTGCCATGGTCTTGGGTTTGGGTGGCTCAGGTGGTGCGTGGCGGAACAAAGAGATAGGTGACAAGTCTAGTTTGTCCTCAACATTCAATGCAGTAGCAATGCAAGACAGTGACAGCGTTTTAAAAATGTACATTCGAGGAATCTTTCATTCTATCCAAGCTCAACTTGCACTAAGATGGGTACTCCGAGTCATCCGCTGGCCAGCACGTACAGGTAGGCCGCGGATGTCGTGCCACCTCCTCACCGGAGTAACCCCCGGAACATTTGACAAGATGCTCCGAAAGACCTGGAGCAACTCAAACGCCTTGTTCTCCCGCCAAACTCACGTCTTCTCTTGCTGGAAAGTGATTATTAAGAAATCTCCCGGGAGCTTAGCCCGCCAACACCTGCGAAAGGTGGCACCCCAAACGGCGAGATTGAAGACATGCAGGTCACAAGAGCAACGCTTGGTCCATCCCTATGAAATGATGCAATTTCTTAGGTCTACACTGTGCAGATCTGGTAGCGTTGCTGTACAAAAATTATCTTCGTGTGCTACCACTAAGCTCAGATTAAGCAGCAGTTGGCTTCGTGCCATCTTCAAACATGATTCCCGTCATTTCCGGCCCCCAAACTGACAAAGGTCCTGCCATGCTCCTCTTGGTGCCAGTGTCCACATTCACAAGATCTCCATCCGCATAGTGCTCGATATTGAACCCACTCGTGTCCCTCCAGTAGTCGAAAATCTGCGACCCCAGAATGTGCCTTCCGACGCCCCATACACTCGTGTAGCCCTTGCTAGCTAGCCACTCGTGTCCGAGAAGCTGTGTGTCAAAATCCTCGACCTCGTAGGACGTGTGGTGCATCCGGTCGTGCTCGCCAGGAGGCGCGCGGGAGAGGAACAGTGTGTGGTGGTCCGAGAAACGCTTTCCAAGATCAAGATGAAGGAATGTGATGACGTCGAAATCCTCCTTATTCGGCTCGAACTGCACGTCAGAAGGGACGAAGTTGAAGTTTCCCGTATACCAGGCGACTTCTTCGTCCCACCGCGCGAGCACGAAGCCATAGTGACCGAGCTTGTGTACGAGGGCTGGGCCTGGATGGAAACGTTGGAACTTTCCTGTCATGAAGTTTTTTTGAGTTAGAGATCACCGACGGACACCATGGGGAGAGTACTTGTGGCCAAACGTACCCAATCTTCTCTTCGTGACACTGCCATTAAAGGGCCCAATATTTTCCACTTGAGTGGACGGCACAGACTCGGACTCGAATTGAACTCGATCTTGAATGCCGTACGCAATGTGAATGGGGAACCCAGAGGGTGAGTGGAGAGTAGCCATCCGGCCACCACCAGGGAACTGAGACAGGTCTGTAATCTCTGCGCCGCCCATAGACGCTGCCTTGTCAAAATCTCTTTGGGTTTGCGCAAGAAAGACCCCGCCTCCGAAATGCGGCTTCCCAGCCGCCGACTTGCGTGCTACGTAACAATACTGGTCTTTGCCATAGCCACGATAGATGGCTAGGCTTTCGTCATGGCTTTGGACCCGTGTGAAACCAAAGTCTTGAGCGAACGCATCAAATTTGTCAAGGTCTGGATGCTCGAACAACACGTGAGAAATCCGTTCAAGTTGGATCTTTGAAGAGTCATTTCGAATCTCTGGGAGTCGAGTAGATGCCATGGCTACTAGAGTGCTTGTAATAAACGTATGCCAAAGTCTGACTTGGCTAAGGGGGATGGGGCTCACAAAAGCGGGAATACCGCTTTAAACCATTTTGTGATATGGGCACCATGCGTTTCTAAGATATCTGGTAATGAACTAATGGGACATGGTTACTCTCGGTGCAGAATATTGTTTGTATCATTAGTCCGAGAGGCTATGCCGGATGATCATTGGCCGTCTACAGCCCCGGAACATCCTCAAACCCTCATGGCAAGCGCATCCGAACTCCCCACCACATTGCAGATCTGCCGGCCCAAGCCACAATGCGGTAGTGTTGTTTTACAATACGAGGGAAGGGGGTACGGCAGTTGGTTAGTGTCTGGGGTATCGGGCGGGGGAAAAGAGCAACGCCTAAATAACCTAGGAGTGTATAAATGGTTTAGGGGAGCTGGCTCTGTAGCCAGAAAGCCTGGTTGAATCCCTGTAAAGGCGCAACTTCGCGCAACTTCTAAAACATACAAAGAAGTCGTTAGTTTACTCATACATCGATTATTATGGCACTTTCTATTCAGCACGTTGCCTGGCTAGGGCTATTCGCAGTTCTAGTATGGGTGATCCAGATACTTTACGTATCTCTTCGGCCAGGCCTTCGTGACTTGCCCGGGCCCTGGCTCGCACGATACACTCCTTTATGGCGTATCGTTTTTGTATTCAGCGGCAAGGCGCCCGAGGGTTATCGGAAGCTGCACGCAAAACACGGTCAAATGGTGCGGACGGCCCCTAAAGTGGTAGACATTTCGGATCCCTCTGCGATATCCTTGATTTACGGGATCGGCAGCAAGTTTATCAAGGTATGTAACCACCTTGAATCAAGCCTCGAGTATGAATTGAATGGCGGGGAGATTGACTCATAAGCCACATAGTCTGATTTTTACCGTTCCTTCGATGTCATGTACCAGGAAGAGACCATGGCGAGCATGTTCTCAACTCGATCCCCCGAAGAGCACAAGGCACTCAAGCGGCCAGTGGCTCAGAAATTCAGCATGACCTCCATCAAGACCCTCGAATATCTTGTCGACCCATGCAGCGAGATCTTCACGGCAACCATGAAGGAAATGCAGGGTCAGGTGGTCGACCTCGGTGTCTGGCTGCAGTGGTACGCTTTCGATGTCATCGGGGCCATAACGTTTTCGAAACGATTTGGATTCATGGAACATCGCGAGGACGTCAATAACGTCCTTTCTGGTATCGATCTAGGTCTTAGACTTGGCGGGATCCTCGGGCAGGTCCCGATGCTCAATGGCTTCTCGTTGGGAAGCAAGACGTTCCACAACATTTTATCTTATCTGTCCCTTCCAAACCCAATGGACATTGTCACAAAGGTTGGTATTCAGCCCTGAATCTTTGCAGATCTCTTGCCTCTATCCCATAAACGGGTTCTAACATGGTATTTAGATGGTGTTGGAAGCAATCAAGTCTCATGATGCACAAACATCCACGACAGATACTCGAGGCGACTTCCTCGCGTATTTCCGGCAGCAACAAAAGTCTACGGGGGAAGTCATGCCGGACAAAGAGTTGATGAATCATCTCACCAATAACTTGTAAGTGAATCCGTGAAATGCCTCTGACCCATATTGGTCACCCGTCCTAATGGGGTGCGTTTACAGGTTGGCTGGGAGCGACACTACCGGTATCTCACTAAGGGCCGTATTTTACTATCTCATGCGGAACGCAGATAGCTACAAGAAACTTCAAAGAGAGATAGATGACTTGGATGCTGCAGGGAAACTTTCGCCAGTGATCAGTTACGCCGAGAGCCTCCAGATGGACTATCTGTAAGTTGACATGATATTCCACGATAGACCCACCCGCCGAATTTTTTGATGAAGTAGATGAAGAGGTAACTAACTCGGAAACCCACAACCAGCCAGTTGTGTCTGAAGGAAGCTATGCGAATGCATCCAGGAGTACAGTATCCTCTCGAGAGGGTGGTCCCTCACGGGGGTGCCAACATCAACGGGCATTTTCTGCCACAGGACACCATAGTGGGAGTAAACGCTGCAGTCATTCACCGGGATCGTGAAATATTTGGCCAAGACGCAGATGAATTTCGACCTGAGCGATGGCTCGGTGATGAGGAGCAGGCCAAAGTTATGGATCGTCACCTGCTGACTGTAAGCCACCGTTATATCTCATCACAACTAATACCGGCAAGCCAGGCTAATCTGAAAACAGTTCGGAGCCGGAGCGAGAACCTGTATCGGGAAAAGCATTTCTATCATGGAAATGGGAAAACTCGTCCCGCAGATACTTCGACAGTTCGACCTGGAGTGGGCGTCGAATGAGCCGGACTGGAAGGTCGAGACCTTTTGGTTTGCCAAGCAGACCGGGTTGCTCGTACGGTTCCGAGAGCGATCCCGGAAGTCGCAAGCTAGCTTTGAAAAGGCAACTTTGTAGTGGTTAGTCGATTGCATGATTGATTTAAAGCATGTTGCAATAGGCATGCTTTACAAAACAGGTACAACCCCTTTCAAATCCATGACTAGAATGTACATTCGTAACGTGAACGTTTGCGACAACCTACTATCTCCGCACCACCTTGAAGCAAAATAAGCCTTCTCTTCGGAAACTTCTCTACGATCAAGTATAATTATAAAGCGTGTTAAAATAGATAACTAAAATTAATCTAAGTATTAAAATATGTTTTTTGAAACTCATCCATTAATCTAAATAAATTTTAGATTACTTCCAAATTATTTGAACAGAAATTAGCTAGTTTAGGGTAAGCCATTGTAAGCTGGCCGTAACTATTGGCCACTAATAACTATAGCTATGGGCCTCGGCCAGGGTAGAGGCTCTACCCCGCAATCTACGGCAATGGGCGGGAGTTGCCTGGTGGACTCGGCCTATTAATACTTCCACCTCCGAGAGAGAATACGTCTTGTCCATACTACCCCGTCTTTTTCGTTCTCCGACCCGGCCTCCCCGGAAAGCTCTTTATTACACCACATGGCAACAACTGCTTCGGTTGAAATCCACGAAAACTCATATTCCGGTCATAGCCCAAATGCAATCTCTTGACCGGCTGAGCCCACCTGGTCCGGCCTCGAGTGGCCGGGAGCAGAGGGATGGCTCTGGCCGCCTGAAGCTTCGCGTCTGCGACCACTGCAGAGTGTATGTGTGCATGACCCTCAACCCTCCATCTGCTCTATAGCTCGGATGCTGAATTTGCCTTGCTCTTTAAGGAAGAAGATCAAATGTTAGTCATCCGACTTTGGCGAAATCCTCTAGCTAGAGCTCTGATCTGACCTATATTATTATTTCAGGCGACATGAAGGCACCATCTTGTACGGCTTGCTCTCTAAGGCATGTAATGTGCAAGTATGGGAGGTATAGAAAGAAGCCAGGTACGTTGCCCTGTCTGCCACAAATACCTGCCCCCCGCGGTAATCCTAGCTAATGAATCCTCGCCTATTGCATAGGTCCTCCCAAACGACTAATCAACACTGCGGGCTCAATGACCAGTTCTGCACCAGCGATGGATTACGACCAGCAGCAGGCCCTTGATCCCTCATCCGTACTAGGCCCAGACTTGACCGGTAACGATCAATTTTTAGAGGCACTCTTCCATGGCGACGATGCGTCATGGGCGAACAGTCTGCTAAGCTCTGAAGCGGCGGGAGAAGCTAGTGTCACAGCACCCTTCATGAATACGCCCACACCAAGTTTCCCTCGCCATATTTCGTCAAAAACTGTCTCGGGCGGGCCTCGCGGACCCGCGGACCTGAGTCTGGAGGCGGAGGAATTCTTGTGAGTACTTGAAATGAGCTGCATAGTACCCTTATACACCACGAGAGATACTGACTGGATCGACAAGACTGGAACTATACATCCAACACGTACAGCCAATCTACCCTCTTCTACGCTTCTCCGCATCGTCTTCGGGCAGATATGGACTGTCTGGGATGTCATACCGGCTTCGCATGTCAATCTATGCTATTGCTTCTCGATATGCATCATCTCAACATCAAAAATGGCCTTTATCTCCTGACTTTTTCGCCATGAGGGCAGGGCATTACGCGAATGCTACCAAACTCAGCATAGACGAGCTCAAGGCGTCCATTTTGCTCTGCCTACATAAAATCGCCTCAGCAGTCACCTGGGATGCCGTGGCTGACATGGCGCGGATCACCCGCATGGCAGAACTCTATTACCGCATCATTGCAGACCAAGACGAGACTTCAAGATGCTCACGGTGCCAATACGAGGCAGAAGAGCTACGGACTGTATGGTGGTGTATTTATTCCCTGGACACATGTTTCAGTGCAATAGCGTAAGCACCACCCGGATACTACCTTGCCTTTATCTACCCCGAAATCGTGCACGCAGGAAGGCTGACGGCGAGGGAACAGGATCATCTCGCATGCTATGGCCGACCACACTCGGGGTAATATGACGTTACCTGTCACGCCAGTGCCTGATCTGACAAAACCTCCTGGCTCTCAGCAAAGAAAACTGGACCATATCGGAGACTCACAGCTGTTGCTTACACCCGACCTCAAGCTTTGGGAAAATATGGCTATGGTGTTCTCCAAATCGCCATGCCGAGGTAGAACCTTATACATCGTCACCTGTACTCTAATGAGATCAGTGACAGACCTCCGATTTTCTATGAAACAAGGGTGCGGCCCGGCTTTGAAAGCTCGGTTCCAAGAACTGGAGAGTGATTGCGCCGCAACCACACTCTCTCTGCCTGCCTGGGTCTTCAAGCCAGTTCGAAACCTAGGGACTGGGGAGACAGAAACGGAACACCGGGATAGACTGGAGGCATTGATTGTCTGGCAAGGGTAAGCACTCCATTCTATTGCGTTTCTGATCAAGGCTATTAACGGGCTTGCCAAACTCATAGTGCATGCTTGCTACATGCTACCTTGGCTGTGCAGTTGGACGGCATAAGTGCAATGTCAACCGAGTCAGCATTTCAGGCGCAGTGGCAGACCGTGGTAGGGCGAGCAAACGAGGTGCTCCGCATTGTCCAGAACTGGAAGCCGGACTACTTTGAGGCCATCGATTCGAAGAGCGCGTATATCATCCTCCTTACTGGTATTGTGTTGACGCTAGACGCGGCAATTCATTCGGCTACAACGTCATCCGGTGCACGACCGTCGCACCACATGGATCTATTATTTCTTTTCTTGGGCCAAATAGGCCGGCATTGGCTCCTTGGTATGACTTTGTTCAGGTCTAGATCTCTTTTTTTTTTCATCGGAACTCTATGCTAACGTTGACTAAGCGAATCAATTAGCAGGTATGCATCACGCTTCGAGTAACTCCTCAGCGACAGAGCCTTGTGCCTTTTGTCAAGTGAAGCTAACTTGCTATAGATGTACTGAAGAAATATTGGTCTAAGCCCCCATTGTGTCAGTCCCATAAATCGGCGTTCGACTTTCTGTTGGACATCGTCCTTAATAGACGAATTCACTTCTCTACAGCTACCCTAGCAAGCAACGGTGGTTCTCTAGACTCCATGGATTTATTATCATTGTCCGAGACCACAACAGAAGTAGAAGAAAGCCTCCAAAACGAAATGAGCGGGCAGTTTTGGTCTAATAATGAGCTCGAGCTCGCGTGGGACCCCTCTGATGCGATCTCTGGAGAGGTCGTCTCATCCCTAGACTGGGACTCCGTTCTTACATAGCCGGCTTGAATGAATGTCGCAAGAAATTACGGAGATATATCAAAGTATTGTAATTATTGGTTGCTCTGTTGATAACTGTTACATACACAGGCCTTAACAGTGGGAATGTTCAGCTATTCGTTGCCATTCTCCAAGCTCGACTGATCTGATCCTCGAGCTGTTCCAACGTCTTCGCTTGCGAAAAGATAATAAAGTCCGAGCGAATCAGTGCGTACTTGGCACTGGATTGAAATCTCTTCCGAAACGCGCAAGGGTCATAAAGAGGAAGCGGTTTGTGTCCAGCGCGAGAAACCACTCCCGCTGTGGCAGGCGTCAACATATGCAAGCTCTGGATCTTCCTAGACTCAGGCTGCAGTTGGAGGGGTACCGGGGTATTGTCATTTAAACAAATAGCTTTCTCTGCGAGGAAGATGGTAGGGAGATCAAGTCGCTTTGATGCCTGTTGGATAGCTGTCCACTCTTGCTCGGTCCCCGGATGATGTAGAATTAATAATGTCAAGGCTGCTTTGGAGTTTCGAAACACTTGGTCTGATAACTCAACCGACCCGTCATCGGCGCCCTGGACAAAGATCTGAGCAGTCCTGGTTCCTCCACCCTGGCCATCCAGGAAGAATCCGTCCTCTACACCGCGGACACCGTCGCGGTCTGAAAAGTGGCCACGAAGTAAGGACAGTCGGAGGCGTGGAATCCAGCTTAACACAGCGTTCGCGCACCAAACGGCCCAACGTAGAACATTGGATTTGGTCTGTAGGAAGGTCCCGTTGGCAGCGGTCATCTCCGCGGCTTCGTCGACACCTTGACGACGCTCGCGTGACCAGGCCAACAATAGCGAGTCTTTGTTGAAAAATGCAGTCTCTTTGTGCTGGAGTTTCTCAGTGCTGCCGGCAAGAAGATACAGACGCCATGAGAGTCCAAGTGCGTCGCGTATCCCACTGGCGATTCCCTGAGCACCGAAAGGCGGGAAGACGTGAGCTGCGTCGCCGATTAGGATGACTCGTCCGTCGAACCACCTATTGACAACTTTCTGGGCAAAGCTATATTGATGGAGAAGAAGCTGTTAATTTCATTTCGGCTGGGAACTTCCTGCAACTGCCAAATACGAAAAGCACGAACTACAAGGTCGAAAAGCTGGGTGACTTACTGTGCTGGCCCACAACGCAAGACTTCTACACAATCCCATGGGAACCGCACGGGAGTATTTAATCCGCTGCCTTGGCCACTATGTCGTGTTTTATAAGGATTAGCTAAGGTTCAATGTGCGGACTGCGTGGGCATCTGAATGGTTACCGCAGGCGTGAGGGTGTAATGGTCAGATGCGGTTCCATTTGTTCCTTGAGATGCTCTACGGCATCTCCGGGGAGTTCGAAGTTACGGGGCAGCTCATATTCGAATCTGTATGTTTAATTCGGTCAGCAACCTCGATTCGACCAAATCACGCGAGAGGGATTTTTGGGAACGCCGTACCTCCAGTACTTTCCTCCAACAGGGCCGAATCGGCCCGTAGCCACAGGCATCGTAGGGTGGTTGCAGAAGCTGGTTCACCATTGTAATCAGTGGCATGAACACATGGAAACATTTTTTACCAAGCTGGATTCGTTTGCGTATGTCTGAAGAACCTAGGCCGCCAACCTTGGGAGTCACATACTGGAATCCAACGGGCCAAAAGAGGTCCCAGAGCTCATCTGGCTCATAACCGAGATCCCAGAGGGGGAAATGGGGGTGAGTACTAGGCGTAGGCATGCTAACTTTGAGATTTGCTGCTACCCACGTGGCCTCGTAACGGTATCTGTCGGCCGGTTAGATTCTTTGCTAATTGAAAACATCATTCTAGCCTTTAGGTTGGAGACAACGAACAAGGGCGAGAACAAAAATATTGAGTTGTAACATACCGCCCTGTTTCTTGCTTGATTCCCTTGTCCTGCAAAAACTGTTTGCGAACGAAGCCTCGCTTTCCATCCGCCCCTACGGCATATTTACCTCGAATCACGCATGTGCTCGGTGTGTCCTTTTGCTCGTATGTTACTTCGACGTTGCTTGGGTTTTCGACAATCCCAACCACTTCGCAGTTTAGCTTCAATGTGATGTATCTGGAAGCCTGCGCCCTATCGCGAAGAAGTTGCTCTGCCCAAGCCCGCTTGTGAGTTTGCTGCTATTGGCTGATGGAGCGAGGGGAGGAGAAGAGCTCGAGGAATAATGTTACCTAGACCTGGCTGAAGAATGACGCTGGCATTGGGCAGCAATTGCTCTGACCAGTCCTGATCATGTTCGAGTTGGAGGAAAGGCACAGAGGTAAAAGTACTGTCGTGAAAATTTACGCCGGAGAGTGCTGTCAGCGTCGAGATATTCATGTCAGTTAATGCCTCCCGTTACAATCGCTTACACCTGGGTAGATACTATATTTTGACGGCGTGCACTCGCACCTTTATTTCTGTTCTCTTCAGATGTATCTCACTTACGTTGGCTTATCTGGTCCATCTCTTCCCCAGTGATTCCGATCAGGGAAAGGATACGAGATGCATCACCGGCAAGCGCAATAGCTCGAGGGTCTTCACAGATGTCATGCTGTTTCTCAATAACAACAGACTTCAGTTGGAGTATTAGTATGACGAGATAGATTGCAGTTGAGCCTTGGAAATGGGCGTTATGACACGATGTGGCATACCTTGATCTCGAGCTGACTGAGGGCGACCGCAAGACTCAGTCCCGATGGCCCAGCCCCAACAATGACAACATCCGTCTCATTCATTGTGATGGGAAAGTAAACTTTGTGATAAACTTATAGCGTAGACAAGAGAAGATACCCATGAAGTGAAGAGGTATCGTTAGAAAGCTAGGGAATGGATGGCTGGTCAGGTTTTGTGTCGCAATCGTGTATCCAGCATTATCCGGACCTGGTCAATAGTCACGATGCTATGCCTCGTTGCGTTCAAGGCAAGAATTTTCGCTCTTCTATTTTTGCCTTCTGCCGAATACGTTGCTCCGGAAATTGGAGTTGGCAATACGTACCGCATCCTCGGCACTGTTACTCGGCCAGACATGGCATAATTGGCTCAGCACACTACAGTAGACTAATAAATCCCCCGGCCTCCCGGCACTAGGTAGTTTACAGTATCAAATAGGTCCAGGTCTCCTGCCCCAGGCTTTGGTTGCTCCGTGTGTCTCGATCACGCCTCAACAGCATTGTGGGGTCATCAGCAGCTCGGAGGAACTGAGGATTGGAGGATCATCACGAGGGAGGTTGCTCCGGCGCCAGCTCTGATCCGCCATACCACACGGCCCAGTCCCAGGCTTTTCCAAGTTAGTCGGTCATGTTTTACATTGCACTGGCCATCGTATCCTCGGTCAGGGAAAGCCCATCGGCATCTTCTACGCCCTGTTAGACTATAGCTTGCAACGATGCCACACATAAAAGTAGATTGATGCTAAATGTTGCCTATTTACACAGTTGTTTTACTGCCCACATCTATAGAACTTGTTCCACGACATGACACCTCTTTGGACTCATCCCAGCCCTCACCTCACACGCCTCGACGCGTTCAGGCGACACATCAACAAACAATATGACCAGCACATACAAGACTACGCATCACTGCACCGATGGAGCGTCGAAAATCTAGACCTGTTCTACCGAGAGCTCTGGAATTTTAGCGGGCTCGTGACGTCGAAACCGCCACTGGCAGTCGCCAACTCGCTCGCCGCCATGTGGCCGCGGCCACAATGGTTTCCCGGAGCCGAGATGAACTTCACCGAGAACGTGCTGGCGACCGGTCTCGCGGCTCATCAAGACATGATCGCCGTCTCGGCCTGTCGTGAGGGTGGCACGGATTGGAGGCACCTGACTTGGATACAACTGCGAGACCAGGTCGCTGTTTATGCCAGTGCGCTTCGAAATGCTGGCGTCGGCAAAGGGGACCGCGTTGCAAGTAAGTAGCCATTTACCTCTCTTCCCTGTTTTTCACCCTTTCCACTAAATGCTAGACCGGCCGGCTCCCTAAGATGATAGCCGCTAACGACATACGCAGCGGTCGTGACCAACTCCCTCGAGGCCATCCTGATTGCGCTCGCTTCCGGTGCTATCGGGGCCATCTTCTCGTCCACGTCGCCAGACACGGGACCCAAGGGCATCGTCGAGAGGTTTTCCCAGATTCAACCCAAAATCCTATTCGCCGAGTCTCAGGTGTTATATGCCACCAAGAGAAGAAATCTAAGGGAGCGTCTTGGTGCTGCTGTCGACGAGCTCAAGACCAAAGTCACAGGCCTAGACAAAGTCATCGTCATCAATGATCCGGCGTGGGACAAAAGCGGACTGTAAGTGGATGAGCTTCCCGATGTCAAGTCAGACGCGGCGAGCCTATCATCTCTCATACATTCACAGCTACTAAATAATGATCTAACATTTGATGCTCCTTCAGAATCCCTCTTGACACGTTCCTTGAAGCTCCTTCTCAACCTCTCAAGTTTGTTCAAGTACCTTTTGATCATCCTGTCTACATCCTATTCACGTGAGTTGCCCCAGCACAATCGCCATAGGGTCTATGCAACCCCAGAAGAAAAGAATCCAGTAACACGTTCTTGCTAAAAAAATAAACAGTTCTGGAACTACAGGCACCCCTAAATGTAGGTCAATTTCAAAACGGCATACACGATGGTTTATGACAGCTAACACCTCCCGCAACAGGTATCTGCCACTCTGGAGGTGCAGTTCTCCTAAAAAACAAGCTAGATCTGGCTCTAGGCATCGACATGGGCATCGACTCAACATATTACCAATACACCACTGTGGGTTATCTCTTGTTCTGCTCCTGCCCCTTCCAATGAGTTTTATATATAAATGAAAGAAAGCTAACTCCCCACACTTCCGACCACCAGACCGGCTGGATGATGTGGAACATGCTCATCGGTGCTCTGAGTCTTGGATCGAGGATTGTTCTTTACGATGGGAGTCCTCTGCATCCAACTCCTTCCTTCCAACTCACCCTCCTTGAAAGCCAAGGGTACGCATGACTCCACCTGATTCATCATGTTATCAAGTATTGCATGCAATCCACTGACTCGAGATCAAAGGGTAACTCATTGGGGCACCAGCCCGAAATTCCTCGCTGGGCTCAGAAGTGACCCAGAGAGCAGTGCAATCGCAAGACGTCTGGAGAGCCTCCAAAACGTCCTTGTATCCGGCTCTCCCCTAAGTACTACTCTCACCGCTTGGTTCTACGCCGATAATTTCCCACGGCACGTAGGTCTGCATAATGCTTCCGGTGGTACGGATCTCGTTGGTGGTAGTAAGTGATTGGATTTTCTCGACCGAATATTGCAGCATCACCGAACGTGCACCGCTAACGTGAGCCTCTCCAATAGTCGTCGGTGGGAATAGCCTCTCGTCCGTTTTCGGGAGCGAGATGGCCGCAGCTACCCTTGGAATGAAGGTAGAGATCTGGAATGGAGACGGCAAAAACACAGTACCCCCGGGGGAAATTGGAGAGCTTGTCATCACAAAACCTTTCGTCAGTATGCCGGTCGAGTTCTGGGGAGATGATGCCACAGGTAACAGGTACTTTGATACCTATTTTTCGCTATACCCAGGCGTTTGGAGCCACGGCGATTTGATATCGAGGAATGCCGCGACAGGAGGCTATTCGATACACGGCCGCAGTGATGGAGTCCTCAACCCAGGAGGTATTGACGGATGCCCCGTCCTTCGGGTTCTACCAGTGGTGCTCGTACGTAGGAACTTGTGCGCTGACATTGTATTTGGTTCCAGGTGTCCGCTTCGGTACGGCCGAGTTGTACGACGTGGTCAGTCGATTTTCCGAGATCGAGGACTCTGTTGTCGTGGGCCAACGGGTTCGCCGCTGCCAACAAAACGGTGAAAGCGACATAGAAGATGAAAGGGTCGTCATGTTTATCAAGATGAAGAGCCCCAGTGACGCCTTGGACGACTCGCTGAGATCTAGAATCGCCGAGGAAATCCGCAGAACGCTCAGCACCAGGCATGTTCCCGAGGAAATGTGGCAGGTGAAGGATATACCCTGTACGATGAACGGGAAGAAGATTGAGAAGGTTGTCAAGGCTCTTGTCGCTGGAGAGAAGGTGGCCATGAGAGGTTCGATTGCGAATCCGGAGTGCCTAGATGAGTATGTTAAGTTTAGCACGCCCGGAAAACTAAAGGCTCGTCTGTAATTGTCATGTGTCGTTCACAGACTGATTAAGTGCACCTTAGACGGACAGGTAGGTATCTATTAAACAACGGCGGGTCCATTACCTCTTATAATGGTTACTAATGAGACTTCAAATATATCGTGACCTGTAATTCGGCACTCGAGAAAGATCGGAGACACCATGATGGTACGGTGAAGCCCGAGGATCTGCGTGTTGAAACAACTAGTGAACGGACCAGGGGCATGCATGTTGTGGATAAGCGAAACAGAAAGATTGCTGATGATGGCTCTGCCCCGACGGGAGTCAGCTCGGAGACAGCGGATAACATTCTTGGGGATGATATGGGATGGCTAAACCCAAACAAAGGCAACAGGATCAATCGCCTGATCAAGTCCCCTGGAGTCGACTATTCAGTGAACACTTGATGCAGAGGGTATTCGGATAGGAGCCGCCAACGCATTATACGACACGTTCAAATTGTAGCTAGTCATAAAGAACATGGAAAGATTGAGAATAAGGGCTAGTGCAATCATAAGGACGTCAGCCATGGCTCATGACTTCACTGTGCCGTAGTCGGGAACTTCTCTGTGATCACCTTCTTCCTAATGACATTTAAAAATAATACAGCTACAGCTTGTTCATGCACATCCGCACTTAATCAAGTTAGGCCATATTCTCGGGGGATTATGTATAGAAGAGGCACGATAGCGAGTAACGGGAGGTGCCGCGGAATTCCGCAGTCTATGACGTGCAAAATACGGCGTGCGCGGGTGAATAGGTAATTTCGGCAGTTGTTCAGCTTGACATGGTCAGATGCCTAAATTAGATGTGCTGCAATTAATAGAAAACGGTGTGAGGCACAAGGCTGACACAAGAGAGTTAGACCTTGGAAATAGTCTCAGATCATGCTTCAGTGACAGCACAAGGAAGAGGGAGTGTCAGGATATCATTTGACTAAGACTACGGCGCAGCTCGATCTGGAGCAAGCGGGAGTTCCAGGAGCTGTGTCCGTCCCGCTGCTTATGGAGTGTGAAAACGAAAGTACCGCGCAAAGGCAACAACAATGGAGACACCCATGGGGTGCTGACCAGCGAGAATACTCATGCAAGAATTTCTCGGCATCTCCAGTAGGTAGTGGTTCATCGCCGCTCGGAATTTTTGTATTTGTCTTTGCCTTTCCATTCGAACATCACCTCAAGATGTCGCCATGGCGGAATTCTACGTCTTCAAATGGCAAATATCATTTCTTGATGTCTTTTTTTTTCCTTTGCCACACCATCATAATTAGTTGATAGAACGCCCTCTAGTCCTGTTCACGTCAGTTCTACTGACAGATTGTTGGGGACATGAAGAAAGTTGAACCTAGCAAATTGCTCTCAAGTAATCAATAGCTATTTCGATTAATGATCTGACGGGATTTGTCTGACTCATGTGTACCCTCATGAATGCATCTGTTGACATGAAATCATTACTCTCTATCAGGCAGGTGAGTGGACGCTGCGTATACAAGGCTGCCACTCAGCATCACGTGAAAGTGCACACCTAGTACGAGAGAGGCCCTGTGATAATTTCTCTCACATAGCAGGCAGAAATCTGGAACTGCAATGCAAACTCTATTTGTACTGGGTAATCGTTTGTACTCTAACAATTCATAGGTAAAGGCAATATGTGTGCATTGAATTACTATAAAAAGAACCGTGGAATATTTCCTCCATAACATCGTTATCAAAAGACTCCCTCTTCGGAAAAGCTAATCTATGTGAAGCGGCTATGTTTTCTAATGTGAAAAGCCTAAAATAAAATTGGAAACACGAAAAAGGATGAGAAAGTAGTTGACAGAATCCTAAATCTCCACTCATCCCCAGCCTGCTTGCCTTCAAGTCTATCCTAGCTCAGCTGGTGGTGAGTCTGTGAAGTGGCGAGCTGAATAAACCAACATCTCTTTGGTATTCGGAGAGCTCCCCCAACACATCATCCTCTCGAAATAAGTGTCAACATCTATGAGTTGCTCTTTTCAGAGTCGTTCCAAGGAGTTGATGAGAAATGCGCCGAGGAGGGTGTGTTTGTCTGCGATTGAGTGTTTCCGCCGTTGGAAGACGATTGGCCAGCCGAGGATGACTGATGAGAACCTGAGCCTGACCCTGAGGTCTGCCCGGAGGTAAACTTTGGTCGAGGTCTCTTTTTGAGTGGTGGAAGAGGCATCTTGGAAATCAAGGCTGAGGTCAATTCTGATTGTTTTCTTGGTTGGCGTTGTTTCAACTCTCAGATGCCCTGTTTTTAATGTGTTTTGAATGAGCTGTTGTCTGTTTGAACTGATCGATAGCTCTGGGTCATCCTTTCAATATGTATTAATATATCTTGTGCTTGTACGCCTCTGCCTGTTGGCGGTGACCCATGCAAGGAGAGCTCCCAATGTCATGAGAACTCAGTGTGCGGCGTGAGGCAGGATGATACTGGGTCAGCCTCCGGTATGAGTAAATGCAATCACGCTTGTAGTTATTGCTCCCAGGATCGCAACTCGTACTAGATATTGTTTAGGATGAATTTGGGGGCCGGGTCATGATTCCTTTCTGGGCTGGATTTTGTTCCCTGTCTGGCTCAGTCCAAAGCCTCAGCCTTACAGGCCGTCCTCACTCAAAAAGCCTTCACTAGCCTCGTTTGCTCACTTTAAATACCCCTGCATCATGGGCTTCAAGTGTGATTGGCTCTTCAAATCCCCATTATTGAGTCACGGTGCTCGGTCCAGCCTCGTGCCACACCATCAGGCATTTTTACACTTGCTTGTGGCACATGCTGCGGCAGAGTCTCAATAGTTTATTTGCGTTCCGAAATACATGCACATTCTTGAGAGAGATTGACATTCTACGCGTTGACCGAAATTATCACCAGAGCAATATTCCAGCTCATTACTAGTGGCAATAAGCAGGATCCCCCGTCGACCCCATCCCATGTGGCACGGGGACCTTGGCAGGTCGCCGTCTCCATTAATCAAGCCGCAGCCGTCTGACCCTTGCCATGGGTCGCAGCGTTCCTGTGGCTCGTGCTGGCGTTGAGCTCTGTGCCGTATGGACTATCACCCTTAGTTCCCCCCAAGATCGGGATTAGCGACTTATCATCGTCGTCCGGCATATTCGAATAGGAAAATCATTCTCTCACGCCCATTCACACCTCTTCCCACACGGAGGATCTGCCCTGCCATCCCCAGTAACGGCCGTGGCTTTGTCTGCGGAGTACACGGGGACCTCGTCACACCAATATCGCTCTCCCGTGGGTGCCGGCAGAAGAGCCATGTTCTTGTCCCACCGTTCCGTGCCACCGAATACTACTCCCAATAAAGTTTATTCAGGCGGCTGTAACTGGAATGCAGTTGTTACCTGGCACCATCAAGTGACTAGGGCATCGGACATCATGATCTATTCTAAGCAACCACCCAGCGATCACAAGGGTCAAGCGACACAGGTGCATGATCTCACCAAGAACTGCCTTGGCTCCTTTTCTTACTCTTCTTCCTTGACGGCAAGTCGTAAATCTTATGGCCAAATACACAGAAGCGCAGGTAATAGCGCTTGTTTAAGCGTTGTGCCAGGATGACAAGCGCGCGCGTAGGGATTCAACATGGGCTATGTCACTTCTCCCAGGCCTCCCTGCCCGCTCTGGTTGCCGCAAAAGGTCCCAATATCATATCCTCTGCCGCATTCGAGACGCTTATTTGGATATATAATTCGCTTTGTCGATCTACGTCACTGTTCACATGTCCATGATGCACACAAGTCACGCTCTCTTGGCCATCACCGTCCGTGCCAGAGACGCGATGTGCCAGCCCCGGAGCCTATTTTCGCTCCTCAATCCCTACTAGCCGTGCCTGAAGCACCGTTACAGGTTACTGGCAGGCCAGTGCCGGGCTCCGCGGAAATTGCGACACCGCTGGATGTTGCCCAGAGCGGAAGAGTTGCTCTCTCAACCGGCCGGCATTTCATCAGCAACACTGACAACAGTCGCGCTACGCTAGCCGCTTATTGCAATCGGTTCGATTCCTCAATAGTGGATGGGATGCCATGGAGACGGCTGACAGGTAGCCGATCCCAGGGTTTGGCGCGGCTCTGCTGTGCCGTGCGTTGACTTGCCACCCTGCATTGATCCGCGAAGCCCGCACGCGCCGCGGCATTGATCAGTGCGGGTTTTGCCACAGGTGAATAACACGAGGTGAACGGGCCCCGTTAATTCTGTTTTGTAAGAATACTTAACCAGCGCCGGCCTGGCCGAGGGGACACCAAATTAAGCCCCATCATCATGGCTCTTTCCAGTTAATCAATATCATTCCAACAGTCACGCTCCTCGGCAGCTATAGAGAAAGGACCACTCTTACCAGAAGGGGACGGCCACATTGACATGTGCCTGTGTCCTGGCCGAGGGAAGGAATATGCCCAATACAAAAGTAGATGGGTCATACAAGGGAGGACTCATATTACTACTCAGCTGAATGGTATCAATCAGGCAGCTCAAGCTGAATCCAGCATCAGCTCTGGGGAGTCTGCCTAAATTGACAACTCGTGTGGTGGTCCATACAACAAGGGAAATTCACCCGGACGCCCCTTGGCATAAGCAAATGCCGTGCCCTCGAGTAGATGGAGAGGAACAAACGCAATCAATGTTCTGTTCAACAAAAGGCCATTCGATGCGTACCATTCGATGCGTACCATGGCCCCGAGCCGAGGCCAAATAGTGCCTCGCGTATTTTCATTTCTTAATGACGGTAACAATCATTCTCCAATCATCTCATTACCGCTTGAGGAGAGACAGCTTCCTCGATGATATTCGTTAACTCACGATAAACTAACGGATCAGCTAAAGTTTGGCTAAAATTGCTCATATTTTTCTACAATCTCCTTGCTGAAACATATTGGATCTCATCCATTCGAAGCTACAACTTTCTCTCTGGCAGGAAAGTGCCCAATAACAAACATCAGGTTCTTTCCTATATGGAATGAAGCAGTCACCAATGAAATGGTCATCACCGCCTTCAGAGAGTTGTCATCGCACTGGATCCGGTGATCCCAGTGACAAGAGCAGATACCCCAAGTATTGCTCGCTAAGCCACCCTTTCCTTTATCATTTGTCTACCATGAATATTGCAAAGAACAGACGCTAATAGCCAGCGAAATGGGGCTTTTAGTGCGCTATACGACGGATTCCGTTGAATAGCTAACATATTTCTGGTTCTTTGTTTTCTTTACCTCCGAACTCTGCGAAATGTCCACACCACGGATGATCATGAGATCGAGGTTTTGGGCCTAATCATATTTGTATCCCGGTTCTGCACTTGGAAGAGGTGCAAAAGCTCACTATTCGCTATGAACAAAATGTCCTTTAACAGATGAGAGCCCACCTTACTCTTAGAATTAAGGAGGTAGCTTTCATTACGGTGCCAAAGGCGCCCAGTCAATCATTCACCTTTAGAGCCCTGCTAAATTTAAGGGCGTATAAGCCGCTTTAGCATAATTTTGAAGTTGCCACTTCAGATCATTAATCACATCCGAGAACACAACGACAGAAGCTGTGCTGGTCCATGAGTATGATACAGGTTATTTTTGAGGGAATTTAATGCTATGCAGTACCAAACAGCATTTTCTTGTATGGCTCTTTAGTGAAATCCCCCTCCCTTTAGTGAATGAGCTGGCATGCATGTAAGATTGCACGGTGGTGGCAACTGGTTGTGGCTATGCACCAGTCTCAGGAGCCAGTCTTCACAGCCACACTGAGCTGGTTCTCTGTGCATGGGTTTGTCCCACCTCCATCTCGAGTGCATGTTTCAGTGTCGTAGAGGCAGCTATGCACTCATAAATCATTGTATAGCATTAATCAAAGCTGGCGTCAATGGACAAAGAAAGGACAAATTATCAAGTCTCATACACCCCAGCGGCCGAGAGCTCGAGGCAGGCAAAGATATATTTGTTGTGATATTATGACAGGTCAGGAATATCTTGCTTTCACGCATTAATTTTAGAATTTGGTCAGAATTTTAATGTTGATATTGGCGAACAAAAGGAGTGGCCGATGATGATAGATACCACTAAAATTTTATCCCGACAGCAGTCACTGACTACAATATAGCGAATAGTATTTATCGCATTGCTGAATCAAATAAATATTAAGCTCAACAAATGTCCAACTAGACCTGAGGCATCTCCAATGCTGCCAGCCACGTTGGCGCATTGACGGCGTGGGTCGTCGCGGGATTAACCGCTGGTGATTTGATGATTTGGCGTCGCATAGCATTGTTATGCCATGATCGTGACTGGCCAAGCTGGCATTTGACAATTCTCTCAGAGCCTCTTATGCTGGAGAGTCGGGCTGTCTTGCATCTGGCCGCAAGTGATTTAGATTGCCTCATTCCCGAGTTTATGCCAACCCCAGTGGCTGCGTTGTCGCAATAGTATTCGACATGAAATTGACATGAAGAGAGCCTGGATACCGCAAAAGCAAGTATATCCAATGCCGAAACGCGTAATATGGGGCCTTTGGGGGCTTCATCCAAGTTACAATATTCGGCAATGACGATTCTCAATGCCTTCCAGAGAACACATAAAAGGCCACGATGAGCCCCAAAGTCTGCCCCCTTTCCTTCTCATCACTCATCACTCCATCACTTCAACACTCACCACTACCTTTACAACCCTCTTAAACGCTTTCGTTTAACCAACCCACCAAAATGTCTGAGCAGTTTACCGTCCCTCTCCCCACCGCCACCGGCCTCGCTGAGCCTGCTGGTAAGTTGCAGCAACCAGCACTTCTAACTCAAGATATCACTGAAAAAGAAATGAATACTAACCTCGATTCTCCAGGTCAACTCATCAAGGGTGCCACCCAAGACGATGGCTCTCTCCGCGATGCCGCCCTCCTGCTGGGCATCAAACTCGACCTCGAGGCCGAGGTGCACCTGACTGCCCGTGTCAAGGGTGATGTCGTTGTTGGTCTGTACTAAGGGCAACTCACAGTGCCGTGGATGGAGTGAAGCAATTATAGAAGGGCCTTGGTGTGATTGTGGGTTCGATTGGCAATCCCTTTAGGATCCAACTTTGGAACTAGGGCTACAAAACTTTCCAAAAACAATTCAAATATTCCAAGCATTCAGTCACCTAATCGTGCCCTCTACCTTCGAATCATGGTTTAGCAGTCCGTAGCTGCTCGAGCCGACGACGAGCCTTTCCTGCCTGAATATGGAGCTGAAACAGCCACCAGCTTCAGGAGGTGAGAGAATGACGCAGGCCAAATGACATGTCCCCTCGAGGGTGGGCGCAGGCAAATACAGGCAGCAGCTCTGTGACGAGTGAGACATTGACACCCGCCAATCATATCATGATTCTCTCCAGGTGACGAAATTTATGCACCCCTCTCCAAGCGACGAAGTTCTGTCTTCCCCGCTCGCTCAGGTTAGACTCTCGACACATGCTCCTCCTACGTGCCACCGTGACCATAACAGAAGATATCGCGAATAGTTCTGGACTAGCAGGCCTGCCAAGTGAGGTCCTTAGCGAAATCCTACGCTCTTTACTTGATGAAATCACCACGAACAAGAGATCGGGCCGTCCACACGACTACATCACACTGGATCACAGACGTGCAACCGCACAGTCGATGAAAGCTTTAGTCACTCTTTGTCTCGTCTCGCGCAGGCTTAGGGAAGCTGCCACCATCCCACTATATCGCCATGTCACACTCGTCCCTCGCAGTCTCCCGGGCTCACCGGAGCTTCCGAAGCGACATGCCACGATGGCGTTGTCCCCCTGACGCGCTTCCTGAGAACTCTAGTTGAACGACCCGACTTGCAGCCTTTGGTTCAAAGTCTTGATTGTCGGTTCTTCTTAAGACATGCGGAATCCACGCCTGCTAGTGTGGAAAACCCGGCATCCACCCTACGCTACCAGAAGGCTTTCGAGTTTCACAAACACATCGATGAGAAGACATGATCTTAAAGCATGTCGCGGCTACCAATCATGGCCGTGCCAACGATACTTCCGAGCGTGCATTAGCTGCCATTTTGTACTTGACCCCTAAACTACGGGCTATTTCATTAGCTCCCTTGCCCGCTTCAAAGTGGCTCATTATTACCATCAATGACGCAGAATTCTTCGCTGCTCAAGATGAATATCACTATCATACATTAGCTTCGCTAGTAGAGAGCGCCCGCCAGAGCGAAATCTGTCCTGTCGCGCTACAACACCTGCAGGCAGTTCGGTTTACCGCCCTGTTTAGCTTCAAGGCCTTTGCTGGCTTGGAGGACGTTCAGCATCCTAAGGATGACCCTACTCGCCGCCTTTGTGCTGGTTATACGTACCCGTTGTCAAGCTGTCTCAAGCTCTTACTAGGGCCCAATATTACTGAGTTTGAGGCTGATGCCGTGGATAAGTATGATCCCATCAACTTTCGTGATCCGAACGTACCAATTCATTGCAGTATCAAGCGAGCTTACCTTACTATTTTCTCTCCCTTGCGCGTGTTGGATCATGTCGGCCATGCTTGGGATCTATCTGCCCTCAGCGGACGACCCTCTCTGGTGCAATTGTTTCCAGAAGAAGGGAGGTTGAATCAGGTTGCAGAACTTGATTTATGGGACGAGAGTTTTCTCAACATCAAAGGTTCTCTCAAGGAGCTAGACATTGGCTTTGTCGCGGGCTATGAGAGGCCATCACACAGGCTCAATTCTCTTCCGCTTCTTGAAGCACTGGAGCATCTGTGTATCGGAATTCCCTTGTTGGCGGGGATGGAAAAGCTCTCCGAGTCCCCGTTGAGCTCCCTACTTCCTCCCAATCTTAAAACACTCAGGTTACACGATTGGGTCACTGAAAAATACTACGACAAGTACCTCCCTGGTCTCGGCCATCTTGAGATGACTGAGGATGAAGTTGAAGATGGGCTCAAGCCATTGGTCAGGTTCCAAATCGCGGTTTCCGCCTCTCTCCGATATTTCGCCCAGACATGTAGAAATACTCATCCTCACTTGCGGTCTCTCATGATATTCGGCATCCGCCCGATGGATAGCGTCGCCTTTCACTCGGCGATGAGTAAGATGAGAAAACTAAAAATGAGTTTTTCCGCGCGGCCCGCGATGTGGAGCTTAACGGTCCTGAGCCGGGACAGGTCGTTCGAGATGGAGGCGAAATCCAGAGTCTGTTTGCGCAGACGGGGTTGGTTTTTGAAGAGCTGTTTACTACACAGGAGTTTCATATTCCTTTTCGCGCACAAGTCAGTCGATATCAATAAGAAGGTTAGTGAAGGGAGGATTATGATCTCACGTTCTTTCTTTCTATTGATGTTCCATATTCAATTCGTTACCTTTAGGTCACACGTTCTTTAATCCTATTCAATGTTCAAGATATATCTCTCTGTCTCACACCTTTTTGAACTGCACAAGTCCAGTGAGCATTCCCATTTTGGGTAATTCATCATTTCCTCGCTATCCACAGTATTTTCTAGTTTTATTAAATAGTAGTCGTGTGTAATGATCCTAATCTTTATACTTCATCCGCCACGGCCGCAATGATCTGGCGAGCCCCATCGGCGACCTCGTCTCGACCACGACCGGCAGTTCACTCAGAGAGATCTTCTCGCCCTCCTTAATACACACAAGCCTATCCGCATCCACCAACGCATCGAGCTCCGTCAAAGACGTCGACATGGGAAGCGGCCGATGGGTGCGGAGAATCGTGAAAATCCCCGCAAGCACGAGAAGAAATACCACCAAGTCACCAGCGATAAACACCCATCCGGTCCAGTTCTTGATCCGAAGCCGCTGTCTTGAAGAGCCTCCCTTCGCCATGGCTCTCATCTCATCGGGAACAGCAAAGTCTCCCAGGATCGGGATGAGGTTCGGTTTGACAGTCAGGGTGTGGTTCGCCTGCTGCTTTGCTGTGATGCCAAACTGGAACGGGATCGCCATCATATTCTGCAGAGTCGAAATCAAGGTTCCATCTTCGTCTTGGAAGAACTCGCCGTAGATACGGTGAGCCCAGCCAATAGTGTATGTAAGCGAAGCGATGCTCGTGTTGTCGAACGCCTTGCCGCCAGGCTTGGGTATCAAGAGGGTTTTGAAGATCTTGAGGTAGTCGGTCCCGTTCAGCTTAATTTGCTGTGGCGTATCTATTGGCTCGACGTGTAGGATCGAGAGATTAGCCCGGCTATATGTAGTGGTTGCGAATTGCTTGTAGGCGCTCATCATGGTTTGCGACTTTAACCCGTCTTGCTTCCATTCTTCGTCAATGTCACACTTCTTGGCGTCAAAAATAGCCTGGGGACAAGTCGACCAACCTATTTCCGCAGAGTTAGTAACGATGTTTTGGTGTTCCATCCTTACAGGCGGAAGGCAAAAGAGAAACGGGTCGCCGTGCAAATCCGCGGAGAAACTCACCAACTGCGACGTCTAAGCCCACCTGTTTCACGCATATCTTGATGCCATCGTCGACCAATTGTCCTCCAAGAGCGCACTCCTTCTCCACGTCGAATGTGAAATTTGAACTCAGTCCACTGAAAGTGGTGATGAAACCAGGCGCGTCTTCGATCTTGATTGCTTCGTCGTTCTTGAAGATGCCATCGTGCATAATGGAACTGTTCAAAACGTTACTGATCTGGCGGACGGTCTGAAGGCCCCCAGGCCAGATGAGAGCCCGGCAGTCGGTCTCACACCCTTCCATTCTTGTCTCGATCGCGTATCTGCTGTTGCTCTGCAAGCTCGAACTCCACGTGGCATAGTATTGGGTTAGTTCAGCCGGCTGTAGCATATCAACCAATCTGATGTCGATAGGTATCAGGCCAGCAAAGACGGGCATTTCGGTCGTGCCAGGAACGAAGTAGTATTCGAAGTCTGCTTGGACTGTCCATGGGCTCCAGAGTTAGCGAACAGTATATGAACCGGGTTAGGGTTGACGTACATTTTAGAACGGAACCGAAGCCAAGATTGAGCAGCGGTAAGCCCAGTCTTCCGCGAAGTTAGCTTAGTGGACATGTATTAAGGTAGTTCCATTGACGAAAAGCTCGCACCTAGCCATACACCATGCATTCAACATGTACGATGCAACAGTCAACTGGGCAGTAGACCACCACTGCGATGAAGGACCTAGTCCGTACCAGGTGAAGGCCGATGTGCCTGTTGGGCTGGCGGCCCAATGAACCCGCAGAGATGACAAGACATTTCGCAAGGCCGTGTCAGAAAGGAGGAGAGCCGATACCTGGGAGAAGATGGATACCAGCAAATTGGTCGTGGACGCGTCGAAAATGGTAGATCCGACGATCACGATGCGTCGTATCAATACAAAATAGATGAAAAGACAGTAGAGAAAACTAAAGAGAATGAAGATGCCGAATATCCACAGTAGACCACTAATCGATCTTGCCTTGGTTAGAAAGCCATCGTGGCTGTTTTGCACGTGGCCGTTGTTGGCGCCGTTGTCAGCGATGATGTAGTTCTCGCTTCCATTATAGACGTAGTTGTAGGTGATTTCGGGGCTGAAAGGCCCGGTTCTCAGATCTTCCAACGCAACGACAGTTGAGGGTTTCTTGTCGCGATCGCTCCAGTAGCTCGGGCTTCGTGAGATCGGCTCAGTGTCCATAAGCCAGGACCCCTCTCCTGACTTCATGGTCACGTTCCAGAAAAGCAACGCCAAAGACTGCTTCTGGTTCAGCTTTGTAGGGAGGAGCGATTTGAAGCTGACTCGGTATTATGCTTAAGCTCCCGTGCATAGTCTAAGAAGTTTAGTAGACCAGCCACAATTAAATGCTAGTATCGACTTGATATATCGGCTGCCGCCACTTTCCCTCCCCAGACCCATTAATAATGTACGGAGTGAGCCTGCGATAGGGCAGGGTTAGACATGGCAAGCATGACAGGGTGTCAATGACCTTCCACACTGTACTTAGCCATGTAACGTAAATCCTTACCCCCTCCTCGTGAGCAACACAGGGCTTTGCCCACTACCACTGGTCCAATCTTGGATTTCACCGTAATGTAAGGGGATGTTAACGCTAGAAGACCTATTAAAGGTCCGATAGCCCTGTATCCGACGGATACGGCCCCAGGCAATACGAACCAACCAACACAGAATCAGATTTGTCCCCAAGCCAAGGGATTCGGAGACCAGAGTGATGGGTAAGGCTGAAAGTTGGAGGGCTCCCCACCGGAGCCAAATTGATTGGCGCATGTTTAAAATCCCGCTGGAGCCCAGCGAATCGGCCTCGCAGGCCTCCCTCCAGCTCTTATTCATCGTATTTGTTGTCAATCGATCCTTCAGCACTAGCCGGGTACTTGACCCTATTGGACACCGGGCAAACTGACCAGCTTACGCAGGCCTCCTTGGGAAAATGGATCAGCTCGGGCGCTCTCTCGTCCGCCTTAGCGAACGCCTTACCCGTGGTGTGGAGTTTAGCTAGACAGCTCCTCTTCTTCGTGGATCATCTCAAAAGAAAGCCTTGAATAAAATGAAACTCACCTGCTCAGGTCTCTCATTCGCAGCTGGCGAACCGGCAACGTTGCACTCTTCCAGGCTTCCAGGCCGAAAAGGGGCATCTGAGCGGGTCTTGGGGTCTGGACCATCGATGTACCACCCATTGCCATTGCTCATGCATTAGCTGCTCGCTTACTAGCTGAAAATGCCAAATCCTTTAGATTTGGAGCTAGCCAATGGTGCCCGTCAAGCGCCTAATCTCGGGCTTTTGCAAGATTCTACTTCTTTCTAATATTGATGCAGACGCGGAGAAATAACCATATTTGTAGATCGGGTCATCGCTGATAATCACATGGGCTACCTATTTGTAGGGTTTTCATCTGCAGACCAGCCCTATGCGAAGCCAGTCTTCTGGCAGTACGGCCAAAGTTCCAGCCCCCTGGATCTGGATGAGACTGCCGGGCTTGTCCAGGCATCTCTGTGTTCGGGCGTCGGCAAATGGTAATGCAACCCAAGTGACTGGGTCTCAGGCGAGTGCTTGGATCGGCCGCCGCCACATTTAATACCGAAGGCAAGAGTTCACTCAAGATTGAGCGCCGGCTCGTTGGATATGTCAGTGTTTCATGCTGGTTCAATTTGGTCCAATTCTGCCCCATCCTCATCGTATTCGTCTTCTTATCCCTGTCACTGACGATCAAAATCTGGGTTTACATAATAGAGTAATATTTTTAGATCTCCACTCCCTTGAGCGCAGGGATAGCGTCATTGCTTGAGATTCGTTGCTTGTAGTCATCCTCCTCCCTAGCCATCGTTATGAATCACCCGTACATACTCCGTAGGTGCTAAAGGCATGAACCGATAGAGAATGATCTCCTAGCGCATATAAGCTTGTTTCTAGTTTTTTTTTCCGGTGTTAAGTAAGGACGTTTGGCAGAATGGTGGAAATGATAATCTTGATGACGACGTGGCCCAGAAGCTGTTGTATGAGTAAGTCTGTTGAATGAGAGGTGACTACACCAGTCGAAAATAACGCAGTCTGTGGCTTGGAAACTCGTCAGAAAGAAATCTAAGAGCCCTCTACCGTTATTGATTCTTGGGGAGCACGCGCTGGCTGGCAGGATGGGGACGTTATCTGATAATCTCGCATCATGAGTGTATAGGGTAGGTAGGTAAGAATGAGCAAGAAAATGCTATCAAGAAAATGCTATTGATTATCATGCAACCCACCAAAGATCGACCTACCCTGTGGCCATTAATAATCATCTGGAGCTGCCCCAATCAATCGGAATCGGCGTCTTGTCCCTCGGCGCTCATCGGAGGAGAGATTGCCGGCCGGATAAGCACGTTTCCTCCGCGGAAAACCCCTCACCCCCGATCAAGGAGCCTGGGCACTGTCGGAGAAGCACTGGGGAGAACTGTGAGCGAATATTATATCAACCATCTGGTCAGTCCGTCGGCTGTATGCGCTATTCCAACCTCAAGAGTCAAGTCTAGAATCACATCTCTCATCAAGCCCCTCCCCCACACACCATAGCCATCATACACCATGTCATCCGCCGCAGCAAAGCGCCTTGAGGGCAAGACCATTGTCATCACTGGTGCCTCGTCTGGCATCGGTCGCTCCACTGCCTTTGAGTTTGCCCGCACCAGCCCCAAGAACCTCAAGCTCGTCCTTACGGCGCGCCGCATTGATACTCTCAAGCAGATCGCTCAGGATATCGTCAAGGAGGTTGGAGATGGTGTCAAGGTTCTCCCTGTCCAGCTCGATGTCAGTAACCCCGACCAGGTGCGCTCATTTGTGAGCAACCTCCCCGCCGAGTTCCAGGAGATCGATGTGCTCGTCAATAATGCGTAAGTTTTTCTCACGTTCACTCAACTCAACCTTCTGTCTTCCGATCATTCTCGCCGTCTTACTGACAGAAATCACAGTGGTCTGGTCAAGGGCGTGGCCAAGGCGCCCGAGATCGCTGAGGAGGACATCAATGTCATGTTTGCGACCAACGTGACTGGTCTGATCAACATGACCCAAGCCGTTCTCCCCATCTTCCTCAAACGTAACAACGGCGAAGGTGCCGGCGACATCATCAACATTGGCTCCATTGCCGGCCGCGAGCCCTACCCCGGCGGCGGCATCTACTGCGCCACCAAGGCCGCCGTCCGTTCTTTCACAGACAGTCTCCGCAAGGAGCTGATTAGCAAGCGAGTCCGTGTCATTGGAATCGATCCCGGCCAAGTGGAGACCGAGTTCTCCGTGGTCCGATTCTACGGTGACAAGAGCAAGGCCGATGCCGTCTATGCGTACGTTCTTCCCCTTCCCCGTTGCATCCGGCCGCATCTAGTCCATGGAAGCTGACTTCTCCCCCGCTGGTCACAGTAACCAAGAGCCCTTGACACCCGAGGATATTGCCGAAGTCATTGTTTTCACTGCCAGCCGAAGGGAGAATGTTGTCGTTGCCGACACTTTGATCTTCCCCAGCCACCAGGCCAGCCCTGGGCATGTGCACAAGAAGGCTTAGAGTGACGCATGTATTTAGATTAGAGCATAAAAAGAAATAAACCAGAATAGACATGAACTTGAAGAACTCGAAGACATGCTCAATATTATGTGACGTCTAGGGGGCACTTGCTCCTATCCATCGTCTTACTGTTACCGATGAGGCATTTAGTAGGCTTCCCTCATGAGATCGTAAACACGCTGATTAAACTGAAAATTTTACATGAAATAATCCAAGAGGCATCTGAATAACTCATCAAACTGGAGGTTTATTATTATCTAGGTATTACAAATACGAATGCTGGCCGACAAGTCAGGTCGATCATTCCATGGATACTATGTAAGGTGGTATAGACTCTTGCAAACTCTTTAAAAAAAAGAACGGGATTTGTTTATCAATTCATCTAGGATTATGATTTATTTTCGTAAAAATACCCGTCCTCTGAAAAGCATCCACAGTGAGGTTATTTTCTGGTGCGCTCCTCTTCTCCTCGGATGTTTGGCTGGTGGAGCTCCTCTCGCAGTCGGGGCAACTTCCGAGATGCAGATATCCGATGCGGCATCTGAGTAGTGCTACGTCTCAGCATTTCCTCCTGCGGAAACCCGACGACAGGCTGGGTATTATGTTGCAACATGGACGGATAAAGCCTTCCATGACCCTCCTTCTGGGCCTAAAAATGGCTTAAGTACAAACTCCTTGCAAGCGTGGCAGGATTCTTGACAACAGACCATAGATCAGATAATTGCTTCATTTAGAGATTGCAGCCAGTCATGTCATCATTCAAAGCACCGCCACACGGCGTCTGGGCACCAGCCATTACATTCTTCGACCACTCGACCGACTCTCTAGACACTGAGTCCCAAGCCAAATACTACTCCTACCTGTCCAAGACGGGCCTCGCCGGTCTGGTAATTCTTGGTACCAATGCAGAGACATTCCTCCTGACGCGCGAGGAGCGCAAGACGCTTCTCCAAACGGCACGCAAGGCAACCGGCCCCTCATTCCCCATCATGGCTGGTGTCGGCGGCCACTCTACCAAGCAAGTCCTCGAGTTCATCGCCGACGCCGCGGAAGCTGGCGCTGACTCGGTATTGCTCCTCCCTCCCGCATACTTTGGGAAGCAGACGACACCCGCAGTCATTGAGAACTTCTTTGACGATGTCGCCAAGGAGAGCCCGCTCCCTATCGTCATCTACAACTTCCCCGTCGTTTGCAATGGCATCGACCTGGACTCTGCCACCATCACCCGTCTCGCCAAGAAGCACAGCAACATTGTCGGCGTGAAGCTGACCTGCGGTGCCGTGGCCAAGATTACCAGATTAGCCGCCGAGTTCCCGCCCGAGCGATTCTCTACCTACGGCGGCCAGTCAGATTTCCTCATCGGTGGCTTGGCCTCGGGTTCTGCAGGAACCATCGCCGGGTTTGCCAATGTCTTCCCCAAGACCATTGTCAAGATCTACGACCTCTACAAGGAGGGCAAGTTCCAAGAGGCCCTGGACCTACACAAGAAGGCAGCTCTGGCGGAGCAGCCCTGCAAGGCCGGAATCTCTTCCGTAAAGTACGCTGCTGCGCTCAACACCGCCGTTGCGGCTGGCATCGATAATGCCGTGGAGAAGCTGAAGCCCCGACGGCCGTACATTGCGCCGAGTGATGCGGAGAAGAAGAATATTGAGGAACAGATTGCGGGATTAGTTAGCATTGAAGCGGGTCTGTAGATAAATTCAAATAAACGTCAAGCCTATTCTAGAGAGGCATCTTAGATTTTGCTGCTGTCAACTTGTACCTAAGTCCCTTGATCCCTCAAGCCTAGCAAGTGGGTGATATGAGAAATGAGACACCAAGTGGAAGAGTGGTTAAAAAGAGACTCTCTTCTAATTTGAATCGAGAAATACAGTAGTATTGAATGAAATATAGCAATAATATATGCCGTTTTATCTCTGAAGTTTGTATTATTAGTACTCAATAATCTGATAATACCGGCCACAGACTCGAGAATAAGCAGCTTAATGTCTCATGTCACCCACTTGCCTGGTTCCGAGGAAGCATGCGTAGACTGCGCGTATGCGCTATTTCTCCGCGGATGCATGCGGAGTAACTGTGCTGTTACATCAGTCCGAGCCCCATATTCACTCACTGAGCGCCAGCTCTCTCATACTTAGCAGTGATAAGCTGCCTTGGCTGGCTGGAGCTCTTTCGCCATGCAGGTTCGCCGATTTGAAGCAGCACCAACATGTCTTCCTCACCAGCAGAAGTTTTAATTTATGGGCTTGGAGCGTGAGTAGATGCCAAATTAGTATAACTGGAACCTCATGCTGTGATTAACATGGTAGATTAGCATTGGCTCGTTCTATACCTTTATCTTGAGCCAGAGCAATCAAGTCCGTCTTACGGTTGTTGCCCGGTCCAACTACGATGCTGTTCATGCCAACGGCCTCAAGATAAGCAGCCAGAACCATGGTGAACACCATGTAAAACCGCATAGAGGTAGGGCGGCGCAGACTGATAAAGAGTGAGCTAAAGAGGCACGAATTTCCCACTGACTGCCGATATAGTTGTGAGGAACGCTGCTGAGGCTGGCCAGAAGTTTGATTATATTGTCTGCGCACACAAGGCTATCAACCAAGCCGCCGCTCCGCCTGAGATCGCACCTGGTGTCGACCAAGATAGAACGACCATTGTGATTATCCAAAATGGCGTGGGTAACGAGGAGCCCTTTCGCCAATACTTCCCATCTGCGACCATTCTATCTGCCGTAGTATGTGAACAATGACTATTCCGGTCTAAAGCACTACTTTCTGACACTCATAGACTTGGTGTGGCGTTCGACAGCCGCAGCCTGGAATCATCACTCATACCAAATCCGAGAATATGCAATTGGGCCTTTTCCCCAACCCTTCCGCTGATGAAGCTCGGGAGACTCGGCGTCTAAATGAATTTGCATCATTGCTCACAGCTGGAAAGACTGTGTTCCAAGTGGTACCCAACATCCAAGTACAAAGATGGGAGAAGGTTGTGTGGAATGCGGCATGGAATTCCCTGACGACGTTCACACTCATGGACACGCATTCATGGCTCAGCTCGTCAGAGGACTCGACGCCTTTGACTCGAACCATCATGACGGAGGTTATCAACGTGGCCAAGGCGCTGGATGTTCCCATCGGATACGACCTAACTGACAAGCACATTGATAAGATTTTGAGTATGGCCCCGATCGGAAGCAGCATGCGGACGGATTTCGAGAATGGAAAGCCTATGGAGGTCGACATCATTCTTGGGTATCCGGTGCGGAAAGGGCGCGAGTTGGGATTGGACGTCAAGACGATTGAGACTTTATTTGTGATTTTGACAGCCATTAACAAGAGACTGATGAGCTAGGTAGATGTGCAGATAGCAACTTAAATCTATGAATTATTCACGATCATTTTTGTGCTATTCCATATCACCAATTGTTGAACCCCGTCAGGTTCATGTTATCCCACATCATATCAAGCGTTCCGGTCCCTCCTGTAACCTGTTTCCGACAACATCAACAACAAATTCTGTCACCGCAAGGGTTCTGGTGGCCACTTACCAGTGAGTCAAACAGCCCCCAGCTGGCCATATGGGTCAGGGAATCGTCCATTCCATCCATAGAACCCGGGTTCGCAGCTGGTACGATACACGAGGCATCTTCGTTTCCACCTCGGGGGCCTTCCAGGCCATGAGATGACGCCACTCCGAGCCGAGAAGCGTTGGCGCCCATGCTGGGGGCTCCAAAAGGGTGTGGTGGCTCCGGAGCAGGGTTGGTGACACTCATTGTCCTCGCTACTTCTCCTCTTCTCTCCCGAATCTCAACTTTAGCAGAATCCTCTTCAGCATGGGGAGTAGACACAGAAGCCAGGTACGCATTGTTTCGAAGCACCTCAAGACGTAGTTCCTGTAACACGACGCCGTATCTTTGCATCAAAGAACCGTGGGTCGCAATTTTCTCCAGCTGCGCATGGCATTTCGAGCCTGCGCGGAAGTGCCGGAGGTAGGTTTCTGGGCGTTCACTTCGTTCTTGGATAGCGTATAGATAGAGGATGACCACAGCGTTGAAGCCATAATATGGGATGAACTACGTGACACAGAATATTAGTATCGTGTGATCTCGTCTTAAATCGTTGACCTACAAAGAGGGTGCTGTAAAGTTCGCCAGCCGCACTGATACGATCAATGTGCTCGATGATGTGCTCTGCGGCTTCAATGCACGTTTTGACATTCTTCTGCACCTCTTCTTTCCGCTGAGCCAGAGGGCCTCCAGCCCTGGGTTCGTAGTTAGCCAAGCTTGTGAATGTTTTCAAGAGAAATTGGCGGTTGACAAGGATTTGCGCATGCCAGAACGCGAGCTTCAGGACATCTCTCTGTCTTAACACAAGTCTCACGAAAATGGCCGAATTGCCATCCGTATCAAGGAGGTAAGATATATGCTCCCGCCACTCTTCCAACTCCCGGGAGAATTTCGCGGTCAGGGTGAATTGCTCCTCTGTCGATGGTGGATTTATGCCGTAAAGAACTCTGAGAATCCTGGCGAGAATTCTGGATAGCCTAAAACATGTTAGTATGGCGGTTGCTTTCGACTCAATTCGGGATTCTCACTTGATCTGTGCCACGGTCGCCGATGTGATAGACGGGCCCAGCATCGATGGACCAGGCGGGGGACTCGACCGAAGACGTTCGTCATCAATACCAAGTGGTAGTTCCTGGTCTATATCTTCATCGTGGAAGGTCATTGGACGCCCCAATGCTGCACTAAGATATGTGTTGAGGTTATAGGCGCACCAAAACGTCCTTTTTCGACACTCTAGGTCAATGTGATCAACGCGGTTTGACGTGTTGGCATCGACCCTCGACTTCCTATGGATCCCGAGGGCCAGGGCCAGATGAGCAGTGATTCCAAAAAGTGTCCAGCAATGATTCAACCTGGATTGGGCTAGAAGATAGAAGCATTGTGCCAGCCGTGCTTGGACATTGCTAAGTTTGATCTGGCCCTTCTCCATCGATAGTTGATGCTCTGCTACTGCAAAGTATCGTGCGCTTGAGGTATTGTCAGAAGTAGGAAGTAATTCGGACAGATATAGACTCACCTATTTTCGGCTGCATCCGCCGCTGACTCGTTTGAGTTGCCATTCATTCGTCCTTGGTAGTTGTTCGAGTGTGCAAATACCATAAATAGCACGGCGATGCGACTCCGGGCGGACTCTTGATATAGCATCGCACCGTTGGTGCCATAGAGCTCCTCAAGCCATGAATCTATCGTAGGCCGATGCAAGAACCTGTGGGTTGTCGCCGCGAAGTCGAAATACCTCTTCACCATGGCATCTGCTGCATATTTGGGCGGGAGAATAACGAAAGATGCATCATGCCCAGGCAATGGCCGATCCCCGAAATTGAAGATGGAAGAGCTCAAGTACCCCGTGGATGGTACCTGGAGCTTCCTCCGAATACGTAACAGAAATGATACACCGGAAGCAGGACCGACATAGTGTCCCTGTTGGTCGGTTTGTGATGGTTCTGGGGAGTTGCGGGAGGACTGTAGAGTAATGAGGGGACCACCATCTTGGCCCTTGTCTTGCGCGCTCACGGCTTCATTGTTGTCGGGGCTATGTGATATCTGTATCACTGTCTCTGCCAGGGTGGGATCTCTCGTGCTAGAGTTCGGTGATAGTTGTGTAGGCGGCGCAGCATGTATGGTAAGATCGCCATGGCCCTGGACCGGACTGCTCCCATGCTCAGACGTGGTATGGACCGGCGTCGGTGGTCTTTCGTGAGCCGATGAATGCCTTCGCGCTGTATTGACCGTCTCAGTTTCTGTCTCAGGTATCCGGAATCCTTTTCGGCGAGCCGCCGTAAACTCGCATGTCACTTTGAGATGCGAGCAGAACACACACGGCCAGGTCCCGGAACACCGGGTTTTACGACTGCATGGCCAATCAGCAATCGAATGAGAAACCAGAGAGGGAAATAGAGAACTCACGCTTTGCATCGGTCGCAAGCCCTGCTCACGCGTGGCCGTATCTCTTCCCCCTCGACCGCTTCAACGGCCGTGCCTCGTCCTGAGAGTCAGCCATTCGCTGGTCCAAGGGCTCCGAAGACCCTGACGGTTCGTACATCAACGGCACAATACTACAGGTTCTCAGAACGGTTCGGAAGTGAGAGCAACAGGCGATCGGATGGCAGTTCAGCGCGACGTTGATGGCCGATGCTAGGTGGATGGGGCAGAGCCAAGTTCCTCGGATGTTGGGGCAGAGCCGATCCCTGTCAGGATTTATTTCCGCCAGCGGGTGACACTTTAGCTGCCAGTACCGGCGTAACCGAGCAAGTGGAGGGTAGAATGCGGGGAGTTTGGTCCCAGGACAGTATGGGGATGCCAAGCACCCGCGGATATGCGAATGGTTTGAGTCAGGTGTGAGGGGACTGCCCCAGGCCTATGAAAGAGCATCTACCCATTGGATTAGCTCCGCACTCATGATTTGTTTCTACTATTTCCAACGTCAATCTTCTCGAGAAAATACCCCTGAATTGCATACTTTCCACTCAGTCCCCCTATCTAAATACCAAACAAAAGGAGGGAAGAGGGAGAAATAGACAACATGTCTCGACGCGGCGTCATCAAAGACGTTGTCATTACTCCTGTGGCTTTCCATGATATGCCCCTATTGAATAGTGTCGGTGTACATGAGCCTTGGGCATTGAGAAGTATTATTGAAATCGTGTGTGAAGATGGCACATACGGCCTCGGCGAGTCATATGGAGACTCTACACATCTGGGTCGCCTGGAGAGAGCAGCTGGCCCAATCAAGGGACTGACCGTATACGACACAAATGCAATCCATAAGACTTGTATTGAGTCTCTGACAGACGATAGATCGACAGGCGGCGATGGCATGGCTGGCATGGTCACTACCGCGTCTGTCGCCGATAAAGTCTTCTCTCCCTTTGAGGTGGCTTGCTTGGACATCCAGGGCAAGCTGGCTGGGCTTCCAGTCAGCGAACTTCTTGGGGGCCGTGTTCGTGATAGCGTCCAGTACTCAGCCTACCTCTTCTACAAGTGGGGAGGCCACCCCGGGGAGCCGGATGATGAATATGGTCCGGCGCTGGATCCTGCTGGCCTCATCAAGCAGGCACACAAGATCATTGATGAGTTTGGTTTCAAGGCAATCAAGCTCAAGGGTGGTGTGTACCCCCCTGCTCAAGAGGTCGAAGCAATCAAGGAGCTACGCAAAGCCTTCCCAGATTTGCCGTTGAGACTTGACCCGAACGCTGCATGGACCGTTGAGACATCCAAGTGGGTTGCTAATGAGCTCAAGGGGATCGTGGAGTACTTGGAGGACCCGGCCCCTGAGATTGAAGGTATGGCTGCGGTGGCCAAGGACGCACCCATGCCATTGGCTACCAACATGGCTGTTGTAGCATTCTCCCACTTACCCCCATCTATCCTACAAAACGCCGTCCAGGTGGTTCTGTCTGATCACCATTTCTGGGGTGGGCTGCGAAGATCGCAGACTCTTGCGTCCATCTGCGCTATCTGGGGCATGCGGCTCTCCATGCACTCCAACAGCCATCTGGGCATTTCTCTGGCTGCCATGACCCATCTCGCATCGGCAACCCCTAACCTTGATTACGCCTGTGATACCCATTGGCCATGGAAGCGTCGTGACGAAGACGTCATTGCAGACGGCGCCCTGAAGTGGGCTGATGGTGCCCTGGTTGTTCCCACCACTCCAGGTTTGGGGGTAGAGCTGGATAGGGCAAAGCTGGCACAGCTTCATCAGAACTATCTTGGCTGTGGCTTGACGAAAAGAGACGACACAACGTACATGAGAAAGTTTCAACCCGACTTTTCTCCCAAAATCCCTAAATGGTAGAGACCATTTTTGAAAGATAACGCTTTAGCATTAGTATTCACATATTACGATGTAAGAGATTTAGCATTTGCATAAAATATATGTATCAACCGCTCGGCTGTAGTGCCAATTTCAAGAGATGCAGACAAGATCGAATAAGATCGAATCTACTTGAAGTGATGTATGAAGTTTTGACCACAGGACTGACCTGAAGTTTGCTTGACCTTTATAATGAATTGTTATAATGCTCACATCTGAGGCTCCCACTGTCATTGTCTGTACTCCGTAGAGGCTGTGAAAATACCGAATCCTGTTGGTTACTCCCCCTTTCAAATCCTGACGACTTCTTACATTCCCCAGTTTGGAATAATATGAGACATCGATCTTATGGGAAGAACTTACGTCTTGTGGTGAGAGGAGAGCATAATCAGTAGTAGGAGAATGTTGCAACTCTATGGGACACCCGATCGGCAATTCGTTCTATTTTGACTTCGATGGATGATTTTCTCCTTCAACACTAGACTTCACGTTGCTGTATGTCATGGAGCAGATTGTTGCCAAGTTCGACGACCAACTGTCTCTGCTAGCGCCAAGGGGGTAAGAACTTGCGGCTGCGTACCACAGTGAGGAAGATCATAATTTAGAGTAGGCAGGTCGGAGCATGTGAAGGATCGAGAGACTGACCATTGACACTAGATGAAGTGTTTGGTTAGGCAACAGACAGACTGAGACATTAAATGTGAGCTACTTTCACTGTGTTATTAAAGCTTAAGAGCATTTCCATTCATGCTATTTCCTGTAACCCCTTCCTCTCTTCGTGTCCTACTGTCCTCCTTGTTCTTCTGGATGACTGCATATGACTGCAGTAATCTAGCCTTGGGCACCAAGAACACCCACCACTCCAATCCATCCCAATTTAATGCAGCGCACCCCAGAAATGGTGATCTCTCTGTAGAGCAGATCTTGGTTATCTTTAACTTAGGCCAAGATGTTCATGGTCGTACGTATCAAGAAGAGCTCGGTACTAATGCCGCCAGATGTGTAGAGTCTCCATATGATCAAGACGGCATTCGTATCGAGCTCTTTCTCATACGCACGACCTAGAACATCTTGGCCCAAGTTAAATATAGCCAAGACCTGCTCTACAGAGAGATTCTGGGCTTTATTATACTAGGCCGGGTGATCTTCTCGCCTTCGAGAGAAGGTACTGAGATCTCGTTCTTTGGCATATTTTGTATGTCGAAGGCTGCGGATGTATCAGTACAAGTGCTCTGGCCAAGGGGCTAGTGGTAGTCACTGGGTTGGTCGCCTCGAGCTTGGTATGTTGAAGTGCTTGGATTGAAGACGAGTGTACGGACGAAGCCAGGTGGAAGAAGGCAGCTTTAATAGTCATTCGACGAGCTGCTGTCCTGACGGCAAGTGAGTCACAGGTATGAAGGTTCATAGAATTTTCCTGCTGTATGACTACATTTTGGGCTAGGAAAGGCTATATTTTGAAGCTCTCGTACTCATTGTGTTGAGTTCGACGTCGGGCCCTGGCAGCTTCTATTGCTGTTAAACTCTCTGCTCAAAGTCTTACGTAAATGTGAGTAAAACTGAGGCTTGGTTCTGTGACCTCGCTTTCGCGGGCTACTGGGAAAACTAGGCAACTGGAAGAGCAATTGTGTTTGTACTTTTCGGGTATAGATTCCAGAATCCTTCACATAAGGTATCATATACTCATAAGCCAGGATATCCAGGCAGCAACCTTGTACCCATGTCAAACGCCAAGAGTTGCAATCCTCGCAGATGGACTTATCTCAAGAGCATCATCCTATGACTCAACCTGTCTCCGCACAACTTGGGCAAACTCATCAAAAACAATGGCAGATGAATCTGATTATTCGGGCGTGGGGTTTGATGACCTCAGAGACTCGGAGATCTCGCTCGAGGATTTTGATGTTCTTGATCACCAAGATGTTGCTGAATTCAACACAGCCAACATATTGCCGCAAGAAGACGCCATTATCAAGAGAATCAGGACCTGGATCAATCCCACGCAATATGCAGGCGATGGCAGCGAATACCAGAGACACTGTTCATCATACTTGAAGGGCACCAGTCAATGGGCCCTTACTTCCCATGAATTCAAGCAATGGCATGAGAGCCAGGAGCATGGCATCCTATGGGTGCGAGGGATCCCTGGATCTGGTAAATCAGTTCTCGCTTCAACATTCATTACCCATTTGTTGAACGAGGGGCCTGTTCTATACTTCTTTTCCCGCCATTCAATTGAATCCAATCGTCGCCCAGACGCGGCGATCCGGGACTGGCTATCACAAATCTTGACATCGAGTCCGCCTCTGCAGCTTGCATTGACAAAAGAAATGTCAAAGCCTGTGGATTCGCTGACAATGGAGAGGCTGTATGAATTGCTACACCTGGCGCTGGAGAATCTTCCCAAAGCCTTCTGCGTGGTTGATGCTTTGGATGAAATGGATCATGCCGCCCTTCAGCCTTTTCTCAAAATTCTCGACGACCTAGGCAACGTCCGCCCCAAGGAACTGAAGGCTATAATAACCAGCAGGCCCATTGTGAGCATACAGCAAAGTATGAGGGGAATTAAGCTGCTCGATATTCGTCTTGAGAAAAGCCTCATCGGACCTGACATCTCGGCTTATATCCAGCATAAGCTTGCTGAATCCCAGTTGAGCTCGGAGAGTCATCCCGGAGTTATGGAAAGCATCTTGCAAAAGTCTGGCGGACTATTCCTTTACGCAAAATTGGCTATTGAAGCTATTCTAGAGGTGAAAAGTGAGCCTGATGCTCTGAAGACTCTTGAAAAGCTGCCGACAGATTTATCAGCCGTATACAAAGAGCTTCTGAATGAACACCTCGAGCGAACAGGGCACTCCGCGGAGCTCCAAATGCTAGTACTGCAGCTTGTGACACATGCAACCAGGCCCTTGCGCCTCCTTGAGATCTCAGATTGTATCAAAGTCACTCAGCCTCATCACGGCGATGACAGAGGGAAAATCAAAGACGCTGTGCGATCTGTTTGTGGACCTCTCCTAGTGATTCTTCCAGACGAGACTGTGTGCATTATTCACCATTCTCTTGCAGAATATCTTTTGGGGCTCGATGCAGGCGAGGAAAGAGAGCTTCCTGTGATCGACTCGGGGCCCACACATGAGCTATTAGCACGCCTCTGTATTTCTTACTTGACGTCGGGATGCTTGGAGCTTGTCAAGATGAAGATCGGCTACCTTGGGAAAGATATGACTCTTAATCGTGATCAAGTTTATGCCCCACTCACGAGGTACGCGTCGTGTAACTGGTTTATACACCTGAAAAAGGCTGCTGCCTATGGTTTTGAAGCACATGATACTCTAGAGGCTCTATATAAGCTACTTGTTCTAAGTGGAGAGCAGAATGCGGCGAAACTAACAATGCTTGCAAAGCTTGGGAAGCCAGGCCGTCAAAGCAATGGAGAGTTTTTGGCGCCCGAGGTTCAGGCTTTGCACCTTGCTGTTGAGTTGGGATTGACAGAACTAGCCACTGTTATCCTCAAACGCCACGGTAACAAAATACTGATTTATGATGGCGGACGAGATAACGAGTCCCTGTTGCATCATGCGGTGGCCAAAGGGAGCGAGGATATGGTTCGCCTCTTTATCACACATGGAGCCCAGCTAGACCAGCATAACAGCCACGGTTATACACCTCTCCACATAACTGCTGGTCTTGGAAATGAAAGAGAAGAACCGAGCACTCAGAGCTATGCCAAAATGGCTCATGTTCTCCTTGAGGCTGGTGCTAACCCCTGGAATTCTCTTGGTAAGAACAAGCACGTAGATGATATGAGTTTCGGGCGTCCACAGATGCCGTCCATACAATTCGTCTTTGCTAGGAGTGATGAGGCAATGGCAGAAGTGTTCACGTCTTTCATCAGAGATACTGAGGGCGCTTCACAGGCCCTTGGCTGGGCAATTCATGGGGTCCGAAACTTGAAGATTATTCGAATGATCTTGGGACACCCGTGCATGGAGATTAATGCAAAGAATAGCAGAGATGCTGGATATTTCGCCATGACACCTCTCTATGCAGCGTGTACACTGCGAGATCCGAAGTTGATAAGCATTCTTCTTGATGCTGGGGCCGATCCAAACATACCCCATAGGGAAGAGTTTCCTGCAAAGTCTGATTCTTCTCTGCCTGGATACAATGCATTGCACGCAATTGCGAATCCTTATAGTAATACTGGACTCCTTGGTTACAGGTTGGATGAAGCAAAGAATGAGACAGCGATCGAGTGCTTCAAATTGATCATCGAAGCTGGCGGAAACGGTAAGAAGCTAGTTATTGTCCTATCATTCTATCCTACCCGTTTGTGCAATATCCCTTAGAAGCCCCAAGCTAACTGAGGCCTTAGTGAATCAAGTTGGCCAAAACGCTGAGACTCCACTTCATGTGTCGAGAGACCCCGTCTCAGTGATGTGTCTTCTGGAAGCAGGAGCAAGCCTTGATGCTAAGGACTCTAGAGGAGATACGTTGCTGCAACGAACTTCCAATCTGAAGATAATTAAAGCTCTACTCCCTAGAATTGATGTCAATGCTGTAGTCTCAGCCTCGGGGCAAAGACTCCTGACGCGGGCATTGGTGGCCAAGGACGTGGACTTTGCTCTGAAGTTGCTCGATCAAGGGGCCGATGCAACGATACTTGACGGCAGTGGCAATAGTGTTTTACATCATGCCACAAAAATCCAAGGAATTGAAGAGATGCCTAATCGCAAGTTGCTTGAGAAATTGATCGAGGGAGGTGCAGATCCAAACATTCGTAATTCGGATGGGAAGACGGCATTACACCTGGTGGTCAATTCCTTCTACTTTGATGAGGCGAAATTTGTGGCTTTCCTCGACACTTTAAATCCCGACCTCGAAATCAGGGATAAAAAAGGCAGAACGATTACCTTTGCCTTCCTCGACGAATGGGATTCTCAGAGAGAGAATTACGCCTTGTCTTTCCTTGCCATTATGCATGAGCGGGGGGCTCGCTTTGATGTGACGGACAACAAGGGTCGAACGCTCCTCCACGTTGCAATCAGGCTTTGTGTGACTGGCGGGGCTTTACTTCACTTTCTTGTCGAAAAGGGGGTTGATCCACACCAGTTTGATATTGAGGGCAACACCATTTGGCACGAGGGGGCACATTGGTTTCCAGCACGCCGAGTAGGACAACAAGTCTTCAGGGATCTACAGGATCTCGAAGTCAGTTGCAATCGAGGAAATAGCCATGGCGTACTTCCGTTTCATGTTTTGTGCCGTTTCAAGAAGGCACTGCCTGACTCTCCGACTCATATATACCAGGAATACCCGTGCGCGTTTGACATCCTACGAGAGGCGAATCCGGACGTCATTAACAGTACAGACAACGACGGAGTCTCGCCTTTGCACATCACCTCAACATGTTCTACGAATCTTACAAAGAAACTTCTTGAACTTGGCGCTGACACCACCCGGACAACGCATGAGAAATTAACAGTCTTCCATCTGGCGGCGCGCTCAAGGCAGGCGGATGTCATATGGCTTCTTGTTGATTGGTTTAGGACCAATAGAGCAGACGAAAAGCTTGATGAACTTTTGAATCCTAGGGACGTTATGGGTCGAACAGCTTTGTACTATGCGTGTGCTTCCGGTAGCAATGAAGTAGTCCAGATCCTTCTCGATTCAGGTGCAACTGCCAACACAGAGACATTCACCGGGTCGACATGGAATGGCGTTGCTGATTTTGAGGAAGAACAAAAGAATTGGGTCCGAGAATCTTCTGGTTCCAGCGCCCACCACGATAACCCCTTTTATAAACAAGATGCCGGAGGAGTTTTAATATCTGACAATCTTCGGCCAAAACCTCCTGGCATCGAATCAAATGCCTACCCAGCGAAACAAGTTGACAAGGTCGTCAGCATCCTTATCGAGAAAGGGTCCGGATCTGACATTGCACTCATTGATGAAGCAATTGTATTAGCTTCCCAGAAGAAGAATGAACATACAATCAAATGTCTAGTGGATGCTCGTGCTTCTTTGATCGTGGGACTCGAAACCCAAGACGACATCGGATTTGAAGATGCTGATAGTTTTGGACTGTTGTAAAGCATCATCCCTGTGTTGTTGGAAGATATGTCTCTTGAACAGAGAGATGACGCCATACACCAGAAGCTGCTAGATGTCATCGACGAAGGAGATGTAGAAACTCTCCGTCGAATACTGTCCACAGGCCAGGTCAACGCCAATTTGCGCAAGCTAGGCAAGAAAATTCCGTCATGGTCCTCGGCTGATAAAAGAAGAGTGAGACCTGCACAACATGACCCCAACACGAACAGCGAGCTTTACGTGCTCGAATATTTAGTCACGTGTGACTCTAGGAGGCAGAATAATTACCACGTGGCCATTGGTAAACGAATGTTCAGCCTCTTACTGGAACATGGCGCCGATCTCAATAGTAGATATGAGAGTAAAACAATGGTACACCGCATGCTAGAAAGGAGAGGAATCCACGGTCGAGTGTTTACTGGTGAAAACCCATACCTGGATCTGATGCTCAAGCACTCTAGCCTAGGTATCGAGGCAACAGATGGGACTGGCGCGACGCTGTTTTAGAGAGCATGTGCGCTTGTAGATGTGCCCGTCGCCGAGGTCCTTCTCGAAAGAGGTGCTTCAGTCACGGCACGGGACAATCAAAAGAAGAATGCCCTTCATCAATTATGTTCTCATTTTTACTTCATGACAGAGCGTGTCTATGGGGATATCGGAACAAAGGATACGGCTAAACAGAGAGAATTCCTCACCCGCCTCATACAGCTGGCTCCTGATCTTCTGTTCCAGGTAGACAAACATGGAAGAACTACTCTTCTATGTGCTCTTGGACAAGTAGGCCGGGGGCGTGATCTTGGGGAAGGCATCGATGCCCTCCTGGAGAGTGGCGCTGATGTCACAGCCCCGAATGCAGAGTTGGGCGAAACACCTTTGCACCTCCTGTCCGGAGGCTGGTGGCAGATTGACGCCAAGGGAGGCGACGACGTGGCTGCTGTGTGTGGGAGAAGACAAGTGCTATTACACAAGTTCCTTGCTCGTGGAGCCGATATCAACGCAAAAGACCGGGCGGGCGAGACACCAGCATTCCGGTTCATGCACAAAGGCGTCGTGAAGGTCAAAGTACCCGAAAGTCAGGTTAATCCATCACTACGTGGCGAGGTTTATATCGCCGCCGATAATCTTATAGACAAGAGGAAGGGCGAGGCTGCTGTGAGATTGCAAGACATTGCGATGGATCTTTCCGGCCAAGTTGGCGTGGACTGGACTCACCTTAGCACCCGGGGACAATCTTTGCTCCATCTTGCGGCAGGCCGAGGTGACGATGTGCAATATCAAAAGGGGAGAGGGTTAGGAAGATTCCGTTATCTGATGGGCAAAGGACTTGATATCCTGGCCGAGGATGATCAACACCGATCCGCGCTGGATTTCGCAGCGGCCAGTGGAGCTGAGGATATCTTAGAATATGTGCGAAGAGAGCAGCACGGATATGGTTTTGAGAATACTTAAATGGCATCTTGAACCGGACCTTAGAGCTCTTGTTTTCCTCAAAGCTGAAGGATCTTGGTCTGGCACACTAGAAGTCACGAGCTAGGGAGTGAAAAGGTAGGTACCTGCAACCTATGGATGGATGTAGCATCTTTCATTACGAGTATTCGGGTAAATTTTTCTCAATTACAACAGCTACTTCTTGTCGCTACTTTTAAAAACAGAGGAAGTTAAATGTTGAGGAACTTCCCCAAAGTCTGATAAAAAGAAACAGTGCCTTGACTGGCTCCTTCTTGTAAAGAGACCGGCAATCACATGAGAAACCTCCGCTGACCGCACACCTTTGTGGGAAGCCGAAGGTCTAATTGGTCTTACATTAACAGCTGGGGCCACATGGAGATATAATTTCGGAGATTGACTTTAACCAACCTAATATCGCTTCTTCAACACTACTATAGAGAGCGCTGAGAAACATTGTTTCGGAGTGTCTGACCTTTATTTGATCACCCGGTGCAGTTCTCATTCTGGTGAGTGGCTACCAGCTCAACCACCCGTGATACATTTGCTTAGGATTGTCATCATTCCATGGAGGCTAGATTGAAGAGCATACCGACAGTAAGAATCTGACCAGTGTCAGGGCATGGATGTGCGTCCCACTTGCCACAAATGCCTTCTTTGCCGGCCGATGTCTAAGTATTCAATTCCGCCCAAATCAAACAAGCAGGTAACGTGCTCGGATATAGCTCCATTGGGTATCTTCCCCATCTGTTCCTTCTCGTATCAAAATTTTATCAAGGAGATGAGTCTGGCGAGGCTGCGGAAGAAGGGTCCTTTGGTTGCGCCACTGACAAAACAACCCTCTTAGCACACCCATCTCGGACATTAAGAACTTTGAACCTCGCCATGGTCAGATCCTGTATGGGACTTTGGCCATGTCGGCGCAGTCCAAACAAATCGTATTGTGTAAGTTGGGATGACACTTTCTGAATTATAAAAGGCTGAATACCATCAGATTTTATTTGGTATCTCACTCACCCTCAGACGATCTCACAACTCCTCAACCACTTATCATTGGATACCATATTATCTTACAATGCGAGCTCCTCATTTTACTCTAGGCCTTCTGGGCTTAGCCACCGCTGCTTCTGCAGCTCTTATTCCACTTAGTCCGAACGAGATCCGGGCTGATGAGGAGAACTTTACCGAGATCACGCCTGGAGATTTCGAATCTTTAGTGATCACAGAGGAGAACACTCTCAACGGTACTTACCAGGGAGAAGAACTCGTGGTTCCCCCTCAGACAACAATGATCAGAGCCAGATCCGTATCTCTGCTGCTGCCGCCGCACAACTTCCCCTTGAGTTCGTCAACAATCTCGGCGCTGCTGTAAATGCATATGTCACGGGCCTCGACAGCAGCAACCGCGTCGTCTTCGTGCGTCGTGATGGATCTCTCTTCTACCCCAGTACCACGTCCTCGACCCCCGTCCAGATCGACCAGAACAAGATCAAAATCCCGGTCAAGGTCGGCGAGCGCATCAACATGAAGGTTCTCAAGGCCCTGCGCTCCGGCCGCGTGTACTTCTCCGCCGGTGCTCTCAAGTTCGGCGTTGTCCGCGTTCCCAGCGGTGCCGGACTCGTTCAGCCTGATGAGAAGAACCCGACCGATCCCAGCGCCGGAGTCAACTGGGGGTTTGTCGAGCTGACCCTCAACGCCGACGGGAGTGCCTGGGTTAACCTTAGCTACGTCGATTTCGTCGGCCTTCCTCTTGGCATTGAACTTGGCAAACAGGGTGGTGGCAAGCTTTCTGCCTATGGTGTCGGTCCAAATGTCGTTAAAAACGCGTGTGCTAGGCTCAAGGAACAGGCACAGAAAGATGGACGTCCGTGGGGTGGCTTGTGCCAGGCTGGCTCTAACGGCCCGATCCGGATCTTGTCCCCAAACAGCTTCAGAGTCAACAAGCCGACTGCTTTTGGCAACTACTATCAAGATTATATTAACAAGGTCTGGACCAAGTATGCTGGGGAATCTCTGACTGTTGCCACCCAAATGAGCGCTGGCAAGGTCAAATGCAGCGTGAGCAGCAACGTCATGAAGTGCGATGGTTCGAACCGCAGGTTTGCTAAGCCCACGATCAACGACATCTGGAGTTGCGACAACGGCCCGTTCAAGCTGAATGCGGGAGACAACAAGGTCGCCGAGGCCATCATTCCTCGTCTCTGTGCCGCCTTCCACCGTTCTACGTTCCTTCTTAACGGTGGTAACGTCCAGCCTAATCTGGGCCTGGATAAGTACTATACCGTCAGCCCAACCAACCACTACAGCCGTATTGTTCATGCTCATCAGTCAGACGGAAAGGGGTATACTTTCCCTTATGATGATGTTCTTCCGACTGGTGGCAAGGACGCGTCTGGCCTTCTCACGACCCCCAAGCCCAGCAAGCTTATTATCTTCATTGGCAAGAAATAAATGGGGCCCTCTCCTTATTGTATTGGATATTCTAGATAGAGAGACACATGTATCGCGATACTGATCAATATATGAAAGTCACTCCTCAGAGTAATTCCAAGCTGATATTAGCCCACCCTCTGAAAATTGCGGCATTGTATTCATGATGACCACCACCGTTGACTTCCTTCTACTCAAGTGGCACCTGTTGAGATAAGTAACCTATAAAGAATGAATAAATCTTAACAAAGACTTGGATCCTGATATCCTTTCTGTAAGGATCGGGAAGATCCTGAAGTCGAGCCAGCGAAATAACTCGGCAAGTGCTTACAAATCCATGTACATATTTGCTTTTTTTGAGTTAATGCTCACCATAGTGACAGATAGTAGAATAATTCTAGAGGCCTCCCGCGTTGCAGTTATGGAGCGGAGAGGGGGTACAGCGTCGTGAATATATCCAATCAAAGCTCCCTTCAGTACCAGTCACAAGTGGAGCGACAGTGAAGACAAACAATTCAGAGAGCAAGCATGTGATCTCGTTCTGTTATCATCATTAGCCAGCGTATTATTTATCTTGGCGAGTCTCAGCAGCAATCGTGACGTCGGGCCATATACAAGTAGGTACGCTGAGGTCTGTTCTCAACAGCTCTGTGATATGTTGGGCGTCTTGGGGCACGATGAGAATGTTACAGAGAGATGCTCTTTCATGCTCAGATTTTTTTCTCATTGGGATTTTGTTGCTATTAACCCGGCTGCCTCCAAACAATACTTAACCGGGTTCTCAGCTTCTGCATGCGGTGTGTAATAACTGCCCTCGTGCATCTCTGTCCTTGATTCAAGCAGTTGGTTGTCAGCGCATGACATCACCTTGCTTGTAATATCAGCTCAGAGTGTGCATGCATCAGCCACTGGAAGACGGTGAAAGAAGTGGGAGCTGCAAGACTAAAAATATAAGAAAAATCTGTTTACATGAGTGATTAATTTGACGGATTGGCAGTGTTTCATTTGGTGGCTAATCGTAACCGTAACTGCATAGTTACATAAGACCCCGCTAACTACATAATCTGTGGCCTGTGCCAACTGGCAATTCGAAAGTCACCTGAAGAGTCATCACGATGCCTTGTTCCCTCGCTGCCCGCAACAGGGTGGGACGATGTGTCTTGCATGCATCTCTTTTGGCAGCGAAGCCCATTTGGAGACGGCCAAACGAGCACTTCTTTCCCCGCCGCTTCACGCGCAGTGACCGTTGTCTGCGCTCTGTTTACGCGTCAAGGCTTGGCAGACCAGCTCATGCGCATCAGCTGTCGGTGAACCAAGCACAGCCTCACCCTATCCCACACACTCATTATCCTCGCCTCCTCACGTCTTATGGTTTCGTGGTGACAAATCGCCAAGCATTTCCTACAATATGGTCTTAAAAGGCCTCAAGCGGGCCAAAGTCCCAGACACACCGTCAAAGCGGTTCTCCATACGGCCCCAGCTACCAGGTGGCCATGCGCATTATATCGAGCCCAAAGGATACCAAGACCGGGCCAACTCATGGAAGAAGTTCCTCGGGGGAGGTAAACAGACATCGGAGAAGGAAGCACTAAACTCGGTGGACACCATGGTCGAGAAGTACGGCAGATGCCATGAGGTGGTTGGCAGCGGCGCGACCGGCACGGTATGGCTCTCGCGCAAAAAGACTCACAGCACCGGCAGCGACGCGCTGCATGCCATCAAATGCGTCCGGCGCGTTCCGACGGAGCCCAAGGAGAAGTACAGCAAGAGGCTACAGGCCGAGTTCGCCATGTCAAAGCAGCTCGATCACGAAAATGTGGTCCGCACGCTAGGGTTGTTCAAGGGCCCCAGCGATGATTACTGCAAGGCGATGGAGTTTTGTGCAGGCGGCGATCTGTACATGCTCGTTCACACCGCAGGGAGGCTGGAGGAGCAGGAGGCAGACTGTTTCTTCAAGCAGTTGATATGCGGAGTCGAGTACTTGCATGAGATGGGCGTATCCCATCGCGATCTCAAACCCGAAAATCTGCTGCTCACCAGGAATGGCCAACTCAAGATCAGCGATTTTGATTGCAGCGAATGTATTCGTTTGGCGTGGGAGACAGAAGCCCGGCCAGTTTCTGGGCTCTGCGGCTCGGAACCATACATTGCACCCGAGGCATTCCTACAAGAGGAATTTGATGGTCGTGCTCTGGATATCTGGGCGTGTGGGATTATCTACATGGCCATGGCTACAGGCAAACTTCTGTGGAACATTGCACAGAAGGACGAAGACAGCATATACACAAAATACTTGGAGGATCGACGTGGTGAGGATGGTTTCGCCCCCATAGAGTCTTTACCGCAAGTGAGTTGACCATCCGCTTCCTTTACTGGCCCGAGCTTCTTAACTCATCATTTCCCTTCATAGGAGCATTGCCGCAATGTCCTTTATTGTATTCTGGACCCCAGGCCGTCCCGTCGTATCACCGTCTCCCAGCTCTTGAGAAGCCCATGGGTACGAGGCATCCAGGTCTGCTGTGAGGTCTCAGATAGTTGACCTGGACGTTGCCCTGATCTCCTGGCTCTTGTCTAGATTTTCCTTGCTACACAGCTAGCTACTAGACCCGTCCATTCGGCTCTTCACGTTAGAACCTTCAGCACCAGCACTTGATTTCCTACTTTTGTACTCAGCATTCAGCGCATCCCATCCTCTTTGTTAATACCCTTTGCATCCTTCCACCTCTTTCCCGAATTCTCTTGCATTGTATGGTTATCTAGCCCTAAGCTTAGGATTTTTTCGTTCTTTTAATCTCCTCTCATTTGTCCCTTTGGTTTCGACAAGGTCTTCATTATGAGGTTGACGACGGGAATGAATCATGAATAAAATGAATTAAAAGTTGGCATTGCATCAGCGGCTGCGCGCGTTGGAGGATCTTTGATTAAAAGCGAGCAAATTAAACATCACGTTCAATATCTCAACTTTGCGCTTTATTGTACCGAAACATACACGAGCAACCTTCACGTAAATCACTGATTGTTCGGGGTGAGATTCATCTACACCTGAGCCTCTTTCTCTTCTTCATTCATCTTCGGCTGTTTGCTTTCCCCCACTCTTTCGCTGCCACTAAATAGCGATAAGAATATGATTCTACCAAGACGTATTGTCTATCCTACCAATCTTGTCACCTGCTTTCAAGCTTGTGCCCGATCTCATGTCTCTGGGAAAAGACGCTTCGACACCCATCGCACCAGATAAACAAGCCCGATCAACACCGGGACTTCGATCAATGGACCAACCGTAGCCGCCAGGGCCTGCATACTATCCGGTCCAAACGTGGCAACCGCAACGGCGATTGCCAACTCGAAATTGTTGCTCGCTGCCGTAAAGCTCTGGGTAGCCGAGTAGGCGTAGCTGAAGCCCATCCGACGAGCAACGAACAGCGAGGCAAAGAAGATGACCACGAAGTAGACGATGAGCGGTGCTGCTATTCGCACCACCGAGACGATTTGTTCCACGACGTGCTTTCCTTGCGAGGCGAAAAGGACAAGGATAGTGTAGAGGAGGCCAATGAGCGACCATGGAGACAGGTAGCGAATGAACGTTTGATCGTACCAGTCTTTGCTGAGGAAAGCTCGGAGGGTGAATCTCGTTATGACGGCTGCTCCAAGCGGTATGCCAAGAAAGATTGCAACACTGGTTGCAACTACCGAGTAGGAGATCGAAGCGTCGTGGGAGCTGTGGCTGATGACTTTCAAAAAGAACACTGCCATGGGAGCATAGAGCACCATCTGCAAGACGGAGTTGACAGCTACTAGAATTGCACAATATTCTGCATTGCCACCAGCCAACCCATTCCAGATTAGCACCTGTTATGAGCGAATTAGCTCTGCTTCAGCCGCAAATTGAGGCCAACGTACCATGGCAATACACCTAGCCAGGCCGACTAGTATAAGACCTTCGCGCAGGTCCTCCTTGTCGGGCAGAAATGCCCATGCCAGTCCCAACTGCGAGCAAATTGTCAGAAGCGGGAAAGAAGTTTGAAAACAGCTGTGCTTACCATCAAGAATGGGGCAACGATCCAATTCATAACAACGCTGAACAATAGCTGAACCCAAACTTCCCGCTCCTTGAAGATCTGCGGGAGTGCTTCATAACGGACTTTGCACAGAATGGGATACATCATGACGAGCAATCCCACAGCTACGATGTTACAGTTAGTGAGAGGTATCCAAGAGGAAGTGAGCAGGGGAAGAACCAACCTATCGGCACAGATACGCCTACCAATTCGCCTTTCTTAAGGTCTGAACCAACATTCGGTACAAAGTTGCCCAGAATGATTCCAATCGCCATGGCAAGGAATATCCACAAAGCGAGCAGGCGGTCCAGCCAACCGAGGGCCTTAAAGGCCGATGAGCCATCAGTCTCTCTGGGCTCTAGGCCTGGGGCTTCTACATCTTGTGTGGAGGATTTTCCGTTGAATTCTGGTTTGGTTTCCTTGACGTGGCTTTCATCTCGCTTGCCATCCAGCTGGGCTTCGAGACTGAGCGTATGAGCCGTCATCGTTGTTTGAGTGGTGCTAAAGTGGTAGATTTGACCAGAGGCCAATAGTTTCCAAAGGTTTGTAATCTATTGGTGCTATAAACAACTTTTTCTGAAAAAAAATATATATAAAAAAAAAAGTATCGCCAGATTTCAGGTTTGACTAAAAGAAGTACCAGCCCTGGTTATTTTCGGTGTCTAAGGAGGGTGGCCATTCGGTTGAGCAGCTTAGCCAATCAAAAGAAGGGACTGACACATTCCCTTCGCGCCAAAAGTGGAGTTTGATCGACTTTTTTCTATTGTCTCAGCTACCCTATACTTCACATATTGACATCGCGATAACACATCCAGGGGGGAGATAGGCTATGGGAAGTAAAATCGTAATGGAATACTACGAATTTACTAAATAATATCATCAGGAGAGAATTAAAGACCTAGTCAAAAGTACATAAATGGAAGTTTCACCCCTCACACGCTGAGTAGGTGATCAGACTGTTTTGACGATCTGAACTGTCAAACGTTACTAAATGATATCAATTGATACTAAATAAGTCTAAGACCAGTGAATGTAGCTTGCGAGAGTGGTCAACTGAGTGCTGAAGATTGACATATCAGAAGCTACGATTACAATCCAGGAGAAATTTGCGAGAAGGCCACAAGTGTACGACAACAGCCTGTTGCTGTCTTTGGAGGCAAGAATGGATGCGGAATGATACTATCAATTCCGGACCCAATTATGAAGTATGAACGTTCTGAAAACATGAGTATAGGCTAAGATAATTCCTAGTAGCATAGTCCCCAAGTTGAGTGTTTTTCGAAAATTCTAGTAGAGAAGCTGAGTTGAGTTCGCTCTCGGTCTTACCAAATCCTTTCCCAGCATCGTTTCCAAAAGGACATGGCCGCGAGCTCGCGCTTCCAATTCTCTTCAATGCCGCCCTCCTCCCATTCTCGGCACTCTGCGTCTACCTCCCTCTTCCCACTAATCAGATCAGCGGCCGCAGGGTCGACAAATTTGGTCTTCTTAAAAATCTTCCCGCCCACGAAGAAAACGAGGGCATAGGGCACGGCGAAGTAGCTTGTGACGAAGCTTTGTACTTTGAATGGCTGAAACGTGTCGAAACCGATGAAGATAATAGCCGTGATTCCCATGCCGAGGGCTACAGAAGCAGCGTATGGGTTGAGCGGGGCGATATAATGCAACTCCGAGTTGGGGAGGTTCTGTGCCTTCTTGGCACGGTACCATCCCAGGAACGTCACAAGCATCAGGCTGTATGTGAGGACCAGGGCCGTGGTGGTGAGATCGACGAACCAAAAGAAGACTTCGATGGCTGCGTTGGAAGCGCTCAGGAAGGTGATTAGGCTGATGGTGCTGACTACCGTGACGGCCCAGATCGGGACACCCGTCTTTGTGCATCGTTGGAGGAACTTGGGAGCATGGCCATCTTGATGGAAAGTATGTCAGCATGCGATATTTTCAAGTGCAACAGCTAAGGTACTTACCTCTTGCCAAACCATATAGGGTGCGACTGGAGGAATATAAGTAGGCATTGCCGCACGAGAGCCCAGAGCTCAAGATGAGAAAGTTAATCAATGACGGCAGTCCTTCGATTCCCAGGTTTTGAATACCAATGACCCAGGGAGAGGCAGCAGACCCGACAGATCCATCTTTGAGGGCACCAAGGAGCCTTGGGTCAGAAGCACTGCAAATAGTACCCACGGCTACGACACCAACGACGTAGAAGCCCACAAGTCGCCAGAAAACAAGCTTTGCGACTCGAGGAATTGTTCGACGGGGGTTCTGCATCTCACCAGCGGAGATGGCAATCATATCCGGGCCGGCGATGGTGAAAGCGGCGTACAAAACCACCTTCCACCAGGCCAAGAACCGGCCAAGAGCACCAGGGGCGTAGTAGCTCAGCATTGCTTGTCCGTTGGTCCAGTGGGTGAAGCCATATCTATCGCCTTTCGGGTTGCCACCGCACATCGTCACAATAGTCAAGAGAACCAAGCCAATCAAGAGCAAGATCTTCAGCGACGCCATAACGAATTCTGCTTCGCCGTAGTACCTGAATTAGAGCAGTCAGCACGCGAGAAGCAAGATTCAATTACAAAAGGCTGGGTCTCATACTTGACGGCAACGACATTCAGAAGCACGCAAACCACCATGGACATGGCAATCCACGCAGCGGGATTCACATCAGGGAGCCAGAACCCCATGACAGTCGCCACAGCACTATATTCTGCGCAGACGAGCATCACGCCGGCAAAGAAATACAGCCAGCCTAGGGCGAATCCAAGCGCGGGATCAACGTAGCGTCCGGCCAGTTCGAAGATGGAACCGCGGATGGGCAAGTATGCACACATCTCGGCAACAGAAAGCATGCAGGGCCAGATGAAGAAGACGCCCCAAATGATGTATCCGAGGAATAGAGAAAGAGGGCCAGCCCGAGAGAGGGAGCCGCCAATACCGACAAAGAGGCCGGTGCCGATTGAGCCGCCTATAGTCATGAGCTGCACATGGCGGGGAGACAGGCCACGCTTTGTACGGCCATACTGTCGGTCGATTTCCAGCTCTCCGCTGACCAGAACGCCGTTGTTTGCATCAAAATCATGTTCATGGACGGGCACAGTCTTCTTGGTATCCTCAACATCTTCCGATGAAGGCATGTTGATCAGTACCGTTTCAGGAAGGACTGATGCCGCACAGTGGCAGGGGTTGAGATGGGAAAATGATGGGAGAAGGATTGGTTGCTGAGGTTGCTTGAAATTTCCGGTATGCCGGGGAGTAAGCATTTATATATGATTCTACGTCACATTCAGTCACTGAGCCTGGCGAAATACCCAGACGTACATGATCACGAGCCGGGAACACCTACAGGAGGCCTGGGGGTAAACATGGCATCAGACTCCGAGGCAGCCCCCCCCATAGATAAGTTAGCTTGACAGCCAGGCCACTTCTAAAGTCGAATCGCCAGTGGCCTGCCTGATAGGCAAGTGAATGATGCCGCTGATTGGCTCCCGCCAATGGATTATCATCGGAGAGGCGGTTCCGGTGGGGTTCCCCTTGATAAGAAGCTGGGGAAACTCGATTTAGTCCAGTGTTCTCATGAGTCCGTCGAGTTGCTTACTGCATTCTAGCCCCTGATAGACCCACGCCTCGCTGACGGTTGCCTATCCTGATTCACGTATACAGGGCTGGAAGGTCAAATCAGCAGCAGCGTTTCATTCTGTATCCAAGTGCAGCAATTGTTGGTCGCTCAAGTAAGATGGCATCACCCTTGTGCATCGGATAGAGTACCTCGTTGAGGCTCAGCACAAAGGAGCACGGGATCATGGCTGTCCAATCAATTGGCTTAAGTTGTCATCTTCCCCGTGAATATGTGCTATTGATCTGGGAGATGAGGCGTCTGAGAGAATCAAATGTTTTTCACTTTCATCACTGATTCAGGTCACAGAAGAGCTATTCAAGGTGGGCCTTAATGACGCCGCTCTTTATGGACTGCATTTAAATTACCCAGCAGCTTGATCCGCTGTTGTGATGCTTAGACAGTGTCATGCGTGGAATGACCTTGACGAGGTCAAATTTCTTCACCGTTGTGTCTCCTCTTCCATTATCTGCATCAGCTCCGTATTCCTAACAAAGCACTTCCCCTCTCCAACACAGCCGAGCAAGTTGCGAATCGAGGTAGAGTCGGATCCATTCCCTAGCTGCGCAAGGATGGCGGCGGCCTCCTCGCACGGTTTCTCTAATGGAGTGGTGGGTTCCGGATGCACTTGCAAGTCAGAGGCAGAAGAAGGAGGCTCTGCCCGTTGTGCTTCTTGGTCGATTTTCATCTGGATGGCAGCTGGTGAAAGCCCGTAAGAGGCGAGAATGGCGCGCAGCAACTTGTTCTCGGCTTGGACGGCGCGAGCAGCCTGCTGCATTTCAATCGTCGCCTGCGCGCCCGTCTTCTCGTACTCTCGGACGCGCGCCTCGAGGTATTGGACGTAGTCGCGGCGGCGCGCGCGGGACCGCCGTTGATTCTCGCGATCCTGGATGACGGATTCGGCTGTTTTTTGCTGAGGCAGGGATGTCAGTGAGCTCGCTTTTCATTGTTTGGTTGCAATGACGAGGCCAGCACAGAAATGATCCAATCTCCGACGCGGATTTGCTCACCTTACGAGGCATGGCCACGCTCACAGGCAGATCATGCCCGTGGGAAAATGCCCAATCCCCAAGATGTGTCTTTTGAGTTTGACCTTCTCAGAGTAAAAATCTCAGCGAGCGCTTAGCTAATAATTTAGCGGGGAATGGTTTCCACGAGTCGCTCCAGCGGGTCTAGACAACGGGGAGGAGCATTAGTATTATTGTCTTGAAAGGCGAGTCAACCGGAGGAAGAATGGTGAGCTGGTCCCTCCTGAATTACCAGTTTTTTGACTGGTGGACGGAAAGAGAAAAACTCTTGTTCCTCAAGGCAAGTCAATAGTTCTAGCCCGTCAGCTACGCGGTTTGGTCAAAGATTCAGGCAGATGTTAGAGAATCAGCAATCAAAAGAAGTCTTATCGTTATCGTTCCATCTAAGCTCATCTTCTCGTTATAAAACATCGAACACACGTCTCAAAACCGACATAGAAGTATCGCTGACTTTTATAGTATCGAAGGATAAGCGAAAGCACACAGCTTACAACGGACCAAGCGAGCCTGTAGTGAAGCGCTCACTCCAGAACAAGTGAGCCTACTTCTATATATATTATTCATCTCTAAAGATGGAGGGATTAGCCCGATAACTATTTATACGCTTAATTACATCAAAGCACCTTTGATCATTTTCAGACAGGATGTAATGCCCACCATCACCCATATAGCATATAGTTCTTCGTGCCAACATCAACCCCGACAATTTCTGCTTTATCCCTTGGGAAAAGACCCGATCGTCACACGTTATACAAGCCAAAGTGGCATTCGGAGTTTAGCGCATTTTGATGCACATTGGCCTCGGCCAGCCAATGTGCAGGAAACCACGTATGCACAGTAAGCATCCCCAGCGGGGTTTTTTTAGTCCAAGGCTGACATGATGTGACAACCTCCTACTCAGCTATCATTCAGCAATCTTGTCTGCTGCTTCCTCCGAGAGTCGCAGCTCGGGATTCTGGTTTGACTTGAGCTTTGCTGTGCCTTTACCTGAAATGAAGTTCCTCAAGCCCTTTGCTTATCAGCCCATCAACGATGGCTCGATCCGCCTTGTCACTATCAGACCGGGACCATGGGACTCGACCATAGAATGTGACGTCGAGGTGGGCAATGTCAACGCGTACACGCGTGGCCTCAGGGCGCTGTCCTACGTCTGGGGTGATGACAACGTCCGCCGCGCAATCCGCCTGGATGACTGCGACTTTGAGGTGACGGTGAACCTGTACGAGGGGCTGCGGCAGATGCGAGAGTCCATGTTTGAAGCCGAGACGCTCCCCAAGTTGCCTATATGGGTAGACGCCATCTGTATCAACCAGAAGGACATGGATGAAAAGGCAAAGCAGGTGCCCAACATGCATCAGATCTATAGCACGGCTGATGAGGTTCTCGTTTGGCTCGGGGTCATGCCTATCCCGCCGGACTTTCTGAAACCCTGGATCGACGACGAGAGATATTCATGGATGGGCTTTGACGACGAGGATTACCCGATGAGTGAAGAGCTCAGGGAAGAGGCCCTCGAGAGATACATGCTGTACGTCCGCAGCCCCAAGTTTCCAATCCAGCGGCTGAGCCGACGGCCGACTGGGAAACCTCGGAAGCAACAACTTATGCATTTCGCCGTGGCAGCGGCTCTTCGACACTGTAGCTACTTCCAGAGGCTCTGGACCGCTCAGGAAGCCGTCCTTGCAAAAAACGGCCCCGTCATCTTGGCGGGTCGACACGTATTGAGCTGGGACGAGTTTACCCACAAGGACCGGCTTGAACCAGAGGAGTTCGTGGAAGTACACGGGCGTCCTCCCACGTCGTTCCTTGGTATATCGTCGCTAAGGAACCAGCTGGTCTCGAAGTGCCCCAGAGATGCCTGTTGGCGGTTGCTAGACGTCATCCAGGACTTCTCGGCCCTCGCGTGCCGCGATGCCGTGGATAAGATTTACGGCCTGCTCGCCATGGTACCCCTGCACGATCTGCCGAAGGAGCTGTATCCGGACTACACCAGGCCCTGCGAGGAGGTGTACTGGAAGTACGCCCAGTTCATCTTTCACTCCACCGGCAGCTTGACCCTCCTGGAGAGGTACACGGAACCTCTCCCCGGGGTGCCGTCGTGGGTCCCGACCATTGGCCTGCGTGAGAAGAACATGGAGGTGGAAGGATCGAGCGCCTTCCCACTCTTCTCGGCCGACTCGCGCGAGATGTCCATCATGGGGTTCGACTACGGCGTCTGCGTCGATCTTCTGGAGCGCCCTCCGACCGTGTCCGGGCCGGAGGACCTGCTTCTCGTGGGGACGTCCATGGACCTCGGCGACACGATGCGCCAGCTCGTAGAGCGCATGTTTTCGCCTATCGAGGGCACGAGGTTCTTCGCGGGCACAGGCGAATGGCAGAGCATGACCCGCACAGGGAACTGCCACCCAATGTTCAGGCTTGGCGACAAGACGCCGTACCAGGACCTCTTCACCCTGGCGCAGACCATGGACCTGCGCCAGATGCGTGAGTTCTGCTCCCGGGGCCCGGAGTTTGAAGCCTATGCCCTCGCGGGCTGGAGGGACATTGCCGCCTTTGCGTGGTCCACTCTGATGTCAAGCACGGGCAAGATGTTCACCTTCCACGATCACCTGTGGCTCGACGATCTGCAGCCCCAGAAGGGGGATCACATCTTCAAGCCCAACGGCATGAGGAGCGCGGTTATACTTCGTCCAGAGGCAGATGGTAAGTTTCGGTTCCTGGGGCGGCTGACGAACAGCGAGGAGACTTTCGACCCACGGGCGAAGCCGAGGAGGGTGACGTTGGTGTGAGTGGCAGGGCTACCGTAGATACTCGAGAAGTTCAATAAAGAAATGTCACAGATAGAAATAAAACCCAAGTTGCGGTGCAGCACTTCCTTTAATTACAATACGACCTCTATGAATTATCCTCTCCTAATCCTCACCTTGTGGGTTCGACATATATGCCTCTACAAGTTCATTGTAACGCCCGGCTTGATATTTTCAAACCTAGCAAGCATTTGCTGCCAGACCTTCTTCTGCGTCGCTTGTCCTTCATCTGAACGCACAAAGGGCGAAAGGCTGAGAAAGAACAATCAGCATATTGACTTTCAATGAATTTTTTGAGTGGCTCTTTGGTATCACTTACAAATGAGGCGGTGTAGGCTTACAGTCGTCAAGATATTGGCGATCCGTGTCCCGGCCCCCTTGAGCCGCATGGACAAGTGTTCTACTTCCTTCCTCGGTTGAACGAAGAAAGAACGCTCGACCAATTTTAACCGTGAGCCATTGGGCAAGTCGCATATTTTCGTCCCTCATGATATCAGTCTTAACGCCCCCGGGGTTCAGGAGTGAGGTAATGATGTGACCCTTTTGAGGCTGTGTTAAGTGGGCGGCCAATTCGCGGAATGCAAGAAGCTCCATGAGTTTCGAGGTTGAGTATCTAGGTACGTTGCGTGAGGAGAAGAATTGCTGCGGGCGAGCATTGGAGGACCTACCTTTCAGAATCATACATAGTCGCTTTAGTCTCATCAGCGAGTTCCTGAAAGATGTCATCCGCCTTTCGCTCTTCAAACTTGGCAGACCAGTGCATGAAGGAGCCAGTAAAGGTAAGTACAACATCTTTTTCCCACTTGGTCGCTGTGGCCCTAAGCTTGGGCAGGAGTAGAAGAGCCAAAAACATGGTGCCGAGCACATTGACCTTGATAGTGGACTCGTCCTCGCCCGCCATCGTGAAGTTTTCCGTCAGTAGCCCTGCATTCTCAATTACCACATCCAGTCTCTCAAGCTCCCTGTCGACTCTAGAGGCGAAATCCTGAATAGAGTCGTAACTAGAGAGGTCAAGCTGCCAGACCTCTACCTTGGTGGTGGACTTATCCGAGCCTGCCGAATCAGATCGTAATGCCTTGGCGGCAGTCTCTCCTTTTGATACGCTTCGCACAGCTAAGATGACCTTATCTGCCTTGAGTCGAACAATATGCTTCGCTGCTTCAAAGCCTAGGCCTGTGTTGGAGCCTGTGATGATGACTGTCTGACCCTCGAAAGACTTTGTAGGGACAGGGAGAGTTGTACATAGCTGCGATTGCAGGAACCGCTTCGCACTGACCTGGTATGTGGGAGCCATCGATACTACGAGAAGCTCTTTGAGATGAGAAGCAAATGCCGGATAATATTCTCTCCGTGAATGTGATAGAAGCTTCTAAGCCTTTAAGATGGTTGGAAAGCAGTGGCATGCCTCGCTGTGCTGACATCTTTTATAGTTTACATAGATGCGGACTTCGGTAGAAATTATCATATCACTCCGATCTTAAAGGGGCCCATGATGCCAAAATCCGATGCATGATCTTTCATTAATGTGCGGACTTCGTCATTTCATCGTGTAATATCATGATGCTCCAGGCTGGGTTGTTGTTGAGATCAAATGGGTTAGCGTTGTAAGCTTCCTGCATTAGCATTTATTTGATTGGGAGAAAGGACGAAAGTGGGGCGTTTCATCGCTTGCCCTAGGCACCCGAGGCGAGTCTTATCCCGTCCCATCCCAAGAACTTGTTATAAGTGTATGACGAAAGATTACCTCAAAGTGTAAGCAAAAGTAATAGGCTTATAAAAGAGAATAGCCCTCGCTATAGGTATACTACATAGAGACCTGGAGTTTTGTCCAAACTTTGAATCAAGCCTTGGAAGTAAAGTCGTATTCGATAAGGTGAAGGAAAATTGAACTCTTGTCATAGAAGACACTCAATTGTGATAGCGCTTAGGCTACTCATGTTAAAGCCCAGATCATCACTTTGCTTTCAGCCAAGAATAGGTGTTTCTTGTGAGGACATAGCTAGATGATGAAGAGAAGGTCACTGGACTGAGCCTGTCTCCAGGGTAAGTTGCAACTCTTGGCCTCAATCCTCGGTCGATCCGGAATTCAGACTGTCATAAGAGGCTTAGCGCTGTAAGCAGCCTGCATTAGCGTTGAATTGATCCTGCATTTAAAATAGACCCATTTGCTCTCTGGCACTCCGCCGTGTAAGCAGATTGCATCAAGTTTTGACTCTTCATCATCTCAACTGCGCGTAACGCTTCCTTCATCCTCTCCCATTAAGTTCCAGCCCATCTATGATCCATCTATGGTATAGAAAGTCCGCATTTTGAACCCCACATTGCTCAAACTTCACGCCTGATTTGGTTCCCGGCGAGGTCATGGCCCAGTGGAATGACGTAGGTAGACTCCTGTTCAGGCTCCTGACAGTCTTGTGCTGAGTCGACTCTTTTGTCGGTAGCAGTTTTCTCGTCCTGAAGAGGACTGGACCGGATTGAAAGACGCCAAAGCTCGAAGGAAACTGCAGAACAGATTGAATGTCCGGGCTCACCGTATGGAATTGGCTTTCCGCTCAGGCTCAACGGCAAACGCAAACGCTGACACCCGAAATAGGTAGACGAAAAGCGAAACAAGATAACCACACAAATTTCCAAGACATCCATTCACAGCCTAGAGATGAATTCTCATTACTGCCGCCATTCAAAGCACCCTTTCCTCTTGTCCTCTCAAACGACTTTCAACTCCCACTTAGGCCCCGCATGAATATCGAGACATACGCAAGAAGTACGGAGTGGAATCGTTTTTCCCGCTTAGACTTTTCGGCAAGGGTCAGATTTCCGCTCTCGTCAGATCATCTCCTCAGCCTAGCCCAATACAACTTGGTTCGAGCCAGCACTACGAATGCAATGATCCTATCTGTTCATCATCTTATCGAGACTGATCATTGTGGAATCGATTTTGAGAACATGCCATTGTTTGCTCCATCGTCTACTCTCTGGGAAACTCCGGAGTCCTTGAAACCCACAAGGCTTCAGCTTCAGGTTCCCCACGACTTCTGGGTTGACTTAATTCCCGATCCTCGACTTCGCGACAATGTGTTGCTTGCGTTGGCCCAAGGCACACTTGACACTGTGGAGTTTCAGGGTGATCTGGTGGGTTACATATGCAAAGAAATACAAAAGACGCGCCCAAGCCCCTTTGGTTCATTGCCAAAGCCCGAGATCCCATTCTCGATGGCTGCAAATTGGAATGCCGGCCCTGGATGTTCGCTTAGTGAGCAGAGAGAGCTTGGAATCCTCGTGTGGAGCGATCCTTGGCGTATGGAAGGTTATGAGGTCACGCCGGCTTTTTTCAAGAAGTGGAAATTTTTGTTTAAAGGGTGTCAGCATATAGTAGAATCCACAAATCGGTGGAGAGAGCGCAGAGGAGAGGAGCCGTTGGTTGTTGAATTGTAGCTATTCTGTACCATTCCCTGCCCTTCCTCTACAGTAAGAGTGTTCATCAGTTATTTTGTCTTTTAGTAATCACTAAGAAAAAAGAATCTTTATGACTGAAAATACTTCTTGTTCAGACCAAAGCAGTAAAGTGCAAAACACTTGCGCAGGGCATTTGCCCGCCTATTTGAGATAGGTCGGCGATGTCATGCACAAAGTTTACTTCCTCAGCCAGTCTGCCACCACGGCGCCAAGAGCCTCAGGTTGGTTCATTGCAGAGAAGTGGCCCGCTTCATCTACAGTGTAGAGTCTTAGCCTCTCATCTCCCTTCCAAGTCCCCCCTTTCTTCCCCCTGTTTCCTTCGTCAAGTTTTCCATTTGTATAAAACCAATCTTTGTATTTCAGGCTTCTGAAACGTGCTTGTCCCTTCCAAGGCTGTGCGTCAAGGAGACGTATTTGTCCAGGAGTATTACTTTACACGCAGAGAATGGTTAGCTCAAACACTGCCACCCTAGGATAATGATTGCTGGTCTTACATTATGATATCATTATTGCCATTGAAGAATATTACACGGACATCAGAATTGTCCAACAGCCATGTTAGCTCTCGGGTGACAGGTAGGTTAAGATCGCCTGCCGCAGCCCATCACTGGTTGGTATCGAAATCGATCAACTGGAATGTGTAGTTGGGGAATCCCAACTGCTCTTGTACCCATGGCTGATTGAGGAACACGAGCGTCTCGTCTGTGCTGAAATTTGAGCATAGAGGGGGTTCTTGACATTTAAATCGACCTGGACTACAATTAGCTTTTGATGAGATGATAAAGCGCGTTTTACTATCATGGAAACCCTTGGACTGCAAGGCTAGGGGAAAAATTGGGAGATACCTACTGTCATACGGGTTCCAACCACCAGGCTTAACACCATCGGCAAAGTATTTACCAACTGTCCGATCACAGGACTGCATAGCCCAAGCACAAACGTCGACATCATAAGAGTCTCTGCACATTGCACCTTTCTTCTCACAAGCTGCCACAGCCTCGCCCATTTCTTGACAGGCGGTCGCGTTCATTAAGGGATACGGTCTTCCGTCGGCTCTCCAATCCTCACAGAAGAAGTCGTAGTACCCCGTGTATTGGTAAGCACCGTCAATGTAGCCATCGACTATAATAGCAGAGTCAATATGAATACCAATGTCAAGACCTTGGAGCGCTCGCTCGCGTTCCTGTTTCAGGATATACTCTGTGTAGGATGTGACATAATGACCACCCATGGACTCGCCTGTGATGTGCCAAGTACGATTGGCCAGTTGTGGGAAGAGCCCTTGGTGAAAGTGGAAAGGAACGTGTATACATCTCTTGCACCGTCATGTAGGCTCGTCGCGATTAGATTGCGATCAGAAATTTGGGAGAAGCCGACACCGACAGGTTGGCTAAAGAATGGTCCTACTAGTGAGAAGCAAGGAGAAATACAAGGGCCCTGGAGTTACTTACTCTATAAAGACGACGTTGGCGTGGTCAATCCATGAGAATTCAAGGAGCCGGGTAGAGTTTCCATCTTCGTTCACCGCACAGGGACCAATCCCTTTGTACTGGCCCAGTTCACTCGTCGCACCGGGACCTCTGATTCGTGAAATCCCCAGGTCAGTCGATCTAATCTCTATTCTCTCACCAATAGCCCTGATACTCACCCGCTCATCCAAAGCAATACTGGGTCTGTTTCAGGGCTGTCTCGGCTCTCATAATACCCTATGACATCTGTTAGCGAGACAGAAATTGTGGCACATAACGCTAGCTGCATCACAGAAGGACCAGAACTAAACGCACAGAAAAACATAGATTTTTCCGAACTAACATTCACCGTACCGGTCCAGTGTTGAGAACCCGAGTCACATAGCTCCGGCGATTGCTTACGACGGCTGAAATGGGGACCTGGGCTGATAGATTGTCGGCGAGGGACGCTGAGTACCGACTTGCTCCCCGTCATGTGCCGCTGCTTGAGCCGTAGCAAAGAAGCTTAGCACAGAGACAGTAGCCAACAATGCGGAAACAGATAGCGGCCACATTCTCGAGCTCGCCGATTGGAATGAAGGTGGTTGAAAGAGTTACAATTGACCCTGGAATTTTTTCCCTCGGTCTAACTGGCTCCGTCTCCGCAGGGGTTAATCGAATCGAGAAATGGCCGAATCCTTCAAGAACACCCACTTATTACTCAAGTATCATCATGGCTTGCCCAACGTAGTTGCTCGTGCAGAGAAACGCAAGGTTCTCCCTAAGGAGTTATTATGATTTCTTGATGACTTAAGAGACTGGGGTGTGTGTTGGATAGACAGGAATTGACACTTGGCTGCCTGGAAATCATTCTCCCACAGGTGGGCCAAACTGGTAAAAGGTGATTGTGAAGTTAGAAGAGAGGGAAATCTTATGCAGGGGGCTTCTACAAAGCCTTAGAAAGACGGCGATATGACTTGTTGATGATTTGACAAGACTGTGGTGCGAGCTGCAGGGAACTTGGTCAGCGGTTTTTTTATATATACACTCTTAAGATAGTATAGTATTAATCACTTAGGTAGTGCACTTAGGATTAGGGTTAGGATGAACTACCTAGATGATGTATAAATTTGATATTTGAACTATAGAGGGTTTGCCACCAAATATGTTCATTCCGAAACGACTTTTGACTACTACTAAATAGTACGAAAACATAGAACCGTAAATTGGACACAGAGCTTGCTCGGGATAACCTCCTTATTTCTTCACATAATGATGCTCGGTCAGCGGAATCTCGTCATTAGATGAGTAGGGACCTGGATGATCTGTGTGGGGGAGAATGTTTGGTTCCTGGTAGGTAGGTAGTGACGATTTGCCACTTTGAGATGGAGACTTGGACTTTCGCGAGCCACTACTCATCCATCCTGAGAAGCTATTGTAGAGATGTCCTAGGCGAGAGTTGGATATCCATTTGTCCGCTGGAAGGTAGACACGGAGGACGGGCAAGCAAGCGCAGATTATAGCAAACCCGAGATGAAGACCAGTCCACAAAGAGAGTCGTGAGAGAGAGGTGACACTTCGGTCGCCTCCTGTGTCTGGATTGTACCCGAATATCATTCGAAGTACTTGCGTTATTATGACCCTATATTGATGGCTGTTAGTTCTTGTTAATTAGAATATGCACGTATATCTGTTTGAACTCACGCTAAACCCGTCAGGAAGATGACAGCGACACCAAGCCTCTCAGCGAATGGCAATTGCAGCTTCCAGATGGTTCTCACAGGCAAGGGAACCAAGGCCAAGTCCAAGAGGAGATTGACGGCCTCTGCGAAGATGAACCCCAACTGATTATCCATGCACTCCCCGCTAATCGATGCGTCGACGACGGCGGCAACTGGCTTGCATTGGAAGATAACAACAGCGATGGCCACGACGAGCCATGCAACGGACAAGCCTCCAATGATCTTAAGCGTCCATCCTAGCCACTTCTTGATGCTGAAAATGCGATAGTATAAAAAGATGAGGGACAGTCTTGCGATGACTTCACAAGCTGAAGTAAAGAAGATGGATCCAAATGACAGCTGGTCTCGATTAGTTCTTTGGCTATTTCTAGTTCCGAAGGAAAGTTGGCTGATTACCTGCTTAAGAAGACTTTGGTTCGGGATGCTTAGTTCCTCCATATCGACTTCTCGGAGGTACGGACGGTATTCTGGGCATTAATGCAAACGTTAGGTTTCCTGATCTACATCAGTCGATAGAAGGCACGGACTCACCGAGTATGGTCATAACGAAATCACCCCACATGCAAAGCCCGGCGACGAGACAAAGCCAGTCATCCCAGCCGTAGAGGCTTCCACCTCTCCTCCGAGCGGTGAACCTCAACACCAGTGTAAGTGTCGCCACAGCGCCTATAACCACGTGAGAGGACAGAACTGTGGTAAATTCATGGTGTGCAGCACTAGCAGCTTCTTCCATGGTGAATCGTTTGTATCTCTCAAACGACCATAAAACTAGATAGCTGAGAAGAAGGAATCGTAATGAAGAGCAAATGCTGGAGCAAGGCGGCCCTACTGGAGCGCTATATCCACTACCAAAGAATGCCGAGCATCGTAGGAATACCTTGCCCCTCACTAGTCCGGTGTGCCTTCGGTGGTTTGTAACGGAATGCCACCCAATAATGCTACATGGATCAGATACGGCACATTCCGAAGAAGGTAATGGCGTAGGCAAAGCATTTGTAACGCGCCGATAATGACGCGAGTTATACGGAATTCGGTAAAATCTCAGGTACCCTGCTGCAATAAAAAATAAGCCTCGTGTGTTGTAACCTTGGTTCTTTCGTAGGAACCGAGAGGGTGGTGTGGGTTTGGCGGGAAAGACTAAGGGCGTGTTGATAACAAGGGGTATGACCAAAGTTCGCATCCCGTGTACATGTGTGAATACATTGAGCAGAAACAAATGAATTGACATTGGAGCTTGATATTGGGATTTTCGAGCTGTTTCTCTCACTCATCGCTAAGCACTCCGAGACATGGCTTCACTCTCAAACCGTACCGGCGTATTGCTCCAGCAGTTGGGGCCCAGCTTGCTGGTAGCAAAACAACCTAGCCTCACGGACACTGACAGTATCATTGACATTTCTGGAGGTGAAAATGAACTCCTTCAACAGGAGCTCCATCAAGTGCTGCAACTAGCCATCTCAGGAGCAACAGCTGATGAGGTACGTTTAGTTGTCCTCTTGATGGCTAAACTTAGAGCTAATGAAATTTAGCTATTTTCTCTTCCGGTAACGTTTGGAGGCAACCAAGACGCACGAGAAAATCTGACCAAGTTCTTCAATGTTTACTTTGACCCAGCTCGCAAGGTTTTGCCCGATCAAATCGTGCTTACAGCTGGTGCGGGAAATGGCATCGAAATACTGATGCAGTCGATATGCGATGAAGGTGACAGTGTTATTGTCCCAGCACCGCTCTGGTGTAAGTTGTTCCTTCTTCCCCCCGGGCTGGAATTGGGCTCTGATATACCTTAAGTTGGTTTCCTCCCATACATATCAGGGCGATCGAAGGTCAACATAATTACTGCCACGCCACCAAATTACGCCAGGCATGCCCAAGACTTGGTTTTGGCCATTGAGGCAGCGTTCGAGGCAGCTCAAGAACCAAGCAGAGTTAAAGCACTCATCTTGACTAATCCCCAGAACCCACTTTCAAGATGCTATCCCAAGGATGTGATATTGGAGTGTGTTAAATTCTGCAATAAAAAGGGTCTGCATTTCATATCCGATGAGATCTACGCTCTGGCAACCTTTGGTTCTGCCATCAATGGCCAGCCCAGATTTCACTCAGCCCTATCGATCCAACCAGAGCCGGAAGACGGCCTGAGCTTTGATCCGAGCAAGATTCATGTGGTCTGGAGCCCGAGTAAGCTCTTCGGCCTAGGTGGCCTGCGAATTGTAAGTACATCTGCCTCTGGGTCGCTGTAATTCAAAGATTAACATTTGCAGGGCTGCATTGTTTCACAGGACAATCCTCCACTCCGCGCGGCGACATCCCTTCTGGCATATGCAGGGATTTCCGCTTTGAGCACCTCTATGCTGAACACGCTGCTGGCAAGCCCGGCTCTCCCCGAGCTTCTGGAGAAGAACTCGAGTCGGTTGACAGCATCTTACCAAATCTTTGCTGACGGCCTTGCATGCCTTGGTGTGGACTTCATACCTGCAAGCGAAGGTCTGTTCGTATTTGCTAGGATAGGAAAAGACCTGCAATCCCAGGAGGAGGAACTTGCGTTGAAGGCAAACCTGGAGCAACACGAAGGTGTCCGGGTCAGTCCGGGTTGGCTCTACAACCAATCGACAAGGGAGTTCGGCTGGGCAAGGCTCACCATCTCCATCCCGCAGGAGCGAGCAGAGGAGGTTATGGTCCGGCTATCGAATTTCCTGACTAAGAACTGAAAGAAGCGAATCATCTGTACATTTGTGCGTGTATGCGAAAAGACGCGTGGCAGAGCAAATACGTAATCGTCCGATTTTCGGCATCTTCCCAATCCTTCGTGCCAAGTGACAGTGAAATACTACTCCATGTATGCATAGCATAATATTTGGGGCCTTATGGGGATGCGAATAAGGCCACCCTCCGACGACGTTTCATCAACCACCTATATCATGCCATTATGGAACAAAATATGCAGCCTAATTTAGCAATATTTACGGTGCATATATCCATAATAGCCCTTAATGACCAAAGGTACCTCGCCTGTTTTCCTGAACTTGCTATTCTCATATTTCGCCTGATTTTTCCCTTTCTATCGATGGTAAGGCGCCTCGCTGCGGGGTTGGGACCAGGGATCAGATGTAACAAGGATCACTGCAAGGGCTTGAGAAAACCTGGTTATGCTTATTTGCGCACCACGGTTCCGGAAGTGGTGATGGGCGTCCGTTGAGAGAATGGAACCTGGACACCTTACGAAGTTGTGACCATCACAATGAACGTATCTGAGAGCGGTTCCATTACTAAACCTTCTGAATCGACATCTCTTAGGATATTAGCAGAACTATCCCTTAATTCGGTTGGAATCTAGTTGCTAACAATCTACTTCGAACAATTTCATCCATCTTCAAGCGCGCTAGACAATATGGGCTCGTCAACTGTCAACGGTTTCAAAAACCCCAATGCTTTGCCTCCCAGGCAGCTACTGGCCGATATGGTAGACGGTCTGGCGATCTCAAAGCCTCATTCTGCTTATGCATATGTCCCCGTTTCACCCAATGGCTACAATGAAGGTTACCAAAAGGTTTCATACAGGCACTTTGCCAATATGGTCAACGGCTTAGCCTGGTGGTTGACGGCACAAATTGGGAAGAGCACGACTTTGCAGGCGCTAACTTACGTCGGACCCAACGACTTGCGTCAAAATGCCATGATTATTGCGTGCTCGAAAGCCGGTTACAAGGTATGCCATCGATCCGATACTCTATGTAGCTTCGGTACTCTAACAACGGACTAAGCTTCTTCTCGTCTCGCCTCGGAGCCAATGCAGTGCCTTGAAGTCGCTACTTGAGACGGTCGACTGCAAGGCGGTCCTAGCGGCTGACCCCTGTTCTGCCTTCGCGAGGACATTTCAACAAGTTGGAGATTTCCCCATATTTCAAGTTCCAGCTCTGGAGAACCTTATGGTTGAAGAGTTCCCGCATTATCCAATATCAAAAACATTCCAAGAATCGAAACATGAAGCATTGCTTGTACTTCATACATCTGGGACAACCGCTACACCCAAACCAATCACGTACACTCATGAATGGGCTGCGGCATACATGGATGCTCTCACAGTTGAGCCCTCGCCCACTACTGAGCCCTCATGGGAGTTCAAGGACGACCATCTGCGAGGTACCCGGCTGCTTATTATGATGCCAGCTTTCCATGCTGCGAACATCTTTTGCACATCTTTCCTTGCAGTAGCCTGCGAAACCACCATCATTCTCCCTCCTGCCAACTTTCCATGCACAGTCGAAGCTTTCATTGGTGCAATCGAGAGCACACAGGTTGATACTGCCTTTATCCCGCCGCATTTAATCAGCCACATTGCCTTGAACCCGAAGTATCTTGACACAGTCGAGAACAGATTGGGGACAATCATATCTGGGGGTGGCAAGATTGTTGAGTCCCATGGCGATGCTGTTGCTTCCAAGGTACATACAATCACACTTTACGGCGCAACCGAGGTGGGCAGCGTTCCGGACTACTCACCTACTCGCAACCGCATGAACCCCACGTGGGCATATATACATCCACACGAGCATGCAAGGTGGGAGTTTCGTCGCCATCATGGTACCGAAAATACAGAGCTCCACGAAGCTTGGATCACTAAGGGCTCTGATCCTGCGAAAGAGCCGCCCATCTTTAAAGTTTTCCCCGATCTCGAAGAATATTGCACTAGAGATCTCTATGTTGGGCATCCCGAGTTGAAAGGCTTCTGGAAGTGGTGCGGGCGACTTGATGACACAATTTGTCTGTCCACTGGGGCCAACTTAAGCCCAATCCTAATGGAAGATGGTCTTTCACGGATTCCTCAGCTTCAAGCGGCTCTCATGATCGGAACCGGCTACCGTGGATCTGCTCTCCTCATCGAGAAGAGAACCCCTTGCGAGGCAGCCGGTCTGAAAGAGCAGTTGGTTGCCGAGATCTGGCCACACGTGGAGGACTTGAATCAGCACTACTTTGAGGATCATAGGATCACTCGTGATCGCATCATCGTTGTAGATACCAAGAAACCGGTGGTACGATCCTTGAAGGGTACGATCCAACGCAGTGCCACCGTTGCACTGTATAAGGAAGAACTTAGGAGTCTTTTTAGAGATACTGCATAAGCAACATGTCATTCGCTTTGGGGCCGTAGAAACCTGATACAACTCTACATGCTTTAGCAGCCTGCCGTTAAGAAAACATCCTACGTAAGCTAGGTTACGCATAATGCCACCAAATGACCTTAAACTGAGCTGATTTCTATTTGAGGCGGATGTGTAATTAATGTAATACGCTTCTCGGAAACATCATCCGAATGGGGATATGTTTTCGACATATGTTGGAGGGTGACATTGAAACTGAAACGTTATATTGGCCCCATCCCCCTTAAAAGCCGACAATATCATTATAAAACGGAAGTACCTAAGCTTAACGTGGAACCAGCCGAAGGATCTCATAATTCTGGTGTTATCACGTTCCTCCTATGAACATCATTCGTGTTATCGGATGTCCGCATATTGGTGTTATGATAGTTTATCGCAATCCGACACGCAAACAAAGTTAACGCAAAACAAAGTTACAGCATAATATTTTTATGTAGAACGATATATTCAAATTACTACAGCCAAATTCATATTATCTATCTCCACCTTCTCTCCACCACGCTTCATTGAAAGGTTTGATGCCAAGAAGGTATCAAATTTCTAAAGTGGCAAATCAACACTTGCCAGTAATATTCCTCACCATGTCAATGACTAGATCTGCCAAGTGACCGGGCTGTTCAAGATGAGGAGAGTGGGAAGATCCCTCAAGCAGGTACGTATGGCCGATACCCGCCGACGCAACTTGCATCTGCTGTGCCTCGTACGGGAAGATGAGGTCGGCCCCAGTGTAAATGTAGCCAAGCTTACCCCTGTAGTAAGGATCATTGTACGGGTCCCAGTGAGCGGGCGTGGTGAAGCAGACCATCGGCTGCTTGGGAAGTAAGCTCGCTAGTCTCTCGGCCTCATCCTCCGGAAGGTCGTTGAACAGAACTTGCTTGGCGTACTCCTTGTTGATTCCCACCATATCGGTCTCGGCCTAGATGCGGAGCAACTGTTAGAAATGTTGATGAATCAAGAAGGTGTCCACCTACATCATATTCAATCCAATAGGGGAGATTGTTCCGATCGACCCCCATGCAGTCCAAGGCAGTCGCACCAGTGGGGGCGATGAAGGCAGCAGTTTGGACAGTGGCGATGATACCGCCCTTCAGGCCCTTGGACTGTCTCTCCTCCTTACTGAGGCCTTCTAGGCTCGACGCGCCGTAGGTGCCTCCATAAGAGTGCATGAAGACGACAACGTCAGCACCAGTTTCCAGGACAGGTTCTAGAACCTTGGTGCGAAGATACTCGCTGTCCGGGTTCACTTTGACTGTCACATTGGGATCCGTGGTTGGGTAGGTATCAACAATGGATGTGATAGCAGGGTGACTCCGGTTCTCGAACGCCTCCATCAGAGGCTCCATGAAGGACAAGAGGGGCCAAGCCCCGGGGCAAATGACAACGGTGAATTTCATCGTTCGTGCGTGGAGGAGTTCTTGGGAGGTAAGGAGAAGCAAGAAAGTATGGATAAACGGGTTATTCCAGAAGTTTGAGGTTTTGGAATCGTCAGCGACAAAGGTTTTCTGGTTTTGATATGTGAGTACCCTTGTAGTAGGATTCTAGGCTTCTCGGTATAGGCCGATGGCCGTCTAAGAACGCGTCAGAATCATCAAGATCCGGTGGCCATAAATCCTATTAATTAATTTCATGCACATAGGGGCGGAGAATATCTACACACCCTGTTCCACGAGGATGGATCCCGACTACCACTGTGGCATGACAATTATTGAGGCGCATGTAGGCTGACACAGGCTGCAGGGTGTGATTGTCACAGTAGCATTGCATTTACGAGCTTACCGGGACCACATACAGACCAAACCGACCTGTTGGTCTCGCTTCAGTATATTGTTGTTCGGGACACACCCACGCCAAGACTGGATGAATCCTTTTGGTATGCGGAATGAGCTGAGGTACTTATTTGAAATGTGACGTTGGTTCGGCTGCTTGACCAACAAATCGATTAGCTAGCAACGTGTAAACGTTCGGCCATTACCCTCAATGAAGTATGGCAATCGGCATCTTTTGTAGAATTTCTGTACTAAGTCGCATATATAAACAATTGGTGACTTCGGTAGCTATAGATTGTCTCTTTGTAGAATGTTACAGGTCTCTTAAGCAGCATACTTCGATCCATCATACACCGCGAAATGGAGCCTCTGGCGATAGTCGGTCTTGCATTCAAGTTCCCTGGTGACGCAACGTCCCCGGAGGGCTTCTGGAAGGTGCTCAATGAGAAACAATGTTTGACGACTGAGATGCCGTCAAGCCGAATAAACATCGATTCTTTCTATGATACACATAATGAATCCGTCGATAAGGCAAGCATAAATCATTCCCATGGCTCCTTTTCTTTATATGAAGACACAGACTAACGTTAATTTAGCTTCGTTTACGGAAAGCGCACTTCCTGAAAGAAGATCTAGGAGCATTTGACGCTCCTTTCTTTTCTATTAGTCCCGCCGAGGCTGCTGCCATGGATCCCCAGCAAAGAGGTCTTCTTGAGACATGCTATCATGCTTTAGAGGATGGTGAGGGTTTCTTACAATTCAAAATGCCCATTATTTGCTAACGTTCAGAAAGCGGGAATCCCGATCGAGTCGGTCAGCGGAACTGATACGGCAGTATTTACCGGTTCTTTTGGAGATGACCACAAGATCATATCCCTAAAAGATGCCGAGAGGCTATCTCCACATGCAGGCAGCAGTACGACATTTTCTATGCTAGCAAATCGCCTTAGCTGGTGGTTCAATCTCAAGGGGCCAAGTATGAATATCGATACAGCATGTTCTAGTAGTCTGGTGGGACTTCATCTGGCATGTCAGTCCCTTTGTCTTCGAGAGTCATCAATGGTGCGTTTTCCTGCCTACAACTTGCGTTTCTCAAAAATGCATGCATTAACCTCTGACGTAGGCTCTTGTAGGAGGCAGCAATATCATGTCCTCAGTGGAGCAATTTCTGCTCATGTCAAACCTGAATATGCTTTCTCCCTCCGGTTGCTGCTATAGTTTTGATCATCGCGCAAATGGATACGCACGTGGTGAAGGTTATGGGATTGTGGTGGTCAAGAGACTAACAGATGCTCTTGCGAATGGGGATGTTATTCGAGCTGTTATCCGCGCAACAGGCACAAATCAAGATGGCAAAACACCAAGCTTGACGTCTCCGAGTCAGGAGGCACAAGAAAAGCTCATCATTGACACCTATCGGAGAGCTGGCCTAGAACTGAGCAGAACAGCGTTTGTGGAGGCACATGGAACTGGAACTCCAGTGGGCGACCCAATCGAAGCCCGGGCTTTAGGATCAACATTCGGTCGAACAAGGAGTGCTCAAACCCCGGTTTATATGTGAGTTTGAATAACGACAACATGTTATATTGTACTTGAAACTGACATCTAAACTTTGTAGAGGCTCGACAAAATCAAACATTGGCCATCTAGAAGGGGGCAGTGGAATTGCTGGATTAATCAAGGCAATTTTAGCATTGGAGCGTGGAATTATACCCCCAAACGCAAACTTTGAGAAACTAAACAAAGATATTGATGATGATAAACTCAATATCAAGGCTAGTGGTGAATTACATTCCATAAATTTGGAAATATAACTAATGTCTCAACTAGTTTCCCACTGCTCCAACTAAGTGGCCAACTCCTGGCCTACGGCGTGCGTCCGTCAACTCTTTCGGATTCGGTGGTGCAAATTCACATGTTGTGCTCGATGACGCCTGCAACTTTCTCAAATTACGGGGATTGAAAGGGCATCATCTATCCATTGATCCTGACTTTTCTGGAAATTGGGTTGGTTCGGATGGCGAAGAGTGGTTGGAGCGCCAATGCGACGGCCGGCCCAAACTGCTCACTTGGTCTGCCTCTGATAGCAAAGCTTGCTCCCGAATCATCAAGTCGTACATCGAAGGTTTTAAGCTGGTGAAAGACTGTGATACTGACCTGAACCGTCTTGCCTTCACGCTGGCTACTCGAAGAAGCCTCTTATCTTCAAGAATATTCGCTGTTGTCAGGTCTTCCTCACAACTTACCGACCTGCAAGCCTTATGTTCTATTCCGGTTCGATCTAGCGACAATCGACACCTCGGGTTCATCTTCACTGGCCAGGGAGCACAATACAGTCGGATGGGTCGAGAACTTGTTTCGTATCCTGTCTTCAAGGATAGTATGGATCGCTCATCCCAATACCTCCAAGCGCTAGGCTGCCAGTGGGATCTTCTTGGTAAGTAAGAGCTCCCTGACTTCTCACAGCTTTCATAAACAGTTTCCCCCGTGTCGATGGGTATTTCAATTAGTACATTAATCTTATTTCCTGATAACGGATTTTGTAGAAGCTAACTATAAGCAGCTGAAATTAGGAAGCCACAAGAGGTGACTAGGATCAATAAACCAGAACTCAGTCAGCCAGTCTGTACAGCCCTTCAAATAGCTCTGGTAGATCTTTTGAGGAGTATGGGAACATGTCCGACTATGGTAGTCGGGCATTCATCTGGCGAAATTGCAGCAGCGTGAGCCTCTACAACCTGACAATACAATGGCAAAGAGCCTAGTTGACCATTCATAGATATGCTGCGGCAGCGATGGACCACAACTCGGCGATCAAGATTGCATATTTGAGAGGTCAAGTTGCGTCTGTTCTGGACGCATCGCCTGATGTTAGAGGTGCTATGCTGGCCGTTGCTATGCCCGCCAAAGAAGCGAGCAAGCGTCTGATCGACTTTAAAACAACACACTCGTCTTCTACGGTCGTAGTCGCATGTATCAACAGCCCCTCTAGTGTCACACTGTCGGGTGATGACAGCGCCATTGAAGATATCAAGGCCGAGCTCGCCAAAGAGGGCATGGCAGCAACCAAGCTTCGCGTCTCCGTTGCATATCACTCTCCTCATATGGAAAGAATCTCAGAGGAGTATAAAAGCTTGATGGGCACAATAAACCCAGGAAAGGCTGGAGATACTGGCAGCACAGTTCGCATGGTATCCTCGGTTACGGCAAAGCCAGTCACCACGAGCCAACTTCAGAAACCAGAATACTGGGTACAAAATATGGTGTCCACCGTGAGGTTTGATGAAGCAGTTGCAACAGCACTATCCTCATACGAATCCATTGATGTGCTCGAGGTAGGCCCGCATTCGGCTCTACGTGGCCCGTTCAAAGAGATTGTGTCCTCTGTCAAGAGTTCAATATCCGTCAACTACGACTCAACTCTGCGCCGAAACTTCGACGCCACAGAAACGTTTCTAGCTACCATGGGCCGGCTTCACTGTCTTGGGCATAAGGTGGATTTGCTTGCCGCAAATGGATTGGATTCAACAAGAAGAATCAAGCCCCTGGCGAACCTACCGCCGTATCCTTTCGATCATTCCAAAGTCTACTGGGACGAAAGCAGGCGGAGCCGCGAGTTTCGACTCAAGAAAACACTACGTTCTACCCTATTAGGTTCCCCAAACGCTGAGAACACGCCTCCACAGGTAGCGAAGACATGGCGAAAAATCACCAAGCTTCAAGAAAGTCCCTGGTTAGCCGGCCATGTGATCAATGGATCCATAATATATCCAGCAGCAAGCATGTTGTCAATGGCTATTGAGGCCGCATGCCGGACTGGGGGTTCGAGAAACAAGATAACAGCTTTCCGTATCGAGAAGGCCGAGTTTCTCCGACCAATCTATATCCCTGAACATAATTCTAGCGTAGAATCGTTTCTCGAGTTAAGCCCTTGGACCTCTCACAACTCATCTTCCGTGGCGCGTTTCACTCTCTGCACGCTTGAAGAAGAAGAATGGGCTGAGAATTGCCGTGGAACAATCGCTCTCGAATACGAGAAGCGCTCACAATATCCAAATGGGTGGCATGATGGTGGACAGTCGCGAGATGTTGATGTTGCAAACCTTTACCACTCATTTGACTCCATAGGCTTGGTTTTTGGCACCGACTTCCAGTCTCTGACCGAACTGTCAATTAGTGACAGTGATGAAGCACTATCTCAGGTGCGCGTGTTCCAATTCATGGAGCAACATGTGATTCATCCTATCACATTAGATGGTGTTTTCCAAACGGTGCTCGCTGCTGTGGTGGAAACGAGCACCAATCAGGTATCAACAGCAGTGCCAACTATGGTTGAGGATCTGTGGATAGCGGCCACAAAGTGCAACTACGGAGAGTCATCAAGTCTAAAAGTCCGAGCTAGAGTACAAGAAACTTCGGAGAACCACACGCTATCTACAGCACAAGCCTATGGTGGCGATGGAGAGGTTGCTATGTCTCTCGGTTGCCTGAGAACGACTTTCATCGACTCCGCGTCATCCAAACAGGAACCCGAAACAGACCACAGTTGCTATGAGATTATTTGGAAGCCAGATATCGATCTGTTAATCGATGCAATGCTCCCTAGACTTGCCCGAGCAACTGACGATACTGCACACTTTGAAGACTTAGCCACTTTATTACTCAAATTTTGTAAGAAAGTGCTGAGCCAGTTCGACTCAACAAGGATTACCCCACAGACGCGTTATCTAGAGAATTATATCAGATGGATGCGGGATTGCGTTTCTGGTTCGAATCCAGATCTCATGTCACTCACTAATGGTCATGATGGCAAGATATCCATCGACGACCTATCGCACAAGGTTGCTGCGGCAAGTTCTCATGGTGTTGGACTCGTCGAAATTGGCAAAACCCTTCTGGAGATTCTTCACGGAGAGTTGAGCCCCTTGGAGGTCATATTCAAATCCGGCTTCGAAGAACGCTATTACACCGAGATGAACGTCCGAACGGAGCCAGCCCTCAGCCATATAGTGGAATTGCTTGCTTTCAAGCAACCTGGCATGCGAGTTCTTGAGATTGGTGCAGGGACAGGATCAAGTACCGACATCGTGCTCAAACATGCGAATGTCATGGACAGCAACAACGTCGCCTCTGGAGCCGTTTCAGTCTATGACTTTACTGATATATCCCCTGCCTTCTTCTCGGCTGCGAAAATCAAGTTCGCAGCATATCAAGGATTAATGCGCTTCTCTACGCTCGACATTTCGAAAGATACATTGAAACAAGGCTTCAAAAGTGGCAACTATGATCTCATCATCGCCGCGAATGTCCTTCATGCTACTCCAAATCTGAACACCACGCTCACCAATGTTCAGCGACTATTGAAGCCAGGTGGTAAGCTTGTCATGCTAGAAGTCACTGAGAATCAATGGATTGCTCAGGCCATCTTCGGAACATTACCGGGCTGGTGGCTCAGGAATGATGAGTATCGTACATGTGGACCTTGCATTTCGACCACGACCTGGGACAAGGCCTTGAAAGGTAACGGGTTTTCCGGCTTGGATACGGTGATCCATGATTCGAATGATCAAGCGAACCGTATCTGCAGCACTCTTGTTACCACTGCTGTTCAGCCTTCATCAAACCACCGCAATCTACTTGATATTGTCATACTCGTAGATGAACAAACTTTGAGAGTAGCTGAGAATGTCAAAAGCTCTCTACTGAGCGGCATCACGAGATCAATCAAGGTTCTATTGGTTTCACAGATGCAGAACTATGATTTCTCAGGAAAATTCTGCATTAGCCTTCTGGAGCTTACACGACCTGTCCTGGAATCTATGATAAACAGGGATTTCACCACCCTTCGTGGTTTACTTTCGGGCGCCTCAGGCGTGCTTTGGGTGCGTGGCAGGAAAGACATCAGCCCAGATCACCACTTGATCGACGGGCTATTTCGAGTACTACGCTTGGAGAATCCCGACTCTACCTATACGACTCTTACAACTTCCAATACCGAGGATGTCGCTATCCATGTTTTCCGTTTGACTGAGAATATGTTGCGTACATCTCGGGATGTTACAAAGAATGATACAGAATATTTCGTAGAGGATGGCCAACTTTCGATCAGTCGGTTCGTGCCCTCCGTACGCATCAATCAACATATCCATGACGGCAGGTTTAGCTCTAGGCTCGACCCGGACGCTACTTATGCGATTTCCGGGGGCTTTGGCGGCATTGCCCTGAGAATCTGCAGATGGCTGGTGCAGCAAGGAGCAAGGAATCTTCTTCTACTCTCTCGGTCGGGTCCAAAGTCGGCTGCTGCGAAATCGTTGCTTGCAGAGCTGGCTAGTCAAAATATTAGGGTTGAGTCTCCCGCATGTGACATTACATCGCTTGCGGCCCTTGAAAGGACGCTGGGTAATTCCAAGCTACCTCCGATCAAGGGGTGCATTCAAGGCGCGTTGGTACTTCAGGACGCTCTTTTTGAATTTATGACGCATGACCAGTGGCAAGCCGCAATCAATCCGCGAGTTGCAGGGACGCGGAACTTGTATAGTTTGATGCCAAATCTATCCTTCTTTGTTCTCTTGTCTTCTGCTGTGGGCGTGCTTGGAAATCGTGGACAAGCAAACTATGCCGCTTCCAATGCTTACCTTGATGCGTTTGCGCATTACAACGAGCGACCAGCTACGCGAGTTGTGTCGATAGACGTGGGATGGGCCGATTTTGCCGGCACGGCTGCCGAATCAGAGGATGTTAGACGTCACCTAGCAAGCTTGGGATGCCTCGCACCCATGTTGGAAGCTGAGATGTTGAGTATTCTAGACTATGTTTGTCAGCCATCCCCTGAGGGCAACGAAATTCCGGCTCAGATCATCACCGGTATCAAGTTGGCGAACCCAACCGATCCCTTGGCGCCACGTCCGTTGGATCAGCCTCTTTGGAGAGCTGCAAAAGTCTTTAGCGAGAATAGTATGATCCAGACGAATGAAAAAGATGTTCGTTCACGGCAGCCCGAGAAAGCCTCCGTAGCTACACAACTCAAAGGAACAACATCAGAAGCCAGTACCGGAGCGATCATTTCCCAAGCATTCGTGTCCAAGTTGGCAGATAATCTGGGGCTGGAGGAAGAAGCCATCTACTTGGATAAGCCACTGTATGAAAATGGGGTGGATTCCCTAATTGCAGTACAGTTGCGAGGCTGGTTCCGGAATGAGCTTGGTGTTAATGTGACGGTGTTCGATATGATGAGTAAACAGAGCTTGAAGAGTATTATAGAGAAAGTGGTTATTCAGTTCACGTCTAGAGTTGAGGGTAAGCAAATCTAGATGATTGATAACACAGCTTGGGCGTGGTTCATTGAGCCGTAATGCCGTTTAATGAACATCATTACATTTAGAGAGATATTCTGTGAGTTACGTCCATGATGAGCAATGTCTAATTTCACATCAATGCTATATTATTGACCTTTTTTGTTTGACACTTGTGTGACACCTACTGATCGACACCACTTCGTGCCTTTAATATCTGATTAAGTATTGCAAATGCGTCTCGCCCCTTTACCATGGCCTGTTCTCATCACGTCGGCACCCACATGCCGATATTTGATGTACAGGTACTCAGACAGGATCCACATGCCGATGCCGCCTGATAACCATTGCCCTTCTCCGGCGAATGGACACAGGATGCGGACGAATGAGACGATATCGGAGGTTACTTTACAGAAAATAAAATATGCGCAAGCCCCTCTGTCTCGGATACACGGTTGTTCGTTAATAAACGACTCGCCGTTCAATAATTTTCGCTCACAAAAGCTCCCTCCTCTTCATTCTACTTTAAGGGAATATCCCCGCAGACAGCTTCAGTCATGGCCTCTTCTCCTTACTGGATCGAGACTGACGATTGGCACACTGCTGGCGAGCCTTTCCGCGTGGTAGAGAAACTCCCACCGGGCTTTCTCCCCACCGCCTCGACTGTGGCCCAACGCCGCTTTGACATTATCGCGACGCCTGGACACCCACTAGATCAGCTCAGGCAGTCACTATGTCACGAGCCTCGAGGCCACGCCGATATGTACGGCGGTTTTATCACGTCCCCAAATGATCCAGGGGCGGCTTTCGGCGTATTATTCTGGCACAAGGATGGCTTCTCTACTGCATGTGGCCATGGCACTATTGCCCTGGGCTATTGGGCCATAGCCAGGGGCGTCGTCAAAGCCCCCGAGAATGGAACCTACGAAGTTGTGATTGATGTACCCTCTGGCCGCGTTGCTGCCACGATGCACCTTGTGAACGGCAAGCCGGTCCATGCCGACTTTATTAATGTTGCAAGCTACCAAATCTCCAAGGGTCTTCAAGTGGCTATTCCCTCTTCCCAAAAGGAACTAAGCGTGGACTTGGCCTTTGGAGGAGCTGTCTATGCAACCTTGAACGCCGATCAAGTCGGCCTTAAGGTCGAGCCGAGGTATGTAAACGAGTTCATCAAACTTGGCAGAGAGATAAAGGCATCTCTCGGAACCCGCGCTCACTACGGAAAATATGACTGCTACGGTGTCATCTTCTTCGACGAGGAAGGAGAAGAGAAGACCGATGGCCAGGACTTGGTTGTTAAACAAAGAAATGTCACCGTGTTTGCGGATGGACAGATTGACAGATCGCCATGTGGCTCCGGATCCTGTGCTCGTCTGGCTGTTTTGCACGCGGAAGGAAGGCTTGGGCCTAAGAAAAACAAATTGAGACACCGTTCTATCATATCCACTTCATTTGAAGCAGAAATCTTAGAGGAGACCCAGAGCCCCATTGCTGAGTTTCCTGCCAGCATACCGCGCGTTAGAGGTACTGCTCAGCTGTACGGAAAGATGAGCTTCTATATTGACCCGGCTGAAGAGATTTACCCTGGTTTTCTGCTTCGATAGAATAGACTTATAAGAATTCAACTTGTTGATGATCCGTACGCCCTGCACCCAGAGTGTTTACTTGTATATGCAATCATCAGACAAAGATCGTCGATATCAAAGAGATCTCTTATCCCTTGTTCGTCGGCTTATGGGGCCGACACCATGCCATAATAAGGCACAAAGGGTCATTTAGGGTTGAAAAGACTAGCGTGAACAGACAGCGATGAGCTCTTAAGCCACGGAGTTGATGGTCCAACGAATAATCCTGTCGAACCTATTGAAACATGCTGAAAATGCGTAGTAATAGGGCAGTAGTTGTTTAGTACTTTCAATCCAAGGATAGGCCCTTTCAAACTAAACTAGAGCTGGGATGTTTATAGCTGCTTGAGTAAGATATTATCTTGAGCAAGATCACAGGAGCCACTCTATCAAAGGAAAGGAAAAATCAAGTCGGCCCCACAAGCCGACGATGATGACGTTGTCTAGTGATGAACCCTCCGAATCTGCATTGAGAATGCTGGTTGTAGTTATTGGAAAACTCTCTACTGTCCAGTATCTGCGTTTTTCTGTGATTGTACAATGGGATGCCACTGAGCTTCCAGATTATTCTCATTCAAGCATACGTTAGAGGTCGATCTCAGGTGCCAACGGAGATTTCGGGTTGGACTCGAGCAAGATAGGCTAAAACGCGGGGTTTCGACTCCATGCAGTAGCGTTGATGTTGTGTATCCATTTAGGTCTTATCTTTCCCTTGAGATTTTGAACGACTCAACTCTTAAGGCCTGCTCTGTAGCCATTGAAACCAGGCTGCTTCAGGGGATCGTTCTAGAACCTGACTGTTCATCTGAGTTTAGCCCATAATCTTCTACTAATACCTTCGATCACACCCAACATCATGACAGAATCGCTTGGAACCACCGGGAGGATGTCCAGGCGATGCATGCGAGCGTAAGGTCTCACATTAGTCCACACCTACCTTTTTCTATCCACTTCACCAGCTAAGTTCCAGCGGTATAGATGCACTCGGTGTCATTCCATGAAGGTAAGATGCTCGGGTTCGGTACCATGCACGCGATGCGAGAGGAAACGTCAGCCCTGTGTGTTCAAGCCCGAGGGACCCCGCGTATCCATATCTCAAAGGTAGCCATTATCCTTATTCATCCAATACTACCATATAGTCTAAACCTGTAGTAAGCTATCTTCAAGAGTTGGAATCACGTGCCCGAAATGGCAGTCAGGGTCCTCAAACTAGGACTTCTCGCTCCAGACCATCAGAAAATCGGCATCATACTACGCCGTCCCGGTCGTCTTCAATCCAGCAGTCTGAGCTACCGAACGTTGAGAGCCAGAATGACAGCATCTCCGCAATCGGTAAGTGATGTCCTCTGTTCATTACGTCGAGATTGCCCGAGGGGCTGACGTTTGTGAAGCAAGTATGCTCACCCAGCCCACCCATTCTACTGACAACCAACTTGATTGCTCAACAATAGTCGAAGCCTCTCCTGAAGAATACAGCAACAACCCTCTCGTGGACAACGGCGAGACTTTTGCTCGAGACCCATTTGGAAAATACTGTCCGTTTTACTTAAATGCTTCCCCTCCCCCCTCCTCTCAAGTGCAAGAGTTGACCGTTGGCAGGGTACATGGGACCAACTTCATCTTGGGCTTTTTGTAGACGTGTTCTGGCGATTCTAGGCACTCGAATATCAGAACCGGACCCGCCTATCCAGCCATGGGATCTTGAAACCATCGATCTTGCTTGGAATCCAATCGGACTCAACGAGCAGCCAGACATCTCGGACCTCCCCTCCAAAGACTATGCATTATTCCTAATATCTACGGCTCAGTATTATCTCGCGCCATTCGCAAAAATAATTGATCACCCTCAGTTTCGAAAACAAACCGAGGATTTCTACGAAAACCCCACCGTTGAAGCGAGAAAATCCAGAATGTGGTACTCGCAGTTCCTGTTCACTCTTGCCTTTGGTGAAGCCTATACGCAGACAGGATCATCCCAGGCGATCCCAGGTCTCCAATTCGCCTCTCGAGCGTTATCCTTGATTCCTAGCATTGTCCCGATGGAAAAGAACCCATTGGCCGCAGTGGAGGCGTTGTGCCTGGGAGCGTTATATTTGCAATCATTAGATCTGCGTCTTATGTCGTTTCAATTGGTAAAGCAATAGTTACTTTTACTCTATGCGATTCATATGATCTTCTGACCAGTGTTGCATTACAGATAGGGCATGCCTTACGCATTTGTGTTAGCGATGGCCTTCACAGGCACATGCCCACCGACCATGTCAGTTTGGCTCACTCAAACCGATGCAACACTGTCTTTTGGGTCGCCTATATCATCGACAGGGACTTTTCGACCTTGGTCGGCGCTCCAAGCTCCATCCGTGACGAGGATATCACGACAAAGCTTCCATCTGAAATCGACGACTCGATGAATGCCGCGGCTATGACCCTTCAAATTCGGCTTTCTCGTCTCACGGCCACTATTCTTACCGGTATATCCAAACCTTCGCAGTTCATGCTTAACTTGGCTAATTGATTAATTATCATAGGTGTCTATGGTGTAGATCGGAATTTCGATGGGAGCTTGCTGCGAGAGACACAATCAGTGCTACACAAGCTCGCCGCTGTCTGCAGAGATTTGACTTCTTACCTGGGAACAACTCTCAACGGAACCAACATCAAGACTTCAAAACTAGCCACAAGATTAATTCTATCTTATCATCATGTGTGTCTTCCCGTTGCAGCTCTGGACACAATAGTTTGAATATAGCGGCTAACTATTGCAGTGTGTTGTCCTTACCACTCGACCACTCGTAATGTGCGTCTTACAGAGAAGGATTGCCTTGGGCGGCGACGAAAAGACCATCCCAGAGGGTCCCATTAGCTCTCTACTACAGTCCTGCGCTCACTCCGCCCTAGACATTCTAAGAGCTCTAGAGACTTTAGGTGATGATAACTTATTAGGTGAATACCTTGTTCCCTTGAAATCTAACACTGGTAAACCTTGAATCGCTGACTCGTTACTTCATCGTCTCCAGATTCATTCTTACCGTTCCAGCTCGAGACAGCTTGGTCATCGGCATTTCTTCTGCAAATAATCGTTGCGGTAGCCCCGACCTTTGTCGAAGATAGAACCTGGCTTGCCGCAGCGCACCGAATATTTGACATGATGATTGTCAGGGGCAGCCCTGCTGCGCGGCTCCGAAAACGCGATTTCCAACGACTGGAGCATATAATGGCGTCCTACCTCAGGGAAGGCGAGGGGAACAGCAGCACCCAAGACTCGACTTGCCGCAAACCAAGACAAAGCAGTGCGTTCTGGGATCCCAACCTTAGCAGCGAGATGGAGGAATTTTCTCCCTGGGGTCTCCTTGGAAGTGATGGTAACTTCGCCATTTCGCCAAACGAAATTCTCAACCTCACTGAAGGATTGAATATGGAAGAGTTTCTACTGCGCGAGTAGGCCTGTCGTAATTGATGGGTGGTTCGGTCAAAGTGGTTCATCTGAAGCGATATATTAGTAGCCAAAAGCTGTGTCAGAGGCCTCGAGTCTGGGATAGAAGTCATTACCAGATAAAATATCAGTGAAATAATACTACCAACAGACTAACAACTAAATTGAGCAGAGTAACTCTCGCTCGAGCAAATCTGGCCCGTGCATGACGACATACTACTATATATCGAGATGATACTGCATACATGATTTGTTGTCTTTGACATTTCTATATCGACTTTCTTTTTCGTGTTAATGTTTCCTTTTGAAATGACGTCTTGGATAGGTACTATCATATATGAAGTCATTGGCATTTTTAACCCCATATAGACGTGAAATGGAAGGGTAAAGTTGTAGGGTTGTCTCTTTGCCTTGCATCTTTGTTCCACAAGGCTGAAGCGGGCAAAAGGTTCTAATTCATCTATTAAATAAACGGATATGGTAGGTTAAGGGTTTGGATTGCAAAGCGTATGTCGGTACTGGGCTTATCCAATCGTAATATCTCCCATGATAAGCGTCCAAAGCACGCAATATAGCTAAGATATTCGTGATAATCTGAGCCATTTTTATAAGCCAATATCTTATGATGATTCCAGCAAACCCACTTGGATTCACTCCCTAGCATTAAGGCCGGATAAGAATTCTACCGGAATCAGACCAATGATATCCATTTTGTAGGCTTTTTATAGGAAGCAATGCTCCAGCTCCGGGCATGCCCCATGTAATTCGTCACTCGAAGCATTCGGATATGCGGCACCACGATGGAGTTCATCTTCCGTTCGTCTAAACACCGCCACAAACAACACCCTGTGTGGTGCCGGATTTTAAGGTTGACAGGCGTGGGAATAATAACGGCATTCTGTGACCTTGTTACCTATAAACAGCGTCATTGCAAAATCGCTCCAATCTTTGAGATAACCGCCATTTCCCCAAAATCATGACTATTGAATTCCAGCCCATCGAGGTCCCAGGGGCCAGAACCTATTATGGCAATGCCCTGCCCTATGGCCTCCATGCCAAAAGCTCTACGGGCGAGGTGCCTCCGCTCGCCGAGTCCGTAGCAGCTATCCGCGAGTTCTCCGCGTCAGGGAAGCTTCAGGAGCTTCTGGATCGCCACGGTGCTGTGCTCATCCGTGGCTTTGGTCGCCCCTCTGCCGAGACTTTCTCTGCCTTGGTCGCAGCGGCCGAGGAGGCCAGAGGGTTTCACCCTTTTGAGCAGATTGGTCTGGCTGGAAAGCGAACAGCGAAAGCTGAACATGTCTGGACAGCAAATGAAGGATCTTCTGCTAAGAGGTTCTATCAACACAACGAGGTTCGGCAACCAAGCGATAGAAAATGGATCTGGAGACTGATAGAAAGCATAGTATGCCCGATACACTCGCTTTCCATCTACCATTCATTTCTACTCTGTGAAGAAGGCACCTAAAGGTTTGCAACACAACCGCTACAGCTATACACAATTACTAATCGTTGTTCATTACAACACCACAGGTGGACTGTCACCAATCGCCCACACGGCCAATGTCTTCGACAAGGTTAAGGCTGAAATCCCCGAGCTAGTTGAGGGAGTACAGAAGCGCGGACTCGCCATGAAGATGCTGTTCCGAGCCCCAGGAAACGAGGGAGATGACAATCAATTCAACTGGGCAGGGGAGTTCAGCTTTGGCAAGGAACTTGTCCCTGGAGATGACGAGGCTACCCAGAAGCGAAAGGTGGAGAAGCAGGTGCAAAGACTTACTTCAGACTACAAGTGGACTGAAGATGGTAGCATCGAGCTGACGCAACATATCCCCGGTACGTTATTAGGCCCATAGTCCTTACTCGAGATGCAATAAACTGACCAGCCCTCTCTTAGGGATTCGCCGGCACCCTGTTAATGGCAGACCCCTGTGGTTTAATGGCCTCTTAGGTCGTCACGGAACTACAAGGGACATTGGTGCTCTGGACCCTCCATACATTGGACGGGACAACATGACCTGTAACCAACGTCCCTCCCAGTGTCGTTCGCAGTAAGGCTAATGATGGGTCAATAGATCTTCCTTCCGTTTATGGTGATGGAACACCAATCCCGCGGGAGTATCTCGACAAGTTGATTGACGTTGTCGACAAGGAAGAGCTTCACTTGTCACTTGAGGAGGGTGATATTCTCCTCGTAGACAACTACCAGGTCTCTCACGGCAGACAGCCATGGGAAGGAGAAAGAGAACTGCTCGTGTCAATGTGGGAAGGCCCTACGCCTATTGGAGCATATTAAGAAAAGAGATGCAGTGGATAACCAGTTGGAAAGATTGTCCAATAAAGATAGAACAAGCCAGTCATCTCACATATTATCGAAACTACTTCTCCAGTCAGCCCAGTGATAGGCAAGTAATTTCAGCGGAGAGATCTATGGACCTGTTTTGCAGTAGAACTTGTGAACACACTGCGAGTCGTTCGGTGATGAATGTAGAAGGATACGGATTTCCACCTCTGTCACTAAGGATGATGAAAGATGGTTGGAATTCGTAGGACAACGCCAGGCCCATAGAAATATAGCATGGTAGAGCCCTCTTGCTCATACTCCGATCCAGTGCACTGGGTAAACTAGTCCAGGGTCAGTTTCCAGGGTCCAAAGATCTTAGCCGGTGTGACTCCACATAGGAGGAAATCTTGAGGCTACCACGCCATTAGTCGCATTATGACCTCTTCTGACCCTAGTATATCAAGCACGCAATACTTATCTGAATAACGACAGAGTTCGGTCAAGGCTGGTAGCTTGATAGTAGATATTAACTGAAAAGAGTAATAACATATCACGATTTATATAAGCACTCATCAATCGCTAAATGAAGCGATGGCTGCTCTTCCAATAGGGCAAATCAGTTCTATTCTGTGTCGAGAATTAACAGCGTCATAATAGCCACCATGGCAGTGGTTACAAAGCCTGTTACAACTGTACAGGAGATTCCTCCGACGACTCCCGAATATGCAGCTTCAGTTGATCCCGAATCTAGGAAACTAACATGGAAAGGCTATATTTGGGACACTCTTGACATGCCTCCTGCAGAACGCCGTCTTCTGCTCAAGGTAAGAAATTTGCAGATCTTTTCAGCATGCATTATTTGCAAATATTCTAACTCATCATAGGTTGACCTCACAATATTAACCTTCGGCTGTCTTGGAACCTTCATCAAATATATTGACAAGTATGGTTCAAGGACCTTCACGCATACGGGATCCGTACTAATTTTATACAGAGCAAACCTCACATCGGCGTTTGTTTCAGGGATGAAAGAGGACATGAGCCTCTATGGAAATGTAGGCTATACAGTTCCTAGGCCCTACTTCGTTACACGCCTGGCTCACAACTTCAAAGGAAATGAACTACGCCAATACAGCCTATAGTGTCGCGAATGTGAGTCCAAAGTTTATGCCTTTGCCTATGCTGTTATTGACCATACAGATTCTTGCTCTGTGGCCTTGCAATCTTGCTCTCACCCGTTGCAACCCTAGATGGTTCATCCCGTAAGTGCTCTCTCACCCCACAACTAGCCAGACCTGATCTAACTTTAGTAAAGTTTCCTAGAAATCGCATGGACCATTGTGTAAGTATCATGTTCTATATCCACCAGATATTCGAACCCAGTCTCATTATCGTTCATAAAGTACCCTAGGGCAGGCATTCATGCACACACCTACGCAGATGTATGTCCTGCGATTCATTTTGGGCGTGTTTGAAACGTAAGTTTAAGAACTGAAACCCTTCCAGAATTTCAGCTGACAGTATTAGCGGCCACTTCTCAGCCAGTAAGATTTGCACCAGCCGTGTGGACGTCATCTTGGCTTAGCGACTCCTTGGTACTAATAATCGAAAGTGATTTATCTCTGCGGTGCTTGGTATAGGAAAACGGAACTCGCAAAGGTAAGTTTGTCCAACTTAAAATACTAGACATAACACATACTAATCGAGGCAGCGAGTGGCAATCATCAACTGCTCAACATCAATTGGGCCCATGTTCAGCTCATACCTGCAATCTGCCGCGTACACTGGTCTTAACGGAGTACATGGAAGAGCTGGTTGGAGATGGGTCAGTCAACCTTTCCCTTAAAGCTCTTTAACTTGCTAATATATTCTCATAGTTGTTCATCATTGATGCGGTTGTTTCGGTTGGGATAATTATCCCACAATTCTTCTTCTACCCAGATGTTCCCGCCCGACAACAGCCTGACTTTATCTTTACTCACGAAGTAGGAAAAGCAATCCTCAATAATCTTAGCATCGCACTTCTTTTTCTGATGAATGAATAGGAAATCGAGCTAGCTAGAGATCGCAATCCGAAAGAAGGCCGAGTCAAGCAGGGCAAGTTTACGCTTACCCAAGTCAAGCGCTGGTTTACGACCCCAGACATTTTCTTGCTCTGGGTCATCGCAATGTGGGTAGAATTTCCTCTTGGGTGTAACTTTTGCTAACACGACTCTAAGGTCCAATTCTATATGCCATATGCCTCAAGACTCGATGGCATACTGGTTCAAAGCATGGAACAGTATCAAGCCAAACTCTTACTCTGTTGCTGAAATAAGTACGTGCTCTATGAACCACCCATGGAAATTTCTGCCTGACTTCTGATACAGACAACTACACCACCGGAATTGGCGGCGTTACCGTCGTTCTTATGCTCATTTTTGCCTGGCTGAGTACTATTAGCCTTTCTTAAAGGCCTCATCCAAAGCTAATCAGATTCTCAGGTGACTCAGTTCTTAGAGGGCGCCGATGGCCGCTCCTAGTTGTTGGAGGAATTGTTACCAGCGCAGTGTGCTTTACCCTTGCTGCAACGCCCGTGTTCCCGCAGAATAAAGCGTTCAGGTGGTTTCTTTACTACAATACCAACTGGGCGTTTGCAGCGAATTCCATGTACTGGAGCTGGGCCCAAGACACACTGTGAGTTCAGAGATCCTGGAGACATTGTGGCGGGATCATTATGCTAACTGACTCTCTAGGTCCGGTGATCCAGCAACGCGAGCATTCGGAGCAGCTGGTCTCAATGTCGTCAGCTACGTTACCATCGCCGTTGTGTGAGTCCAAACAATTCCCCACTTAGCCGAGAATTGATCTAACCGAGCTATCAAAATACAGTCCGTTATTCGCCTTCCAAACCGTTGATCAACCCGGAGTTGTTGGTGGCAATTTTGGTGCTGGTGCATTCGGTATAGTCTATGCTGGCACGGCTTTGCTCCTCGCCTATATTCAGTATAGACGAGTGGTCAAGCAAACTGTGGAGGAAGATTTGGACAATTAGCTACAGACAGACTTTTCGGGTCTCGGTTTGTGAGCCTAACCAACCATCATCAAGGCAGCCCTTTATTGTACAGCTCCTGCAGAGAAGGAGAGGAGATTGCAAAGGAACATAAACAGTAGAGGGCATCCTTGGACGTCAATCACTCTTGAGGAGCAGATGTGGCACACTGAACTTTTATTCCTCCAGCACATTTCTTGAGAATTTGGGAAGGAGAGGTAAATAATAGATAAGAGTTTAGAAAATGAGTGGAATTCTGATTAAAAAGTCATCCATCCCTAAATAACAACGAGTCAATTGTGCATATATGTCAGCTATCCCTCAACTGAAAAAGCCAAACATAGGGTTGCAAAGCACGCAGCTTAGAGTTACAAATGACTGTTAACCTACTGTGTAACGTTGTCGAAGGCTTCTATTATCGATTTGTGATAGAAGCATTGAAAACAATCAGATACCTGGTTTCATCCATTCGTTCTCGTAGATATCATTATAAGAGCCATAGACATGAAGAAAATGACTATCTTCCCTTTCGACCAATTGTAATCTTTTAGCCTAGTTGACCGAATTCTGCATAATGAAAGAGGCAAAGCTTTCTTCTGCATATCCATCCCTCAATATCTAAAGGATAAGAGTGGCGCAAAACTGCCAATTGAGCTCTCAACACTCCCAAGACGGACGACCCGCGTACCAGTGGCGATTGCAGCACTGATTAGCCTTGAACTTGGCCGCGTATACGCCCTTTTTGGACACCTCGTCATCCTTCCGCGGATCGAAATCTATTAGCAGCACCGCAGAGTAGCCAGCAGCCACCAAATAGCGGTTATCCGTCGCCGAAGCAGCCAATCCGAAGAAACTCTGCCCCTCGTGTTTGATGTCCGGGGCTCCCGACACATGCATTGGAGTTGGGTGAGGCTTGAAGCCGACTTGATATCCAAACCGCACCGCCCCGTCTGCTGATTCGGCGGTGCGCCAGGCCGGATACCGCTCACGGTCGCCAACAGCCACTGCAGCACCGTGGTCATTGAGAACCAGCTTCCAATGCCAGATGGTAGGTTTCAGAAGGATTGGCTCGTGGAAAAACTCCCGCTTATCGATGTCAATGTAGATCAATCTCTCGACATAGTCGAAGTCCCGGGCGAGGCGGTTGTGCCCAACAAAGATGTTCGTCTTGGGTAGAATGAGGCCGGTATGCTCGCCCACTAACGTTTTCGTGAATACAATTTCCTTAGTTTCGATGTGATAAGCAGTGAATATCTTCTGATCATCGCCGCGCATGTCTGCCAGCGATACCACGTAGCGACTATCATGTGTAATCCAGAGCTTGGTCTCTATGTTGGTTCCCATCTCCATCGGCAACTCGAGGACACTGAATCTTCCTTTGGCGCGATTTTTCTGCGCTCGTCGCTGCGTCTTGAGCATCTGCATCGAGGCATCCCCCTGCTCCAGCCCAGACAGGTCGGCTTTGGGAACCAGCTGTCGCAGGAAGGGGGCTACCAACTCAGGCGCTGCCGCCATCCCCTTCCATGTCCGACAAACCTGGCTCGCCGATATCAGCGCATCTATGTCGAGGTGATCAAATATTTTCAGGAGAAGTTCCGTCGGTAGTATGGGATCAGACGGCTGGAGGGGTTGTGAATCACGACGAGGCGATCGTCGGCGAAGAAGCTGGGCGAAAAAAGCGAGCATGTCCACTCCGCAAGGAGGAAGTGAGGTGGCTGATCCTCAGATTGAAACTCTACACGGGCTTTGTTTATAATTGCATCCGCGTAGGCTGGGTAGCACTCGCTGAGGGACCGTGAAACCTGCAACTCCGAAGTAAAGTTTGCCGTAATGCAAGCCTCGAACGCGGTACGACGCCGCAGCCAATGACAGATATATCGGTCACGCGACTGAAAGCAGGATTTCCAGTGACTTTTAATCCGAGGCAAGATTACTTTGCGTACAGGTAGAGAATTTCGTCACGTCGCTGTGTAGCTGCTCGTTCTGGGGTATCGGGAATATAAGATACGAAAATCTGCACACTGGATGGCTGTAGATTACTCCGATGGGCGTTATTAGTATCATTTGAGATAGCAAATACGAATCTCAATGTCTCAGCCATTGACGATTAATGATACACGAAAAAAGCCTTTGGGGGGCGCCCAGACGCACGACGGAGCGGTCTGCCCCCATCGTCCACAAATTGAAGTGTTGATGCGCAGCCCCAGCGATTGCCGGAACGAGATCCCAAAGCTGCATCTTTCAACTGAGACATGCCGCCTCTCGACATGAACTGAGGATTTTATTGGCCTTCGTCAAGGCACACGCCTCTCTTATCTCTTGTAGTAGCTCAACTGTACTACTAGGATTTGGCCACTTCGAACACAAGAAGCAGATAGCATGTAATGCAGCGTTCCCACATAGCATCTAAGTAAACATTGTCCGTGCGGATACTGAGGCTTGGCCTTATCATTTTCAGCCTCAGATCCATGAAAGCCTCCAACTGCGTAAGCACATTACAACTCTCTCCGTTATACAAAAATGCTACCACTTGCATATAGGTGGTGACTAAAAGGTTTCTCGGGGAGAGAAAAGAAAATTTTCAAATTGCCACCTGATGAAAGTTTGAATGTGGTGGCAAATTTACTGCTAGTTCTAGGTTACGCTCTATGTCCTGACAATAAGGCGTGCAAAATTAAGACGAGGCATACCTGGTGGATGAGAGGTACAATATCAAGCAGACAATAAAGACCTCGCAGTCCGGAATATGCCAGGGTATTCTTGTTATACACTGTAAATGGAGTTGGGATGAAAATGAACCAAGTCCCCTTGGGAATGTCTGCGCCGTTTCTTTTTCCCCTTTTTTTCTCAATGTTTTCAGCTGTGATGATCACGACAATTTTGTGTAAATTCGGCATATTGACAAAGGTTCCCACTCGTGCTCATGGTTCGCCATAATAATCAATCATTACCAGATCATGAAATAAAGTAGTTTCCAAATCCCGATGATTCAAAATGAAATCTGATCGGTAATGTGTATCAGTCAAGGGATCTATGTCTAGTCGGACTAATCGCGATCATTGCCGAGTATCTGCATCACAGGCAACCTAAGACAGGGATGCGCAATGAGGTCGAGACTCAAATTTATTCTGGGAAAATATAAATTCTCCGACTTTCTTGTCAAAGGGCGGGCGAAAGGAAAAAGCCAGCCGCCAGGTCGATCATTTCCAATTAGAATATGGCTTTCATCCGTTCAATTGCAACCTCACCTCCACATGGTCTCCAATCTCCAACGACAATGCGACTTGGATGCATTTCCTCGCCTATTCTTGCACATTTTGGGCACATTGAGCATCTTCTAACCGAATCTAGACGACAGAATGGTCCATATGCCATAGCAATGGTGCCAGAATCAACGCACGACATTAAGAGCGGGTCAGAGTCTTGCAAAAGTCGGGGCCCCGCGATCCATATTCCATCTTTAATCTGCAATTCATGGCTCCAGCAAGGAAGCTATTGGCCTCGTAGAAGAGGGAGATGATGGAGCACATGAAGAACGGGGGGTGATGCCACTGGTCATTGAAATTTCTACGCATTTCGCAGCTAAGACCTGAAGTCCCATGGTACGAGCCTGCTTCGGGATCAAATTGTACAGTACAGAGTTGGTGATGGAAATTAGGTATCAGGCTTCAAATTATTCACATGCGATTATTCTAGGAACCAGGACAATACGCGGGAAAAGACGTGATGGGGACTTTGACAGAGACAGGGTGACTTCAGGGTCAATGTCGCCCAATCCATGCGCGATGATGAGGTCTGATTGGATTTCAACATGGAAAAACCAGTGATTGCAACCGAAAAACACAGCTGAGACCGCGTTTGACGCTGTCTCATGTGCTGTGACGCCATTGTATGACTGGAGTGGATTCTGCCCAGCCAGATATGAGTGATATGCGCAGTTACCGCGAGACATGTACTTAGACAGCGAGCGTAGTATGCACGATACATGATCCATAAGTATCTCTGAGCGAGTCAGCAAGGATCTCTAGCGTGCCCCTGAAGCAGCCGTTGTGAGGCCCAGGGGACTCGCCTCGGCCGATGTCATTCTCCTCCTCCAAGCCGGCATACTGATTGGATGGACAATTTGACAGATACAGACAGGCGCGATAGGCGGCTCTCTAGCAGTGTCTTGGCGATAATGCCGGCCCGTTTGCATTCCTCGTAGCCGGTTTACAGCGGGAGAAGCAGAGCCACGGCCGAGGTCACCGCCGTCAAAGGAGCATGCATGTAATACTCACACACGATTCGGGCCGCTAGTCCACAGCCCCTGGACACCAAGATGAGCAATGATGCAATGCCCATCACCAGATGCCAAATCCAGACGGAAAATGCCTCTCCCTTATCAACGGGTGTGACAGCCTAACCGCCAATCAGGCCGCACGACGAGTCAATCAATCACGGCTGTGCATTTTCAGAGTTTTCCATACATATATTCATTTTTCTCTCTATAATAAACCTGTTGGACCCATTTCGCGTCTATTTTTTCTCCAGATTTTGTTCATCAACTGTATATACACTCCGCTACAAACCCACCATGCATTCACAGACCACGTCCCCGTTTTTCACACAGCTGCCGGCTGAGATTAGATCACAGATCTACGCCGAGTATCTAGATGGCCTTCTCCAATCCGCCTCGGCCTCCGTGGGCCAAGACTCATACGCCTATGCCTTCCTAGTGCCGAGGCAGAAATCATCAGGCGTCGCAGGGACAGAGCTCAGCACGTCCCTCCTGTCGCCCTTAGCCGTGTCGTGTAAGCGCGTGCTCAGGGAGATGCACCACAAGGAGGACCCGACCAACTTCGCCCTGCTGTCTGCCAAGACGCCTCAGCCTGGTGCTGGAATAAAAGACACGGAAACGCCATCTGAGGAGTTCATTGCAAACTGGATCGGCCTTGCATCGAATGAAGAGATCCGCTGGCATCGCGTGCAGCGCATCCGCTTCGTCATCAAACGGGACGACGCCACGGCCGAATGGCTCAAGTTCTTCATCGGGGTGCTCAAGGCCGCCCCGAACCTGAAGGAGATCGAGCTCGTATGGGACAGCCCCAGGCAGAAGAAGACCTGCGTCTTTGGGGAGTGCAACAGCGGCCGAGTCCTGCGGCATATCCAGAAATGCTCTCCTGCACGAACCATTCGGCTGCAGGGCAATGTTCCAAACTCGTGGCTGGAGCGGATTGGTGCCGTTCCTGGGAAGACCATTGTTGTTGGGTGAAAGAGAATTTGCAAGCATTCAATGAAAGAAAGCGGTCGGGCAGGAGGAACTTCCGTTTTTACCGACGACGACGACGACGAAGCTTCGAAGGAAGCAATTGAACGATTTTTACGTGCACGGGATGCACGGACAGACACGACAGACACGATACCCCTTGCATAGATTGTTTTTTACAGCGCAATAGGAGGCTTTTTAGAGCTCTGGCACAACTGGGATTTTGCGTTTCTTTCGTCGCATTCTGGAATGCGCGATGCAATGGCCGGCCGGGAGCCGAAGGCAGCGAGCGCGAGACATTTCGCATCCGATAGACTAGCCTTGAACTTGATAGATATAAAGCGTCGCTTCCAATACTAGAACGGGTTTCATAAACAATTTCATCCCTTGGGAAAGGTGGCTAAGGCTATTCAGTATGTATTTGATTGATATAATTAATATTTCTAGTTTATTTTCATCCCTCTCCTACATATTTTGGCCGAGAACTGTAGGGTAGGCTCCCTTTCTGCTGGGCCTTGGCGGTCACCCATAGCGAGAATCATTGATGCAAGCCACAGCGCTCTGTCCACTGTGGAGAGCAATCCACTGCAGACCTGCCAAGACCCTCAATATCATGCTCGGCCACGCGAGGATTGGAAGACCCGTAGACGATAACTAATTCAAATTAGCTAGATCAATCATTCGGCCATCAATCAATTAATCCGAATTTGGGGTCCTTGATTTGGTTGATATGAGTGAGGGGTTGCTATTTCTGGTCAGCCCAATCTGCTAGTCCCAAAAGACTTAGCGCTGAACGCGTGGGGTCAGGTACCAGGTACAACGTCACCTCACCTCAGACAGAGGGGACATCACCACACATCTACAGAACGCTCGCCCGCCTCACGCCCTGAGAACAATAGGATGGTAGACCTATCCAGCACGGGCTCCATTACGTGATAGGCCATACTCTCTCTGCATTCAGCCGCACCGCTTGGCTGTGTGCCTACGAACTCGCTGGTGCCTGTTCTGCCGTCGTCGCTGGGGGATGCGGTGAGGGACCGCGCATAGCGAATGGCTGCATGGCGGGAGCACATCCAGGCTGGCTATGCAGCTGAATACGTACAGCATACTAGCTTGAAACTAAAGCATGCCGCTATTGAGTGCCTACCCGCAGGCAAACTCACCGACCGGGCGCGAGACCACTGTTCCTTGGTGTACACAGCACACTTCCCCCACTAGTTGATGCTGTGCTCGCCTGCCAACTCGCCAGTGATTGCAGCTGCTGTGACGTTAGTGAGGATCCATACACGGATCTGGGCCTTTGCCAGTATGCATCTCGCCGCGATGTGCTGGCTGGTGATACAAGAGTTGGACGGGGGTTGAGGATGGGTATTTTACCATCATCCATCTCGACCTTGTCTTCTTCTCTCTCCCTCTGTTCTTCTCCACGATGCCTCTTCTTCATACATCTTGCTTCGCTGTTCCTAAACACTCAACCATACCTACTTGCTCGCACGCCTGCTGCCCAGTTATAACCCGTCCTTCTCGCATGCTAATTACCTACTACGTCGCCTTTTACTTGCTCTATTGGCCCTATCAAAGGTTAGTGAGCTTTCTATTCTTGGGTAACGGGAGACAGCATTGACTGTTTAGTTGTCCTCTGTCTTCCTACCGACGACGCCCGCAACGCTGCCTCGTGCGTCGCTGTGATCGTCAGCTGGCACACTTTTCTCTTGGCTCGCTTGCATCGTCTCTTGACGTGTACATCTTGGTCTTCCTTCCTTCCTCTCGTATTGTCTGCGTTTGCCTGGCTATTGTCTCTTTGCCAAGAGCTTGTTGCGAGCCGTTGGACGCCATCACACCCCCTGCGTACGTACACTCCCCTTTTGCGTGAGTACCAAACAAGCCTTGTTCCCATTCGCTCAACCTATTGACCTCTTGCATAGCAGCCGGCAAGGCCTATCTTCCCGAGACAGTCTTGACTGTTCACTGTCCCGCTCGTCTTTCTGCTCACGCTGCCAAAGGAGGGTCTCGCGGGTGGCTGACATCGTGACAGCGTTGTCTCCTCGCTCGCGTGTGTTGTTCACCTGCTCTCGCGTATTGCTCATTTGCTTGCCACTATTGTTCGCCTGCTGGCGCCTATTGTTGTTTGTATTGCGCTTATTGTCTGCTAAAAGCGCCAAACATGCCTCAAACTATGTCCCGCAGTTCATCCGCTACGGGGGCCATGCCGATGAATCGCCGTGCCGCGAGCTACTTGCATTTCACTCCTCCACCATATATGTCCAACTCCGTTCTTCGACAACCAACAAGAACACCCACCTCGCCGAAGCATCTTCTCCGAGGAGCAACTGCTTTACCTTCAGAATCGCCCCCTCGCGTTATCAGAGTTCGAGTCAGCGTTCTCATCCATCTTTTCCCCTGGCCCACGGCCAACGTCGCTACCCCCTCGTGGAGTTGGGCCGCACTTTCCACCTCCCGAACCTTCGGACAACGCACTTCTCCCAGCTTTGATTCCCATTCCAACAGCTACAGCTGCGCCATCGCAGTCTGAGGCATCTAACCTCGCCGTTCTCTCTCCCGCATCGCCCCCTCTCACGGTACGCCACCTGCGTCACCAACCCCCTTGATGTCAGGCTTCGAGACAGCGCACCAATCTACACCGATGCCAAATCCTTCATCAACCGCCTCGATGTCAATTTCCTGCACCAAATATCGTGCCGGCCAGCCGCCAGTTCGGCCGCTGCCCTTGGAAAATGAATACGATGTGGCTGGTGTGTGCAGTCCGGATGAACTTGACAAGCTCTACGAGAAGGTGGCCGACATTCTGGCCTCTCACGATATAAGGAGGCCCGAGTGTAGGGAGCCAACAGACCAGTGGGACTCGGATGACGGCTTCGACGATTCCATTTGTTTGGTCTACCGTTCTATCCCTGGTGTGCCTGAATCTGACCGCTTGACGTTACTGGTTACCGCAGTTTGGACCGACTCATCGGCGGAGCATTGGAAGCTCGCCGTACAAGACATCAGGCCCCTCGTGCTCAGTTGCCTAGGCCAACAGGCGGACGTGGAGATGATCGCCACATACCTCACCACTCTTCGAGAAATCGGGCCTCTCGGCCACTACCCTCTAATTCAAGACAACTGGGACGCCATGTCTGGCGAAATCAAAAAGGTTCTCCAGAGCCACCCGGCATCGCGAGACAATTTGACCACGATTACAGTTTTTCGGATAGGTTATCACAAAAAAATCGAAGAGAACCCCGTCACAGTGTACGTCTCCGTTACCCACGACTGTCCTGAGGCCAGTTGGCCGCCAATCATCGATGACATCAACGAAATCCTCAAACCCTACCCGGTCGAGCTTTTTTTCGAACACAATTACTGGACACACACCGCCTTTGAGCCTCTTGCCCCTTCCCCCGAGAGTGAAGTGTTTTTCGAGGACTTTAGTCTTCGGCCTTACCAAGAGTGCCCAAATTTGGGTGCTGACATTGGCGCGGCCCAATACATCGATCCCGATGGTGAAAAAAAGAACCCAACGATGGGAACGCTGGGCTGCTATGTAGATTTCAAGGATAAGCATGGGGAGCGGAAAACCATGGCGCTAACAGATTACCACGTTTGCCGTCCATGTGTTCCTGGATTCACCATCGAAATAAATGACGACAAGAAGGAACCTGGAATGCCGCTTCCAGGGAGCCTTCTTGAGACATTTGACCGAAGTGGGATTGAACCAGATCATGCCAATGTTCTGTCAGACATTGAACACCCGAGTCGGATGAGGCACAATGCCAATGTCTTTGGGCTTTTCGATGCCCTTGCAGGAGCCTCCGGAGATGAAGAAATGAGGTCTCACACGGAGACGGAGTTGGACATCGCCCAAAGAGCATTTCGTGAGGATGCAAACATTCTGGGGAAGGTCTGGGCGGCTTCGGGCTTTGACCATCGCTCCACTCCGACCGACTCCTACCTCGAATGGGGGCGCTAATTGAAGTCAAAGCAAATCGCCAGGGAAGGAACCAACTCCCTGGCTTACCCACCTGGAAGGCCAGGTATAAGCCGGCGCTTTGGCCTCGCCCTGAGGGCAGGAAGAATTTGAAAATGTATCGCCATGATACTACCCTCGGAACACTGGAGCCCCGCGCAAAAGTTTACAAGTACGGAGCCGCCTCCGGACTGACACTGGGTCACTACCAAGGTGTAGAATCTCACGTCGGTCCTAGCATGAAGAACGCCGACCCATCGGGCGCATCCACAAATGCATATTTAATCGAGAGCTTCGGTACTCGTCCGTTTTGTGTCCCCGGAGACTCTGGAGCGGTAGTCTACGATGCGGAAGGACATGCTTTGGGTATGATTTTTAGTAAAATTCATCCCAAAACGGCCAAAAAGATACATGGAGGCTACCTCACATGGGTCATGCCCATGGACCAGATATTCGCGGATATCGAGAGATTCTGTGGGGTTACCGACCTCCGAATTTCACCACCAATTGACTCGCCGCCTGACTTAATATGGGGGGAAGAAAGGATGAAGAGGCGAGGAGGAGGGAGGCGAGGAGGAGAAAGGGGAGGAGGAGGGAGGCAAGGAAGGAGGCGAGGAGGGGGGAGGAGAGGATGAGGGGGGAGAGGAAGGGGGAGAGGGGAAGAGGGGAAGAGGGATAGAGACACAGAATGGAGGACAGGAATGGGCAGGAGAAAGGTAGTCTTCATACTGCTCTTGCCCAGCAACTGATAAAAGTTTTTCTATCACGGTAGACAGCAGTAGAGCTGCGGAAAGCCAGCTGTCTTGGCTTCTCAATTATGGCCTTCTTGTAATCCGCAATCCGCAACTAGGTACCTAGTAACCACCCAAGTAGGTGACATTGACATTAAGACACTCAAACATTAAATTGCTTATTCTCGAGCCTGCGACTAATATTATCAGATTATTGAGCAGATTATTGAGCAGATTATTGAGCAGATTATTGAGCAGATTATTGAGCAGATTATTGAGCACTAATTATACATGCTTTAGAGATAATACTGTATATAATCTTACTTTATTTCATTTTATACTATTAAATTTCTCTAGTTATTGTATAAAATAAGCTGTTTATTAACAAACTCTTCCATTAGGTGTCTCATTTCTCCTGTCACCCACTTGCTATCATTCATACACCTAGTGATTATCAGTGTATTGCAAGCCACGACCTTTCGCTATAGGACTGAGTCAAATACTTACACACATGTGAATTGAGATACCATAAAGCTCATCATGGCCTCAACGTATATTATAACTATACTACTGCTTGAGATTCTAGTGTTCCAAACTGAAATAAACTCTCTGAAAACAAGCACCTAAGCTACAATCCTGTTGCATACACTTTTGTACGTCGCCGTCACTCACCCACTCAATGTCCTACAAGAGTTCTCCCGTTCAACATCTTAAGGCTTCGTGACTGGATCCTTGTGGGCGCTCTGTACCGAGTTCCAGAACTTCTCCCCGTTCTCCGGGTCATCCGCAAACAGATGATCGACGACCATCTTCTTCGGTGTTTCGCCCAGCCACTGGAAGAGTGAAAAGTCTTGGAACTTTTCAGCGCGGAAGATTTCAAGCATTTCAATGGGCTCATCACCGATGTTCTCGATAAAATGCCCATTGTTCTTGGGGACGATACCAACGTCGCCCGGGCCGTAGTCAAACGTCCTAGCATTACCTTCCGAGGCGAAGATGGTAACGCGTGCGCGGCCGCTGATGAAGAAGGACCACTCGTCAGCCACAGGGTGCCAGTGCATTTCCCGGAGGGCACCAACGTCGATGGTGACATGGGCAGCGGCAATCGTTTTGGAGATGGGGAAGTTGGTGGAGTCAGCGATTCGGACAGTTCCCCCGGTGGTGTTGAGAGGCTCCTGTTCCAGGAAGCGATGAGTGAACTCAACGTCGGATATCTTGGCATCACTTCCAGAAGGACGATCCTTATCGATGGTATCTGGGTACGTTCCCTGGAAGATGTACTTTTGCTCCTTCGGGAGGTGATCGAAAACCTCAGGGGCAAGGTGGAAATTCTTGGAGATGACAGACTTGGGAGTATGAGCTGCAAAAAGAATTAGAAATACTGATATCCGTTGCCAGGAATCTCCTCAATGGGAATGATTGCATACCAAGCCACTCAGTCAGGAGAAATGTAGATTCCTCGGAGAATTCGCCGCTGTCGAAGATGAGCAAGAACTCTGTGCCGTTCTCTCCGAGACCCTGGAGGGAATGGGGAACACCTGTTGGGAAGTACCACAGGTCACCTTTCTTTAGGTCCTGGATATAGTTTCCTCCATCATAGTCCAGGGCTGTGACGCGGACTTCGCCGTCGAGAACGTAGGCCCACTCAGCCTGCGTGTGCCAGTGAAGCTCACGGATGACACCCTTATCGAGCCTCATATTGACACCAGCAATCTCCGAACTGGCCGCCATCTCACGGGATGTAGTTTGACGGGTCCATCCACCTTCCTGTGGTCGGACCGCTGTTAGTAGAGTGGTCTCAACAAGTTTCCATGTTTCTTAACGCACCTCTATTCTGATATGAGAGTCGGCGAAGCTCCATCGCATATTCTGCATGTCCCCGTGATCTGTACTGGGGGGACGGACCAAATCAGGGTTCTGGCGAGAACGCTCCTTGTTCCAAGGGCCAAGAACTGATGCTCCTTCACCGTTGCGGTAAGGAAGGGGGTCTAAGTTCTTGCCAACGGAGTCGATGGCAGAATCGTACGGGTCAGTGAAGTTTTTCGTGTACGGGTTGGTATCATCTCTCTTTGCCAATCCTTTCTCAAGAGGCAAGCCTCGTCTGAGTCTTTCACGAGGACTATCCATGTGAGGGAGAGCAACAGTCATGCTAACTCCCACGAGAAGGGCGGAAATGCTGGAAGGCTTCATGATGAAAAAACTAGTAAGGCACTCGGTTTAAGTTTGGATGAGAACTGAATGTTTCAGTTCAATGATAAACTGAGCTGGTAAGAGTATCCGTCAATGTCGTTAGAGAGGATACCGCTGGTTTTTATACTCGTGGCATGTATTTCCGGACTGTTCGGTATTCGGGCTTAACTCATGCCCAGAGCTCTTCCATGAGGCTACGGATTGCCGACTTATGCCCGCATACTCACCAATATCTCGGTCGTGTGCATTGCCTGATGTTGACAAAAGGCCTTCTATCATCGTTTCACGGCATTTCACGGCATTTCACTGCCGGCAGAGACCGGGGTGATGCGCATTCCTAGCTGATGATGAGTAGATTCGCCAAAAAACTAGTAATACAAAGATGCCTGCTACTCGAAACCGCATTGGTGAAACCGCATTGGTAGTTCGTGACAAACTGGGAATAGGAGAGCGGAGCGTAAGCAGGTTTCTCCACAGCGGGCCGGTTGTGGCCGTCAGCATATCGGTCTTTTAGGTGATGTGAAGGAGTGAGGATAGGTTCATGTCGTCATCAGCATTGCCAGGATCGCCATGCTGCCTGCCGTGCTGACAACTGGGCCAAACATGGTTGGATAGACAAAGATTACGTTGGGCCTGCCTCGATTTGGACCGCCGTTCACTTCATACTTCCTTGACAGCCATGACCCATGTTTCACGAAATTTGCTATTTGAGAGGTAAGTACGAATCCTGTGTTGACAAAGCCTTCCGCCAATCTCTTTGCTCTGGATAATCAGACGGGTGGAGGTGGCATGGGTACGGTCTGGACATATGTTTCGAGAGTAATAACTAATCCAAAAGCCTTGGGGAAATTCACCTAGCCCTATGATGGAGGAACCTTGTCTATAATCGTCCACATCTACAGCTCCAACGTGGGGAAATAATAGGACGGATCCAAATGAGCCAATGTCGAGCGCTGGGCCGGACTTATGCTTGTCACTAACTCTGTACACGAACGAAACTTATGCTTATCACTCGTGAAATCGTTACTTTCCTAAGCATGTTCCCGCCATTCTGTTTTCTCAACCCTAATCTAGCCAATTTATTGCAGGCTCCCCAACGCCTCCTGCCTCCGGGCAAGTGCCGATATCCCGCGATACCTGCGGCTCTTATGCGCCTGAGCCAATCCTCGTTCGAATTGGGGTCATGCAGCTTGTTTTTGAAACGGGCACGCGCGATATTGAGCCAGTACTACCGCCTGCATGACTTCCTATCACCTCGCACCCCACATCTGGATCTACTGCTGGTTCTCCATAGGGGGAGCTCGGTTTCCGGCTGCTTCGATTACGCGGCAATAATAAGACTTTATCTCTCATTCGCATCGTAGGGTTTGAGGAGCTTACGTAGGCCCATGCAACACCGCAATATGCATATGATCAGCCTTCGGCACGACCGGCCGGAGGCGATTCTCACGGTCTTGGCATTCAACACTCGGCATCGACAGCTTGGCACGAAGAAGGCGACCCATGGACAGAAATAGAGATACGACACAATCAGCGGCGGTGAGCCCCCATCCATTGTAATGTTTTAATTAAAAAGCCTCAGCAGTCAGAGATTTGGTCACCGGATTGATGGAATCACGGCCGTTCTGCGGTCTCGTAATTTATCCCCCCACGCGCGAGATCAATCCTGACATCGAGAACATAGTCACAATGCAGGTTACTACAGATCAACAGGTACCCGGGACAGCCGGACACGTTACATCTATCCTACATAAATACCAGGGCAAACACATGAGCAGCACGCCAAGTGACTCATTGTACCTATTCGTCACCGGAACAGGCCGATTATTACTCGTCATATTTTGTGTTCTCACTCCCAAATCTTACATGAGCCTTATCATTGTCTGATGTACCAAACTCCGAGTTTTTGGCGAATTCGCGCCGCTCCCATCACCCCCGTGAGACAACCATTCAGTATTTCGGGAAGTTGCCCAGGCCATCCATCTAGTTTAGGGTCAGGTATACGAGCGGTGGGGAGGAAATTGCGAAAACCTACGTCTCTCGCTCCACGCCCTGCTGACCATTTCCCCCATATCTTTGAGTTCCAGCTTGGCCAATTATGTACTCAATTTGATTGAATAAGCCAAATCTCCAGACTAAAATGGGTGACTGGTTTCTTAAACCTCCCCTCTTATGGCATCTTTCCCTAGGCGAATTGTTAGTTAGGAGTAGCTTCCTGCAGAGCCTTTCATGCAGATAGACGGGATGAGATTGATATAGCTGGAGCGCTCAGTCTAGGAAACGATTTCCTTTCAACAGGCAGGCGAGAAAACGACCTCTAGGGTTGGAGGCTGTCGCATTATTTCAACTAGATTATTTTAACGGATGCGAGCGGTTTTGGAATGATTGACCCAGCATAGAAATCACAAATGTCGTTTACCTATCGTAAACACGGGAGAGTTCGAGTTTCAAGTTAAAAACAATAGTAGCAGATGCCAGACCCGACATCCCAACACAATGAATACGAATTCAGATCTTTTAGAATGAGTTGAACCGAGAGATGAGTCTATTATACAGGCGGAGAACAGGTCTATTTGGAGCGACTGTGTACTCTTATTTCCAGGTTGTCAGCTTCCTGCTCCGAGTCCTCCGACATCAAATCAGTCAGCGCGCCTTCAAAATGCTTCCACATCGTATAATGCGTGTCTTCTTCAAATTCTTTGTAGTTGCAATGCGGTAGGCGTTCTGTTAAGTACCGGATGGCGACTGCTGGGGCGTTCTTGTCCTTTGCCCCGTGCCAGATTTTCACCGCATCATACTGTACATCCTCAAAGTCGAAGCCCCAGTCCTTTGCACACAATATCAGTGCCTCATGAACAGCAGCCTCAGGACCTTGAACAAAAGGCTCATATACAAGCATCCGTAAGAGATCCTGCCTTCGTTCCTCAGTGGTTCTCGCCTCGGGAGCCGCATCACTCGACCCGTCCCTCGAACCGGACGATTCGTTTTGTGATTTCTTGCTGGCTTCCTCCAACCATCGATTCGTCCTAGTGACCACGGGTCCAGTGTTGACTACCCATACGAGTAGGCGGATGAAGAGGCCCAGACCAAATGACACCGCCCCAGGCACAACTTCTGCCAGTGCAGCAAATACTCTTCGGTAGAATGACATGTGATGCGCGCCTGCTGCCCATGGGGGGCCGCTGGCAAATAGACCAACTCCAGTAAGCATGCTCTTTGGTAGCGCATGGGCGCAGGCCAGTGCAAAAGGCCCTCCCCCAGAACAGCCCATTACTGCGAATCGTGGAATGTTCAAGCCTTCTGCGATATTACGAACATCTGCGGGCCAGTCCATAAGTCGTCGATTGGGTTGTAGTGTTGATAATCCAAACCCGGGACGGTCGATTGCGATGAGCCGTATGTTATGCCGTTTCGCCATTTCGTCGGCAACTGACGCTTCGAGACGACAAGATGGATATCCGTGAAAGTAGAGAAGAGGTTTCCCGGTCGGGCTACCATAGTCCGCGTAACCTAGCTTCCGGCCATCTGGAAGCTCAAATATGTGATCCTTAGAGGAATATGTCGTCATTCTGCGAACTCGGTTCTGCATTCGAAGGTGTAAGCAAGGTCGAAACGACATTGTAGTAATTGGTAGAATAATCAGTGGAGGTACAGCAATCTCAAGAAACAACGCTCCATGGAGTCCTTTTATAGCTGAAGATCTGCCTGCTGATTTCATCTAAATTAAAAATAACATATCCAACTCTTTGGCTTCTCAGCATCACTCGCTACTCTTGCCTCGAATCTCCAAGCTCAAGCATTGGGCTACTCCCACTTTGCACCATGTACTCCGCCAAGAAGATGATCTAGACCAGGTTACCTTGCACATGGGTCAGCCCAGCACAGCCAATTGCAGCTCAAGATTATGCCGATCTTATCTAGCAATGGCTTAGCCCTACGTACTCGTATCGTACTCGTACTACGTGATCGTAAGCTCAACCCGGCATCCTCCTCCAAGTCCATCTCAACTCAGCTTCAACAGCCCCTTCCAGCTAGCCTTTCTACCCGGAAGCTTCGAGATGTCCACCCGGCGCTCACACCCCAAATCACGCAAAGGATGTATCACTTGCAAGACCCGGCACGTCAAGTGCGACGAGCAAGGGCCACCATGCGGACGGTGCCAGGCCCGAGGAACCAAATGCCAATACGCGAGCCCCAGTAATCAGCAGACTGACTCTCCCGCTACGGCCATCACACGCAGCACCACCGAGCCAAGTACACTCGGCACGGCTAATTCGAATCAGAGAAACGCGGTGGTAATTCCCGCTACCCGCCACCTCCTGGAGCTACAGCTGATGCATCGCTGGTCCGCATTGACGTACAAGAGCTGCCTTACCCCTGGCTCCGACGATGACGATGTATGGCAATTCATGGTACCTGGACTAGCCATACGACACGACTACCTACTCTACGGAATATTCGCTCTCTCTGCATTTGAGACGGCGAGGATTATCAAGACTCCTGATGCTCAGATGTATGTCAATGCAGCCGTCGAGTATCACGGTCTAGCACTCAGCCGATTTCAATCGCAGCTACCGGGTATCAACGCTGAAACCCACGAGGCTGCGCTTTGCATGTCACTTATGCTGCTATGTCTGGCTTGCGCATCCGCGCAGGTATTGCCCAGTCAAGAGGAGGGTGAGAAAGGGCGCATGGTAGAGGCTGTTGTATCCCACTTTGGGCTGTTGCGCGGCTGTATACCAATTCTCAATATTGATCCAGGATACGCTTCGAGGAATGTGCACATTCAGAAGTTGACACTCTTTGATGATCTTCCTCGTATTCCAATAAGGCCCGAGCTAGAAGCAAACCTGTCAAAACTGAACGATTTAAATGACAAGAGAATCACAACGACAGTCCGAGATTCGGATGAGCGAAGAGTGCAGCAAGTCGCCTACTGGAATTCATGCAAGAAGGCTCTAGCTATTCTCCGAGAATGCTATGAGAAATGCGTGGACGATCTATCGAAAGGTTACGCTCTCGGCTGGCCAAACCTAGCAGGTGAAGAATACATGCGGGCGATCGAAGAGAAGGACTCTGTTTCCTTCGCTATTCTCATGTACTGGGGAGTGTTGGCGCATAAACTTGGTCACCAGGTCTGGTGGGCGGAGGATTTCGGGAGCTTATTAGTTGCAGAAGTGGCACAGACTCTCGCCGTGTCTGAGGATGGCGCAGAGTATAAGGATGTGATCAAGTGGGCGCAACTCCTCGTCAAGGAAGAGCGATGATATACTTTGAGTTCCAAGGAAATGTGTTAATATCGCAAGCGTGTTCTGGGTTGAGGAGACCATTTCATAGGTACTTCATTTCTACATTCTAGACTCTTTCAGTGCGGGTAGGCAATAGTGATGTAGATGAGGAAAATCATAACCCAAATCAACAACGAGTAATTGCAGAATCTTCAGCTAGTTTTAATAAGAAGGGAAAATTAGACTGTAAATATTTGCTTTGCTTGCTTGTTTCGATTGCTAGTTGTTATTCACGACCCGTGATAAATTGTGTCGAGGCTTAGGGTAGGCAGACTAGAAAAAAAATGAGACTCAAGTGCCCGAGCCCGGACTCGAACCGGGGTTTCCACGGTTTTGGTAACTACCCACAACGTGGTGCCCTGACCACCTAGACTACTCGAGCGCACTGTTTTCGCTTGTTGCCTTGGCAGTTTATTCTATTTATATAAGCTTACCCCAAAGCAAGGGCTCAACATCCTCAGCATCCCTTCCAAGTCGTTACTAGAAATACGAAAGATTTATTTCTTGGTAAAAGGTATATCGTTCCCAAGACATACAATAAAAGAAGTATGTTAGAAGGTTTCATTCAATACCTCGCTGCCACCAATCCCCAACCCTTGACCTAGTGCGCTATGCGGTAAACTTACAACTAGGACAGCGCCTTCAGGACAGATTCTGCCCCCTTTCGAGTTTCCGCAATAATCATACCAGCTGGGAGAGGTTCATTGACGAGCCCGATACCAGTTCCGCTTCGTAAACGTTAGCCCGTAGATAAGATTTTCGATCCGCGCGATGCTTACCACCAGATGATCTTTCTTGACTCGTCTCCTTCCCGGGCAGCCTCCTTGAACTTCTCAACATTGTCCTTCACCGACATCCCAGACTCATAATCCTTGTAAGATTCCCCGATAAGCGCCCTCCCATCGTAGAGCTTGGGCCAAATGGCAGTGCTCTGGATGTCATCAAGGACAGCTGACCTACACAGTATCAGCTCAATTAACATAGGCGGAGCAAGGAGACGGACGAACTTCACTGTAGATGCACCACCATCCGACGCCTTGATAATGGAGTCTTTTCCAGTTTTGGACATGGATGACTCTGGTGCCACAAGAAGCTATAATTATTCAGCAGATGTATCGTGATGGGATAGCAGGTGATATACCCTTGTACCCAGCACAGCGCCATCAGCACCTTCATGGAAATATTAGCTTTGCGTCTACCGGTGCCCAATATTGCATTATGCATATGCCTCAATCATCGACGCACCCAGAGCCAAGGCGGCCGCCACCGCTCTTGCACCAACAATCCCCCCAGCGGCGAGCAGCCCAGTTCCCGCTCGCGGAAACTCGGTATCCAACATCTGGCGAATCTCGGGCACTAATGAGATGACGCTCGCCCCTCTGGAAAACTGATGTCCACCGGCATCTATGCCTTGAGCGACCAGAACATCAGCTCCGTCGCTGACAGCCTCCCTGGCCGCTGCAACCGTGCCCACCTGCACAAATGCCTTGATACCAGAAGCATGAAGGTGCCGGATTATCTCAGGATGAGCGCGTTGCGGGGCGTCAGGATCGGGGGCGAAGAGCCAGACCGCTGTGGGCTTATACTTGAGAAGCACTGGGAGCGCGGTGTTCATAAAGTTAGAAGCCGACGGGTGGCAGGTGATGAAGCCTACGCCAACGGGGAGAGGATCTTGGGCCATGCCGGCTTTCTCTAGGAGGCTGCGAGCAAGGATCAGTTCGTCCTCGAGCGCCTTGATCTGTGGGCTCTCAGCCCAGAAGTCAAACCCTCCGGGAATGAACCCCAGACCGGCAGCCTTCGTTACTTCGACAGCGAGAGTAGCGTTTGAGTGGCCATACATTGGGGCGCTCACTAACAGAGGCCTAGAGGCCCAAGACAACCAAGATTCCATTTTTGATGCTTGATAGGTGCGAGGCGGCCCGGATGGGTGATACGATGCGGTATAGAGGAAATAGGAGTATACAGTCAAGGGGCGAGATGGAGTTGAAACGAAGCTTATGTTGGCTTATGGTAATGTTCCGAGAGTATTTCTTGGTGATGTGTAATCCAAACCGCACAGTCCCAAATCTTACTCACCCGCACCCGCATCCGCATCCGCACATACATTGAGATCGGCATCCCACTTACTTCTGTCTTACAGCACATTCACGTGCGGCCGCACCAAGCTATCTTTGTGAAGGCGAAGATTCTTAATGATGATGATGGTTAAACCGGTCCTACGATGGTGCATTTGCCTGTCCTCCAAATACGTATAAATGAACTCACTTCTAGCCAAATCAGAAGATGCAGCTCATTCTGTCCACTCAAACGAATTGCAGTGAATATCTGACGCTACCGATTGAAACGCACAAATCCAGAATCATACAGCCCACGGTTATCCTACCATTACAGAACACAAAATGGCATCTCGAACTGACCGTCCGCTCATTCTTGTCGGTTCTGGACCGGGAATTGGGAGACATATCGCTTGCGAGTTTGCCTCGAGGAGGTTTAACAAAGTTGCCCTCCTCGCCCGGAATGCCGGGAGGCTGGCAGAAGACCAGGCCGCAGTCCAGGCCGCTACAGATGGCAAAACTGAAGTGAGGACATACACTGTTGACATAACCAATGACGAAGAATTTATTGCAACGCTGGACAAGATTGAGAAGGAAATGGGGTCACCAGAGGTTTTCTACTATAACGCGGCCAGGGTCGCGCTCAGCAAACTTCTTGAATCTGACGCCAAGGAGATGGAATTTGATTTCCAGGTACGGAAGCCTCAACTATGCGTCCAGAGTGAAGCCCGAGGATAATTCTGACGCACGAATGGATTGCAGATCAATTGTACATCGCTACACACTGCTGCCAAATGGGCAATCCCGCGTTTAGTCTCACTCGCCAACGCTGATACGGATGCACGACCCTCACTCTTGGTCACAAGCTCCTTGTTGCCATTAGACCCTATCCCAGACGTTTTCGCACTCTCTATGGCCAAGGCAGCGCAGAGAAACATGACGCAGTCGCTCGCCAAGGTGTACGGCCCAAAGGGCGTCCATATTGGCATGGTTCTGGTGGGCGGCCGCGTGGACCCGGCTCATGAAACGCTGAGCCCATCCAACATTGCGTCTCGTACGTGGGGATTGTTTGAAGAGCCAAAGGGAAAGCAGACCTTTGAGATTCAGGTTGTATAACAATGGGTCACGGATCTAGACTGTTCGGTTTCTTTTCATTGTGTTTGGTCAAATGCGTGTGATTATGAGCCCAGAAGAAGTCAGCGCAAATTTGTTTAGTTATGGCATTGTATTTGTCTTAAGAGCTATCTTGCTCAGGGACATAGGTAAAAGAGATGGCATTAACTAGGTACCTTACGGCACAGGGCAACAGTCGAGTCTTTGCGCCAAAGTCCAACAATCTTCTTCCCATCATGCATGACACGACAGCAATGCAAACGAAGGCTAGTAGTCAAAATACTGATCTAGCTCCCAGACATTGTGCTCGAAGATCAATTCCAGGTGGTGGGGATCGATGATTTCCTTAATATCAGCGATAATGGGAGGCCAGTCAGCCTGGGCGCAGTCATCACTGACACAAACGTAAACGGCGATGGGATCATCGCTGGATTTTGTTCTGCCCGCCCGAAAGCACATGACGGTGACCATAGCGCCTTGGGAGGCTGGGTTGCTTTTGAGAACATCCACAATTTGGGCACGTATTCCGTCCCAGTTCCGAGTGAATTCAGGGTTGTCACCGACTGGCGAAAGGGATAGTGAGTCGAAATGATACTTATCGATCATCTCGACATCCACCTCCTGCTGTGTACGCAGATACTCGAGTACCAGAGGCCTGATGGTCTGCAGTGCGAGCTCCCAAGCCTCTGGAGAGGTTGTCCAAGGGGCAATGATCAACAACGTTAATCGGGCAGATTCAGGGATATCGGGATATGACCGGTATACCAAGGAGATGGGGCGCTCTGTATAATCTTTATCTTCGGATGTTTCATCTTCGGATGATGGGCCCCAGTCATCAATCAAATCAGCATAAACCGCGTTTGAAGGTTTTGTTAGAGAGATGTCTTGTGCATGCAGAATGTCGGCCATCTTCTCGTATAGCTCGTCAAGTACATCGGGACTGCACACGTCGATCACATCGTGGGAGTTCTCCAATGGCAGAGGCCGCACTGGTGGCATGCCGACACGGTACTTGGTGCTGGAAATTTCCATTTTTGAGATTGCGATCGAGGAGGAGATGGTGGGGGTGGAGGTGGTTTAGCAGCTGGAAGAGAGGTTGAGGAGGCAGCAAAGAGCCAAGCTGTGTCTGGATAGCTTGTAGATGGAAGTATAAGATAAAAGAACGTTGGATGTGGTTAGAAAATCAAGGCAGTATGTACGAAAGTCAGAACTCTTCATCGACAGCGTAACCGCAACCGTGGAGAGTGATGTTTTCCTGTTGTCCAGATGAACGCCGAAAAGATGACAAACAAAAAGGAAAATCGACAATGGGCGTGGATACATAAACAGTAGGCGTGGACAAATGCACAATACTCGAGGGTTAAGAGAGAATTATGCTAGTTAATCACAGACTGCTGTCACGGGCAAGGCATTGTTCCGGGAGGAACGGATAGAAAGAAGAGAAAAAGACTCAACAAGGATTGCCTCCATGACAGCAAGAAAGGAAGCTCACTAACCTTCGAGCAGGTGTAGAGGGTGAGAAAGGTGGCAAACTAGGTCAGATTCACGCAAGCCTAAGAGGTCAGTGATGCTTGCAGCGAGACAAAGACCGAGTTCGCCGTCGATTAGCTCCTTCGCTAGAATGACTCCCTTGAGCCAGAATTCCTCTCTTTCTTCATAGGTATTTCAAAGCCGGGCTTCCCGGCCTGATTGATCTAGAATACTGTGACCATGTCATGTCGCCCTTTCGCGTCTATCTGCCCTCTTAGGGTAAGTCCAAGTTTTAACTGAGAACCGTCTCACTCGACAAATGCCGTTATATGCAAGGACATTAATCCTTTTATTTTTTCTTGAAACTAACCCGCTTTAATAAAAGTAGTCTCTCAATAACTCAGCTAAATATGGCCTCATGTGCCTTGAAGATCCTTTTGCTGAAGACGACTAGTCAGCTTGGACTGTATTCAACAGCAACAACCTACTCATCTTTCTTTTCTTCCTCTTACTGATAAGAGAAGTTATTATTGATTAATTCTAATTGAACGAGATAATAAAATGAGAATAAATATATAAATCGATAAGAATAATTAAGGTACTAGTCAAATGATGCTGCGCTGTTCTTTATAGGGGAGACAAAACTCCGTGGCGATATAGCTAGCAGGTCTGTCTCGGAATCAATGTTCCCGGCTTTCGGCGCCAACTTCGTGGGGTAATCGGAGACAACCTCAAATATAAACTGATCTGCATCTCACCCCCGCTAACATATCGGATATCCAAGGTTGAACAATACACATCTCAGCATCAGACTCTATGGCTTCACAACATACTGCCGAGGTTCCCTGTGGTTCTTGGGACAACCACATCCACGTCTTCGAATCATCCAAGCATCCCTACTCCCGGAACAGATCCTGCACACCAGGTGCTGCTCCATTAGCAGACTATCCCAAAAATGCCACTGGCTGCAGCAACATTGTAGCTGTCCAGGCCACCGTTCAAGGCACTAACCTGGCAGCTCTGCTCGATACACTGAGCCTCAAGTCGCCACACGGAGGTGTCTTGCGCGGCCTTGGCGTACTTGACTTGGAGAGGGTGTCTTATGACGAGCTGGATCGCTTGCATGCTGCAGGTGTGCGAGGAGTCCGCATGCACGAGGTGTCGTGGGGTTTTGGAGACCAGCCCAGCGATAATGCCGTAGCTGAGAAGATCACATACGCCGCCCAACGTGTCAATCGGCTGGGGTGGGTTATTGACCTTTACATGCATCCGAAAGCTTGGGCCGCTCTTGCACCAACAATAGAAGCAATGCCGCCATCTACGAAAGTCGTTGCGGATCACTGGGCAGGTTTCCGCTCGGGAGGTGAGGATGGCCCTGAGTTTCAGGTCTTCCTGGGCCTCTTGCGCCGCCAGCGAGTTTACATCAAGCTGTCCGCATTTGAGCGCCAATATCACGGCAATGATATGGGCATCTCGTCCCTGGATAACATGGCTAGGGCTATAATCGAGGCCGGACCCAACCGGATTCTGTTCGGTTCGGATTGGCCCAACACTGCTCTGGCGTCGGATCGCGAGGGTCGGACGCGAGAGGAAAGACTGATCATCGTGGAGGATTTCAGAAAGGTTCCTCATGCGGATCATGTGGCGCGTTTGCGTGAATGGATCAGGGATGAAGATGTTTGGAACAAGTTTTGGATTGATAACCCAGCCGCGCTGTTTGAATGATGCAAGATCTATTCATCTTGTTCTACAGGTAGATAGCAAGGGATTAATTTAGGAAGTGATCCTGATAGCAAGAATTCGTCAAAATTGGCAACCCGGAAAGTGGGACCATACTGAAGTTCTTCGTAGTAATAGCTAGGTAGAACAAGATGTTGGACACTGCACGTAGCACTTGAAGCAACACTGTATAATGCCAATGTGCAGGCTTTCATGTGACCATTCTTGACTCCTGGGTCCATTTAAGAAAACAAGAAATCGGGAATTCCGGTGCCAAATTGCCGGTGATGGGATGATGAGATAACAAATCATGAGGAAGACAATTTGCCCGGGGGTGTCTTCAGAGCCGCCGAGCGTAGCGATGTTTTCAGCGTGGAGACCTTAGAAGATGGAGTGTGGGCGAAGTGCTCGTAGCTCTCCATCTCCCCGAACCTACTGTAGTGTAAGTACCGGGCTACTACTGGTTGCTCAGCTCTCTCCAGTCGTGGATCTTTAGCAAGGAGATAAATCACAGATATCAAGTCTTTGAGAAGGGTCTATGGACAACTATTAGTGAGAAAATATCATCGGCAAGATGAAAGATCTGGCTCATCTCGCGGGGAGTGCCAAGTCACCGTTTCCTACTATTTCTCCGCGGATGTGTTCCTACTCCCTTGTATGTTGATGTATATAAGTAGGATGTCTAAATTGCGGTTGACGCTACTCATCACCAGCCTTTCTACTTGCGCATGCCCATCCTCTACTGTGGAGAGCCGATACGAGTTCAAAGCTGACATGCTTTGCCGCTCTTGGATTTCCGCGGCGTTATCGCGAGTTTTCACTCATATTCACAACTAAGCGTAACCATATGCATCTTGGTTTTGGATCTAAAGTAATTTTCCACCTTTGCTGCTGTAGCTTGGGACAAACCAGCACTCGATCAGTTCTTCAGCTGCGCAGTGCACAGTGTTAATGAAAACGACGGGGCAAAATTGCCTGTGTGATGTGGTACGAGGAAGGCTGACCGAACCGCTGGGCTTAATGGCCGATCTCAAGGCACATAGGATTGTGGTGCAAGGAGTTCATGTGAAAGTATAGAATCGGACTGGAAACTGTCTAGACTAGCTGCAAAAAAGCCAATCAGCCCGAGCAGCCTCGAGAAACCACCTAGAAAATTTCCATGGGGGAGAGAGCAAGGGCTTTCCGTGGAAGACTCTTCAGGACATGCTTCGAGACTGGCAGGTATATCTACTAATCGTGATTTATTGGTCCAACTCGATGCCCAACTATGGACTAAAGTTCACAATGCCCTCAGTGATCAAAGGAATGGGCTTCACCTCGTCCACCGCGGCGCTGCTCACAATCCCCCCTTATGCAATGGGCACGGTCTCTGCGCTGGTGTCGTCATGGATCGCAGACCGTTATACTTGGAGATTCCCTTTCATTGTGTTTGGCCAGACACTTATCATCATCAGCTATGCCATTTTGTTTGCCTATGGACCGACGATTGATAGCCGGGTGCCGGAGTGTTATTTCGCTCTCATCCTGGCATGTATCGGCTTCTTAATCCTCCTAAGTACCAATGCTTGGGCTATCGGCAACCTCGAAGGCCCTACGAAGCATTGGACTTGCCTGGATGATATCTCTTGGAAACCTGCGCGGAGTTCCGGGATCGTTCTTCTTCAAGACCGAGGAAGTCCTCGATATCCTACAGCCTATACGAGCTCTTTCTCAGTTGCAGGTGCCGGTATTATTGCTGCTATCTGTCTTGAAGTTTCGTATTATACAATCAATGCCAAACGAGCGAAGAAGAGTGAGGAAGAAATCAGGGTAAGTTACACGGAGGAGCAGTTGGAAAAGGTGGGCGACCGCTCTCCACTCTTCAGATATACCCTGTGAACACCGGTTGGATTGCAAACTGGCGACCAATGAGCAATCGTTGAACTGAAAGAGCTTGGGGGACTTGTTACAAAGGCAAAATGGTGTAATTTATTCCATGGCAGCTAAGCCTAGGCATCGGGGGCGTGGTTGATTCTGTCATGATAATATAGGTTCATGTATCGTACACCATTGCTTGGTCTCTCACAAGGTTCTTCACTCTCTGACGCAGAGCAAAACTCCCAGTCAACTACCTCCAATCAGGAAGCTTTGTCAACCCAAGGCCCGTCATTATCAGATGATGGCCCATCTCCTTTCATCGATTGGTGGTTCGCCGAAAAGAGCGGTACGATTTCGCCGCTACCAAGCTCAATACTGCCGGAACCAAGGATAGAATCCACTGATGGCAGCAGTATGTATTTTCCAGGAGACAGTCCGCGGATTGACAGTGGCCGTCTGGATAAGATTGAACTAAATGATCTTTTTGCCGACAGTTTATGGGACAAGAGTAGCCCAGATTACAACCGCTAGTGGAGTTTTCCAATAAAAGACAACTTATCTTCTTTACTCTAAGCTAGGTTAAGTTTCTTCCTTGTGACGCTGAGCCCTTGTAACATGTGTCTCATACATTGGGATTATCAGAAGAGTCGACGGAAGACAAACGTCTGAAGTTCGGGCTATATATAAGACAGTCTCCGTTAGAAAGGCCCGAAATAGGAGAATTACAAGAGGCAAAAACCATCAATAAAAAGGTACAACATGGGACTTTTGTAGCACGTGAGTTTCAGTGGAGACATGAACGTACTAATTCGACTAAGAAATGGAAGGATCTGGCTTCATTCCGTCACCATTGGCTCAAAACCCAAAGCCCCGCTTCTTGTGTGTAGCGAATATCTCTGGCTCCGGCACGACAAATGCCCTCATTCTCTTGTGATTCGCGGTAGGCCGATACAGAATGTCTGATGAGAGAGCCTCTGCCGAAGCCTCTGCATCCCAGCCACCAACCTCCGGGTCTTCCTCGCTCTCGCCGCGAGTATGTGAGAGGTGCAACAAGAGCAAAAGAAAATGTGATAAAGCTCTACCGCAGTGTGGTCGATGTGTGAGGTGTGTTTCATCCTTCTACCCGAGGCTGTTTGCTTTGTTCCATTGCCACTTTGCTGAAGAGGATCAACACCCCAGACTTCAGAGTACATGCAGCTATGATTACTCCACCAAGTCGTCTCATAGCAGCCCAAATAGCGATAACTATTCCGCTTCCGCCAAAACCTCACCGCCCGAGCTCCCAAGTGTAAGGGTAGACGATAATTACCAAGCTCGGGCAGTTCTCAGGGCTTTCAACGTCAACTGGCTACAGTCTCTCATCCAATACTTTTCAACCGTTCACAGCGTATGTGTATCTTGGCCGGTTGGGTCCTTTTCAATAACCCAGTTCAGAGCTCCTGCGAAGTGATGATATTGATGATCTATCCTTCATAGTGGTTCAGCATTATCCGACCAGATACCTTCAAGGTCTTAATTGAGCGGCATTCTGATTCCGATTATCGAGATTGGACAAGCTCTTTGGAAAGCGAGGAGTATGCCCTACTTATCATATGTATCCATCTCGTCACAGATACTACTACCCTTGGGGGATCAGAAGAGGTCTTGTTTGGGCCCATCTACCGAGGCGCCAAGCGAGCATTTGCATCATTGACCTGTTTGTCAACGCCTACAGTTGAGTTGATGCAATGTGGCGCCTTGATATCCCTCTTTGAGTTCGGCAACGGCAGGACAACTTTCGCCTACAGGACTCTCGGGGAGACAGTCACGATGGCACACGTTGCATCCCTCCAAAAATGCAAATATTACCCCCAGAGAGCTACCCTTCTCCCAGCTGAAGAGGAGAGCACATCTCTGTGGTGGGGGATGTTTATCCTCGACCAGTAAGCCTTGCTATTTTATCCTCACATAACCTCCGTTCCTCAACCAGTCTTTCTCATACGAAATATTGATAGATACATTCATATGGACTCGGCTGCCAGAGATTTACCACTGCTTCTAGACAAGCCCGATGATGACGATCTTCTTCCTACGTATAGTGTTCTCTGGGACGGAAGTCGCTATCTTCCTTTTAATAAGATGCTCCCCGTTAACGTAGACGTTTCCGAGCACCTCGGGACGTTCCAAAGATCTGCTCAGGCAGCAAACTTACTACACGCAGCCCATCTTTGGAACAGTGCGCTACGTTCCGCCAACAAGCTTCCCTCTGTTGCGGAGTTCGCCCATATCGACCGCAACATTCGCAGCGCGTTGGATGCCATGCTGTCTCAGTGTGATGGATGGGAGGTGTTCTGTGACGGATTCGCGATGCTGATGAGGTAATTAGATCCTCCAAATCTCGGACGCCTCTTGCTGACTATTTTACATAGCTCTTTCTTTATCTTATACCGCCCCTATTTACACTACTCGAAGGCCAACCCTCAAGATCCCCTGGGGAGCCCAACCGACGATGATATGACCCAGTCTTTTGCCGCAGCAAGATTTGCCGTACGGTTTATTCACGACTTGGCTATTAACTTCAACAACCATCTAGACAAGCATCAGGAGTGGTTAGCGAACCTAGCGCCCCCGGCGACCATTTCGTGCTTCCTAGCAGCTGATCATATTGCGCTATTTGATAACGTACACGAGGATAGTAAAGCTGGGTTTCTGGAGATACAAAAAAGCTTGGAGACTTTCAGTAAACGATGGAGAATAGGAGGTAACTGACAGCTCTTACAATTGCTCTATTGTTCACGTGCTAACAGATCCTAGAAAACATGCTTCTAGCCATGAAGAGGCTTGATTACATGTCCGAGTAGCTTTCAAAATGCAACAGTGCATCATGGCTTTATTTGGTCTACTCTAATTGAGATATGGCTCGATGAGCAGCAGATTACTACTTCACAAGGGTGGCCAGTTATTACATGCCAGTCACCTAGTTGATATCTACGAGTTGTCACCAGGCGTCAGTGTACCTTCACAGGAGGCGGAGTGATCAAAACGCGAATCACCACTTAAAGGAAATATGAGCTTGAAATAACAATGCTGTCTTGAAAAAAATACCGAATAGTCTGAACACATATCAAATACAAAAAAACACCATTCCTAATGAAGCCCGCTCTCCCCCGTCTCGGCCATATACTGCTGACACTTGACCAGCAGGCTAACCTGCTCGCCCACCTTGTCCAAATGCCCAAGTACCTTCTTGTTCCCGTCGGTGAACGTCAGGATGGAGTACGGGATGCCCGTCTCGTGGCAGAACTCCCGCACGAGCGCCTGCACCTTGCGCAGGTTGTGCCGGGGCACGCGGGGGAAGAGGTGGTGGATGGCCTGGAACTGCAGGCCGCCGTGCACAAAGTCCATCCAGGCGGGGCAGTCGACGTCCATGGTGGTCCTGAGCTGGCGCTGGGCGAAGGACTCGCTCTCGCCCAGGTCGGAGGTGGACATGCCCCAGTGGGAGAGGGTGATCTGGACGTGCAGCGGCATGGTGATGACGTGGCTGACGAGGATGAAGACGACGCGGGAGGTCCAGGTCGGGATGTTGCGCCAGCAGAGGACGTAGCCGAAGAGGAACCAGTAGCAGGCCATGAAGGTGATCTCGGTCGGGCGGATCCACCATGCCGTGGTGGTCCCTAGGCCGGTGGAACGGTTGCCGAGGACGTGGAGCCAGGAGAGGAGGTAGAGGTTGAAGCGGGCGATGCCCATGACGGGGTAGTAGGTGTATTTCTGGAAGGGGACAAGGATCTCGGAGGCCTTGTCCCAGACGTAAGTGAAGTCGTAGTAGGTGGAGTGTATGGACTTGAAGAAGGAGGGGCAGGTAGCGAATAAGGGGAGGTTCTGGATATCAGGGTCATGTTCCTGGACTCAAGTTAGTTGACGTTTGACTTTGATAGTCAAGCAGACAGGGATGGGGATGGCACGAACAGGTTGGTTTGTGATCAGATGATGGACATTGTGACTACTCTTCCACCAACCGATGGAAAGTCCACAACACAAATCAGCAATGAACAGGCTGATGAAGGTGTCGACATTCCAGTTGTGTGTGATGGCAGTGTGGGCTGAATCATGAGCCGAAAACATGATTTGATGCTACAAGTATATGCCAGTCAGTAAACGTGTTGATGGAGAGGTGGCAACACCAAAGGGGTTTAGGAAGTCTTACCCAGAAGAGGCCTAGAGAGATGGCCGACGGGACGAACCACTGCCAGCGGAGGAAGACAATGAACGAGGTAAACAATGTAAAGTACCGGGCACACTCTTTGCCATAGTCAAGGTACGGGGTGTTGTAGTACCCCATGTCGATAATCTTCTGGTGGAGTTCACCATACTTCTGGGCAATGTCCTGCTGGAGGACGGGCTCTACCGAAGGGTACTCCTCCAGGTCCCGGCTGATGTCCCTCTGCATGGCCCAGTCGGTGTACTCTGTGGGGGACAATTGACGGATCTTAGGGGCGGGACGGGAGGCATCTGCCGTAGCATTGCGTCTCCGGAGACCCGAAGAGTCCGAAGAGTCCGGGGCAAGGCCAGCCTCATACGCTTTCTTCTCCAGAGACTCCACCAAGTCATCGGCGATGCTGCTGCTGCTGGACGCTGCAGAAGTCGCCGACGAGGCTCCGTCGCCAATGTGACTGAGGAGATCCTCATCATCATCAGACTCGAGGGTCTTGGCTATCTCGCTAGGGGTGAAGATGCCGCCTCTAATTGGCGGTGTCATGTTGGGCCACGGTCCCGCTGGCTTCCGGCCTATCCGAAAAGCCTTCATTTTCTGCACGGTGGCTGCCGAATGATACCTGCAAATGCATATGTCAGCTGGGGCCAGAAAAAAACGACTAAAGATTCATAAGCAAACTCCGAAGCCCCCGATAGCTCCAGATCTTCAATTTAAATCAAGAAGCCCCGGATGTCAGATCTCTCCCTTCCCCGGGATATCCCCATCTCGGGCCCTTGAGCTTAAAATAACGTTATTCCCCTCTGCTACCCAAGATCTGGAAATCTTCATTCACTAACTGGTGTACACACACATGAAGCAAGGAGACAAGACTAAGATGGCTGGACAAAGGATCTATCACGAGCCCAAAAGGCTGCTCGTGGCGCATCCAAGAAACACTCTACCACCGGACTCTGGGGATAATCTTTTGGGTTTTGCGACAGACAAGATAAAGGAAAGAAGGGAAGGTTAAGGATTGGGAGCAAAATATCGTTTTGATGGAATTGAGGGCTGGGCATGTCTCTTACACTGTGATTTCATGGGTTGCATCTCTCCCAATCATGTGTTTGATGACCAAGTCACCTCCTGGATGCCTGTTGAGCCAGGAGTCCAGTCGGAGAACATAATCGTCCATAATTACGATCGCCTTCCCCTCTGCAATCATCTCCTTAACCTGGCATGGCGACACAATGTCGTCGCGACCCATCTTGAAAGTTCAATGGGTTCCGACTGGTATAAATGTGTAGCGTCGCGTCGCAAAGGTCGATGGATTTAGATAAGGGGGTCGATCGCACGGAGGTTGAGCTTCGGGATAACTGTCGGTTTCTCGTCGCCGGCAGGTTTATCCAACGGACACAATGTTGATGGTGAAGTTGGTGTTGGCAGAAGGAGCGCGGCTGGCTTCAATTGGGAAGGCTAGAGGATGCTTTTGAGCAAGGCGTGGTTCAGTCGGTCAAGACCCTGCTTGCATGGTGGCCAACAACGATTACGAGCGTCTCGGAAGGAAGTCGAGGTTATGGAACGATACGACAGGGGAGAGCATCCACAGATATCTTTCGAGAGGGAGACGAGGGATATATCTACGGCCCAGGCAACCAAGAGGGGAGAGAGAGGGAGCGACACCGACCGGGAGCCTCCGACCTACAGTCACGTCTCTGCCAGGAGGAGGAGCCAGAGGAGAACGGGGAACTATTGGGGGGCCGCCTACTCGTACCGGCGACGGAGAGTAGGGGGATTTGCCGACACACCCCAAGAAGGGGTCGGGGCCTGGGAAAATGGACTCATCTCCAACCCGTATGGTTGACGACCCATACCGCCATGGGGTGCGTCGTTAGCTGATGGGAGGGAGAAAAAGATGGGCAGTCCTCGTTGATCGAGACACGCAAAGCCCCAAGGGGCTGACGACAGAGTGGAAATTGGGGGGTGGATATCGAGGCCAGTCCAGTCAATGAGTCGGACGGATGAACAGCTAGCATTGGAGCCATCAACGGCTTGGCCAACATGATCAACATAGCCGTTGAAGACGCTCCCCGGAGCTACTTGGGCGAAGTGAGATGGAGAGATAAGTAATGGCTTGCGGCAGAGATGAAGATACACTCCGTCCACCCACACCCTTGGTGCCTTGGCAGCATCCTTGGCGAGAGGGCAACGCCATGAGCGAAGGTTAAACCGAGGGAGCAATTTTGCGAGCGGGAGATTCAAGTGGGAAGAGGAAGGTGGAGGAACCGGCCCTCCATCCAGAATAGAGCTCGAGGACCCTTAGAACAGGGGCCCGCTCGTTGGTTGAAGAATATCAAGGCTGTGCATCCGGGAGCGGGGCAGAAAGGGGACTAGCCAGGTCGAACCCCAGGGACGGAGCAGCAGAAGCAGAACCATCCCCTCAACAGGCGGGAATATGAAAGGCCTGGAACAATTCGCGAAGGGGACCTGGGGGGCAAACCAGGATCCCGCACTGACCGATGCTTGGCCCAGATGACTGGGACCGGGTCCCTGGGCATGGGTCCCCGCCCCAAGAAGATTATGAAGAGTTCTCTCCACAGCAATAGGTCAATTGGCTTCCCCTCCTGCGTTTTGCCCGAGTTCTTCTGGTCTCCTAGTCATGTCCCTCATTCTTGCTCGAATAAGGTCCGTAAAGGGGGCTGCCCGCGTCCAATCAGGGGCTGAGCTACAATTTTAAATTGGTCGGCCTAATTTAGTGGTAAAAATAGTGGAAGGCCCTGTACTTCAGTGTGGAGAGTCTTCTGCTCTGGCCTGTTACCCGTTGTCGATTCTGTTTCTCAGTTGCTACACGTGCTCTGCCACGCTCTGGTGGTCGTTGTTCACGACGACATATTCGCCGCTCCGGTCGTTACGCGTTCCATCTTGCGAGTCAAACCGGGACTACTTCCCGAGTATCTTGCTAAAGTGTCGTAGGTAGACCGGTTCAGGCAGCAGCAGAAAGCAGCGTACATAGAGAAACGTACCGATGCAGATGCACGACGCGTAGGTTCATGTTCTTGGGAATTGCGGCATCCGACAGCGTGTTATGATCCTACCAACGCCCCTCATTTGTTATACCGTACGAATAGCCTTGGCGATCGACGGTCTTCGCCAATCCGTCCTTCAGGAGCGCCCAGCCAGACAGTCTGTTTCACAGTCGTAGGCCGCACAAGTTGTGCATTATCTTCATGTCTTCTGCAGTTTCGAACACCAGAGCACCAGAGAAACAGGTACCTGTAGTGAAGGCGACAGAGGCTAGAGGGAGCTGTCCAGTGGCTAAATCCACTGTATTCTGCGGACCCCAGCCATCATTCACGAGCTACAGAGGCTTAGCTGCCCGCTACACGTAAGCGACTCCCTGAGCATAGCCCACTGCTGATGTCATTCACCGTCTGATCAGCACAGCACGCACCACGATTGATTAGACTCAGTTTCGAAGAATTTCCCTCCTTCGTCATGCGCAATGGAAGAACCCGAAGCGAGGACACAATGCGAGACATTTCCCGACACCCTCGCATTCTGGGATGCGAGATAAAAACCTCACAGTGGGCCACCGGGGAACCCCCGAGCCCAGGCTACGAGCCAGTGACATGACTAGCAATTACCTTGTTTTCCTCCCGCCAATATACGCACGTAGCCGCTCAGTTTGGAGCCTACCAGGTGTAGCTGACTAGTTGCGACGAGTCCAATCACGAGTCAGAGTTCATCATGTGCCATATTCTGCCATCGGCTCCCTCCTTACTCTAAACTGTCTGGCGCGTAGGGTAGGCACCTTTTGGAGATCTCGTACGCTGCCTTTACTCAGATACCCTAGAGAACCACTCTCGATACTTCCTTTTCGATCGATTTTTGCATACTCAAAAGTAGAGTTGTAGTACTCACTTTATCTTGCTCGGGTTTTTGGAAGAGAAGCCCCAAATTTAACGGATCTGAGTTTGTAAGAAAAAAAAAAAAAAAAAAAAAAAAAAAAAAAAAAAAAAACTTAAACAGTTTACAGCTCGGAAGAGGAGGAAGTAGAGAAAATCAAGAAGTAACAGAAGGAGTTCACTCCGTAGAAAAAAGGGAAAATGAAGTTCGGGAGACATAAAGAAGACTACTCTACATTATATAATTGTTCATTTCCTTTGTCATATTCCTCTCTGAGCCTCAACAAATTCACGGACAGTTCCCGTCATGGCTTGAAGCTTACTCTCGAGCTTATTGATGTCTGCCTCGGCTATTTTGGCTTCTTGGGTTGCTTTCCTTATTTCTGACTCAATCAAGTCCGCCTGGCTTTGAGTCGAGGTGGTTTGGGTCGGCTCTAGACTTGCGTCTCTCATCTTACGGTCATCGTTGGTTGGTCCTTCAGCATCACCAAGAAATAGACCATCATGCTCTCGCAGTTGGAACTGAAGAATGACGATGTACAACAAGTCGTGCAATTTACGGCTACATGCCTCGTCGATTTGCTCTTTAATGTAGTTGAGATCTATTTGAAGTCCCGGGATTCGATCGTCGAAAACAACGGATCTGGAAGGATCTTTTACATTAGCCGTCGACATCTTGGACATGGATTGGATTTGGGACAGCTGATCAAGCATCCTCTGGGCTTCTATGCCTAAGTTTTGTTGCCGTTGCATCGTCGAGCGGCTGACATCCTCCCAATCATCAACCATGCGATTGACCATGGAGCAGAAGTCGCTTGATAATGTTTGGCCAGAGCTCTGGAAAGCAATGCGGAGGGGTCCGCTGGGGCCCCAGAGAGATGAAAGCTTCTTATTTTGAGACTGGGCCATGGCGGTGGCCTTGTCTATGCACTGCATAGCTGCGGTGCTAGGAGAGAGGTTGCAAGCAAGCACATCCGATGGAAGCCAGTCACCTCCTTCCCAGGCCAGGCAGAGTCGATCAAAAATAATCCTCTTTTGATCCTCAAGGGAAAGGTGCTTACGAGTTACGTCGGAGCGCATATCTTCAGTGGGAGAGGGAAGATAGAGAAGACCATGCGTTGTGCCTGACTCTACTTGATTGTTTGTGTGTCGCTGGGATGATATGCGGTGAGATTGGCGTGGAAAGGAATAAGAGAGTATACGTCTTCTCGAACGGGAATCATTCCTGCGCCTGTGCTTGCTGCAATATATATAGGTGTTCGGACACCTTCTCGATGATGAGGGAGGGCTGGGGTATGACGAGAAGATGTGAAAGAAAGACAATGCTAAATGGGAAGAAAGCAAACGCGTTCATTGAGTATAGCTGCAATTGAAGGAAGTACGCTCAAAAATCAAGGCTTACACATTAATCCTGGGGAACCTGGGAGGTGTGGGAAGGGGGGGTTTCTTTGTCAAAAGGATTTGATATCGCGGGTTTCTCATTGTGATTTCGTGACTCGTGTTTGCTCGTTGACAATCGTGTTGTTTACTAGGGCAACTAGCTCATCAGAACAATCAAATGGCAACAAGGACGGCGAGTAGGTAGCAAAAGGTATACCTGCGGTGGTGGCAAACAAAAAATTGGGCTCTAGGTAACAATATAAAATGTATCTGATCGCAAGGATCAATTTACCTTGAAACACGGAGGAGGGCTGTATCTTCTGCGATGGAGGCTGTTTGTCCCATTCCTTATCAAATACCCTTATCTTATCTGGTATCGGAAACGGCAGCTTACTAAGATGATCTGCCCTCGCAGATGCCGTGACGGGCCGTATTTGTTCCGGCAGACACTCTCCCCAGTTGGTCGACAACCAAGATTGAACATATCATGGAACAGCCCACCAGAGACTGGGACTATGCCTCTGCCCTCTCTGCTGCTCGAACGAGTCGGTACGGCTTCTCGTTGGCCGTTCATTGCCGCCAGACGCTTTCTGCCCGAAAATCTGTACAGGGTCACGACAGTTTCTGTGACGCGCAGTCGAGCATGTCGTGAATCATCCACCTGGTCTGAGGAAATTGACAACGAAGTAGGAAGATACTGATACACTGTGACAAGGAACTGCAACCAGGGATATCGAAATAACACGAGCTTTAGTCCTTTCGATTCCCAGTTGACCTTGAGAGCTCGCTCGATGTTTCCAACGCGCCACTCGCAACCGACTCGACCGTGATCCCCGTCGTTTCTCGGCCCTTATCTGTCGTCCCAGAAGTATGATCCTCGAAGCGAAACATTGTTCACATAACTCGTTGCTGCCGAGGCCACTTGGCAAGGATGGTGGCTTGTCACGTCTGTAGAAGTTCTGTCGGGAAAACATCAACACCGTATGATCCCGTTCGGCACCCTTGCCGTGGACGAAACGGCCGACAGTGATGAATGTATAAGAACCCATGGAGATTTTCATGGCCATAAGCGTTCATTGGAACTGTTGTCGTGCGTGAAATGTTGTGCTATCAAGTCATGGCGCATGATAGCCTCGACATGTGCCGTGAGGCCAATAGATTGTCGGGTCTAGGTGCTTCTAGCCAGCTGGACTGCTTGTATCCCTGCGCCCAACTAAGGGTTGTCTTAACAAGCGTGTCTTCCATGTTCAACCCTCTTACGGTCTTCGCAAATCACGTGTCATGATCGTAGTCAAGGACGAGGCTATGAATGCATCAAATCAGATTCGTTGTAAATTATCATCGCTGTCTATAATGCTGTCCGCACAGGCATACCATGCCACCATGCAATCTGTCATACCTCGACACTCACGCCAGCATCAAGGTTACTCGTAGCTTTTCTCCCGCCCGCAGCAGTGATGCCCAACCACTCCTGGCTACTCTATATTGGATAAATATGAAAACGCCCATCCACCGACATTATGGCTCCTTACTTTGCTCCTATATTTGACTCGGAGAGGTACTGCTGTCTTCTTTCGTTCATGGTTTCGTTCATGGCCATAACAGGAACCGCTTACTCGACCTTCTTCTGGACCTGGATCTTCTGGAGCTTCTTCTGTCGGCGGCGCTGGTAGGCCTCGCTGCCGGCCCCGGTGTCGAGCATGTAGTCCCACCAGCGGAAGCTGGAGGCGTAGTTGCCGATGAACTTCTCGTGGTGCAGGTCGTGGTGGTCGGCGCCGGCCCAGACGGGCAGGAAGTGGCGCAGGCTCCAGGGGAAGTCGTAGCCGCTATGGGCGTCGATGGCCTGGCACATGCGCAGCATGATCCAGACGTACATGGTGACGAGGTGCAGGTCGCCGGTGACGGCGAGTTGCAGGACGGGGGAGCCCACGACGCCGAGGCCGAGGATGGCCGTCTCGATGGGCGAGGCGTACTCGGAGGCGAGGCCGAAGGGGGCGGAGTAGGTGTGGTGAAGCTTGTGGACCTTCTTGTAGAGATATTTGGTGTGTAGGGCACGATGGACCCAATAGTGCCAGGTGTCTTCCATTACGAAACAGATGGCGATTTGGAGGGCCATCTTCCAGGCGGGAGGGAAGGGCACACCGTACTGCATGCCGAGGTAGGTGGCGATGGGATGGAAGAACCAGATCTGGGGGAGCTCGGCGGTGAAGTGGATGAGGAGGACGAGGCGGGCGCAGTCCCACTGCTCCTTGAGCGTGGGCATCTTGGCCAGCTGGATCTTGTACTTGTTGAAGTAAGGAAAGAAGTCGAGGATGAAGAAGGGGAGACAGCGGCCGAAGTAAACGATTTCGTGGAGCGCGAGGCTCATGATGCCGGTCGCGTAGGTGTCATTTTGCACGTAGAGGTACCAGGCCTGCAGAGAGGGTCAGTAGCTGCTCTCTTTTGCAGTAAGGGGTAAGATTAAGGACAGGACATACGGTCCAGAGAGCTTCGAAGTATCCGAGAGTCGGGTTCTCCTTGGATACGGTATCGACGATTCTGAAGTAGCCCCCGCCGGTTGGCAGGGTCGTGTTTGTGGCCCTGGTTCGGGGAAAGTTAGCAGCGTCCTTCGCGATAAAATAGCGACGAGCGAGGGGAGGGCTAGTGGCATCCAGAGGTCAAACTTACAGTCCAAGTCCGTCCATTGTGCACAAGTCCAATGCTGGGAACCGTGGTTGGATGCTTGGAAGAATGGTGATGTTCTAGAAATGGTGGGACAGGACAAAGGGGCTTGATAAATTATTATACACCGCGACTCTCCTGAGAACCCTTGGCGGCAAAACATAAAATGAGGTGGGACGGATGAAGAGAGATCCGGACCCAGATCTAATCTGATCTGTGGGAGAGCAGCCAATGGCGTTTACTGCTGCGTGCGAGATGGAGATTCTCCTGGCCGATCGACTGGGAGCTACGGCCCAGAAAGGCATAGATCTGGCCTGCCAGACGCATCCCCGACGTATTCGTGTTGCTAACTTTTGAGGGAGTGCGCCATCTGGCCAATCCCGAGGGCCCGAGGCGAGTGGCGGCGCAAACTCAAGCGGCGAGGGTCTTGAGCCTCCGCGCCGGAAGCTGGTCTTCCCGTGCGCGTGGGATCGTACGGTGTCTGACAACAGCCTCCCGGTATCCAGGACGCCATTCCCAGGCGCTGGTGAGGCTATATCCGTGCTCCCAAAGTCAGATTGCCGAACCGCCTGGGCTGGCCTCGGTAATCTAGCAATCGCGATATCGAGATCTGGCCATGGTAAGAGAATACGAAAGTGGATACGAATACGAACAAGACGCGGTGAGAGCGCGCCCTCGGTGGAAACGCTCCTGCCTGCAGTAAATTACAGCGGCAGCCTTTTTAAGGCCAAGCTGTACCTACCCTAAACCTGCAATCTGCATCCTAAGAGCAAACTATCGATCAATACGACGCTCATCCTTCCGTGATACCATGACCTGCAATGATCCTGCTCTGCGCTCAAGCTGACGCGCATCCTTGCAATGTAACGATAGTTTGATTGCAATACAGGTAAACCACGTGAGAGCCAGAGCCAGCCAGCAAAAATGCAAAGCTCCAGGGTCCCCTCATGCCGCCCCTTGGCGGTGAGTTGCGCTTTTCCAAGTTGGACTACGATTCTTCACCATGGCAGCAGAAAAGGCTCCCATAGAGTCAATCATCACTGTCGAGCTCGTGCCTGAAGATGGCCCGGATGTCTTCCGAAGCGTGAGGTAGGCTTCACACTGTTCCATGTACGATATGTCAATTGCATTCGCTAAATGGGGACGGAATGCAGTGGTCTTCATGACTGGTCAACCAAGCAAGACTTTCCGGTGCATGACCGCAACTACCTCAAGTACAGAGAACCATGCGATTGGCGCCCGTGCGAGTTTACCGTCGTCGACGAGCCTACGGAGTTCCGGATGTACGGCTTTGTCCGGTCGCCTGAGATATCTACAGATAGCCCTGGCATGCATATGGCAGCAATAGGCTACATATCGGATTCGAACATCATTGGGCCTTCGCTTTATGCAAACATGAGCAAGGTCGGTCGCATGATCGAAAATGTGGCCATGGCGGTCAGTTTGAACCACAGTGTGGTCTTCCACGACTTTGACGCAAGGGCAGATCAATGGATGGTCTGCGAGAGGAAGTCCTCCTGGGGCGGCGATGGCAGAGTCCTCACTCACCAGCGAATCTGGTACGTCGAGACGGGCTGCCTGGTCATCTCCTGCACCCAGGAGGGCATTGCCCGGATCAAAGACGCATCATTCAAGCTTTAGGGTACACGAGGGACGATTTTGCCTAGAGTCTGGATCATCGGCCTTGTACAGGGCAAGAGTCTGAGGTAGCGGAAAAATCAATCTTGGCCTAGAAGCGCCACTATCATTTACTGGACCTGTCGTGTTGAGGGGGGAAGGATATTAGTTCGGTGCCGGTCGAGGTCTTTGTTACATTTCAGTTCAAGAAGGCAGCCTTGTTAATATTCGCTTTTGTGGTGTATTCTTTTCTCTTCACCCGGCCATGGCAACAATTCGCGCGTGCCTGCTTGCTCCCTGCATACGACTGGGTCCGCGCGCGAGGATTTTTTGCCCTTCCCGCCAATCACACCTAATTTTCTAATCAATCCTTTCTTTTATCAATCAGTGGGATGCTGCACATGACCTTGTAATGGGGAGGGTAGGAGCTGGAATCTCACCAAGAATTATCGCTCACGTGGGGTGAACGGCTGATCACTATGAGCGAGATAAAACCGAGCTGAGAGAGTAGGAGACACTTTTTCCCCGGCTCTGCCTTGGAAGTTGAGACTCCGCCTGCCTAGAACCGGAGACTACTTCATTTGATCCCTGGTTTGATCTCGGCATCCGGTGGCTAAGGAGCTGCTGTGCTGTGTCCGCCCAGCCATGTCCAAACAGGGGTACTCGTTGTTACCGCCGAAGGACTCTTCTGTTCCAAACCCACCACGGAACATCCAGAGGAGGCGAATATCCTTCAGATTTTTGTCGGTATTGATATCAATATGTATATTTGTTTCTCTGTCCCAGAACCACCGCTTCGTGGGCAGCAATGTATTGCATTTTGACGAACCTATCGGCGTTAAAGCGGACTTCAGCTGGGAGAGCATCACGCCGCAAGAATCATTCGACTTTGTGCCGTGTTTCTCTTCGTTCCAGTGCGCTCGTCTTTCCGTACCTTTGAACTGGAATGCCACGGCAGAGCAAAGAGAGAACGGCCCTCGCGCGGCTATCGCGGTCATCAAGCTCCCCGCTAAGGTCCCCGTGACCGACCCACGATATGGAGGGCCGATTCTGCTGAACCCCGGCGGCCCCGGCGAGTCGGGAGTCTTTCAGACTCTGGGAGATGGGAAGAGCCTGCAGAGTATTCTCGATAACTCTCTGGAGCCGGACTCCCCTGAATCCGGCTTAACGAGTGGCAAATACTTTGATATTCTGTCCTTTGACCCAAGAGGGGTGAACAACACCACGCCTTCTTTGAAATGTTTCATAGATGCCTTCAACCAGCAGGCTTGGCTCCTAGGTCTGCCTGACTATGGCCTTCTTTGGCATAGTGAGACCACTATCGGAATGGAATGGGCCAAGGCGGAGGCGTTGGGTGCAAGTTGTTCGTATGGGGAAGGCGATCACGGCATACTGCGCTACCTCAACACTGCGCAGACTGTAGAAGACATGTTGCAGATCGTAGAGCAGCACGGGAAATGGAGGGAACTAGAGGCCACAAAACTGCTCTCCGCTGCGAAGCCGGTTGGCCAAGAGACAACACGCAGCATTATAGAGCGCACTGCGTACAGGCCAGGCAAGGAGTTGATACAGTATTGGGGCATGAGTTATGGTACAATTATTGGCTCAACCTTTGCAGCAATGCATCCAGATCGGATTGGCCGTCTCGTTATTGATGGAGTAGTTGATCCAGCGGACCATTACGCAGGTGCCTGGCTCACTCAACTGCAGGATTCTGACATGATAGTCTCGAAGCACTGCGAATACTGTTTCCAAGCCGGCCCAGACGAATGCCCTCTCTACACTGGCACATCCCCTGCAGATATAGAGGCACGATTCACGTCTATTCTCGCCACCCTGGAGCAGAATCCCATCGCTATCCCGGTGGCTCCATCACTGGATGGCGTCAGTTCAGGTCCCGCCATTGTTACTTATGGCGATCTACACCTCAACCTGCTCTCTGGAATGTACTTCCCCTTCGCCATGGCGGAAAAGCTATTCGAGATACTTTTCGCCGTCGAGTCAAGGAACACATCATCCCCAGCTCTTGTGGAAATCGTATCCCAGAAACAGGCCATCCTGAACCCCTTCGCGACTGGCCCAGCTCCATACGTCTCCGGATTCGGTCCCTTCCAGGCTATCTCGTGCATGGACAGTGGCGGCCCAACGAACCTGACCCGCGAAGAGTTCCACAAATTCGTGGCGATTCTGCACGCTCAGGGCCGATGGATCAGCCGCAGCTGGGCACGCAATAAGCTTGCTTGCCTGGGATACACCAGCCAGCCGGCGTGGAGGCCCAGCCTGGACTTTAGAACGCAGGAGTGGGCGAACACCTCGCACCCGCTCCTCATCATCGGCAACACCCACGACACGGTGACGCCGATACGGAACGCACGGCGTGTGTCGACCCTGTTCCCGGGCAGCGTCGTTCTGCAGCAGGACTCGCAAGGCCACTGCTCGCACTCGATCCCGTCGCTGTGTACCGCCCAGGTGGTGCGTGAGTACTTCCAGACGGGAGAGCTGCCGCACGAGGGGGCGGTTTGCGAGCCCGCTGTGAGGCCGTTCATTGGTTGCAACAAGGGGAGCGAGTCCGGCAGGGCTGAGTGTACATTTTCGTCGCCCGAGGAGACTAGGCTCTGGGAGACGATGGTGGATTTGGCAGATCCATTTGGCTTACGTTCTTAGACGGTTCTTGGGTTGGTATGGGTGGGTGTCAGTTGTTGCCTGCATGTGGCATAGTACATGGCATAGCATAGCATTGAATAGCGTTGGGTGAAGATGGTGTTCTGGAGACGTGTGATCTGGTGTTTGGTAGATTTGCATATAACTAAGTCTACTGCCCATGGATATCGACATATACAACTGTGTCCTATTCAGCTTCCGCGAACACTCCTGGCCTTTTTCTTCTTCTTGTTCTTTTAATACAACTGGACGAAGCTGGCCGAGTCGCATGTGGTCCCCAAGAATGTTTGGGCTCAAATTCAACCCAGCTTCTTTTCTGCCTCACCTCACATGCAATTGTGTGACGGTGTGTACTATTGGTAAAGGCCCCGTAATGGCTGTGATCTAGCGTTTGAGGAGGGTGATCTCGTGAACTGGTTTCTCGGCTAGATATTAATTCCTCAGATATCAAGCACGTGGACACAGATGTTGAGTAGTCCATGTTGGTGCTTGGAGCAGGCCGACGTCAAGCTCGATGGTGTGGCTCGATCGCTTCGCCTCTCTCTTTCACCCCACTGCTTCTAATGCTTTAAAAACCCTAGAACACCTCAAAAAATTTAGCTACCCATGGGATATTGCGGGACCTATGCGAGCTATGTTACCTCCATCCTCTTTGGGGAGACCGATCGGCGCTCTGGACACTACAACCAGGCTGTGGAAGAGGATCGAAAAAATAAGCATAATATGGGCTGTCTTTCTTATTGTGAACTACGATCACGCCAAGGCTTGGCACTCATTCTTGTTTTTCTCTCGCATTATATTACGCACAAGTGATATTGTGACATTCACTAGTTGGGACCTGCCAAATCCGTTGGTTGCAAGGGGAGGCACCCATCACATCTCACCTGGCGCTATTCGCCATCCAGCACGAAAGCCGGTTGGAGATGGATGAGGGAAATAAGCATCAAGCCACCGATGGTCGAGACTCCAAGCGAGAGACTGCTCCTCGCGAGAGAGCGGAAACACATGGCCTGTGGCTGTCCATCGTCTGGTGATGGCATCCCGCCTGGGTCCCGACCTCCCTAGCTTACACCCAGGCCAGAGAGCAGCACGAGCATGGGGACTCCAGTGGGGGAGTCTCATCGACTTCAGGGGTTCGAAGGTTAATAATCGGGATTCGGCGGCTGTGGGCCATCAAACCATTGATTTGGAGATCACGAGTGAACCGCCCCAGTCCGATTGGGGCTACATGGTGATTCTTGGAGTGGCCGTTGGGTACCAACCAGACGATAGGTCTCTCCACACGTGAGCCAAGTTGCCCATACAGGCCATGTTCATCACGTTATAGCGGGTGGATGGGATCGGACAAGAGAACCTGGGAGTGGCGGAGTCCGGTGGTTTACCGAAACCGATACACTAACGAGCAAGCATCAGTGTTGCTCGTGCGCCGATCTCCGGCTGCCATTGGATGCCGCCGGTTCAGCTCTGTCCAGGGACCGACTAAGCGAAGCCGCATGTCTGCCAATTTTGTGACACTAGAGGGAGCAGCCACTGTTGAATATCTTGGCTTCCCACCAGTCATTCTTCACGTCAAGAGGCCTCTCGGGCCCGTTGATTGCGAGTTCTTCCTTTCGCATCCGAGGTCGACTTGGGCTAGCTCTGCGCGCCAGATGGATCATAG